>CM055966.1:32097500-33297500 GCA_029531755.1 Holothuria leucospilota | reverse complement strand
AAATGCTATCCCATTGTGTAAAAAGTGGTATTAAGTGTCCTTTATGCATTGTAAGTTCAAAGTAATATATGAGGATTTAATTATTAAAGAGGTGTAGGCCTACAGCTTGAATGCACTGAGTTCTGAAAACAAACAAGATCCATCTTAGGACTTTGAAACTGCAGTTTATTATATTAATAGAGTGGGCTGATGCCACTAGAGAGGAATTATTTTATTTTTTTTTTTTTTTTTTTTTTTTTTTTTTTTGTTTTTTTTTTTCACCTAACTCACTTCCAGGTGATGCTAAGCTGCTTGATTTCAATTTAGTGAATAATTGAGAGTGGTAGCAAGGTGCATTTTCATTCACCTTTTTCAGCTCTAATTGTCTTGGCAGCATGCAGAATCAAGCACAGAAGAAGCCTTGAAATTGATTTTATATTTCTTGACATTACAGGAACAATGACAAAGTCCATGTCTAAAGGATATACAATGCCCAAACAAATCTAAACACACTTTATTAATACTATAGTGGAGGAGGCCCATTGTGGAACAGGTACACATGTCCTACATAATTTTTTATCACTAATTTCATTAGAATGGAACATTTACCATATGGTAACCACAGTATCATTATGATTAGTACTAATTAATTGCCTCTGTGTGTGATGTAATATACTATTCATCTCTTTTTTGCTCCTTATTCCTGTGTTACCATGGGGAAACAATTTAAGGTATTAAGTGAACTTCTGTGTTATTCCTTTTCCTGCATATCTCTTACACTGCATGATTTGTACTGTTTATATGACTTATGACCTGGCTGGAAATAAATACTTGTTCTTTTTTTCGTCCGTCCATACGTCCCTCCGTCCGTTCGTTTGTTCGTCCGTTCAACATTCATCATTCATTCATTCATTCATTTGCTGCAATCGCCATATATACTAACCAAAGTTTGAAACTACTTTTTTGATGCATGAGCTCACTACCTTTACAAGGAAATATAGATGTTGCTTTCAAATATGCTTGAAAAATCAAGCAGGCTTTAGCAAATCTCTTTGCCTAATACAAAGTACATAGAGATGTTTTTTTGACGTAAATATTACAAACACAAGGTCAAGTAAGAGTCATTCTTCATGAATTTAACAAATAAGTGACCAAACCATATGTCAACAAAAAAAATTGTCACATGATTCAAAAGAGCCATTCATGAAGGAGGAACTAGGGTATTTAGTTTAATGTGACTGATTCTTCCCTTCAAGGCCTAAGTAGTGCATACATACTACAAGTAGGTCTTCTAAGTGATTGGTCAAGGGGATGGGGGCGAGGTGGTGGTGGTCAGTTGAAAACTTCTATTTATTTTGAAAACAAATGAGAGTACAGATATTAAGGAATAAAAACAGGTTAGTAATATCCATACAAGTTCCCACTAGTCAAAGTAATTGACTTGGGCTCCAGAGATGATTTTTAATTTAGGGTTTAATTCTGCATTTGAGGCCTTCTATCCTATTTAGGGTAATTTTAAAAGCCACTTTTTCTTTAGATTGTCCTTTTTATCCTCCATGCCTTTCGTTCTTCTCAAACAATTACAAAATCAATGCATTGGGCGTGAAGCTTGTGAACAAAAACATAGGAATATAAGATACAGAGCGAATACAAAATTAAAGATGTAGGGAAACAATAATCACTAAAAAAGTATACTTAAAAAAGGAAGCAATAGAGAAGAAAGGGATGTAAAAGGCTACTCTCTCCGGCACAGCATTTTTATAATGAAAGCAGGTTTAAAAGTGAATAAAAATTCCACTCAGTGTTCTTTAGCAGATTTCCTTAATTTATGATATAATGATAACACTGAAACTCTCATTTAACTGGGTCATTTGTATCAAAAATTGGGGACCAGCATGTTGACCCTTCTATGGTCACTTAAAGGCAAGGTGGTAAAATCAGAAGTGGAGGGAGAGGAGGGGGGTATAAATCACAAGTCTGTCATCAAGCAGTTTCAATTCCCATCTCTAAAGGTAAAGGAAGGTGACACGAAGAAATTGGAAAAAGAAACTTAAGAAGGAGAATGTGTGCAATGTTAGGTGAAGTTAAATACATTATTTAAAATGTTTAAAAGACTGCTATTTTTCTTTTTTAATATGCTGCTCCCATCATAGATGGTTACATCAGTACTTTTTCTGTAGGACAGTCAAATTAATTGGTACAAAAGGCCATGCAACCTAGTTTTCCCTCATTCATTTTCCCCAAACCCAAATCCCTTATCAGAGAGGAAATCATGAATTACAGGCTGTAGCCTATGCTATGTTAACACCAAAAACGAAGAAATGTCCCAAACTATATTCATCCTCCCCGCCCACCCCCCCCCCCACCCCCACCCCCACCCCTCCCCATTCCCCATCCCACATCCTGCATCTTCAATCAACAGGAAATAGTCTTAGTTAAACTTTAAAAAGAAAGTGTAAAGTTTTGTGATTTTCTGGCTGGTTGTTACTCTGATGCATCAAGGGCCACCAAAGAAAACAGGCGAGGTGTTACTATAATCCTCCCATATGGATATAAGGTCCATATTCAGGGTCTTTCTGTGTCCCCTACATTTCAACTGGAAAATAACATACTGCTAGAGTTGAACATTGACTATGGGAATTATAAAGCAAGTAATGATATGCACTTCCAGCCTTATATTATGCACCCATTGTTCGACCCTTGTGGGTTACATTCCCCACCGACAGTCCATCTCCAAAAGCTATAGCGGTCTGAAAATGATAGAATTCTATGAAATAATGCACAGTCCCTTTTCCAAAATAGCATTACAAGGGATACGGGACAGAGTCTTTGATACCCATGGTTTTTGTAAGATCCATAGTAAAGCCATTGACAAAATCGATGCACACGAAACTCTATCCATAGTCCTTTGTAATTGCTATTTGGAAAAGGGTTTACACTAGGCACCCCCCTTCAAATTCCTGATTTACAAAACTTACTTCCAGAATTCAAATTATGAGGTAAAAGTATTTTACCTTTCATGCCATAATATTACAAGCTGAACAAAATACTTTCTTTAAGCTCTAGCTCCCATTCCTAAGCTTTTGGAATGAATTTTCATGCAATATGTATGTGTATTACAGAAGCCATGCACATTATCGGCTTCTTTGGTCTTGCATTGACATGTCTTTGGCTAATATTTTTTGTGTTTTATTGAGAGAAAGTGAAGCATAACCATCACTTAAGTCAAACAGTTCAAACAACGCAACGGGAACTTCTTGGAGATGGCTACACCTGCAGCAAAATTAGCTCTCACTATTTTAAGTTCACAATTTGAAGAGGTTCATGTTGTATTGGGCAAGTCTGGAAAACCACCACCACCTAACAGACTGAAAACCGTAAGCTTACTGATTTTAACATAAGATGAACACACAAATGGTTAATCAAAAGTCAAATAATGAACAAGTATAGTCATGACTAAAATTCAAAGGACAGTGAACTTGGAACATTTTATGACATAGGTTTGTAGAGAGATCAACACTGCAGTACTTTTGCAGGAGTCAAATACACTTTAGGCCTGTTTGCAGATCTATATTCCCTGCCTTTAAAAGTTTCCCAAAACTGTGAAGTGCTTCAGGCCCTTGTAAAACTAACTGTCTCCAATACCTATCTCCTAGAAAAGGTCTGAATTTAATTACTCAAGGCCATGTTCTGCTGAGTGAAGCACTTGTGTGTGATCTCCACAAACACAAATCATTGGGACATCTCCCCGAAACAAAGGGGATTAAACGTCAAAGTGCAGTCAACCTACGTCAAATTTCAGGTCGCCTTAAATGACATGAGGGTGGACAAGTGGCTGCCTTAATAATAGTTCATTTACTTTTTTAAACAGGGAATAAATCTTTTGATCATTCAAAATATCGTATTAGAAGCTTTATACAGCCTGTTTTCAATAGAATGCTAAGTACTTGTTTTTATGTCACTAAGAACATGAATTAAAGTCTCAAGAAGTTTGTCAACAAACTTCAAAAGGCAGAGAACCTGGCGGTCATATTATAAGTGTACACTAAAATAATTTTAAGAGACTCACATACAGTACTAGTGCATCTGCCAGCTGGCTTTTTTTTTTTATCCTGACATACTGTTATAACTGAGTCTTGGGTTTGGTCAAAATCTTGGTGGCCAGAACACACACTGTCATAATACTATACAATACCGTCATTCTTATTAAAGTTTTATATATGTAAAATGCAGGCTAAATATGCTCTTCAGGTCGCAGTAGTAGTATGAACAGATATTTGCCGATGGAAGAAGAGCCACGTAGACTGTATACATAACAGTAATAATAAAATAGATAAAAACATGCTTCCACAAAACCAAGGGACCTAAACAATGACAATGGCAATCTGCAGGGGCACCTGGAAAGTGGCTCGTCTGAGGATTGTGAGATACAATAGCCTATATAGTATATGGCTAGGCCTATTACAATATGGTTATGTATGTATGTATGTATGTATGTATGTATGTATGTATCTATGTATGATGTATGATGTATGATGTATGTATGTATGTATGTATGTATGTATGTATGTATGTATGTAAATGTATGTAAGTATGTATGTTGTATGTATGTATGTATGTATGGATGTATGTAGTATGTATATATGGCTATATTACTGCCATGTAGTCACGCTTACCTTCCATATGCAAAAATTAAAGTGGGATATAAAACAAAAGAAGTGATCATTTTATAGACTGATGACGAAAGGGTCCAGCTTGCGTTATTTACCTTTTAAACAAGATACAATGGACTTCATCAAATTTGAAGTAAGTGCATTTCCATTACTCCCGCATGTGGAAAAACTGGCATGTATGAGTTTGCAAACACTAGATGACTAATACAAGATACCTTGCACTTCAGATTCCTCATACTGAAGACTTACATGTGCTCACCTTGCTGCAACTGTTTGCCTTATAAGCCATCTAAAATTCTACAGAAATTTTGATACTTTGAGATAGATACCTTTGTCTCTCTCATTCAGAACACTGGATGTATCAACCCATCTCGCCCTGGCATTTGAGGAGTACTTCACTTTTTGCCAGTGATTATGGGGACGGATGTCAATTATCCTCTTCCAGGAATTTCTCATAAATCAAGCAAATGTATGCTTGTTTTTGCTGATAATCACTCTTTTTCAATGGCAAAGGGCAGTGTCGACGGCGCAGGGTTGCCACATTTTGTTCAGACACTATGTGCCTATTCAACAGTCAGTGTGACATACTTTGCCTTCCCGCAGTAGAAACAAACGCCCTTTGTTTCTTCCAATGATATCAGACAAGTTCATTGGTGGGGGAGGGGGGGGACATAGTTATAAAATGCCCTTCAATCACAGAACCTTTTCTGAAAGATTTTGCTTTAATTGGAGTACCAATCTCACAATGACGTATCAACCTTTTCTTACATAATAAGGCATTAAGGCAGCTGTGCTTCCACCCACATGCTTGTGGGTGTTAAACTCAGCTAACAAAGTAAATAATCTAAAAACAATATACACTGTTGCAGTGTGCTGTGGCCCTGGGTGATGAACTTTCGGCACAACTCAGGGCAAAAGTTTTCAATATGAACCCCAGCCGGTCTGAGTCCTCATCTAGTTACTTAAACCCTACTCTAAAACTTTCAACTCTAAAAGAAGGGAATATTAGCCAGAAATAGTTTTTTCTTTATGTGTGAAAGAAGAACTAAAACAAGCACTCTGGTGAAATTCTTAATTTCGTAAGGACATTATGTTCTTAGATACAGCAAATGAAATTTCCTATCATTTTTTACCTAAAGTGAGCTTGAAGCATCAGGCGGTTACATTATTCTCTCGCATGATGAGCAAGCTTTGCTGTCTGTGCTCTGTTTTTCTATGTTGTTTTGCCCTTTGGGTTAACAGTCATGATAAATGTGAGCCTTCCCATGGAGAATGAAAGTCTGTAAACCAGCCCGGCCTCCATTGCATTCACTTTCTGATAACAAGACGTCAATGGATGAGGAATTAGTTGTAAAGTTTAAAGACAAACAAAAGAGAGCTTATTAATATGAGGTCATGATGTCACAAGTGCTTGCTATAAGTTCACTGGGGGTGAAATGTGACAATTCATCAGCTATCATTCTTACAAAGTCAACCACATCCGGATTTCAATGCAAATTTCACCAGAATGCAGAGATAAAGGTTTCCCTTTAACATATCAAACTTGATTCAGCCTGAACTCTTTTTTCAAGCTTAGTTACAAATTGTTCACATAGGATCCAGGAGAAGATCCTGGATGAACACAACAGTTGGTCAGTTTTAGCATGTCTTGTATACAGGTTATATCGTCTACAGTTATAAAAAAGTAATTAGTACGAAGTTCTAAGTCTGTTATTTAAAAAACAATATATAGGCCACTGCCACGTTACAAGCATTTTGATACTGATTATTTTATAGTTAAACCTTGACCTTTGAGCATGCATCGGCGGCAAGCACTACAAGGAAGTTCAGGGGCTTACCCCAACCTTTTTCTACTGGGGTACATTTCCATTTCAGATGCCACGAGTAACACTGAACCCTTTGCAAGGTCTAGGATTCTGGAAAAGGTGGTGTAGCCTCCAGTAATTGCTGTCCTGGAGGAGGGGCTCTAGGGGAGTGGGTATTCCCCTCCTCCTTTGCGAACATTATTGAATAATTAATTACCCTGCAAATGCAATCTGGGCAATTAAACATCATTTGAAGTCAATACTCGTACAGCTTCCTCAGACAGTTGACAGGTTGAGCCGAGGTCATTGTAGTATAGTACCGTACTAACAGGACAACTGGCAAATGAACAAATAAGATCACTGTAGCAGTGTAGCCACTCATGGGGAATTTATGAAGCATGCTGTTACCACGCCCTGTACTACCGAGCAAGTCCAAAGGTACCACTGGTGGTAAGGTTGGGAACCCTTGCAATAAGTGGTGCTGCGACCAGCCAGTCGCAGTCCAATCCAGTTTGGTTCGATCATGGTCTTGTAGATTGGAGAACTATCTGCCTTTTTCCATGACAATTGGCTTCAGTTTTTTGTTTTTAATATTATGTAAAACCTGTCATGTTACGCATGATATTTGGCATAATGAATGCACTGTAAAGACAGAATGTCTGCTATTAATAAGTTATAACATGTACATGAATATGTTGAAATGAGTCATCACCCACACCATTCAGAAGTCTTTTTAAACATGCTTCGCATGTTTTAGTCACGATGTGATCCCTTTCAAAGAAATCTATCAGATCCAAATAAATGGCAATTACGGAAACATGATAATGCAGTTATAAGGAGTAGAATTCGTGAAATCTGAATAAAGACTATTGCTACCAAAACAGGATCGATGGTTATATCGAGCCATAAGCAAAGCACTGTATCACTTGATGGTAATCCAAATTCAACTTTCCAACAATACTGTTGAAATTTGAGTGAGGGCCCTTTTGTGATACCTAATGGTAAAGATATGTGGAACAGTTTAATCAAACAGATCACAGTGTTAAAAAAAAAACTAGAATGCAAAAATGCATTGAGGTTTCGATGAATATGTTCTATTCCAAATAATGCCATGAGTCCATATCTTTCAGTCACTGGGCTAATTAAACAGTTCAAGTTTTTGCTAATCTGTAACATGTTGGAACACTAATTGATAGATTCAATATTTTATCTGGGGAATTAGCCTGGGAAAAGAGTTGCATTTTGAATGCCTAATGACTCAAGATGATGATTCTTGGGAATTCTTGGGGTAAATTGCCTTTTCACTCCTGGGAACCCATGAGACGATCGTGGGAATTTTGTACCTTTTTTGTCCTGGACACACCAGATGACCTTTAACTCCACCAAAACGAAAGCATCATCTTTTTCACCATAAACGATTCCACATAACTGAGTACGAAAATTTATCCAAGCTCCTACCTGGATAGTCGTTGTGTTAAAAAGGTTTTTACATGTTTGACCCCAATACCTCAGAGCCTTTGACCTCTACAAAAAGATAGTGTTCACCTTCTTACCATAATGCTCAACATACCAAGTTTTTAAACTCCTATCCAAGCTTCCTACCTGGAGATTACTGTGATAACAAGTTTGTAGTGGTATTGACCCCCAGTTGACCTCAGATGACCTTTGACCCCACCAAAATAAAAGTGTTCACTTGGCACCATAATGCATCCACATACTACATATGACCTCTACTCAGCTTCTACCTGGAGGTATCAGTTAATAAAGGTTTTAGTGTTTAGACTTCCAGTGACCTCAGATGACCTTATGACCTCTACCAAAAATGATATGTGTTACACTCTTACCGTAATGCATCCACATACAAGTTTTAAACCTCTATCCAAGCTTCCTACCTGGAGATACTGTGATAACCAAGGTTTTAGTGTTTGACCCACAGGGACCTCAGATGGAAACCTTGAACCTCACAAAAAATGGAAAGCTTCACTTTCACCCCATAATGCATCCAACATACTACGTTGAAATCTATTCAAGCCTTCACAACCTGGGGATGTACATGTTAATATGTTTTCAGTGTTTTGACCCTGATGACCCCAGATGACCTTTGACCTCATCAAAATTGATAGGGTCATTGTCTCACCACTAAGTCATCTACATACTAAGTATGAAAATCAATCCAAGTTTCTAGCTGAGATATCATGTTAAAACCACGGTTGTCAGCTATTTGAACCCCTGGTGACCCCAAATGACCTTGACCTCACCAAACAAATAGGGTTTCTTTCTCTTACTACACTGCATCTACATATCCAAGCATCGAAATCATATCCAAGCTTTCTAAACTTGAGATATTCATGTAACAAGTTTCAGATTTGACCCCTTGTGGACCCCAAATGACTTTGACCTATATTTTTTTTTTTTTTTTTCCAAAACAATAAGGTTATTCTCATTACCATTAAGCATATAGACATACCAAAAGTATGAAATTTATCCAATAGAAGCAGTTTCAGGAGTTTGACTCTGGTGACCCGATGACCTTTGACCCCCCACCAAAAAACATAGAGTTCTTCCTCGAATATGGGGGCATCTATGTACCAAGTTGAGAACCATCGGAAGTTTCCCCTTCTTGAGATATGTGTTATCGAGCAATAAGTGTCACAAACACACACCCACCATTACACACACACAACACACACACACACAAACCATACGCATATACATACACACACAGCAATCATGAATGCATGGCTCTCTTATCATCGAAAACCAAAAAAACTTGCTATCCATTTTTTTTTTTTTTTGAGGAAAGACATTATGGTAAAGGATTGAAATACCATATATATCCACATAAAAATTCTCTTTGTTAAGTGAATTGCCCATTCAAAAAGCTTTGGTTCATGCTATCCATGCTACAAATAGTGTTATCAAGCAAACCACAATCAGTTAAGACAAGATACCAGCAGGAGAAGAAGGAGGTGGCACCAGTGGAGCTCGTTCTGTTTTAGTATAGTTAGTACGTTCCCAAAATACTGTAGTCTGGCAATAAGAGTGTTTTGGACCGTTACCATTACTTATATGGACTGAAAGACAAAACCCCTTTATATGAACTACATAATGTATTTTGATATTGTACCACACACCTGTATGCAAATTATGATCGTGCCTTAACGAATGTCAAGGTTGTCTAGCGATCAGTAATTTATCATCACTTTCTGCATTTATAGATGACATGTACTCAAGTTTTACAATCCCTATCGTGTGGGACAATAAAATTAACTACCCCTTTAAGGGACTTTTGATGTCAAGATAAAACACCGATCACTAAACTCGTGTTCTTTTCACGGGTCCTCCATTTAAATTTGTTGAATTAAAGACGATTGTACTGAGGACTAAAAAATAAAAGCAGATTATTCCATTTTGTGTTCTCTAATCAATAATAGTCCTTTGTCAGGGTATGTGACAGATTTCTGTTAGGAAGATATACAATAAATGCAAAACAATGAAAATGATAATACAAAAGCTGGTGGCAAGGGTCTATGAGAAGTTGATCACCGAATCATTAGGGCTTATGCTCACTGAACTGAGCTAATCCCATGTCATCTTTGTTACCAGATACGAGCCTGTTTCAACGGCTCTTCCAACTACATACCCACTCCCCACACTTTAATGCTATGTTTAGCACAACTTTCGTAGAACAGTAAAATTTGGGCACTTTTAAAAGTAAATTAAGGGGAAAAAACAAAAAATTTTTGGTTTTTGCGAAATTTAGATTTAGAAGGGTCATACGCAGGACACTGACACTTTAAAAAATAACCTGAAAGGGGAGAGAGGAGAAGGGAAAATTTTAAAAACTGGGGGGTTTAACAAAATCTTTTCCCCCCGGCCCCAAATTTTGGGGACTATAAATATTTGGGCCCTTTTTTTTACATTTGGCAAAGAAAATAACAGATTACTTCTTTTAAAACGTTGGGAGCACGGGGTTCTCACCCCAAATAGTTTCATCGGCTGGGGGGAGTTCCCAGGGTTTCCCCTCATGGAGAGGTTTAATATTTTGATAGGCCTTACCTTGATTTGGCTTTGGTAAAAGGGGACTATTTTAAAACCCAAGGGCTTTTCAACCCTTTTTTTGGCTCAAATTGGTTACTTTTTACAATGGTAAACTGCTAAAAAATATAAAAGGGTTAGGATGAGGAGGGCAATATTTTAGGTTTTAAGGGGTTGTCCTTCGTGATGCATTAAAGCAATGAAATAAAAAACTATAAAGGGGATTCCCCCGTTTTTCTTTACTACTAAAAAAGTGGGGCTTTTTTTGACCATTTGGGGGGCCCGGGTTTTAAACTTTGCCCTAGCATAGCTTTAACCTTTTTGGTTTGATCTTGGATAATTTAAAAATTGGTCTCAAAATTTTAAACAGGATCAAATTCCAAGATTGACTATTAAAAGAATAAAAATTTTTCAGTGTAAAATAGGAAACAAACGTAGGTCTTTTAAATTTGAACCTTGAATACAACTACTTATTTTAAATTTCTTTAATTTTGGGTTAGGAAATGTAAAAATTTTCATGTAAAAACCCCTTGCAACCCCCGAAAACATTAAACTAAAAGGGGGGAGTTCCCAAAAGGGTTTTATTATTTTTCCCCTTATTCAGTTGCGTCCCAAGAAATCAATGTTTTTTCAAACCCTTATTTTTAACTTTTCTATGGGACAATTTTCCTTTGGGGACGGTAAGCCCCCCCCAAATAGCCCCGGGCCCTTCACAGCCAAACTTTTTCCCCCATTTTAACCTCAGTCTAGTTACTCGCGGGAATGCGAAAAGAATAAAACCATGAAAAAAACTTGTAATGTTTAATAAAAAATTTATGAAAAAAGGCATTCTTTTGAAAAAGGCTGATTTTTTACCTTAAATTTTCGGGGCTCAAAACATTTTCCTATTGGATAACAAACTTTAAAAGTGGGGTTTTACTTCTGAGAAGAAAGGGTTTAGTGTTAAAAGCGGGCCCCCAAAACAAAGGGTTATTTTCATTGTCACATGAACTAAAGGGCGGGGGCCATTAACAATGATACTGAATTTCCCATTCGAAAAAACTTTTTTTGGAAGAAAACCCCTTCAAACATGAGGGAAAATTTCCACAAAAACCAAATCGGGAATTTAAATGTAAAAAAATTTTAAGGGAGTTTATTAGGTAGTCTTAAAAAGGTATTTTAAATTAATCCCAAAAGAATAAAAAAGGAAGTTTTGGGGTAGGCTGTATGGAGATCACTGGTTTGTTGCAAAATCCTGATTTTTGAACACAAGGGCAGTGATACTATAGGAGTACTTTAAAGGGAAGATTGTTCTTTTTCGGGTTCCATTCTTCTTCCCTTTCCAGAAAAAATGTAAAAACTGAGAAAAATTTAAAAAGGGACAATAAACTTTTTGATACTGGGCCCCGGGGGTTTCAACATTTTTAAAACGTTTCTTGTAGGATAATACCGAAAGTAAAAGGGAATCCTTCAAACAAATAAATCGTTCTGCTAAACAAAAAGGGCACAAGTAGAGCTCTGGCATTATAAAATTTTTTTGAAAAACCCTTCCCAAGTTTGTTCCGGAACTTAAAAATATTTTTTAATGGAGTGGGGGGAAGAACATTTTGGTCCTGGCCCGCAGCACTGTTTTAACTAAATTAACAATTTAAATTTGGTGGGTGTAAAACCCCAAATCCACAGTTTTCATCATGATTTTTCTGCGCGGGCAAGCCTTTCCAATCACCCACAGGTTTTTTCAAAAGTCGGTAATGATAATTTGGCATATTTTTTCTATATTATCACAAATTTTTAGGCTCCCTTTGGGAAAAAAAAAAACATGAATTTACAAGGGAAAGGGGGAGTAAAATTTTTTTTAATTTTTCAGCCCCAAATCTGTAATATTTTGAAATATTTCCCTCTAAAAACCCCAATAATAAAAAAACTGGGGCAGGGAATGGACCCAAAAAAAAATTTCGGGGGGGAGTGCCAAATTTGGGTGGATACGCCATTTAGTGCAAACGTCCCCCTGATTGCACAACTTTAATTTTTAACAAAAATTTTCCAGGTAAATGCACCCAAGGTCGTTTTCCTCACAGGAATCGGGTAGAAGATCTTTTTCTCGCTATTTACCTTTTTTTGGGGGCCCCTTTTGGGGCCATGTTTTTTGTTGTAAACCCCTTTTTAAGGGGGAATTTTTGGAAAGAAATGATCTAAAACTAAAGGGGTTTCAGCCCAAACCGCCTGAAGTATGTTTTAAATTATCTTTTTAGACTTTTTTTTATTTTTTTTTTCCTTTTTTCCTCCCTTTCTCTTTTCTTTTTTTTCCCCTTCCCTTTTCCCTTTCTTTATTTTTTGTGGCACGGAGAAGGGGGGGGTTTTCCCAAAGGGGCCCCCTTTTAAACACCGGCACTGGACTAAGCAATACTTTGGGGGCATTTCAAAACCTTTAAAAGAAAACAATTGTGATAAAAATTTATTATTTACATGCTCTATTTTAATACTCAGGGTATACACAATCTTATATAAATTGATTTTGGAATAAATGGGGAGTAAAAATCCCTTACCCAGGTGATAGGGCAATCATAAATTTCGGCTGAAGAATTTTGGGGGTTTAGGGAGTGCTGACTCAGATACTTTTGGTTCCCACTTTTTTTTTCCCGGGGGCCAGGAAAAGCCCCCCCTCGCTGGACCCGGACCGACGGACAGGGGGGGAAATTTGAAAAACCCAAAAATAAAAAAACGGAAAGGTTTCAAAAAATTGATACAAAAAGGTTATACAGTCAAACACCCATATCAGAAACCCCCGGGTGGAATTTAAAAAGGCTTTTGGGTCGGGGGAACCTTAATTGATTCCCCCGGGATGGAAAACAAAAAAGTTATTCCACCAGGAGGGAAATTTTTGTACCATAACACAGGGAGGGGCTGAAAGCTCCATTTTTATTAAAAGTCCCCTTAATGGCCCAAACCCTTCCCAAATGCCCAAAACCGGTCTACGATTTAGAACCCCAATTAACAAAGACATACCCGGGAAAAATGAACGTGGTTTTGGTTTTTCCGAAAAACAGCTTTTAAACCCTCTAATTTTGAGATAAAGTTAAAACTTTTTTATAAAAGAATTTTCTACCCCAACCCTGCCAGGAAAAAAGGGAGTTTTAAACAACATAATAGGTTGGGCCCCCATACAAAAAAATTTAAATTAGCCCCTGCCAAAAAACTTTTTTTGGGGACTTTTATGCATGTCTCCCCGGCCCCTCAAATCAAAAGGGAAAAAAAACGGGCATATTTTTAACAAGGGACCTTTTTTTAAACCCCCTTTGTCCCAAAAAAAATTTTTAAAGGGCCCACCTATAGGTTAGACCAAAGCCCTTAGCTTGCCCAGAAGACAAAAGGTAGTTTTTTCCTCAAAAATCCTTTTGGCCCTCTTCTCTAAAAAATAAGCTAAAATTTTTCCCAAAACAAAACACCATTTCCCCCCATTTTTCAAAACTTTGCACTATTTAAAAACGGGACACCTTTACGGGACCAAAGTCATGGGGGCGGGGACCCAAATAACATGGCTTGACCTCCACTTTACATCCCTTTCCGGGCCCTCTTATCTAGTAAGATTTTTAAAGTACATAAATTTTACCAAACGAAACCCCAAACCCCACTGTTAAAAGGAACAAAAAGTTTATTACTATTCAATAGTTTAACCCCATTGGGCCCAAAATTGAAATAGGGGGGGAAAAAAAAAACCCTTTGGTCTGGGCTTTACATGTCCCTGGTCTTTTTTTATTTTAAAAATATTAAAAGTTTAAAATTTTTTTAAAAATTGCACAACCTTTACTCACTTTTTTGAAGACCCCCCAAAATTTTTCACAAATAATTTAGACACCCCCGACCCAAGGCGAAGTCAAAAGGCCGAAAAAAGAACATGGCTTGGTTGGTCTTCTTTTTACAGGGCCCCGGCCCCCCCCCTCTTTCAAAAGGGGATACTAAAAGCTACAGTTTTTTTATAAAAAGGCACCCCCTCCCCAATGTTTAAAGATAAAAACGTTTACACTTTCCTTTTAATTTTTAAAAACACGTCATAGGTGAAGCCCATTGGGGCCATGGCCAAAACCTAAACCTTGGTCTTGCGGGAAAAATCCCTGGCCCTTTTATCTAAAAATAAAACCTACCATTGCCCATGTTCCACGAAAAAAATTTGTTCAAATTATTTTATAATAGAAAAAACCTTTTTTACTTTAGGTGAGGTCATAGGGTGAAAAACCAAAAAAACATGGCTTGGTTTTTCTCATACATGGCCCCCGGCCCTCTTATCTAAAGATTTTTTAAAAAGGCTACAATTTTTAGCAAATGCACCCTTAAAACCCCCCACTTTTTAAAAGAGGGAAAATTTTTTTACTTCCTAATGAGAAAACGTCATGGGCCGAAGGTCATAGCGTGACCAAAAAAAATGGCTTGGTTTTTGGGGCAGACATCCCTCCGGACCCTCTCTCTTTTTTTAAAAAGTTTAAAATACCGGTAATTAATGGAAACCAAACCCCAAAAGATCAAAATTTCATAAAAGGAAACCAAAAAATTTTGGGGTTGGTTTTTGGGCATACATCCCCCCCGGCCCCCTCTTTTTTAAAGATTTTAAAAGCTACACTTTTTAAAGGAAAAAACTACCCCAAAACCCCCCTTTAAACCTTCAAGATCAAAATGTTTACATTTTTTTAATGAAAAACCTAAAGGGGGTACAAAACTCATGCGGGGCCCCAAAGAACATTGGCTTGGTTTTTGCTTTACATGCCGGTCCAAACCCTTTTCCCTTCCCAAAAATTTTTACACAAAGGGGGTATTTAATAAAAAAAACAACCCCCATAGCCCAAAAAGTCATAGTTTTTTGACCCAAAGAATATGGTTTGGTCTTTTGCATAGGGGGCCCCGGGGGTAAGACGGTTTGGGCCAACCCCCCCCAAAACCCGCTTTGTTTCGGGGGACCCCTCCAGGGAAGTACTTGGAAAATACCCTAAAAAAATCGTAAAAAAAATAAAAATTTAAGATGAAATTAAAATTTCCCAACGCGAAAAAAATTTGCACATTTTTTTAGATAATTAAAGAAATATGACCCAAAAATTTTTAAACATAGTTTTTTCAGGGGAACGTGCCATAAGATTGGGGCAAGACTTCCTGTCAGCAACCAATAGCATTATTCAATATAATTGCCACATAGACCTTGATGGATATGTAATATTACGGAATTATGTTCATACTCCCTCAATACTACAGTCACTGAATTCTATTAGTTTCGCAAGGTTCTGTACGTAAAAAACTTCAAAAATGGGATGCTCGGAGCTTACTTTTGGGGTTAATGTGGCTCATATTTCCAAGACGCTGCGAAGTCGATTACCGGATTTCTGTTTGAAAAGGATCTGACCTGCAGTGAGACCGTAGCAACTAACATACATATGCAGCAATTGTCATGTTCGAACAAGTCAGTTCGCTAAACCAGTACGCAGCGTTACACCTCTTGCTAGAACTGGTCCTGTTTATTACAGCACCTACATTATACAGTGATTGCGAATATCCTACTTCACTATAACGTATAACGTTCAGAGGGCAGTGGAGAGGACGGCAGAGACCATATCTGTCTCATTAAAGTAAGTTTGACTTTCTCAGTGGTATTTAAATGTGGAGCAGCTAATTGCGAAATACCCCGCATATGAAACTCTCGTTTTGGGCAAAGGTAACGTGACAGATTCAAGGCAAAACACTTGTTATTAGGAAATGACTTGCATAGATGGTTTCTGACCTAGATTCCATAACCACTCATACGAGGATATGCAGTCAAAATACCATTTATTTTGGCGAGGCACACTAGCAAAATGTTCATTTCCCACACAGTTCCCCACATGCTTACTGTGGTATATTTGGGAAGCACAGGTAAACGACCATGAAAAATCTTGAGGCAGCATCCCTATGTGTAGCCTATGAAGGTTAACTTTGCTTTGCGAGGCTCAAAGATATACAGATTATGGTTGTGTTTATAGAGACTTGCAATAGGTTATGCAGCCATAACTGAAATTCTGTCTCATAGGGTCGCAGGGATGTGCAGTGACTGTTGCATGCAGCCAGTGAAAAAACACGCTGTATCTCATTGGGATAGTTTCATGTAAATTTTTATTTTTAATGTCCTCGAAGATGAAAGATCCAATTTTAACTGCTTAAGGATATGCTGTGCTAAAGCTTAGTCTGAAAGAACATTGCCATCATAGCTAGTTTGCTGAGCTTACCCAGGCCATATACCTAGGCTTGTGCCGTTGTGACCATCCATGTAACATCTAATGCACAAACCCGTCTGAGAGCTGTTACTGCTAAATGTCTTGGAAAGATGCAGATTTTATAGCTTCATTTTTCATTACTCCATTTTTATTTTTCAAGTTGTTGAAGTAAATCTATCAATTGTCAGTGTGGGGCATGTAATATCTAGCCCTTGAAACAGGACCCGCATTACGATTCCCATTACTATACGCTTCCATTTTTAGGGACGTGACTAGGTGTTTATTATATCGTCACGTTCACGTGATTAGTAAATATTTGGAATTGCATAATAATGCAATGCTACTTGTGTAGGCTGAGGATTGGCTCGCCTTTTCAGGCTATATTTCGCCTTAGTCACCCAGTAATTACAGTAACTCTCAGAGTCCTGGTAACTCTGTGGAAAATGTGGATTACTGTAAGTGTGTAAAACATTGCAACTTTAAAGTGCACAAAGGGACTGGGGCTTTCTGAAAGACCCCCTTCTAATTCAAAATGCTGCATGTTCGCTTAATGTCTGTCACTGAGACATAAAAGGCTGGTCCAAGTAAAACATTGATCAGTGATGGCAATTTTCCTTGCAAGGTTATACTGATGTATTACATGGATTCATAGGCCTGATATAGAGGCTACCATTTGCAAAGTAAAGAGCAGATTATAACAGACTACCTTTGACTGGTATTCTGTTTCCATGCATCTAAAACAACTGCAAGATAGTACATTGTCAGCACGAATTTTTATGAGGGAGGTGGTTAAGGCACTGCCATCTTACAGATACCAATTCAAATTGGTGTTCCCTTTAACTTTTGCAGTTTCGAAAAATGTTGGTAAATCAGAGTCATGATAAATTTTTAATCGCTTGGGCCCATTTGGTTTGGGGAGGAAGGCACAGTTTTCTTTTGCCCCCAAATCTCTGCCATTTTGGGGGGGGAAAAAAAGGGGGGGGGAAAAGTTTTTTGAAAACTTTCAGTGCACAGTCGCCCCTCCCCTCCCCTCTCATTTGTCATATCTCCATATATTGGCAACAATGCTCTGCAGATTGTTTTTTTTTTTTTGATGTTGATATTCAGAACCAGTGTTCATAAAATGTCAAAACAAGTCTTGGCTGCAAGTAACTGTAGTTGTGCCGAGATTGACCTTTGACAGTTTTTGTTAATTCGCTTCAGAAGCCGAACCACCTTCCGGGAGTGAAATGCCTAGTGTAGCAAGTGAGCAACCACTTGAGTATGAAGAAGTGGGCTCGGTCGTTGATCTTATTATATTTTATCCTTTTTTACCCATCCACTTTGAGATTTGAAGAGGGACCATTTACCTCTCAAATATTGGGCGACCCTAGGGACTCAAAGATGCCATGATATAGTCATATACTTCTGTAGATGATTGAAGATGAGATGGCTTTCAATTGCGTGAAATATGAAGCAGTGAAAAACAATGAAAACCCTCTCAAGACTGGTATTGGTAGTATGTTTTCCGATTGTCATGGTGTACTCCTAGAATCCACCAACTACTGTGTAGAAATGGCATTCACAGGTACTCATATACTGTATCATGAAAAAAACCTGCAGTTTGTACAGTATAAGTGAGAGTATCTTTCAGGAAAAACTTGCTGGACTGGACAAATATGAGGCAACATGTGAACAAGTTGATTGTTTTATAATCCTTTTTTAAAATACACCTATGGTCATGAACAGTACAGTTATTGTTATGTATGTAAGTTAGTAATTGTATGGGCAGTTCTTTTATGAGTAAAGGGTAGGATGGAGTTGAGGCTGGATATATCTGTAGGAATACTGAATAAATCCAGACATCTACTTAACCAAATTTTCTCGACATTGTGATGGTGAAATGTAATAATCCTTGGTGACCTATCAATTCAGCTTGAAGCTCTGCTTGTTAAGGTTTATGTTTTAGGTAGGGTCAGCATGAGGATGGAACTAGGCAAGGCCTCTGAAGAAAGTAGAGTAGAATAAGACAGTTACTGATTGAGAGAATGTGTTTGGTTTTGGGAGGGGGGGGGGGGGTAGCATAGGATATTCGGGTCATTCTGGTATTAGGACCCTGCTACAACTAATGTACATATGGAAAATGGAAGGGTTACCACCAATGTTCAATGGGATTGCTGAAGGGTTTTAAAGCCTTCATCATTTACTTTAAGAAGTATATAAAAAAGGGGCTGCATGAAAGGCTAGTAGATAAATGGATGTCAGAAAAATATTTTTAAAGTGATTATTGGTTAAATTTGCATGTTCTACCATCATTTTTTGTGTAGTGCATCTCATATTTTCAACCTGATTATAAGAGATGTTGATATTTTCAAATTTCAGTGAACTAAAATTATTTGTTGTAAACATCAGTTTGTGCAATTTAGTTTTTATCCTGTAAGTATTGTAACTTCAGTTGCTATGGAAAAATTATGGCCAACCAACCATTTCTACTCTGAATCTCACCATTTTGGCAGATTTCTTCCAAAAAGTCACAAAAAATTTTTCTTTATTCCCCTGAAATACCTATTCGCATAACTTTGAAGCTTTTCACTTTGTCTTTTATTCTGTGTCTTACACTTTCTTGGCTAGGTAAATGTTATCCTTAGCAACCAAGCAGTGTAATGTCATTTAGGACATTGTCATTTTGAGGTGTTTTCTCTTGGTTTTCTCTGGAAACTTGACGGTGGAGAAATTAATCGTTCACGCCTACCAATTGGATTTTGCAATCTTGTGTTCATTTCCCAGGGCGTTAGGGCTTGCCATTGCTAGGGAAATTTTTCCAAGGTTATCCAGACCAAGGTTGGGGGGGGGGTATTTTTCATGATTATGTGTGGATAAATTGTTTTTTTATTATAAAGGTGAATGGATATTTCTTCTGTATTTTCGTAATTGGAAGTTTGGATTTTGTAATTTATTCTACTTTTTGACTTCTGTTGCTAGGGAAAATTTTCCCTAACAACCAAAATAGTAGAATTTTTCATGATAATTTCAAATATTGTTCCATAAATTGTTTTTCATGTTGTGAGGGACAAATGACATTTCTTTTGTATTTTCATAAATTGGAATTTTTGATTTTGTGTTTATTCTGCTTTTTGACTACAGCCCTTATAAAAAAAAAACCCACATAATTCCCACATACTTCCTGTAGGAAGTATTGGGAATTTAGCAATTTCCTGTAGGAAGTTGCAACTTCTTACCCAGAAATAATGTGGGGATCAATAGGTTCACAAACGACAGTTTTCCCCACATGGAATAGTTGAATTCCCACATGATGAAGTCAACTTCCCACATGGTGAAAACTGGAATTCCCATAATAGGAAGTTAAATTCTCCCATATGGGGATTTCAGTTTTTCCCCCACCCCCCCACCCCCCCCCATCTAATATGGGGGAAGACAACTTTCGATGGTCGGGAAGTCAAATTCCCCCATGATAGGAAGTTCAAATTCCCCTATGGAAGACAACAAAAATGGCTATGTAAGTTGTGCAGTGAACAGCTTTGAAGGAAGTCTATTGTGATTGGTTATTCAAAGCCCTTTGGACAACAAAAGGCCTTTTCAAATTTGGCTTCTCTGTGTGGTACATGACCACAGTGTAGAACTGTATAGTAAAGCAAGTACAGTGTGTACTTGAACACATGTGTTGTATAATACAGTGGTCAGCATTTGGCTGTACAGCAAGCAGTGAGAGTGGTTGCTCACAGTTGTAGTGGAGCTAGTCAGTGTATAGAACTACCTGTATGTTGTTTTGTAAGGGACTATGCTGTATGCAGTGCTATTTCTTTTGAGCTCAGTGGTATGGAGTATTCTTATAGCATCTTGGCTGTCTTATTCAAGACTATTACTGGGACTAAGGATGGAGCCTATAAAAAGAACCCACTTCTAACTGAAACTGTGTGGCTCAGATAGGTAATTTTAACGAAGACATATCAGGTACTGTAACCAATGTCAGAAGGACATATGGCCCATGCAGTGGCATAATTTGGATAACCTTATATCTTGCTGTCTTATACATGGACTAAGGATGGAGCCTATAAAAGGAAACTACTTCTAAACTGTGTGGCTCAGTTAGTTTAATTTTAGCGAAGACGACACTTACTGTAACCAATCTGAGAAGGACATATGAATTAAGTGCCTAATTTGGATAATCATTTAGCTTAAAGGCTGCCACACTCAAACAAGTTGCTGGGATTTTTGTCTTTGCATCGGGCTTTCGCACAGATTTGCATGACACCTATAGACCTGGGTCCGTCCGGTAAAATTTTTTACTTAAAAACAACACAAGTGTCACAGTTTCAGCAAGGACTTAAGGTGGAAATTACTTTTTAGGCCATAATATGTCTTTCTGGAATCACTGTAAAGTCACAGGAAACATTTACTCTGACTGTACAATGCACAGTTTTACACATTAGAGGGCCTCCGAGGATGATGAATGGAAAAATGATGAATGAAGCCTAGAGCAAAGGCCATATATCCCCCATTCTATAATGGAAAGAACCCGATATGGGAAGGGATAACCAGCATGTGGGATTATGTGGGAATTTTCCCCACATTTATGCTTGGGAATTTTTTCCCACATGCCCAAAAACCCACATAAATCCACATGCTGATTTCATATAGGAAATAGTGGGACTTTTTTATAAGGGAGTTGCCTAGGGAAAATGTTCCTTAGCAACCAAAAAAGTCTATTTTTCATGCTAATTTCAAACTTGTGAATGAATTGTTTTAGTCTTTGAAACGGAAATGATATTTTTTCTGTATTTTCATAATTGTAGGTAAAGATTTTGTGTTTATTCTGCTTTCTGACAACTGTTGCTAGGGAAAATGTTCCTTAGCAACCCAAAATGTGTGTTTTTCATTATAAATCAAAGGAATATATGCAAATGAGACTTCTTTTGAAAAGAAAGTGGTATTTCTTCTGTTTTCCCATCATTAGAAGTTTGGATTTTGTGTTAATTAATTCTGCTCATAAGCTACCGTTGCTAGGGAAAAATTTCCCTAGCAACCAAAAAAGCACATTTCCCGTGATTACTCATAAATGTGCAACTTTGAAAAGTGGGAACATGTAAAATAAGTCTTAGGACATCGTTCCCAATGTATCTAGGTAATTTTTAAGTACTTCCCTAGGGGGGACTACGGAAGTCAAGAAATAGAGCACTTTTAGACCATTGGCCCACCGCCTACGGACCTCTTATCTAAAGATATTAAAAGCTACATATTGTTAGCAAAAGCACCCCTACCCCATTGTTTCAAGATCAAAATGTTTACACTACCTAATAGAAACCTCACAGGCCGAAGTCATAGCGTGTCCAAAGAATATAGCTTGGTCTTCGCATACATGCCTGCGGCCCTCTTCTCTTCCAAAAATGTTACACTACTTTAATAAAAGGCACCTCATACTGCAAAGTCATAGCGTGACCAAAGAACATGGCTTGGTCTTCGCATACATATAACAGGCACCTCATACTGCAAAGTCATAGCGTGACCAAAGAACATGGCTTGGTCTTCGCATACATGCCTCCAGCCTTCTTATCTAACGATATTAAAGCTTCATAAGTTTATCAAACACACCCCTACCCCTTTGTTAAAAGAACAAAGATTTTTACACTATTCAATAGATACCCCATAGACCGAAATCATAGCGTGGCCAAAGAATGTGGCTTGGTCTTCGCATACATGCCCCGGCCCTCTGTCTAAATATATTAAAGCTACATATTTTTTACAAATGCACCTGTACGCACTGTTGAAAGAACAAATCTTTTACACTACCTAATTAGACACCCCATAGGACGAAGTCATAGCACGACCAAAGAACATGGCTTGGTCTCTGCATACATGCCTCCGGCCTTCTTATCCTAAGATACTGAAGCTACATATTTTTAACAAAAGCACCCTATATACCCCACTGTTATAGGAACAAAAAGATTACCACTTAATAGACACCCATAGACTGAAGTGATAGCGCGACGGAAAAATGATTGATCTTCGCATACATGCCCCTGGCTCTCTTATCTAAAGATATTAAAGCTACATATTTTAACAAAAAAAAAAAAACCAACCCCACTGTTCCACGAACAAAAAGGTAAACCCACTTAATACCACCCCACCACAGACCGAAGTCATAGCCTGACCAAGTTAATATGGCTTGGTCTTCGCATACATTCCCCCAGCCCTCTTATCTTAAGATATTAAAGCTACTTATTTTTAACAAAAACCCCCTACCCCACTGTTTCCTGATCAAAATGTTTACCAGTTTGGGTCAGCTAGGGAAAATTTCAGGATAATTGAGATGTAATCTCTCATCAGAATTAGTGTGTCCCATCATCGTTATTCACGGATGACTTTTTTGATCATGTGACAATATTTTTGTTACTGAATTGTTAAATTCACAACGAATATCTCTTTGCCGAACTTGTTGTTTGCAGCAAATATGTTAATGGGATTTGCCAGTGACAAAAATCAATGACTTCAAAAGATGCAGAAAATTTTTCTCTTCTAGGAGGTGAAAACCGCATCTCAATAGCTTGTAGCATTTGGAAGATACTAATTTTCAAAGAAATGCAATTTTTGCTCAAGATAAAGTGCATTATGGGAAATCTGTGATGTCATCGCGGCACATTATTTTGACAAAGCATTGAATTTCTTTATGATATTGACACTGTTGTAGGGAATAGTTAGCAACGTTGTTTGTTATGCTGTACATATGGTGTAGATTCATGTTAAACATACATGGAAAGATATTCAAACATTCCAACAGTTCAAGGACAACAGGACATTCAATTCAATTACAAAGGAAAACAAAAACAAAAGAAATCTGAGGCAATGTGCCCACTTTACATAACATTCCGTGACCTTGATGAGAACTGGAGGTATTTTTTTGACAAAAATAAGTAGTCTTTATTATAAGATATTTCCAGTTAGGAAAAGAGTATTGCTACGGGATTTAGTGGGTATGAACTGAAATGTTTTCCTCTTTCACATGGGACCCTTGTGAAAAGCCACTGGAAATGCCTTTAAAACATCTTCAGGGGTACCAACAAGGCAAATAAAAGAAGATTTGTTAGGGTTTGCTGATTTTTTGAGCAATTTTTGGAGATGCCTAAGGAATTGCCCTTTAAGCCTCCTCCTGTACCACCCCTATTTAAAGAGCCCCTTTCTTCCTGCCCCTTAGATCCATTTGTCAGTACATGCCTTTTTATTGGGAAAATGTTTATCAAACACGGGATTATATTTGAATAAGATATATTTTCATACAGTGGTAACCTTGACCAGATGAGAATTACGACTGCACATCATTCCCTGTGTATGCTACAGAACGGACCTATTGTACAATAAAATTGGAAAAAATTTACACTATAGAATAGGAAAGACTTACCTCAAAATTTTTAGAGAAATAGCCTTGTCTCATCGTTAGTTCCGAAATTAAATATTTGGTCTCCGTTTTGAACCAACTCTTGGCTCTAGCCTTTCCCCGTAGAATAAAAATCCATGACAATACCACGAAAAACAATATTTTGTCCAGATTCGAGACAGAAACCGAGGCAGGTTTCTATAATTCGTCTTTGCTACATTTACTTCCCCCCCAAATCTCTACAATGAAAACAGATGCAATCTCCTTCGGTCCAGCCGTGAATCAACTTCGACAGTTTCACGTTCCCGCGGGAAAATTGCCAGGTGCAAAATAAGTACTTAATAATCTTTTTGTTTTGAAATGTTGCGTTGATGAAAATTAATTGCGCTTCATATATGTTAGCACATCGATACATATCAATTTATATAAAAACTTTATATGACAAACGAATTATGTTTTACTATTATCAAAATGAAATGGTGATCGCCGAACAACCAGTTTGTGACCAGCGACAAAGCATCTGGTTCATTTAAAGCATTCTTTGTTTTTCAGTGTGCTTTATTGTAACTCAACTACCACTCATTGCAAAAACAACTGTCCACAGAATCACTCATTCATAAATCTTATTTCTTTACCATTTTGACACCGTCCATTGCCAGAACGAATTAGCCACAGAATCACTCGTTGGTAAGCCTATTTCTTAACCATTTTGACATCTTCCATTGCCAGAACGAATTAGCAACAGAATCATTCATTCGTAAGCCTATTTCTTAACCATTTTGACATCACCCATTGCCAGAGCCGATTACGTGAACTTAGATCAATGCATAGCAGCATGGTAGTCGGTATGGTGAAACAAAGAGCTTTTTGTATTGATTTCCCCGGTTACTTATTTACAGTGAAGAGGTTCAGGTGTAAGATCTTTTGACGGAAGGCCCCTTTGAAACTTGTGTGAGACTTTTGTAACAACTTTTTAAGTGTTTTCGGAACCTTTTTACTTGTTTTTTAAACAATAATTATATGGAATCGTAGTTAAATTGTCCACAGAAATCATTTGTAGCAAAATCAAATTCAAAAACAGCAGATTTATTTGGAAAGATGTCTTGGAAAAATGTCTTCAGTTTTAGTCAACCGTAACGTATCAGTTTCACACGAGGCCTTGATTGTCACGATTACCCATTTCATTGCCAATCCAATGACCGATGATTCTGTGGGAACGTCTGGGCATACTGCTGTCAGCACACCCGCATCTGAGGTATGGTGGATAGGCTGATAGCGTGACCCCATCTAGGATGCATGCAGGCAGCCCAAATTTATGAAATGATATGTCTGGTCCTGTAAATTCATAATACCACATTGTAGGTACTGGAACTAAGCTTACACGATTTAAAATGGCAATTTTACAGATTACTAAGCAAGATTAACTTGCAGGCTTAGTCAAGCATACTTATGACACACACCCCTTGAACAAAAGGGCCTACTTTTTACATTTGGTTATCCCTTTAACTTGATGGTTTTTCAGCCCCCCCCCCCCCCAAAAAAAAAAAAAAGTAGTTAAGGTATACCCAAAGCAAGAGGGAAAGGTACAGTACTATCCTGGTGAGGGAATGTTTTACTATAAACTCTACCCGATACAAGAAATGTTTGACTCTGGCTGGGCATGAACACAGTCCTCTGCTACCAGTACTAAAGTTCACCCCTCTCCACAATCTTTCAATGTCAGCTACCAGGAATTAAAATTTACTTTCCCCTCACCAGGGTGCTTACTTCCTTGTTGCAAGATGTTCGGGGACTGCTGACACACCCTGCAACATCTGCCAGGCACCTAAGGAGATTATGTAATAAAATACATAGAAAATTAAAACAGAGGTAAATCAAAAAATGAATATTCATAAGGAGTGTTGTCTAGCCTTAACTGTGATGGTTTCTATTAAACTGATTTGTGCTATTTACAAACCTTCCTTACACTAAACAGGAAATGGTGCAAATTTATTCACCTCATTCTGTGATGACCCTCTTGAAGTTACCATTCCCATATACAGGCTTTGACAAATTCCCTGTCTAACAGTCTGGGACAAGTAAAAACTTACTCGGGCAGGTGCATTCTTCAATATCATAGCCCCCCGGGCAAGTACCCTTGCGAAGTCTCCACAAAGGAGTTCAAAGGCATATTAAAAGTGGACAAGTAGACATTCATGCAGACAATTAGACTAAGAGAACAGCTAGCCGGATGGACAAGTAATGAAAAAAGAATTTGTCGAAGCCTGCCATATACACAGGTAGTGGTACCCCTCCAAATCAATTGGCTTGTAGTGCTTATTTGCCAACTAACAAACTGTAAATCCCACCCACTGTAGACAAAAACTTGACATACGCTCCTACATGGATAAGAAACTGAAGGGATACGCAACTATCTTTTCCAATTTTTTTTTTTGTTTGTTCATAGACAATTGCTTACTTCATCTTTACCCTTGGAGTTCAAAAAGCACTTTAAGTGATGTGATATCTTAAGAAGGGTTAGACATAAGACCTTATATTTTCTTTACACCCTAATGCAGCATCCAGGATGGGATTAGTACCCATTGGTTGGTACTGGACCAATTGTTAGTATTCATTATCAGTACTGGCGGATAATCACCATTTTCTTCTTGTATCATAGGAAGATACCCACTAGACAGAAGGTTCTTTAGAGTGAAGGTTCACTAGACCGAAGCTCCGCCTGACCAAAAATAGTACTTCGGGCTACAGGTGCAGCAAGTTTAGAATTAGGATCTTTGATCTAGTGAACCCTGTCAGCATCATATGGGTGAATGTGAACATGCATGCAGATAAGAGTATGCCTAACTGATATACTTCTCTTCCTACACTTCACAAAAAATTTTATGTTTTAGTACATTTGCTTTCAAGTCCCAGGATTTTACCTTATGAAAATGTTACAACACTTTACTGGTAGAGCTTACAATAGGTAGATGGTTTAATAGTGTAAATCTCTTAAATGTCCGGATCAACCGATACTGTGAACTGCCTTATATCTAGAACTCCTCGTCGCAACCATATATCGCCTGTATTGTATGAATTACATTGGTTACCTGTACGTTTTAGATCACAATTTAAAATTCTTTTACTTACCTTTAAGGCTCTTAACCACTTGACCCCTAGTTACATCACTAATGAGACCATACCTTATATTCCACCTAGATCCTTACGCTCAATGAATAAAAATTTACTTAGTGTGCCTTTAACTCGATCATCAACTTATGAATTAAAAAGTTTTGATTATACTGCTGCCACATTATGGAATAACTTACCTCAAGACATATGCAATATTAATTTAGACATAACGCACTTCAAGAAATTACTTAAAACGATGTTTTTTAGAGCTGCCAACACGGATTAATGTATTTTTCTACTTGTTTTTTATCTTGCACATACTTAATTTTTGAGTTATTTTGTATTTTAGTCATTATTATTCATTTAATTTTCTTACATTTCTATCATATATTTGTCTTTGCCATTTTAACTTTTATAACCTTTTATCTACCTTATTTTTTTTTACCTTATTTTTATCTATGTTTGTAAAGCGCCTTAGAGCAATTTTTAATTGAATGGGGCGCTATATAAATTTCGTGTAATAATAATAATAATAATAATAATAATAATAACTGAAAAAAATGGTATCAGTAATACTGGGTCCCTGTTATATGGGTACAACACTATCAAGGTTGTTTATGAATGAAAAATGACATTTGACTGAAAATTAAAGTGTCAGATATCAATCTAAAGGAAATGCCACAAAATGGTGGTGGAATTCTGAAAGACTTATTAAAACAAGAGAAGTTTCATGATAAAGCTAGGCTACTGCCAAGATCAAGATTACCAATAAACATTCAACATAAAATAAAGATGACCCCACTGTTTAACACATTCACTCCACAAGTCTATGTCATATGCATACTACAGTATGCAACACTATGTATGCTGTACTAACCGAAGTAATGCAATGATAAACACGCATATGTGTACAATAAATTACACATCAAACCTTTTTTAAAAGGGATTAAAAGTCCCTTGCCCTGTGACTGTCTTTCCCTTTCTAAGTTGTCAGATTTCACCTCAATTCATTGTGGACAATATGTCATCTCCAATATCTGCTCTTTTCAGTCCCTGATTCTTTCTTTGACTATGTTCCTTTCCCTGCTGGAATTTCATACCTGTCACTGCACAGTAACCATTCCCTTAACTTTATTGACTCAGATCTCTTGTGAGGGATCAAATCTAGTTGCTTGCAAATATACAAATATATTTAACAAAAATTGAGGTAAGGATTCTCTTCCAAATAGGCAAAGCTAGTGCAAACCCTGAAATTACTGTAGTATAAATTAACGTAAATGCAATTCACCAACAAACAAGTGCTGTAATTAATCCCAGCCTACAGCTTCGATTGTTGGAACTGCTCATTTTGTCACATGAATTTGTGCCTTCTTTTGTTGCTTTTTGTATGAATTTTTTCAGGGTGATATGTATGGATTTAAACACGATTGCTATCAACATACCAGCATACTTCATCTGTCACACAGTTATTTTGACTACTTCATGACATGGATTTTTTCCCAATTTCACCGATTTAACCGTGTTCCGATATGAATTAACAGCCCAGTAGACAATCTGACAGTCTTTATCTCGAAAGATGATAAACGCAGTTGATAATGCAGTTAATTGATCTCTCTTTATATTTTGACAAATACTAAGCGTGATCCAACTAAAATGGTTCCAGGTTTGAATGGTGTTATGTAGGCTAACTCTGGCATTGGAAATGCCACCATCTCTTTTAAAATCTCTGCACGTTTAACACGTGGATATCTCTCGCACAAATTCATTTGAACTTCTTAGCTTAAAGACAGACAGTCATCACTCCAAAGTATATTTTTAGTGTGGGGGTATCAAAGTTCTCAGTTGGTGACTGCTCTTTGATTGACATCAAGTTTGAAATTTGAAAGATGCAGAGTAGCTCACATTCCACACAGTGCAGAGAGAGTGCTTTTATTACATTTTATAGCACTGTTTGCTCACCAGGGCATGGCCTTAAGCAATGAAATAAGTTTATTCCTGCACAAGGAGGAGCTTCATACAGTTATGGGAGGAGCTAAAAGTTGCATAGTTGGGAGAATTGGAACTGTCTGGGATGATGAAAATTCCCCTTTGAGCTGCACATGCACAAATGCCAGAAACATACTATTGAAGCCTGCTGACCTGCTTGAAAGATTCATGACTTAAAGAAAGAAGGCAGTTGCCCCAAGTAACCAAGTTTATTTTCAAAAATTTGCTAAATCTTACAGATCTCCTCATATTTCTCTCACAAGTATTTTTCAAAAAGTTCCTGTATAAAATCATAGAATATTGAAGGTAAACCAAGGAGTTATTCTGCATAACTTTGAGAAATAAGTAACAAAAATGTTGTCACATGATTGATAGGAGCCATTCCTGAACTAATGTGATGGGTACACTAGAGGGACTGCATTTTCAAGAGCCATGCACAGTATGTGAGTACTTGAAGGATACCAGAGTATTGACAATACTTTTTCAATATCAACATGTCTGCGAAATGTTGAATTTGCTACAACTCCAGTATCAGCATACATGCAGTCAGGAACAATGGTAGACAAAGGAGAAATACTCTGTTGAATGTACAATGCATGCATCTTCATACAAACTGGAACTTCACCTTTTGTTTCATCCAACAAAAATTGTTGCAGAGCATGCTGTGTCACTGTAACAATGGGCCAGTATTCAATTCAAGCGCTGTGTGTAATAGTGGCCCAGCATTTGTGCTTCAGCCACTAAGAAAGTATACTGCATAGACCCTTTCCAAATAGCAATTACAAAGGATTGTGGGATAGAGTTTTGACTTGCATCATTTTTGTCAATGGCATTTTACTGTGGCATAAAACTATGCACACCAAAACCCTATTCCACAATTCTTTGTAATAGCTATTTGAAAAGGGTCTATTGCAAGATGTTGTTGCACTGATAAACGAGGTGCTTGGTATGAGACAATATAATTTCAAATGGAACAATGCTTTCAAAATTATAGTTTGCAATATTTGACATCTGGTGATCTCAGATGACCTTTGACCTCTACCAAATTCAATGTCATTCTCTATTTTGAAAATTTTTACTCAAGACTCATGTTTTTCAATATTGTGTTTGTTTTATACAGTAAAACCTGGTTTATCCGAAACCCTCAGTGTTTTAATATCTGACTTATGCCCGCAATTGTACCATTCTAGTTCTCAACACAATTTAGTACAAAGTTACATAATGAAGATATCAAGTGGTCTAAAACAGAACAGCAGGTGCATGAGATGTTTTGGTACACTCTCTTGGGACCCCATGTGCTGTGCCTGAATTAGCCAAAACTTGAAACATCCTTTATCCAAACTTTTTTGTTATCTGAACTACCTTCGGTCCCGACATGTCGGGATAAACAGGATTTTACTGTAGTGAACTTACTTTGCTCCCCTGAGCAGTAACTTTTAGGAGTAACTGGTGCTATATAATCCAGATTTACTATTTCTCATTATTTTTCTTCAATTCAGTGTATCTACATGCATATGCTATTTACAAAAATTATCTACAATTCCTGTCTTATGGTACCTTGATAACATTTTCAGTGATGGACCTCTTGTGATCTCATATGCACTTTGGCCACCACCAAAAACATTTGGATTCTTCAACTCAATATGGACCATCCACACATCAATATCAGAACTGTCAAAAGTAAGTTCCCTTCAAGAAAGCCCATTAAAAAGCCAAGCATCACAAATGCACATAGACATACAGACACCATCATGAACACATTTTGGTTCTTTGCTGCAGCCACAAGTAGCTGTCTGTATGACAGGCAGGCTGATGCAGTAATATGCACACATACAGCTCAGCCACAGGAAGACTGTAGAGATTGCTAGGGTACTGCTTACAAAATAACTCATGTTTCACAGAAAACCATGTACGGTACCGGAGGTACCACAGCCTGTGATGCAGACTCTATGGAAGAATGCTTCCTTAACAGCCCATACTCTCTAGAAACCAGCATACGCCCCAATAAATAGTCCAATACTGGCTCTACCCCTTTATGCCACAATTCATAACAGTACTGGACCACTTGGATTTGGGGGTAGTGTTGGTTTTTGCCTGAATCTCTGAGCCTTTTTGAAGTATTTTGCCTGAATTTTTACAGGTTTCGCTTGCAAGATCTTGGAGTACCAAAGCTATGTGTTTTAGCATCCTGTGAATGCCGACAACAATTCTCATGTCGTTACTGCACTTGATATAAAGCTTTCAATGAATAACTTCTAGAACCATACGTGTGATCACTATTTTCAGCAACTGATTTTCGTAGTTTGTAAGATCCCAGGTCCTTTACCTTTTCTATCCATTGATAATCTTGGACAATGGAAACCATGTTCACCCACCACTGCATATACAGTAGGAAGTAACACCCAAGAAATCATCACCACCATGGTTGGGCTTCAATGGTCAGTGCACACTGGTTGGTCTTCACCCCAGATAGTAAGAAATGACACTTCCAGACTTGTTCTGACTTGACAGTGCATCAAAATTTGCCAGTCAGATTGTAGATCTCTTGCTCTTATGCTTTTCCACTGATACCAATGTTTTACTGAACCTCCCCCCCCTTACCCCCCCTCCCTTATTTCAGTTTCCACCTGCAGACTCAAGCTTGAGAAACTTCAAGACGAATCTTCTATTATGCTTGCCACTTTCTAAAGGATGTGAAACATAGAATGTGCAAGTTTCTATGAGATGAGGGAAATGCAATGCAGACAAAACAACTGGTAGTTACTGTGCAAGATTTATTCTCAGTTAACAGTTCTCTCTGGAAAGTGCAACCCATACTTTCACAGAAAGAGTTATAAAGAAAATACCAAACACAAGTGCAGGACCTATCAGTGACTTTTTTTTATACCATGCCTGTTGAACATTTGCTTTGCAGCATGGGCGGCGATCCCGGGGGGATGGGGGGATATATCCCCCCAATATTTGAGAAATCGCCCATTGACTTTGATTTTTCACACAGTAAATTATTGGAAATTCTGGTCATATCCCCCCCCAATATTGAGAACAAATCGCCGCTCTTGCTTTGCAGTTTTCAGTATCAAAGCAACATACATGGCATTGCTGAAAGGTTCTACCATGGGAGTCCTACAGGAAACTTGGATCTAAAATGAAGTTAACTTTATACAAGCTAATACTTTATCTTTCTCAAGGGTTCATGGAAAGATTTTAAGCAGTTTTAGGTTGAATTTACTTTTGATGCAAAATACTTTGAAATATCGAATGTGTGATTTAAATCAGTAGTTCTTTTAAAAAAAATCAAGTGATTTATACTGACATGATTTAGATCAGCCAACCCTGGTATACACATGTAGGCCTATACAATACTACAAGTGCCAACTGTTTTATCTTTGTCCCTTGTGGCCAGCACCCACTTGGGCTAGCATTTGCCTAGGCCTACACCTACCTGTGGCTCAGAGCCTCAGACACACAGGGCTTGAAATAAGATCTGGAAAGGGAAAAACCTAATAGCCTCTGATTAGCAGAAAATTGTCAGGGCACCACAGCCAAACAAGAGGGGAATCAAGGCAAAACCCTGGAAAAGAAGGCACACCAAATACTAATAAAGTCACCAAGACAATACACTTTTGGTGTAGGTAATTTTTGCAGGGCATCAAAGCAAAGTTAGGGCGCTCCACAACCACAGTTATCCATGGCTCTGGCTATTCAAGTCCTGCTCCTAGACTTGAACACCGGTGACTCAGACTCCCAAGGGAGCTATCACACTCAGACTCCATGCTGTAAGAAGGAGACTCACAGTGTTGTAGTCATGGCTACAGGTCCCGAGGCAGAGGCCAAGGCCAAGACCATACTCTCCAAGGTGGCGGCCAGCACACCATGTACTACAATGCAATAACCCATACCTTTAAATTTTTAGTTCGTGCTACAGCCTGTATGACAGGGGTGGTACCAAGATTTGTGCAACAGAGGTGAGATAGCTTCCCCGAATGGGGTGGGTTGAAACTTTTCATCACAATAGTCCCAAATATTAAGGTATTAAGAGCAAAGGTCACTCCAGATATATTTCAGTTGCTGAGCACCAATGTGTTTCACAAGTGTGTGAGTTCAATCCCGTTCGAGGTACGTGGGTTTTTCTCCGGAAACTCAGGCTTTGCTCCATCCTAGCAAGGCTTGCCATCAAAACTGGTTCCCCAGCCGTTTCATCAGCTGCGCACTGGACTGCGGTACCCTCAGGCAGACCAGTTAACTAGGTGACTTTGCTTTTGCTCTATATTCCAAAATCAGAAATGCTGGGACAGCCAAAAAAAAAAAAATACAAACTGAAAGTGGATCTTGATGTAGTAAAAGAAGAGGTAGGTATTAACTGCCACTATCTGAGGTTGTATACTCTGTCAGTGAACCTTGTACATTATTTTGGGAAGGGCTTCAAATAACTGTTTGTGGATTCTTGAGAAAGATATGAAGGCATTTTTAACTTGCTGGGTTTGAATTGTTTTTTAGTTTGGTTCTTATGACCAAGACAGACCAGTTTCAAACATTCAAAAAATGCAAAAAAGTAAAAATCTTTAGTAATACATAAAATATTACCATTTTGGTGTCTTTGTTTTCCTAATTGTTGATTACTGTCAAATGACAGCAGATAATGAATGTAGAGTTCACTTTATGAAACAGTTCATAGTAAATAGAAAATTGATAGTGGGGGGGGGGAATTTCAGGATGGCAAAATAGTTTCCAACAGAAATTCCATACCCCCTCACCCCCGGGTTATTCTCAGGGAGAAAATTTACTGATACACCTGTAGTATTTGGGTGACATGTTTAGAAGACTCTAAAGAATCCATTCTCATGATTTTTGTAAACTTTACTTGCATAACAATAAATCTGGCAACTATGATTTTATCACCCAGGTCCGTTTGTCCAAGGGACTGGAATGAAATGAAAGACAAATGCTACAAAGTTTCAATCATCTAATTTCAACTTTTATTCTTTTTGCTGGCATATAGAAGGGGTGCTTTATCTGTCATTAGACTCCAAGGATGTGACTCAATCTTTCATTGCATCATAGAATTAAATCTCAAGATGAGAGAATAATCTTTGTTTTTCAGTATTTGCTTTATACTTTGTATGTTTGACAGAATTACACACCATGCTCCTGGTAGAATGTGGTCACTGGTCAGTGGAAAATATAGTCTGCATTAATATATCTATTTCATATACTATTTATCAGCCTTTTAAGAATCAGGCTATCCAATCATTCTCATAAAAGATATTTTCAGATCCAAATGCAAATCAAGCTGGAAAATTGTAACTGAAGTAGGGATATGAGGGCGTTTGTAGTTGACTTCCAATGGATTTCATTCTTTGAATTACACAATAAGGTTAAAGAAAGTTTCTGCCATTAACTTTTCTGAACCCAACACTCATATTTGACATAGAGAGAACTAAATGCCAGGCCTACTTATTTTGTTCTCTGTTTTTTTTTCATGTACCTACAGTCAGGGTTAGAGTGTTAGATGAGGTTTTACGTCTCAGTTTCTAACCAACTGGTTTAAGTCGGGCCGGCCACGGCCTTTCTTCCAGTTGTGGTTCACTAGCTTGTTTTCCCTACAGTTGGGGCGTAGCTAGGATGAAATTTTTAGGGGGCCTAGATGTCAAATGGGGGTTCACAGCATCAATCGCCATCCTTAATTGTTACACTTTTTATTAGGACACACACAATTTTGGGGGGGCCTGGTAAACATCTGGGGGGTCCAGCCCAAGCCCCCCCCCCACCCGTAGCTATGCGCCTGCCTACAGTCTGCTCCTTCTTACAACTGAATTTTGGTCCCAGCTTGCTGTAATTATTCAAAATGAGTCCTTGAGGTCCAGGACAAATGAATCTGTTGTATGTATTTGCAAGGTTTACTGTAAACTTCAAGGCTTTTTTTGCACATTTACAATACGCTTGTATTTTACAATCTCTAAAAATTTGGATTCACTTGATGTTAGAATAAATTTCCAAGTACCTCATCTACTTCCAAGAGAACTGAGTCATCAGCAGACCAAATTCCATGACACAATTTTTTGGATACGTTCAAATGTACCTTGAAAAGGCAGCTTTACTCTTCAATTGTCAGCTTTCAGTTCCTGTAACTATTTTGATAAGTCTGTCAAAAGTTCATTACTGCCAAAGTGCATGCAAAGCAGTTTGGTAGCGCTTGTCTATTATATAGCACTAGAAAATGTGGTGACAAAACCACAACCACATGAATGTCACATGAGTTGCCTAACAGGACATGGGGAATCTTGAGCTATCCCTGTTTGCTGAAACAGTTCAGTGTCTTGGTTACATACATCTACATACCTTAAGAGAAAGAGGTCTATAGCTGGATGCAACACAGGTCTTTTGGTATTGGTGATCCTTCATGAACTGGTACAACACATTGGTCATTTTCCTATCCAAAGGTGTGACTCTTTTGAAGACTGAAAAGTTAAAAGAAGAAGGTAATCCATGTAGTTATAAATCTCCTCTCCCTTATATTTTCTACAAAAAATGAAATTCCCAATCATGCAAAAACCATAATGACAAGAGACCACCACATGGCCGGGTGCACATTTCTGCCCTACCATAGTGGGGTGCATGTTCAACCCAACCAAATATGTCTTAAAGTGGTTGGGTTGGAAGATATTTGATACACATTCTTAAAAATTTTCTGGCCTGCCTGGCTTTGCTAATTTGATCCACTTTTATCTTTGAAATTTCATGGATGGTTGGGCCGAGGTAATTTTATCTCAAGTGTACTTGTGTCATTCCGATACTGTATGGTGGAAATTTGCATGGGGGTTTAATTTTCGCACTTTTCACAGCCAAGTAACTAATCGCGAATTTAAGACCCGAGAAAATACTTCCTTTATACTGTACAAGGTACAGAATCGCGAAAAATTAGCCGTGCGAAAATTTCCTGCTGTACAGGACTAGTCAGTGGCACAAGCTTTACAAATTATCAATGCCTCACTGAGTCCGCAGAATAGACAGAACTAGCTGGACAGTCAATCCTGTGGTCAATGGGGAGAAAATCATGTAATGAACTGTGACAGTCAGTTGCTAGAGTGGAAGACTGAGGACATTACTGTCACCTAGGCGTGGCCAGCTTCTGACAGTTACTTCCTACCGGCGGCCCATAATTTGTCATGACTTTTAGGTCATTTGAACTTTAAACCTCTACCTACACTTGACCTTTGACCTTTGACCTTGAGCATTAGCAACTAAGAAGCACTACCTTAAAACTTAACTTTAATGTTGTTCCCTCCATATCACATCAGTGGTTTAATGAATTTTCTAACCTACACCGATAGGCAAATAACGACAAAAATCCACTTTTAGGTAACTTGACCTTTGACCTATCACATCATCAATTTGGCATGCGATTTTATAATCAGGTACCTACCCACCAAGTTTGATCGAACTAATTGAACTTATGGTTTTGGAGGAGTTAAGGTAATTTTCAACACACACTTTTGCTCACATACGCATGCACTTTTTCTTGCAAATGGTAGAATCGAATCAGTTGCCTATGATGAGTAAATGCACTCTACATGACCTGAAGAGCACTCTCTAGCCACAGTAAGTGGTAGTAAAATAACAACTGTACCACCAGTACAACCAAGGAATACCTCGGTAGGCAGTGTTTCCTCACTTGCAGCTATGTAGCTTCATACATATTTTCCACACTGCAAGCTGAATTAATTCCATTTAAAAATATGCTTTTCAAACCTCACCTTTCCTCTGTTCTACTGAGGTATATGTTTCAAACCTCATCGCCTCAGGCTGTTTCATCGCCACATGGGGGTTTATTTTCTACTCAGATTACAACGATGACCCCAAAACGTGCCTACTCTTTAATAACTTGCACCCAGGAAGTCAAAGGTTACAGTAAAATGCAAGTTGCACACAAGCCCTCCTGTTGTATGTCCTATTGTATTTCTGTGTGCAATTGCAAAATGCACAGAGCAAAATGCATTTTTCTGAAAGCAGTTTGTGTCAATTGAATTCTCTTGACAGTTGATACTATTTAGCTGTTTTGCATGATAATGTAATGGTATAAAGTATCCAGTCCAAAGGCTTTTGGTTTATTGGAGATGGGAAGAAAAAGAACCTTTCACACACATAAATTAGGACTAAAGCTAGATACACTGTAATGAACTTGTTAATACTTCCAGCTACAGTAAATGGTCTAAATACAGCAACTGTACCATTATTCTAATGAGTGATTCCTTGACTGGTGGTACTACTTCATTTGGATAGAGTAACATGACAAACTTACCTCATTTTCCACCATTCAATGCACGACACACACAGCCTCTCTTTTTTAACAGATGTTCGGTGAAGTAGAATATCTCACTTCCCTACAAGTACGGATATGGGATAAAAAGGTTAAAAGAAACTAATTTTGTATTGTTAAAAGCAGTCTTTCTGGTAGCCTTATATTCTTCAAAACAGAGTGGAGGGTTGAATCAAACTAGGGAATAAAATATGCACAGAGAAACTAGGGAAAATGTAGGAATGAGACAGTATGATAATCTGACGACAAGTTCTGGCTAGTGCACCTATTGTAACTTTTACTTGATGAATAAGTATTTTATGATGAGCTGGATCATTGAAAAGGCATTAGAAGGTGCAAAATCACTCCTGAGATTTTTAGCAAAAGGACAATGGACATTCCTTGCCCTGCCAAAATAATCAGGAAACCACCAAACAATCACTTAAAAGGAAAAACGATTAGAGAATGCAAAGAGGTATGTATACTTTCTCGATTCCTATGCTGAAGAAATGCGTAAAGTTAAGACAAAAAATGAAATCGAAGGTGAACAAGAAGTTTTAACAAGCACTGTAAATTTATCGCCTTTCTATTAAAATCATGGTGGCTAACAGATTTTTGAAACTGTGAGCACTGCTAGCCTGGCCAACACCATGGCTGGAAATAAGCGATGGTGATGGAGGAAGATGGCCCTTGGTGCCCTACAAAATGACACAGTGCCATACTTTCCAAGGCCACCTTGGCCATCGTGCCCTTCGTAATTAAAATACAACAAAACCTACACCACATAACACAAAATCTTCTGTTTAACCTTAGCTTTGAGATGCATGAATGTGCCCTAAAAGTTAGTATAATGATTACCTTCATAGCAGGTGTCGAATATGTACTCCTCTTTGGCGTACATACTCTAACACCTGCGAACAATGATAGAGATCATCCAATTTTGTTATATTCATGAGCCCAATACGATTTTACTCTCGATCTCGACTGTTGACTGGTTTCAATATATGAATATTCATATTGCAAGAAAAGGCTTCAGCTGCAACATTCACTAAGTCAATGGGGCTTCACTGTGTGAGCTTGAAGCGGGCGAAATCACACACTAAAACCCATTGACATTTGTTGTTTGAAAAAGCATGATAATCAAGACTTGCTCTAGTCGTTTTTGCGTTGAATATTTATAATTCTGTTTGTTGTGATCGTATATATGACTAGTTAATAGTGTACAGTTTTTACGCGGTGTGATGAAGAATTCTTGCGAAAGTTCACGGATGTTGGTATAACGAGTGCAGCCAATATAGGTGCAGGAGTAATACACGTCCGCCAGGCGGGCAAGTATAATGATGGCCTTGCTCTCATGATGTCATATTTCCAGCCCTGCAACAATATCTTAGCTTATGATTTTATTGTCCACTATTTACCATGCACGTGTGCTGGTTAGTGTAATGGTACTAATGGGCCTACTGTTACAGTACGTACAGACACAGACATAGACAAAGAAATAGACACAGACTGAAATAGACACACACATAGAAACTTACACAGACAGCTGAGAAAATGCACATACGCTATTACGCTTGAAATTGATTTCAAAGATGGTCAAACCCAAAGCCGCTGCTGCCAGATATTCTTGCAGGATTAGCCACTACATGAGATATCAAACAGCCCATGAAAGAATTAAAACAAAAAGGTATCAACAGAACCCTGGGGGCAACTTCTATGCATGCAGTCACATAGCTCACTGGTCCTAAAGCTAAATCATCCTACAGTAAATTGCAGTACAAAAGCCAAATATAGTCCTACTCCCAGTATTAGCTGTTTTTGTGTTAACACTATATAGCATACATACCTTCCTACTATCCAATTACATGCAGATGACTGTAGTAGTAAGTGAAGTTTCATAAATTTATCTGACATCTTTCACCAAAACAAAATATGACATCAATTATTTAAAGCAAGTTCAACAACCAATTTGCCTGGGAAACAGTTATTCCCATATTTGAAGCCTAGCCTAAACAATAGTCATTAAAATGTAATGGCCACATTCATGGCATATGACTAATTATCTGCCACAAAATATCTAGATTATGTTTGCATATACACAAAGGCATACACTCTGAGTAGACTCTTAAGCAACATATCAAAGAGATCTCATGAGAACAATTGACAGCATTCGACCAGCAATTATCCTGGAAGTTAATACTCCAAGAGTCATTTATGGCAATGGAAGACGCTGAAAAAGACTATGCAAATAATCAAGGTATCAAACAAGAAGGCTGTCGACCTTTTTGTCGAAAGTTAATGTATATGTTAGAGACAGGATGTCCAACACTTTTTCCCTCTGTGGAAGTGACAGAAATTTCAAAATAAAATGGAATAGCTGTGTAGAGATGCATGATAATATGTCACATACTTTTCTAGTGAAAATATACTGATCATTAGACCCTTAACATTTTTTCAGAGACAGATCATTTTTCAAGTTGTGGCAACAACTGATAAACAGACTCTCATCTTATAAGCACTACATATCTGTGAGTAAAGATGTATGGTCAATTTCATGATAAGGCCACAATTTTACAAAACTTCCAATCACTTGAGGTATACAAAATCTGGGCAATTTTAGTAAAAATAATACCTGCAGTTTATTAAATGTAAAAGCAGATGATTTCTTTTCATTCTGTATCAGTCTGGTATCATTGTAAAGAAGTTTTGGTGGCACAGAAGCCACAATTTTATATTTTCATGTACAACACTGAATAATCTGAAGTATTATAGGTATATAGGGTAGATCACCTTATATCATTGGAAAAATTTACTGACACTGGGATAGTGTGATGTAATTCTAATCTGTCAGTGAAAACACCCTTGATCATTTACTTTTTTTTGGGGGGGGGGGGGTTCTACAGGTAAGCTTTCCCCCATTATAGTGTTACCAGTCTTCGTAGCAAAAGCAAAAAGATTACCTATGCTTACATGTACTCCCACTGCACAGCAATGTCTTATGTGCAAAATAAGTTCTAAATGGGTCATGTTTTACTTTTCACAATACTTTGAATCAGAAAGATTTGCAACAATGATTAAGCCATACTATAACTAGGATTGAGGGAAGATGTGAACTTTGTCGTAGGGTTGTTGCGATATGCAATTTTTGTTATCGATATCGCGAAAATTTTCGTTCAATGCCCAAACGATATTGCGATATCGTGGATCCCATTTGTGTTGACTGAGGCATCATGTCAAAAACTGCAGTACGTGGCAGTAGCCCTATCAGTGCTACATCCCCAGTGCCGATGTAATTTGTGCCAAAGACTGCCTTAGCAACAGGCATAAGAAATTGGCCCATTGCTACAGTTATATTATTGTTCTGTTTATCCTTCCTTACAGCAGTGAGGCTGCAACTGGGACCAGCGCGATGCTAAACAGGTCACAGATTTGTGTGATCAGGCGATCAGCATCAGAACAGAGTTGGGCAGGTCCAAATGTGGATGAACCACCCTCAAATTACATCCTATTAAAAATGTACGTGGTAGCAAACAGAATTTAGTTCTTTGCAATGATGCTCAAATTTTATAAAAAAAAATCTTTTTACCGAAATATAAGGGCACAGAGAAAAATCCAATGCATTTATATATTCCCTGTTGTCTACGGAGTACTTCAGCATCAGGTGATTTTCAACATATATAGGCCTACTGGTGTGAACAGTTCTGGTGAAGACAAATGTGTATTAAATTGCAAACAGTTTAAAACCTGCCATGAAAAAATCGGGCGAGACACGAGTCTGTTCATTTGTACAGTTAATTTCTCCCAGTTTGAAATTAAAACATGACTAGGCCTACATCTCTAGTTAATTTGTGGAACCTAAACTGCCATAATATCTACGATTCAGAGCCTTCTCTTTATGTAAGCCTTGTGGGCATTGAGAACCGACAAACTGAAGCAACAGAGCACACAGTCCATCGCATGGTTGCCGTCGTAAACATCGAAGGCAAATTTCATCATTTTCATAATGCTTTTTGCTCAGCACAGCTCTATTGCAATGGCTTTCTTTCCCTACAAAACTGCACAAGCTAAGCCTTGGCCCACTTTCTTTTCAGTTAATGGTACATATGTAAAAGGAATGCCTAAGCTCCAAAGCTATTGCTGACAAAATTATCGCCAAAAAAGTGTGCAACTTGAAAATTTGGACATGAAAGAGAATATCCTCGCTTTCATTGGTTTATTGAAGGTATCCCCAATTTAGAGCACATGTTGACTGTGGAGTGGATGAAGCTTTGTATTTATTTCATAGTTTTAAATGCTAAAGCCTGCAGCTGTAGCTGCTGTGCGGGCTGCCGCACAGGCTGTTGATTTTTACTTCACAGAAAGTTTTCAACATTGTTGGAAAGAGTTGCTAATAATGTAGCCTACTTTACGGCTGTTTTTCACACGCACTCAGAGCCTTCCTTTAACAGGTACATGATGCAGTTTCCAATGTAGGCTTGTTGACATTTTATTACATTCAATGCAGGGATTGTGCGTGTATTACGAGCACTTTAAGTGTTTTCCCATGGGTCAGCCTATTTGCAGTGCGATCTTGCAGGTTTATCAACTAAATCTTCTTTGCTATTTTCACTCAGTTTTTTGTGAGTAGTAAAGTAATTAAAAGAACTATGTGACAAACATTTTCAGGCCGCTCATCAAGTTTGTGAGGATGTTAATACATGCATGGATTTTCATCATATCGTTTGGGCATTTTCATAAACGATATTGGGAGAAAAATCACATATCGATATTTTTGGCCAATAGTCATATCGTATCAACAACCCTACTTCGTTGTTCCATACACACTTTTTACAAACTACCTGCAGATAATTTACATTTTTACCACATTAGTAAAGTTTACCCAACTACTCCCAACTTTATAGTACTGAGTGGGACATGCTTGGGCACCATCACTAAAACTTTCTTACAGCATCCTTCATAGGATCCTTCATTGCATCCTATTGAGTAGACTGTTTGCTCAACCCTTTCTAAAGGGAAATACTGCATTTTAAATGCACCAACATGGCATGCAAAGGATATAGCTTTAATCGTTGTCAAACCAGTTTCACCAATAAACTCCAGCAATAGCTTCAACTCCTCAAAGTATTATGTATTAGTTACAGAAGTTGCATCATTTGAAATTTTGCATATTTGGGCCAAACAAATTATTCTTGAGCAACAAGTAACTGAATTTCTTTCTGTGAGAACCTTATTTCTTGAAAACTTAAATCTACCCTACTGCTGCCTTATTTTGAATTATTCATCATTCTATTTAAAAAAACACTGATTAACTAAACGAAAATTTTCTGTACAAAAAATGCAATATTTCTCTTTAAGAGTTCTCAAACAAAGCCCACCTAAGCAAAGAAGACTATACCCAGTCATATTCTCTCTATAAGCTCGTATGTAGCCATCTGGAAGGACCATGGTTCCAAATGCCCCCACCATGATCCAAGGGACTCCCCAAAAAGCCCAAAACTCACCTATTACTTTGGAAAATATTGCAATATGGTGCTCTTTTTGAAATAAAATGGATACCATTTGAAATAAGGTAGAACATTACACAAATGTCTTTACACATGTCACCTTTTTTGCATGCAACCATCACAAATAGTTGTACCATTGTTAATTCCTGTTTGGCATTTTGAATGAAATTACTGTTTTTAAGTTCCATGCAACCACTAACATGGTTCATCATCCCTACCAAACAACACTTTGCATCATTAAATCATTTCAATGTTACTCCAAGTAAGGCTATGATAATAAAAAAAAATGTTTTTGTGGCTCATTTTGTGGCAACCAATGCCACTTGAAGATAGTTAAATGCTTTATTCTAGTGTCTTCAATTTTGTTAGAAGAACAGTTTCCAGAGGGTTTGCTCTTGGTACCTACTGTGTCACTCCCCTAGACTCCACACCCACATTGGTGCATGTGACACAGCTTTAATCCTATACTGAAACCCTCTCTCATTGGGTGCTTGTGGGCTGCAATGCCCCCCCCCCCAACATATGATTAACAGACCTGGGCTCTGTTTCATAAAAATTAGGAATATTCCTACCTTGGACTTTAGGAAGAATTCATTCCTATCTTCATTCTGAAGGTGTTCCTAGGCTTAGGAATGATCTTTGGTAGATTTAGAAATGTTCTTAATTGATTTGGCAGGAAATTCACAGATAAAAACAATGTCACTTTTGATTTATTCCTAACTATTTGAAAAAAGGAATGATTTCAGACAAATCGTTCCTAAGCTGTTTAGGAACTTTAATTTTGATAATATTCCTAACTTTTATGATATAGAGCCCAGGTCTTTATACTTCATCCACTACAGAAGAGCAGAGCAAAGTTTTTCTCAACTTACACAAGATGAGAAGTTATGATTCAAAGGCTTTAAAAGGGCTTACAAACTCAAAATGTACGTGCACACAGCTAAATGTTTACCCTGGAAATATTGTCAAATGAATGTTTACTATTTTTAACTGTAAATTATAATGGCCATGCACTTCCAAATAGAAGTAGGGTACATTTCTGTTAGTGGTATGAATTGTCAACATTAATTGTTAATGTGAAAATTCCAATTCTACACTTTTTGCCCTTTTCCACAGCAAATTCCTTGCAGAAATTCCTACTTGTCATGAAGAGTCACATTTTTGGTAATTCTGAGTCACATTAAATTTTTCACTAAGTATTATAGATAATTTTTGAATTATTTCTAAATTTACCATAAATGCATATTTCAACTTCAAAATAATTCACAAGGCTATTTGATACTGTTTCAAACAGTCTATATACAAACCCAGATATGTGTAAAGCAACTCAAAATTTTGTTAATGTAGTACTTAGCTGTTACATATGCCCATGGTCACGATTTAAATTTTGCTCACTTATCACTTTAAACTTGGAAAATTTTCGACAATATAACTGGCTAATGGAAAAATGAGATCTGTTGTTTCTCTATATGAAATTTTCCCAGGAATTTGCTTCAGTCCAATAGTAGAGCAAAAAAAATGTCATATTCAGTAGAGGTTTGTTTACAACCTTACACACTTTGGACTGCAAAGCTAACCCTAAGATGTATAAAATATTTTTGCAAAGCTAAGGTTGTCCATAATTTTGTCATTCTGATGGCCTACAAAACACACTAGGCCCATAATGTTCGGACCCATCCACCTACCAGGGGGTAATTTAAAATGTTGATTTTTGGCAAATCAACATCATTTATTACATTTTGAAAAAGGGAAAATGAGGCACTGCCCCCCTCCCCCCTTCCCATTTGTCTTGTATGGTCTCAAAAATACATGTGGCATGATGGGCTCTGTAACGTGCACCACTGATTATCATGACAATTTCTGGAAAGTAGTAAAAGTAATACTAACCTTCACATCCCAGTTCTTGGGAAGCAACTGCTGTGCCCCTGCACGTGAATGATTTTCACTGCCATTGTCATCCCTTTGATAGTCACATGGGACTTGAACATTTGTGACCAATCATAATGAATAGGCCTGCCAAAATTGGTGTCACTCTGTCCATGAGTTTGTTTTGACAGAAAGTCCTTTGTCAGCTACCAAGTGGCCAATCAGGGACTTTTTATAATTAGATAATGCTTCAATGTTGAACTCTGAGCTATAAGTCTGTGAATGGAATGAATGGCAGAGCTAATTAACCATATGATTCTTGATAGCTTTAACGTGTGAAATTTAAAAATTTGTATCAACCAGCTTTTAGCTTCTAAAAGGTAAAAAAGGAAAACACAGAGAACAAAAGATAACAGCTGCACATTAGGCTTAAATGATGATGTGAAGTTGCACAAAGACACATTGTTTTCTCTGTTTACAAACCTCATTTAAGTGGGCCTGATATGAGCAAAATGAAATCTGTAAATGGTCCGATACAGTAATAAAAATAAAATTAACTCACACTCATCATGTAAACGTTTGCCAAAAGGGCATTTTACAAGAATGTCTTAAAATGATACGCTGCAAAAATTTGACATTATTGGTAGCAAGCATGTGATGGCTAGTTTGCCTGCCTGGTGGACTTGTATTACTCCTGCATCTATACATATTGGCTGCACTCGTAATACGTTAGAGTACGTACATGAAAGAGCGACAATAGAAGCCCCAACAGCCCTGATGCCCTGGAGAGGTTAGGATGTGAAGAAAACCTGTGTACTATATACAATGCCATTGCGGGTCATTTATTGCATAAAATTTATATATACTAGAGGAACATAGTTCTGCGCTGATATAATGTAATGTTTTCCCTGAATCTAAACTATGAAATTGCAAAGCCCGCAAAGTGTGCAAAATTTTTTGAGTAAGACTACACTGTAAAGAATCTGTACTTATTTAAAGCTTATATAGGTCAATTGTCCAGGCAGAAGGACCCTGTCAGGCATAACTATACATTGTCATACTTCCCTCCTCAAGTCAATAGCAGTACCATACAACAGACACAGGAGAAAATGAACTTGGTCTAGAGAAATGAAATGAAATTCCCGACATTTACATAAATCCATGTATTCTACTTGTTAAGTTACTTGTAAAGGTGGAAAGGATTTGTACCATGTTTAGCTATAAGTAATGGAACTGACAAAGAGTGGGCAAATCGTACCAAAAATTTTAGGTTTTATGGCAGAAATAACTCTTTTGAAAGCCAAAATTAGTAAACTGACCATGCGTGATGACAGAAATTTTGTGTCAGGGGCCGGGCCATGCCAGGGACCCCGTTTCGACTGCCCTTATGTCGAGGGGATGAGGAGGGGATATGAAGGAGCCTAAATATCCCATGCCATTGCTGGGCACATTTTGCATAATATCACTGAATGCTTCATGAGCCGAGTTTGTGCACTGATAGTGTTCTTTTGAATCTGAATCGTGAAATTGCAAAGCACGCTAATCGCACAAAAATTTTTGGAAAATTACACAAAAAACATCACTAAGATCAATCATTAGTTATTAAGAGCAAAAAGAAAAAAAAAACTTTAGGGGTTGTAGACCATATCTGGGATAACATACACTGTATCAAAACCACCTGGACTACCCAATAGTATAGCCAAACTTTGCTCCGTGAGCTGCTCACCAACTGACCGTACTGCATGACACACACAAGAGAACAGCAACTAGGCTTTGCGATGTGTTACATGGTAAGGTGGAGAGGACTTGTGCTATCTAGCTATGTGGAAAGGAACTATTGAAGAAACTGGACCCTACAACAAGCGTAGCGCGACGAAAATTTTGGTTCCTTATTAGAAAAATTGTCACCTTGAGAGCAAAAAACAGGTAAAACCATTGGGGCAACTAGTTACCGTCGGGGACTGCATACTTTATCATATCGACTAAGTCTCCCCGACAAAACTGTGACAATTCCCCGACAGGGAGGGGGGGCCAGCCTTCCCGACAGGGGGGCCATGTCCCCTGTCTCCCACCTGGCACCACCACTGTTAACCAGTGTAAGGTTGTAATTGTCTCCTTCCACAAAACCTAGTCAGGTTGTCTTTCTCTTTTTGTTAGTTTTAGGCTGCTGCTCATACCATTAGTCACAAGGTTGTAGTGTTACAGGGTATGCAATTCACTGTTTGTAATAGAAAAGTTCGATTTTGGTAGTACAAGGCATTAACTGTTCCACTTCGGCTTCTTTAATGTAACTAATGTCATTATGTAAGTATTTGAACTCACTAAACCAAACAGGTTTTGAAAATAGAATCATTTGAGCTGCAGAGTTTTGTCACCATGACAAAGATAAAACTTTACTGCTGAATGCTAGGCTATGTGCTCTAGAAGTAGTGAGCCTCAACCAATGGAGAACTAGTATCTATTGCTTGCACATGGGCAGAAACCCACGCTCACCATCATGAGAGTGTTGTCTTCTTGCAATGTGCTGGACCAGATTTCTAGACAAGCACAGTGTTCAAATCAGAAATGCTTATAATGACATTCAAAAAATAACCATCAAGAACCCATTCTAAATGTGAGAGTAGACATTCATCTTGCAAACGATATACAGGTGTTAGTGCACGAACTTTATCGTGATGAAACAGAATCAAACACATACAGCATATATTGAACTACTGCTAGTCAACAGTTCTAGTCTTCTAGGCTGTGAAATCCCAAGTGTGCTTAGGAGGAGGACGATATTGCCACCACTGATGTCATTTGATTGAATGGTTGTTTTTCACATTTTAGGTTTCAGGTGGACTGCACAGGGACTAATAGAATTTAAATACCTGTTTTGTGGAAATTATGAATTGATTCTGGTACAGAAAACAATCATTTCAAAGTATATAAATATTACGTACATATTGAGAAGCAAATATACACTTTTCATACCCCCTTTAAGCTTTCACAACAGTTCACAATAAACAAAATTTTCTGAGCTTGCCTGAAATGTTGCCAAAAGTGTATTCCCACTTACGGCGAGTTCAAAAATGCAAATTGCAGCTCTATGTATCACTACTTACAAACATGAATACAGTATAATCATTATGGCTATGTTATTAAGGGACCCATGGGCACAGCACAACTTCCATTTACTGATCAAATGTTACAGTAACAATATGTTGCTTAAATTTTAAGTGACACTGCTTGCTATTTTACCCACTCTCTTACAGGTAAATACAGAACTCTGTTTAGTGCACTATATTTTCTGAATACTATAAGCAGATCAAAGGTCCAATATGAATGATTTTATGAAAGACTTATTCAACCAGAAAGCCAAAAGGCTTAGTGATTCCTTGCCATATGGATATATTGCAGCAAGCATTAATCACCCACATGACAAGCATGAGATCCCTCACAGTTATTCTTCTGGAGATATCAAATTTACAAGATTTTGAACTTTTGACCTCTGGTTTTCCCAAATGACTTTTGACCTCAACCAAAAAGGATGAGGATCATCTACTCAATATGGGCCATCCACATGCTAAGTATGAAATCCCTCACAGTTATCCTTCTTGAGATTAAGTGTTAACAAGGTTCTGACTTTTTGACTTCTGGTGACCCCAACTGACCTCTGACCTCCACCAAAAAGAACTAATCATCTACTCAATATGGGCAATCCACATGCTAAGTATGACATCCCTCAAAGTTACCCTTCTTGTGATATAGTGTTTACAAAGTTTTACCTTTTTACCTCTGGTGACCCCAAATGACCTTTAACCTCCACCAAAAATGATAGTGATCATCTATTCAATATGGGCAATCCAACATGCTAAGTATGAGATCCCTCACGGTTAACCTTCCTGAGATATGTTTTACAAGGTTTTGACATTTTGACCTGTGTTTTCTCTAAATTAGGGTACCAGTAGTGGGACATGAGGTCAAAATTTAACCAGAAAGCCTAAAGGCTTAGTGATCTCTTGCCGGAGGGGGATGCTTTGTTGCACTGAGGTTTATCCCTCAAATTTATCTTTCTTGACCACATCATTTTACAATGTTTTAACAATTTGACCTCTGCTGACCTCACATGAACTTTGAACCCCACCAAATATAACAAAAGAAAAACAGAAGTGTCTTGAAAGGGATTCAACTCCAATGGATCTTGAAAATTCTTGGGAAATTTGCTTGTGACCTCTGGTGACCCCTGATGACTATCTCCGAAATTCTTGGGAAATTTTGCTTTTTAACCTCTGGTGACCCACGATGACGATCTTGGAAATTCTTGGGAATTTTGCTTTCTGATCTCTGGTGACCCCAGATGATGATCTTGGGAATACTCGGGATATTTTGCTTTTTGACCTCTGGTGACCCCATATGATGATCTTGGGAATTCTTGAGAAACTTTGCTCTTTGACCTTTAGTGACCCCAGATGACAATCTTGGGAATTCTTGCTTTTTGACCTCTGGAAACCCCATGTAACAATCTTTCAAATTCTTGGGAAATGTTGCTTCTGACCCTGGTCACCCCAGATGACAATCTTAGGAATTCTTGGGAAATTTTGTTTTTTGACCTCTGGTGACTCCAGATGACCTTGACCTCAACCAAAAACAAGGGGATTCTTCCTCTCAACATGACAAATCTATGTACCACATATGAAAAGTGTCTGTCATTGCTATCTTGCGATATCGTGATTACAAGCCATTTACAAGGTTTTTGCAGTTTAACCTCTGGTGACCTCAACATGATGAATCTATATACCAAATATGAAAAGTGTCGGTCATTGCTACCTTGAGATATGGTGTTTACAAGCTCGGCATCACATACACACACACACGACACCACCATCACACAGATTCCTTGCCTGCCTACGGCAAGGATCAAGAATCATCTTTGCTGATTGAAATTTATACTCATGATAGAGTATTATTATCAACATTTGTTAGAATTACAAATATTTTTACATACTGTGTTCTGTATGCATGAGGGGACTCATTCAAACATACACATGCCAGTAAACTGACCAACATAACAGGGACACCAAAGCAGTCTTTAAGCTCCTCATAGAAGAATGAGGAAAATCCTAGATGGTTGAAAATTCATAGCTGAGTTTGAATTAGGACACTTTGTAACAAGAACATGGAAAAAGTTTGAAAGAATTCTCCAAAACTTTAAACCAGAATGCAAAAATGCATTGAGGTTTCGATGGTAAAATTCCAAAAAATGCCATGATGTCTCGTATCTTTCAGTCATTAATCAAACGCAATCTTAATGTGTTGGGAAAATAGTTTTGTGTTCGTATTTAAACTTGGAAATTTCTTGGGATATTTGCATTTTGACCTCTGGTGACCCCAGATGATGATATTGGGAATTCTTGCCTCTTGACCTCTGGTGACCCCAGATTACCTTTGACCTCCACAAAACAACAAGATTCATCTTCTCACCATAATGCATCTACACACTAAGTAGGAAATCTATCCAAGCTTTCTACCTGGAGATACTATGTTAACAAGATTTTCAGTGTTTGACCCTGGTGACCCCAGACGACCTTTGACCTCCACAAAAAATGATAGGGTCCATCATCTCACCACAATGCATCTACACAGGAAGTATGAAATCTATGCATTCTACCTTGAGATATCATGTTAACAAGGTTTTCAGTGTCTGACCTCTGGTGACCCAAGATGACCTTTGACCTCACTAAAAACAACAGCTAGGGTCCATCTTCTCATTAAATTGCATAAACATACTAAGTATGAAATCTATCCAAGCTTCTTAACTTGAAATATCATGTTAACAAGGTTTTCAGTGTTTGACCCCTGGTGACCCCAGATGACCTTTGACCCTGCAAAAAACCATAGGGTTCATCTTCTCACTATAATACGTCAACTTACCACGTATGAAATCTATCCAAGCTTTCCACCTAGAGATATCGTGTTAATAACATTTTCTTACTTTGACCCATGGCAACCCTAGATGACCTTTGACCTCCACCAAAAACAATGTCCATCTTCTTACCATAACACATCCACATACTAAGTATGAAATACATCCAAGCTTCCTACTTGGAGATATTGTGTTAACAAGGTTTTCAGAGTTTGACCCTGGCGACCCCCGATGACTTTTGACCCCACCAAAAACAATATAGTTCTTCTGCTTAATATGGGGCTTCTATGTACCAAGTTTGAGAACTGTCAGAGTTTCCCTCCTTGAGTTATTGTGCACACAAGGTTTTCAGTTTGACCCCTGGTGTACCCAGAGGACCTTTCACCCCCACCAAAACACAATGGGGTTCTTCCTCATACTCTAACACATCTACATACTAAGTATGAAATTCATCCATGCTTCCTCAATTGAGATATTATGTTTACAATGTTTTCTGAGTTTGACCCCTGGTGACCCCAGATGACCTCTGACCCCCACCAAAAAGAATAGGGTTCTTCCTCTTATCACAACGCATCTACTCACTTGAGATATTGTTTACAATGTTTTCTGAGTTTGACCCCTGGTGACCCCAAATGACCTCTGACCCCCACCGAAAACTATAGAATTCTTCCTCTTACCACAACACATCTACATACTAAGTATGGAATTCATCCAAGCTTCCTACCTTGAGATATCATGCACACAAGGTTTTCAGGTTTTGACCCCTGGTGACCCCAGATGACCTTTGACCCCACCAAAAACGATAGGGTTCTTCCTCTTAATATGGGGCATCTATGTACCAAGTTTGAAAACTGTCAAGAGTTTCTATTCTTGAGATATCATGCACACAAGCTAAGCATCACGAACACACACATGCACACACACACACCTCATACGCACCCTCGCTTCCTTACCAGGACGCGAGAAATGTACCGGTAGGGAAGAGACTGGAATTGCCAAGCAGCGGAGCTGCCAGAGATCTTGGCAATCGTGCAAGCATGTGCAGCCGTGCGTGACTTCTCGTTGCAGTGGCCAAATTTCCAGGAAGCTACTCACAGTTTCGAGCTGCGTGTGAGCTAGGAAAGATGTGCGAGCCGTGCGAGCAGCGAGCTGCCCCGTGTCCCGCTAAGGACATGTTGGTGAGTGCACATACTCGCTTTCATATACTTTTGGGGTACTCTTTTCGGGGACATGAACTAGCACCATATGGAAGTTTGGGGTACTCCAAGGCATGGGAGATGCTCCTATGTGCTGTTTACATTATTGTTAACAATTTCATAGCTGGTGTTAGTTAAAATTTTGACATTGACCAATAACTTAATCGCTCATGCATGAAATGGATATTAAACTAGGATATGACTGAATTTGTTGAGGACTTAATAATAAAATGTATGAAATAATACAAACGATTTGTCAACCTTAGGAATGTCATTTTTTGTTTTAATTTAAAGGTGCTATGGCATCGCATAAATATATTTATGCATAACCCTATAGTAGAAATACACTAGACTACAATGCATAGTAACGCATCCAGTACCAAGCACAGCTTTTATGTTGTGCACAGTGAAGTAACAAAGCAGTGGCGTAGCAAGTGGGTAGACTGAATGAAAATTGACCAGGGGCCCTGAGGGTTGAGGGGGGCCCAACCAACCTGGAGCTCGTGCCTGAAAGGCCTCAACTTATGGAATGCACTGTCCTCCCCAAGGAGATTGGAAGGGTCTTAGCAAAAAGGGGTTTGGGGTTCCTTAATTGATGTCTCTTGTCTATGGCCCCCGAGGGTTTTGTCCACCCTGCTGCAACAAAAGCTGGCTTATTACATAGTTTAAACGAAATAAAAAAGCCTGTCTCCAACAACACTGTGCATGGAAGCAGCAAGGCGGACAATGTTTGGGGGCCCAGAGAGTTGAGGGGGGCCTCGACCAACCTGGAGTTGGAGCCTGGAAGGTCTCATCTTATGGCCCTAACCTCCCAATGGAGATCGAAGGGATCTTAGCAAACTGGGTTTGGAATCACTCACTGTCTCTGGTGCATGGGTTCCCGAGGGCTTTGATGCCAGGCTGCAACAAGGTCTAGCTTACATATTTTAAAAGAAATAAAAGGTTGTCCCCAACAACTTAGTGTACTGAAGTAGCAATAGCTCAGTGGCATAGCAAGCGGGTGCACTGGGTGGACAATGTCCATGGCCCTGATGATTGAGGGCCCAACTGACCTGGGGCTGGTGCCTCAAAGGTCTCATCTTATGGTCCTTACTCCAAATGGAGATTAAAGGGGTCTTAGGAAAATGGGCTTGGGATCCCTCTCTGTGTCTATGCAGTCCCCCCCCCCCCAATCTTGCTATGCATTTCAATTTGTTATAATTTTCTTTGCTAATAGTACAGTTGACATATTTTCATATCTGACAGGATATTGTGATATCATTGACAAAATTAAAATTTCAAGTACTGTACCCCCAAAATAAAGCCCAAGTTCATTTTCATGTTTCCATCTTGCAAAAGCACTTTACTGTACAGAAGCTAGTAACAAACTATACCTATACTTGGCTATTCAAAATGTTTTCAAAATCATCTTACAAATTACATGCCTTCCAAGAGGCAATTACTAGTCAAAACAGTATCAAGGTCTCTCTTCATTGATAATTCACCAAAAGAATAAGTAATTGCTATGAAACAAAAATTTTTATATGTACAGATCAGGTAAATAATAAAGCCCAAGTTCATTTTCATGTTTCCTTCTTGCAAAAGCACTTTACTGTACAGAAGCTAGGAACAAACTATACCTATACTTGGCTATTTTAATTCTTTTTAAAATCATCTTGCAAGTTATATGCCTTCCAAGAGGCAACTACTAGTATAAACAGTATCAAGGTCTCTCTTCATTGGTAATTCACCCAAAAAATAATGAACTGGTATAAAAAAAAATTAAATGTACAGATCAGGTCTGTTGATGTAATTAATTAGTACAACAAAAATGCAGGCTGCCTAGAAAATTCTTTCTTAAATTTAATTTGGCTTGTAGGTTATAACACAATATAGTTTATGTATTTCATGTCTTTAGAGGGAAGGTATCCCTCTAAAGTTGCCAAACTTTAAAGTACAGTACAATGATGAAGCACAATGCATGGTATCCTGTACTAAAGTCATCTTTTAGGTTGAGCACTGGAAACAACAAGGTAGAAGCGTAAGCAAGTGGGTGGACTGGGTGGAAAATGTCCAGGGACCCTGACAGTTGAGGGACCCTAACCAACCAATGAAATTTTTTCGTTTTGAGAAGATTACACGAGTTCTACTGAATCAAATTTAAAAAAGTTTTATGGAAATAGTATGTTGAAATTCAGATGCTCTTGTCTGTTTCTGGCATGCTTTTGTTAAATTGCACTTTTCACCAGAAACAAGCCCCGCGATGCGTGTTTCTAACATCAAGCCGCCCCTATACTAGATAACAAAACAACATAGGCCTCCTTTACTGTATATTAGCCTAGCCTATCTCTAGAAATGAACGTCGAAAGACAGCTCATAAATATTTGCACCCAGTGCGTGTGGATGGGTAACGTTCCAAAACTAAGGCCCAGAAATAGCCCGAAAGACCTACTAGAAATTTTACACATATGTTTGTCCTATAAACACATACCAAAAAGAATATAGGGCATGTGGCTAGACTTTCGATGTTGCTAGATTTCATACTTGTCAAGTTATCCCTAAAATTAACATGACATGATTTCATGATCTAAAGAAGTAAATTTTGGTAAAACAGTTATGTCTATATAAGGTATGCACTTATTTCAACCACAATAATATTCTTTTGTGTCGAATCAATCACACAAACTTCGTATATTTGGTGGAGAAACTCTTTTCTGAAGCAAAATTCACTCCATCAGATTTCGTGCCGTGTTCCTCCCGAAGCTCAAATCCACTGAAATTACCGTTTGAAAACCACAATACTAGATAGGATTCCTCACTTCGCTCTTGTGTAAACAAACACACTCAAGCGTAAATAAACTACTCTGTGGAAATACAATGGCTAGGCAAACGTCTGCTGCAAGACCATTTCATGGCTGAGTGAACACTTTGCTGACCAGACAGGAGTAACTGACAGTTAGTTTATACTTGATTAAGCAGAAGTGTGGAGACAAACAAAAGGTGCAAACTCAGTCCCCTTTGGCAGAAACACCTCATGTTAAATCGTACACATTCTTTCAAGGTGTATTATGCGCTGTGTGCTCGAAAAAATCTTCTTTCCCTGTTACTTCTATCCTGGTACTACCTTACATACTAAAATGATCCCTATCTTTATATTGCTCGTAATTTTTTATTACTATGCAAACTATACAAACTACTTGCAAAATTTTTACGTCCAGTTTCCTAAATATATGGCAAAAAAGAGCAAAATATTTTCCCAGTATTTTATGTACCCCCTCATTTGCGAAAAGTAGAACATTCCAAAGTGCTCCACGGATGCACAACATAGAGAGAGCGATCCAGGCAACGAACGAATGAACGTTCGTACGTGCCCAGTGTCTGCCGTATCTCACCGTATATTTTTAAGGGTACTGTGCGGGTGAAATCTAAGCCAGGAGATGCGCATTAGAAAGATATTTACTGTCATTATAACGAAGGTACGGTAGGTAGTGGATTTTTCATAAGAGTAACAAGAAAGCAGTTGAATAGAAGTTTGAACACATGGTTGAGGTACTGTACATTACAGTACAGAAGTTGCAGTGACAAACTGGAAGTTATTTTTTGGTTCCGATGCACACATTACGGAGCACTTGGACACAAAGCCACAGAAGGTAATGATAGGACTTTTTAAGTACGTAGAAACAGGCACTGAGAAACTAGAGGGCCCCAATCCCAAACAAAAACCCTGTCGGATCACAAACACAATGCCAAACAAACTACACATCATGCAACAGGGAACAAAAGAGTCTTAGTTATCACTGAGGTTCAGAAACTGCCACTGCAGCCAACCCCAAAACAACACCCTAGTCCACACACAACCCCAAAACAAAGTCCCACCCGTCAGCCAACTGGCCCACAGAGGCCACTGCGCCCGAAGGCAACACCACACGCCCAAAGGCTACCATACGCCTGAGGACAACACCACGCCCGAAGGCAACACCACGCCCAAAGGTAACATCATGCCCGACGGCAACACTACGCCCAAAGGCAACAACACTTAAAAAGCACAGGGCAAATACAGGTGCACCTTGCCAAGGGTGCCCCGGAGGCAGTTGTGGCAAAGGGTAACCTCATTACTCCCACATTTTAACAAACTCCACAACTGGATGCAGTTTAAAGTCCTACCCAGGACTAGGTAATGATAGGACTTGTTTAAAATTTGTACTAGCTGCGCTAAAGTGTATGGTCAAAGTATAAATTCCCGTCTGATTTCTAAACTTAGGATGTTAAGAACCGACGGCACATTGTCAGGCCCGTAGTCAAGGGGGAGGGCAGGGGGACAAAGTCTCCCTGAAATTTTTTTCGCCCCCCAGAGTTTGAATATTACCATTGACTTAATACATTTGTACACATTTGGTCCCCCTGAAAAAAATTTCTCCCCCCGCCTGGAAAAATTCTTTCCCCCCACCCCCGTGCCTTGTCTGGCTACAGGCCTGCACATTGTAGATATAGAAAAATGTGACGTATTGTTTTCAACAAATCGATCCGACCAGAGATAAGGGGCCGATGGGTTGAGTCTTGAGTTGTATGTGCATGCCATGCACTAAACTTAGGCTACTTTGTTGCAAGGTTTACGGTCGGGTACCCGGGTACCCAACCGGTAATGCGTTTTGTGAACGAATTTTCTACCCTGTGCAAACACTAGGAAACACAACTTAAAGGCTAAAAATATGACCAAAATTGAAACAAATTGGTAATTCATGAAATTCTAGCATGGGACAATTAATGTTGAACTGTTTACTGTATTTTGGACACTGAGTCCAAAACCTTATGACTAAAGAACCTTATGAACATTGACCTTATGAATAAAAAAAACCTTATGAATATCAGGTAGACCCCAGTTATACCAATGGTGTGAGTAGAATGCCAGCAGAAGCTATGAAAGATTTCAATTTTTTCGAATAGGACCATGAACTGTAACTCGCTTGTTTAGCTCGCGGCAGCAAATTTAATTTTTAAATCTGAATCAAAGCAAAGTTTTGGATTATATCAGTAAATAGATTCTATAATGTGGAAACTATTTATACCCAGTAATATGTATGTATACACAGTAATATGTGTACACAGTGAATACGAACATACCGTACGTATGTATGTAGGTACGTACGAATCATATTACCGCGCAATGTGTTGGAGATCAGAAATTGTAGAGACTTCCTTTATTTACGCTGCCATAAAACGCAAGGTTTTCGTCTTCTTACTTTGGCCGGTACTTGTTATCAATATACTGACATGGACTGAGACCTAAGGAACAGTGAGATTAAGTGCTGCTTAGCGAGCTAGTGTTTGATTCCGATAAAGGCCTACCAAGCAATCCTAAGTTCTAAGTTTGTTCCTGTCGGTTAGTTAGATGAGGTTTAATGGCCCTGCAGTTTCCAACCAATTGGCTCAAGTCGAGCTGGCCATGGCAATTTTTCCAGTTGTGGGTGTTCCTGTCGGATTTGAGTCATTGAACTTGTAAACAAAGGCTATTACTATATGTATAAGCGCCTAATCCAGTAACACACAAATTGCCGAGGCCTATTCACCGAGTTATCGTGCAAGAACAAGGCGCTAATACTTTTTAGCAGGAAACATGGGCGTCCGGAAGGGGGCAAGGGGGAGGGCACTTCCCCTCGGAAAATCAAAAAGTTAAAAAAAAAAATATGATATGTATGATATCGCCAGGAAATTTCAAGAACATGAGCTTTCAAATAGAAAATGATTATATGCAACTCACAAGGTCAGGGAAGTGCCGTTTTCAGTGATCCGGGCATTTCGGCCAAAATTTTCTTGGTGCTATGCTTAGATAGTTTGGCTACAGGTTTCGCCCCTGGCGAATTCCTGGCTACACCCCTGCAAAAGGCACCAACATTTAGCAATTAAGCTCTTATCTGGGAGTAAAAATTTCCCCTGAATTGATTTGTTTCCTCCCCCCCCCCAATATTTTTTTTCTGCGGACGCCCATGACAGGAAACGATTAATCTCAGTGAAATAGCTGCTTCTATATAAACGCGAAGCACATCCCGTTCTTGGGAGAAGGGGCTACAGCAGGAGGTCAAATCTTTCAGTTGTCGAAAAATTTCAGTTAAGAACTTAAACCTTCCTAATTCTCTCATCAAATGACAAAGTCCGAGACAGCCGTTGACTTTGTACACGATCCAAATCTCAAAAAATATTCTTAGTCCTATGGTCACGAGGGGTTGGCATGCACTTTGACGTGGTCTCACGCCTCTGAAAAATAATGCAGTGGCTTCATCTGCCTTCGATCAGGTCCCGAGTCGGATGTAAACAAATTCCAGTCTTTCCCAGGGCGATATCGTCGGGAAAGGGGACAGGGAGGACAAATGAAATTTTGAAAAACGCTAATTTATCCCTCACTGACTTTGTACACATGAAAATTTCAGAAATATTCTGTTAAGTTTGATGGTCATGAGTGGTTGACACTTTGTCGTGGTCCCACGGCCTCCGAAAAATAACGCAGTGGCTTCATCCGCCTTTGGTCAGGTCCCGAGTCAAATATAAACAAATTCCGACCTTTCTCAGGGCTATATCCTCAGGAAAGGGGCCAGCGAGGGCAAATGATATTGTGAAAAATGCCAATTTATCCCCTCTTTGTACACGATTCCAATCACAAAATTAAGCCGGATGGTCACGAGGGATCAGAACTTTGAAGTCCCACGCATCCGAAACGCAATGGCTTCATCCGCATTTGGTAAAGTCCCCAGTCCAATTTAAAGGTAAAATGCAGTCACCCCAATCAGAGTGAGTGTGCCTGGTCACTCTAGTTCATGACTGGCCTATTTTGATCATGTGACAATATTTTTGTTAGTGAATTGTGAAATTCAAGGAGAATTTCCACTTGCTTTACCTATATTGTTTGAAATAGTTATGTTCAAAATGTCTTCAGTTGCTTGTAATGCAATAAGAGGAGATTTCGAAGACTTTGCTGATTTTTCTAAGAACATTTTGGGACGACTGTCTATTGCGTTTAAGCAAATCCCGACCCGTTCCACGGTTATATCCTTGATGAAGGGGCCAGCACGGACAAATGAAATTTTGAAAAACGTCAATTTATCCCCATGCAATGACTTCGTACACGATCCATATCTGAAAAATATTCAAAGTTCGATGGTCATGAGGGGTTGGCATCAGGATGTAATAATTTCTAGGCCTACTGCAAAAGGTATATGTTGAATACATGTCAAAGTCACATTTTACACATATGCATAGCCTTTCCAAGGAGAAGTCACTTTAACACTTTCTTAAGAATATTATGAAATGAAATATTCTGTTTTAAAGTGCATCCCCTGCCATTATCATTTGTTCCAACTGCAAGAGGCTCCTTTATATTAAGATCAACAGACTGTAACTTGGTTAATAACGAAATCACCATTTCCTTTGCCCTTTTTAACGTTTAGCTAATCCAGTTTGAAGATACAGTAATTTCATCATTTTAGAGAAATTGCTTTTCCTCTCTGCAAGACTGATTTGACAGCTTTTAACTATAGCTTTATTTATAGCTGTTTACTGTGCCAGTCTGCCATGGCTTCTATAGTACCGTAGTACACACAATACTGACAATTTATATTGCTGTGTGCACAGTCTCTCTGCGTGTGTTACGTAACACATTTAGATAGCAGCTTACTTGAACATGGAGGTGGCAATTCCATGGTGTGAATTACCTCAAAGTCCATTCACACTTAATAGTCTTGGTGATTAGATTTCAACTCCATGGTGAAACTGGAAAATCTGTTTAATTGACCGTGCAGGGCTTGAAGCATTTGGGCTGATTCCTTTAGACCATTTTTGCTGTAACCGTGGCAGGGGAATGTACACGCCATGTTCTTTTTGTTTCCTTCTTGCAAAAGCACTTTACTGTACAGAAGCTAGTAATGAACTATACCTATGCTTTGCAATTTCAAATGTTTGTTTAAAATCATCTTGCAAATTACATGCCTTCCAAGAGGCAATTACTTGCGAAAGGAGTATCATGCCGTATTGAACCCGTTAAAAATGTTAGATTTCGGACCCCACAAAACTGGACTTTCGTGGGGTAGGATTATATGTCATTTTCTAACGCCCGAGGCTAACTCCATCGCTGAGACAATTAGTTATCTCTTTCCAACAAGCTGTGTCATATGTCATGATCTGGACAAAGGCAACGTCCAGCCCTGAGGCAGTTGGTGTACAGTAATAGAAAAGGAGAAAGTGGTTTTTAGTAGTTTTAACGAGACTAATACCTCATGATCAAGGACTCTCTTCATTGATAATTCACAAAAAATAATGAATTGTTATGAAAGAATTTTTTTATATGTACAGATCAGGCCTGTTAATGGAATTATTTAGCCCAACAAAAATGAAGGCTGCCTGGAAACCCCTCTTTCAATTCAATTTGACCTGTAGATTAATACAGTAAAGTATAATGTATTTCATGCCTTCGGAAAAAGAAAAACATTTTTCCTTCAACTGAGGGTTGAGGGGGCCACTAACCAATTACCCAGGGCTGGTCGGAGGTAGGTCTCATCTCATAACCAGGATATTATGATTTCATTGACAAAATGTTAATTTTAAGTACCCCCAAAATAGAGCCCGAGTTCATTTTCATGTTTCCTTCTTGCAAAAGCACTTCACTGTACAGAAGCTAGTAATGAACTATATCGATACTTGGCAATTTAAAATGTTTTTAAAATTATTTAGCAAATTTCATGCCTTCCAAGAGGCAATTACTAGTCAAAACAGTATCAAGGTCTCTCTTCATTGATAATTCACCAAAAGAATGAGTAATTACTATGAAACAAAAATTTTTATATGTACAGATCAGGTCTGATAATGTAATTAATTAGCCCAACAAAAATGCAGGCTGCCTAGAAACTTCTCTCTTAAATTGTATTTGACCTGTAGTTTATAATACACTAAAAACTATGTATTTAATCTCTTCAGAAACATATTTTTGTTCCAATTCAAAGGTATCCCACTAAAGTTGCCAAACTTTCCAGTACACCAATGAAGCACAATATGTGGTATCCTGTACCAAACACATCTTTTAGGATGAGTAGGTTGAGCATTGCGGAAACAACAAGGCAGTAGCATAGCAAGTGGGTGAACTGGGTGGACAATGTCCAGGGACCCTGAGGGTTGAGGGGGTGCTAATCAATTCGAAGCTGGTAGGTGGAAGGTCTCATCTCATAGCCAATACCTCCCCATGGAGACGGGAGGGTTCTCTGCAAAGTGGGTTGGGGCCCTCTCTTTGTCTCTTGTCATTGGATCCCCAAGCTCTTACTACGTACTAAAATTTGTTGTAATTTTCTTTGAAAATTGTACAATTGAGATATTAATCATATTATTTCATATCTGACAGGATATTGTGAAATCTTTCACAAAATTTCAATTTCAAGTACCCCAAAATAAAGCCCACTTTCTTTCTGTTTCCTTCTTGCAAAAGCACTTTACTGTACAGAAGCTAGTAATGAACTATACCTATGCTTTGCACTTTAAAATGTTTTTTTTTAAAATCATCTTGCAAATTACATGCCTTCCAAGAGGCAATTACTAGTTAAAACAGTATCAAGGTCTCACTTCATTAATAATTCACCAAAAGAATGAGTAATTACTATGAAACAACAATTTTTATATGTACAGATCAGGTCTGATAATGTAATTAATTAGCCCAACAAAAATGCAGGCTGCCTAGAAACTTCTCTCTTAAATTTTATTTGACCTGTAGTTTATAATACACTGAAAAGTATGTACTTAATCTCTTCAGAAACATATTTTTGTTCCAATTCGAAGGTATCCCACTAAAGTTGCCAAACTTTCCAGTACACCAATGAAGCACAATATGTGGTATCCTGTACCAAACACATCTTTTAGGTTGAGTAGGTTGAGCATTGCGGTAAGGGAAGCCACACAAACTCGTTGCTGCGGAGCCTCGCGGAGACGGATTTGCGTGTTCACTGGAGCTTGACTCATTACCTTTCTTGTCCTTCTCGGCACTGCCGAGCACTTTCCGAATTATGCACAGCTTCCTCTTAGCTTGTAGTAATCCGATTTCAGAGCACAATGGCCTAGTAAACAGCTTCCCAATTTCCGTCATGACCAGTGCCACAGCTTTTGTTCGAAATGTCTAAATAAACCCATTCAGCACAGTTTACACGAAGCTACGGTGACCCAGCGCTCAAGTGTGAAGACCAGTTGCTTTTCTTTTGTTAAACTCCCAGCTATTCACATGTTGTTTGAACCAAAATAAATTCTTGGGTTTGTGTTTGTGTCTTTCCTTCTTTGATTTCTTTTAAGATTTTTTTCTCTTTTAGATGAAAGTATCTTTTGCAGTGTTAGTTGCTTTGTTTTTTAAATTATCTGCTTCTATACATTGAAAGGAAAACTTGACCGTGACCATGGTTGGTATTGTTTACAAACCAAGAATTTGTCACTGTGTGAAGTGCGGAAATTCCCAAACGAAGTAAAAACAGGTTAAGCTCATAATTGTTCAAACAATTACTGCTATAAGGATGGCATATTTACAGTAGTAAACCTTCCAATTTTGCCGAGGCCCTATAAGTTAGGTCGATTGCAGTTTCCATTTCTTTCCTTTTTGACGCTAACCGCAGGTTTGTAAATATAAAAAATGGATATCAGTCAGTCTTAATGAGCGTTCACACCAAAACCGAAGTCTGCTGCGTTTTGCGGGTGGGACGCGAAATTTGTTATCTCAGAACGCATGGGGCTATTTTTTAAATTTTCATGGAAATAAAATTGCCCCTATTTGTCCTGGGCAAATATTTCTGAGCCTCGCCCGCAAAACGCAGAGATTTTGGTGTGAACGCACCTTTATCCCGTTTGGCTAAGGCTCTGTGGGTTTTATCCTTAAATAGTCCACGAAGTTCTGAATATTGTAAATATCGACGCTAATTTTGCAACCGAGTTTGCGGTCCTATATTTTCAAAATAGAAACGCCCGTCGCACGGAAGGGAAATGCTGTCAATATTTCTGCAGCCATGTGAGAAGATCTTATGCCTGTGAACAGTGACCGCGGAGACGGTGGGACTACGGGGTCATTAGCCCCCGCACATTTTCTGCCGTGGGCCTTTTGAGCTGCCTTCATGGCGCTATCGGAGCCCTAGGAAATAAGGGGCAAAAGTTAGTCAAGCTAGGTGACATTGATAGCCCTCATATCTCCCTCCTTAGCCTCTGACTCTCACAGCTAATTAGTTGATTTTCCTCCCCACTGACCACAAGATTGCAGTGCAGCCAGAGCTGCTTCCATCTATTGTGTGGGTGCAATGAAGTGTAAATAAATTGTAAAGCTTGCACAGCTCTACTGTATATTGACAGTTGCTTGTGTACTACACACACACAAGTACAGTACAACTTAGAATAAAGTGGACGTTAAAAATTTTGCGTTAGAAAAAAACCTTCCTACCGATACGAGTCTAACGTTAGTTAGTAATGATCACGACAGTTGCGTTACTATCATTAGAGGGGCAGCTCTTCTGCCAGTAACGCTAGAATCGTTATTTGCAGTAAACGTCTGCTTTTCCCATAGAAATAAAATTACTTTTATTTCTATGGCTTTTCCTAACTTAGCGTTAACTGCGTTAGCCCGACTAAAATTCTGTAACGTCGATTTTATCTCTGGTTTGCACGTTTGTGATAGCACCTGCAATAACGATCGGGCCGAAGCTTACACTACTACCATGTAATGGTTTACAGTCATCATTTGCTCGCACTTGTCCAAAGTGTAGGGCCTACTAGGTGAAAATCTCTCTTAATCAATCGACCTTCGACGGAAGGTACGAAAGCTGTTGGAACATCGCCAACTAAGGAGATGTTATTTATAATTTGCAAAGAGAAATTCCGATGTAAATGGCGGCCCTCCCTTTCTTTCTTTGTATAATAAAAACTCATCAAATTTCAGGCTGACTGATGTAATTTTCAAAGGTCACGCAATTCAAAATTTCCGTTTTTTCTTTCAACGTGCGAAACTTTTTCGAACGTTTAAAAAAATCGTTCCGTTACGGAAGAATTTGCAAACGTGCAAGAATATTTCCGAACATGCCGAAATATTTTCGACGGGAGGTACGAAAGCATTTCCAGATACTTTCTTTCCAAACTTACGAAATTTAAGTTATTCATAACTGCAAAGAGACTTTTGAAAGTAAATGACAGCCTCCCTTTTTCTTTCCTTTTATATAAAAGACTCACGAAGTTGCAGGCTAACCGATGTAATTTTGAAAGGTCACGCAACTGATCTTGGTTTTTTTTTTGAATATGCCAGAAAGTTTCGAACGTTTGAAGAAGATATCGTTCCGTTACAGGAAGGATATTCAAAGCGCGACAATATTTCCGAACGTACGGAGGCAAAGGTGCAAACGCATTTGGAACGTTCCAGATTTCTTCTTTCCAAATTTACGAGATCAATTTATATTTCAAATGGTTTAGCAAAGGCACAAGAATATTTCCCAACGCCGTGTTTAAGTATTTGCGACGGAAGACACGAAAGCTTTTGAACCGTTTCCGATGTTTTCTTTACCAGCTCAGGAAATTATATTGATGTGATTGCAAAGAGTTTTCGAAAGTAAATGGCGGCCCCCTTTCTCCTTTTTTCCATAAAAGTCTCACGAAGTTTTATACTAACTGATGTAATTTTCAAAGGCCACGCAATTACTTTTTTTTCATTTTGCAAAAACTTTCTTGAATGTTAAAACAAATGTACAGTTCCGTCGGTTACGGGAAGGATTACAGTAGCAAAGGCGCGACAATATTTCCGAACGTTCGAAAATATTTGCGACGGAAGGTACGAAAGCTTTTGGAACGTTCCAGATTTTTTCCTTTCAAACTTACGGAATTTGTTCATAATTGCAAAGAGATTTTAAAAAGTAATTGGGTCCCTTCGTTCTCTTCCTTTGTATGTACAAAAATCATGAAGTTTCAGGATGACTGGTATAAATTTCACAGACCACTTAATTGAATTTTTTGTTTTTTAAACGTGCAAAATAAAATTTCCAAACGTTTGAAAAACAGTCGTTCCCTTACGGGAAGGATTAGCAAACGCGCAGGAATATTTCCGAGGGTGCGAAAATATTTTTAAAGGAAGATGTTCACAAGCATCTGCAACGTTTCAGAATTTTCCTTTCCAAACTTACGAATTTTTTTCATAATTCCAAAGAGATTTTCAAAAGTAATTGGGGCCCGCCCTTTTTCTTGCTTTGTATGTAAGACTCATTAGGCCTAAGTTTCAGGTTATTTTATTTCTTTCTAGGCTAATTTAACATGTAATTTTCAAAAGTCGCGCAATTGACACTTTTTTTTTTCTTTTCTTCGGAACGTGCGAAAATTGTTTCGAACGCTTGAAAAAAAACCGAGAGGATATGCAAACGGGCAACAATATTTCTGAACATGCGAAAATATTTTTAAAGAAAGAGATGCACAGCATTTGGAACTTCAAAGAAAGAAAGAGGGCCGCCATTTACTTGGTGGGGGTCGGTGGAGGGGCGAACCGCTTCTGCCTGAGAATGTCTGCATTACCTGGAGTACGTTCCGATTTTTTTACATATCTTCCAAAGAAATAGGTTTGACCCCTCCACTTGGGAGGGGCTGGATTCCCCCACCCCACCCATTTTCAGTAACCACACGTTTTCGTTTGGGTGGTGCCTGTTTGTAATAGTTGCCTGCAAAATTTGCATTTCAGTGGTCCCCTACTTCCTGGTTTGCAGAAAATTCTCCTACCTTGAAAAGTATGAAAGGTAATCAGCCGTCCCGCACTCACCGTCATTCTCTGAATGTATATCCTACTATTTCCTAGTTTGAGAAACGAGCGGCGCTTTCGTCTGTGTATTAATTCATTTTCAGAGCATATAAAAAGTTGAGATTTCCCTGTTGTTTTAACTGCCATGGATGGGTGTGTCCTTACCCTTCCACTCAGAGAACCGCAAATTACGGTAGACAATATTCCACGGCAATACTGATGCCAAATGACCTTAGACAATCAGTAAGAATGCATAAATGAAACTAAAACCCACTGCATTGTCTTATTTTTCGGCCCATCATTGTACTGCCGTACATCTTAAAGCCCGAGCCGGCCCACATCATTCGCTTACACTTTCTAGCTAGCTTGTTACTACATAACAAATCAGTACCACAGGTACTGTATACAATTCCATGAGAAACCTTGGAATTTCCCAGGCACCTGCAATGGTCTCCACTTATTTGCATGCAACGTTCTGTGCATTGCATTGCGCGTTCTGTGCATTACCTTACGAAGTAAATTTCGTATGCTGGATAACGTGTCGCTCTAGGCAGCCTGATGCGTTATGTACTAGCTGCCATGGGCGAAAATCATGAATATTATCAGCAAAATCAGCCATTACGAGTTAAATTTTGTACCATATCTTATTTTGGGTGCAGAATAAGTCTATTCTTAAGAAAAGTATTCCGTAAGAGTTTGGTATTGGACGATATATCGCTTATGTGTAAACCTCAAGATGTCGCTGACTGTCGAAGGCTGGAAAAAATTGAGGCGATGTGTGTGACGTCACGTAAACGTACGAGGCCTAAATGGGCATACGACATCCAAAAAAGGTTACACAAAAATGGGCGCTGGTCTTTATGAATTCCCAGGCATTTGCAGTGGGACTCACTGTATAATAAATGCATGTCTTACAACAAGTGGTGGTATGTGAACATTGTATGTAGATCAGTGTACAGAATTAGGCCCAAATGTGAATAGGAACGGCACTTCACATGTCTAGACTTGCAGGCTGGAGCCTATAGCGTATATTGCGTGCGACCAGTGCAGATAAAGTTTCCCAGGGGCCGGGTTAAAATTCGGATCATTTTAGCACAGCACCCTCGGGTTAATTGATGGGGGATTCGGGCAAAGACATGGTAGGAATATATACAGTATCGTATTGCACTCCGCTGTAGGGCCCTGAGTCGGAAATTTAGGAGCCAAGTCTCGAAAACTGATTGCCGAAATTGTCATCTTCATTCTTTGCCACTAAATGGAATATAATTGGATTAATGTTTTTCCTTAGGACTCGGACTTCCAAGGTTTTGTAAAATAGGTAAGATTTAAAATTTAAGCAATTGCGGCGTAGAGGGTAGGGTACATACATAGAAAGGTTGGTTAGAATTATTAATATTATTTATTGTGGGACCTTTAAAACCTTATATCAGTTACCCTGAAACTTCATGAATCATTTATATACAAAGAAAGAAAAAAGTGGGGTCGTCCGCCATTTACTTCCGAAAATCCCTTTGCAATTATGAATAAACGTCGTAAGTTTTGAAAGAAAAATCTGGAACGATCGAAGTGTTTTCGTACCTTTCGTTGAAAATAATTCCGCACGCACGTTCGGAAATATATTTGGCGCATTTGCAAATCCTTCTCATAATGATACCATTTTTTTTTCAAACGTCCGAAAAAAATTTCGCACCTTGAAAAAAAGAGGAAAATTTATCAATTGCGTGACCCTTTAAAAATTACATCAGCCATAAACTTCATATAAGTCTTTTACGTACAAAGAAAGGAAAATGGCCGCCATTTACTTTCGAAAATCTCTTTGCAATTATGAATAAATTTTGTAAGTTTAGAAAGAAAGAATCTGGAATTTTTTACATGCTTTCGTACTTTTCATCGTTAATTATTTCCGAACGTTCGGATTCCCAATATTTTTGCGTGTTTGCAAAATAATTCCTTCCCGTAACAGAACGATTTTTTTCAAGCATGCGAAAAAAATTCCACATCTTTAAAAAAATCAATTGCGTGACTTGCGTGACCTCCTAAAAATTATATCAGTTAGCCTGAAACTTCATGATTTTTTTTTTATATACAAAGAAAGAAAAACGGAGGGCCGCCATTTACTCTTGAGTTTGCCTTGTAATTATTACAATTCGTAAGTTTCAAAGGAAAAAATCTGGAACGTTCCAAAAGCTGTAGGAATGCACACACAGTCCCACACACTTTTACACACTGCACAGTATAATGAACTACTGCGAACAAACTTGAATGCTGGTTGCGCAGTTCACTGATATTCGGTTCGTTATACTATAGCGTGCACAGTACGCTCGGAACTGTGAGACTTCTAGCTAGAATTCTAGAATTACAGCGGCCAGACCGACCGTGAAATCGCAACGATAACTGGCGGATCAAGTGTGAGGAGGCCAGGCGTAGCGGAAAATTGTGTAGAGGTGTATAAAATGCGTTCTATCCCGATCTCGTAGGCATATTTGATCGGGTTGGACGTTTGCCCCAAATTCCTAGGGCGAGATTTTGCGCCATGTTTATATAAACGGGTGAACTAGCTTCTTCAGATTAAACTTCGGGAAGGGACCCCGTGACTTGTAAAGGTGCATTTTAAAACAAATGTTTGCCGTACAACTTACTCGAAGATTGTTTTTAAAGAAAGTTCCAAACAACCATTACTCTAGTATTTCTCACTGCATGCGAAACTTCCTTCCGTTGCTTTACTAACGGCCAAACAGCTTGCAGCCTGGTGGCATAAAATGTACGTGTGCACAAAAATTGATGTGCGACATACGGTACACTTCATGTAGCCGAAACTAAGCCAGGCCCGTATGTCGATTTTGATTTGTTCGGTGGTGCATCGTAACTCCGCCCGGTCCCTATTTTAGTCCATCCCATCCAAAGAATAACTAACTATGATCTGTTACAACGAATGACGTAACGACAAGACTGATGACGAAATGAGAAATTGATGACGACAATGATGAATGATAGATATTTATTGCATTCAAACTCCTGTACATTTTACCCGTATACCGTGTGCGTACATGCAATATTATCCATATCACCTTTCGTAGTCGGGATTAGGCCTAGGGACCGTTCTCAATTTTGGGCCACAAGTTACCAAGTTAATTTTGAGGCTTTTCTCCCAATATTCTTTGAGTAATAATACATACACAAACACTTCGGTCACACTTGTGTTTTCTCGTCATACTTCAAAGTTCAGGATATTCAGCAACGAGCGAGGGCTAAGGAGCTTTAATAAGCAAGGCCTACATTTTGAAGAACATATTGCCTTGATATAGAGAAGTCTCCCTGTTGTTAGGCTGTAGTATAGGCCCGTTCGTGGTTCTTTGATTTCGGGTTACGTAGAGAAATTTAACGTATGAAGTGACTTTCAAGTTGTCGACTCGGTCAAATTACAACACTTCAGGGAAGTTCCGGCCTACATCCTAGAAATGTAGTAAGAGATTCTCTGGAGTTATTTTTTTTTTTTTTTTTTTTTGGGGGGGGGGGGCATTTATATTAAAAATACCATTACCAATGGTCACGTCTTTAAGGAATCGGAAGTTTATAAAGGAATAATGAAACGATGTAAGTTTCTTAACGATGTGTCTTTCCATCATAATCCAAGCAGTTTTTATTATGCGACATCACCATAAAAATTGCATTAACAGGCCAACAGACTTCAACAGTTTTTTGAAAACTTAGATATAAACTGCGTAACCAGGGACCACGGGTACAGTTTTGAAGTGGGGCAGGGGAGGGGGTTGAATCATCGAAGCGGCCCAATATGTTCAAGAAAATAAAAACGTATCAGCCCAGTTTAAGGCAGCCCAAAATGCCCACGGCAGAAAAAGTGCGGGGTCTAAGGCTCCCGTAGCCCCCCTCACCCCCTCCCCTTCTTCTCCGCCGTCAGCTGTAATCGTAGAAAACATGAAACGAAAAATATTAGGCAAACAATTTTCAGACAAATGAGAAAATAGGGAAAACACAAAATTATTTAAACGGGAGGTCGGTAGCCAGAGTAGTTCCTGAGAAGTCAAAAAATGTCAAATTTAAGCTGGCTTACTGTGCTGAATTTTACGGGAATGCCAATCGGCTGGAAGATGTATAAGTCTTTCAATTTGTAGAACACTGCGGTGTTTGTTAAGTTCCAGTATCCAACGGCAGCTCAGAACTGAATACTCATTCATTCATAAACGGCCAGCGCCCTTTTTTGCGTGGCCTTTTTTGGAAGTCATGTGGCTTCGTCACTTCTCGAGCTCTTCAGACACAAGTGACGTCATTCATGTGGACCTGGAATATTTTTTTGCGATCGTTGAAGGTCGGCGCCATTTTGGAGTTTGCAATTTTCCGATATTTCACCCTGTACTACATGGTTTCCGAATACCTTTAGCAGTGGTGGACTTAAATTAAAACCACGAATAAGGCTCGGCATGAATCTGGATGGTAATTGCTAAATTTGCCGATATTTCACGAAATTAAATTTCGCCCGTGGCAGCTGGCTCCAACACGAGTGATACTGCGCAATATACTGGATATGACGTTTTCTTCGTTAGGTTAGCCACACTTACAATAGGCCTATACGCGGAAGTGATAGTACGACCGTGAATCGGCAGCCACAGGGCCAAAGAACATAAACACGGTGCCCATGTCTCTAGTTTGAATTAAGCCACGAACTGTTTACATGTTCGCTGGCCCGAACGATGCAGTTAATTGTAAGTTTCCATTACAAGGGTGGGATGGCTGAACGGGGAAGAGTGGAATGGGGGAGATGAAAAACCGGAAATATGGACAAACTTCCAAAGGACTGAACCTGGACTGTAGGATAAGTTTGTAAATACGGAAATACTGGGCTGGCCAGAGTATGTGTGTGTTTGTGTGTGTGTGTGTGGGGGGGGGGGAAGGAGCGCACATTAACAAAGGGATCTTTGTCTTTGGGAGGGAGATGTCCAGTGAGAGGGAGTTCCGAACCTCATTTGAAATTCGGAACTTTTCTGTCCCTCCCAAAGTTGATATTCTCTTTCTCTGAGTTTTTTTTTTTTTTTTTGGTTTGTTGAAAATTAGTCAACGATATTTTTTGAGGGGGCTGGTAGGTCACATGCCCCCTCATGTTCCCTGTGGTTACGTGCCTAATACAGGGTCCAAGTGATGCATAATACTGCAGTCTGGCAACCTGACCTATGGGGGCGAGGCTGGTTGCACTGTCGAATGGACGAAATGAAACCCAGACCTGAAGCTAGAAAAGGTTTTAAAAGGGGGCAATGCATTTTTGGAGGGTGATGGTATTTTCATGGGAATGCTGATGTTTGGGTTATCAATTTGACCTTTTCTTAAAAATGTCTACAGTGCGAAAACTTTTCTCGTGACATCGCTCTTCCTCCCCATGGCCATTTTTTTTTTTATTATGAAGGTGAGACTGAGTTGACTTGATGGTCTTTACATCTGAGTGGCCCAGGGTATGTTTGAATGTTGTTATACATAATCAATAATTTAAGAGTCTTGTCTCAGTCTTGGTGTCATCATGGTTCTCACTGCACTTATTGACGTTGGATAATAGGAAAAGTCTGAAATATTTTGATGGTGGCCATACCATGGCAGACCCTTGAAAAGTTATTTGCGGCCTCAAAAGTTTGGGGACTAGTCGGACCATTTTTCTGGACTGCTGCTTTAGGAAGTGGCTTTCAGGCCCACAGCCAGACGCTCCCGATTCTTAGTTTTAACTGCACAGGCTACGAGAATCGGTTGCCAGACAAGATACTGAAGATGGGAAGGGGAAAGGGTTTGATAGCTTCCAGGCGGACTAAATATTTTTTTCAGCGGGAGGGGGTGAGATACGTTAAGCTGCACTGAGGAAATGGTTACTTTAAAATTTCTCAGGACGGAACTTTCGCTGCGCTCCGGCCCCGGCCCTTCCTCTGGCTACGGGCTTGGTGGTCTGAAGCAATCATGTAACGCATGAGCATATGGGATCCTCCCAGTCAGGGTAGGTGATGGGTGGAAATATGGTGTGCACGAAGCACAAAGTCAAGGGGTTGTTTCCAGCGGATATTCTTAGACCCATAATCACGTCTTCACTGTTAAAAGGAAAACGCAATATTGAAAGCAGTGAAAGTCCATGACGGCCGTAATGTGTCCAAAGTTTTAACTCTCACCCTCCCAGATTATCGCTACGATCCCACAACTAGACAAGAGCTGCTGCTCCTAGTAGGCCTACTATAGTGCACTTCCTACTGAGCCTGAGCCATTGGGAAAAGCCATATCAATAGTCGTAATCCCAATTGTCCAAAATAATTTTAATTGGTATGATCCGAAAAATGTTTTCTTGACGTATGCAATAAAATTCTCTTTTTCCGATAATCCTAAATTTGTGTCAAGCTCAACTGCGCCGACATCTCCCGCTCTTTTCCGTATCGGTACCTTTGGTACAACTTGCAAAACACAAGCTTTGCGCGAGTTGTCTCGGCACACTAGTGGGGCGTATCATTGCGGTCCAGATAGGAGATTTCATTATTTTGTATCCCGCTTATGAAAATGAACGTAAATGCGGCATGCTGGTTAAGTGAACGTTGGAATAAAGTATATCGAAAAAACTAATGCACAGATCGTTGCCAGTGTCGATGCTGCATTTGTTCTCAAACCATAATTAAACGCAACTAACGATGGAATCATTTCTTGGCTAAAAGATTTCCAGTTTAGGTTCTAGCGCAAGTTAACTTTAGAGTTTATTAACGAAACTAACGTTAGTTGCGTTGCCGGCGTTATTTGCAGTAAATTCTCTAATGCATAACGCAATTAATGTCCGATTTATTTTGAGCTGCACTGTATTGTAGGCTATCGTCGGCTGGTCGGTAAACATGTGCTGGAGCTCATGTTTTGTTTTTTGGACAGTTATCAACATGTTTAAGTCATCGGTAAAACCCCAAGTCCAGAAGTAATCGGCTTATAGGATTAGCGAAGGTTTGTGAGGCTGAATGGCTATCAATTTATTGACGTTTTGTGTGTGAGCTTTTGTCTGGACGTTACCCTCTTTGAATAGCAGTCTAGTAGAAGAACTATTCAGGGCTAGACCCGCAATTGTGTGACTGTAAGCTGGGCACAAAAGGGCAGGCCTCGGAAGGCTTATTAAACATCGGTGAACTTCGGAAATGGGTGTGTGACGTCAATAGGCATATTCATAGAATCTTGATGACATCAGCTTCCGCGCGGCTCCTCAGCAACGAGTTTGTGTGACTTCCCTAATAGCAAGGCAGTAGCGTAGCAAGTGGGTGGACTGGGTGGACAATGTCCAGGGACCCTGAGGGTTGAGAGGACACCAATCAACTCGAAGCTGGTAGGTGGAAGGTCTCATCTCATACCCCATACCTCCCCATGGAGATGGGAGGGTTCTCTGCAAAGTGGGTTGGGGGCCCTATCTTTGTCTCTTGTCCGTGGATCCCCAAGCTCTTGCAATGTATTGAAATGTGTTGTAATTTTCTTTGCAAATTGTACAATTGAGACATAAATTGTATTATTTCATATCTGACAGGATATTGTGAAATCTTTGACAAAATTTAAATTTCAAGTACCCCAAAATAAAGCCCACTTTCTTTTTGTTTCCTTCTTGCAAAAGCACTTTACTGTACAGAAGCTAGTAATGAACTATACCTATGCTTTGCAATTTAAAATGTTTGTTTTTAAAATCATCTTGCAAATTACATGCCTTCCAAGAGGCAATTACTAGTCAAAACAGTATCAAGGTCTCTCTTCATTGATAATTCACCAACAGAATAAGTAATTGCTATGAAACAAAACTTTTAATATGTACAGATCAGATCTGGTAATGCAAATAATTAGCCCAACAAAAATGCAGGCTGCCTAGAAACTTCTCTCTTAAATTGTATTTGACCTGTAGTTTATAACACACTAAAAACTATGTATTTAATCTCTCCAGAAACATATTTTTGTTCCAATTCGAAGGTATCCCACTTAAGTTGCCAAACTTTCGAGTACACGAATGAAGCACAATATGTTGTATCCTGTACCAAACACATCTTTTAGGTTGAGTAGGTTGAGCATTGCGGTAATAGCAAGGCAGTAGCGTAGCAAGTGGGTGGACTGGGTGGACAATGTACAGGGACCCTGAGGGTTGAGAGGACGCCAATCAACTCGAAGCTGGTAGGTGGAAGGTCTCATCTCATACCCCATACCTCCCCATGGAAATGGGAGGGTTCTCTGCAAAGTGGGTTGGGGGCCCTATCTTTGTCTCTTGTCTGTGGATCCAGAAGCTTTTGCAATGTATTGAAATGTGTTGTAATTTTCTTTGCAAATTGTACAATTGAGACATAAATTGTACTATTTCATATCTGACAGGATATTGTGAAATCTTTGACAAAATTTCAATTTCAAGTACCCCAAAATAAAGCCCACTTTCTTTTTGTTTCCTTCTTGTTTCCTTCTTGCAAAAGCACTTTACTGTACAGAAGCTAGTAATGAACTATACCTATGCTTTGCAATTTAAAATGTTTGTTTTTAAATTCATCTTGCAAATTACATGTCTTCCAAGAGGCAATTACTAGTCAAAACAGTATCAAGGTCTCTCTTCATTGATAATTCACCAGCAGAAGGAGTAATTGCTATGGAACAAAAATTTTTCTATGTACAGATCAGGTCTGGTAATGTAAATAATTAGCCCAACAAAAATGCAGGCTGCCTAGAAACTTCTCTCTTAAATTGTATTTGACCTGTAGTTTATAACACACTAAAAACTATGTATTTAATCTCTCCAGAAACATATTTTTGTTCCAATTCAAAGGTATCCCACTAAAGTTGCCAAACTTTCAAGTACACCAATGAAGCACAATATGTGGTATCCTGTACCAAACACATCATTTAGGTTGAATAGGTTGAGCATTGCGGTAAGAACAAGGCAGTAGCGTAGCAAGTGGGTGGACTGGGTGGACAATGTCCAGGGACCCTGAGGGTTGAGAGGACGCCAATCAACTCGAAGCTGGTAGGTGGAAGGTCTCATCTCATAGCCCATACCTCCTTATGGAGATGGGAGGGTTTTCTGCAAAGTGGGTTGGGGGCCCTATCTTTGTCTCTTGTCCGTGGATTCCCAAGCTCTTGCAATGTATTGAAATGTGTTGTAATTTTCTTTGCAAATTGTACAATTGAGACATAAATTGTATTATTTCATATCTGACAGGATATTGTGGAATCTTTGACAAAATTTAAATTTCAAGTACCCCAAAATGAGGCCCACTTTCTTTTTGTTTCCTTCTTGCAAAAGCACTTTACTGTACAGAAGCTAGTAATGAACTATACCTATGCTTTGCAATTTAAAATGTTTGTTTTTAAAATCATCTTGCAAATAACATGCCTTCCAAGAGGCAATTACTTGTGAAAGGAGTATCAAGGACTCTCTTCATTGATAATTCACAAAAAATAATGAATTGTTATGAAAGAATTTTTTTTAAATGTACAGATCAGGCCTGTTAATGTAATTATTTAGCCCAACAAAAATGAAGGCTGCCTAGAAACCCCTCTCTTCAATTCAATTTGACCTGTAGATTAATACAGTAAAGTATAATGTATTTCATGCCTTCAGAAAAAGAAAAACATTTTTCCTTCAACTGAGGGTTGAGGGGGCCACTTACCAATTACCCAGGGCTGGTCGGAGGAAGGTCTCATCTCATAACCTGTACCTCCCCATGGAGATTGGAGGGTTCTTTGGAAAGTGGGCTAGGAGCCCTCCCTAGTCTCTTGTCTGTGGAGCCCCTTGGATCTTGCTATGCACTTCAATTTGTTTACAATTTTCTTTCCTAATTATTCAATTAATATATTAATCATATTATTTCATATCTGACAGGATATTGTGATTTTATTGACAAAATGTTAATTTTAAAGTGTACCTAAAGTCTGAAAATTCAAAAATATATATTACAGAGCATGAAAACTGAATTCCAATGGTCCAATTCCCATCTTCACAGGACTTTCTTAAGCTGAGATATAAAATGTTGAAGTTTATTCACTCGATTTAAAAAGGTATATTGCGCAATAATTTGTGATGTCATTGTTGTACTACTCAAATTACATTCTTTGTATTTCTTTTTTTTTTCTGAAAGCCACCGCACCTTGTGCCAAAATGTGATCGCATTCTTACTGCTTTGGGGTGACTTGACTATATAAGCCCTCTCTGTACAGCATGTCATGCAAGAAAACAGGAAGCGGTCAAGGTCATATAAACATTTTTAATTTTAAAAGAAAACAAAGCATTTAATGTGAGTTGTACAACAAGAATGTCAAAAATTATTGCACAATGAACTGTTTGGATTTAAGTGAATAAATTTTAACATTTAATATCTCAGCAATGGAATAAGCTATGACAATGGGAGTTGGACCAATAAGATTAATTTTGTAACCTCTAAAATATATATTTTTAAATTTTTAGACTTTAGGTCCACTTTAAGTAACCCCAAAATAGAGCCCACGTTTATTTTCATGTTTCCTTCTTGCAAAAGCACTCTACTGTACAGAAGCTAGTAAAAAACTATAACTATACTTGGCTATTCAAAATGTTTTCAAAATCATCTTGTAAATTACATGCCTTCAAAGAGGCAATTACTAGTCAAAACAGTGTCAAGGTCTCTCTTCATTGATAATTCACCAACAGAATAAGTAATTGCTATGAAACAAAAATTTTTATATGTACAGATCAGGTCTGGTAATGTTATTAATTAGCCCAACAAAAATGCAGGCTGCCTAGAAACTTCTCTCTTAAATTGTATTTGACCTGTAGTTTATAATACACTAAAAACTATGTATTTAATCTCTTCAGAAACATATTTTTGTTCCAATTCGAAGGTATCCCACTTAAGTTGCCAAACTTTCAAGTATACCAATATGTGGTATCCTGTACCAAACACATCTGGGCAATTTCATGTGACACGTGTTACATTTAGAAACAGACCTTGAAGTTTTGCCAATTTCTCCTGCTAAGACAACAAGTAAATTTAATATGTTTTTATAACATCACAATGCCTTAGAGACCAAACAATAATAGCATCTACAGAGAAGTCCAGTCTGTGTACAAGGGGGCTAGTCATGATCAGGACCCAATAAAGGGGCGTGACGGGTGTTACATTCAAACGGACATGGCAAAATGGACCAATTATCTTTCTGGAAAAGTCTGTGAATGTAAAAAATGTATGAGTGTGTTCATACATGGATTGTGTTGGGACAGTAGAGGGGTCATGCAGTGTAATTGTGAATAAGTGATAGAAATCATAAATTTTGTGTTTTTTCCCAAAAACTGTGTGACGGGTGTTACATATGAGCGTGACGGGTGTTACGCTTTTAAAATTGAGACCCCCACAACTAAAATTTTGCCATTAGTTTCATTTTAAATGAATACTTATAACAGTTTTTCAGTCTGAACAAGTGACATTTAAAATGCTTGGGCAAATTTTCTTAACAAAGAGGTGATTCAGGGATGTCGAGGGGGTGGAAGAGGCCGGGTGTATACAAAAGTACTAGAGTATACATGCATAGGGTAAATAGTGTAATATTAGGTATATGAGAAAGAGTTTAGCTTTATGCAGTGAAAATGGACAACAGGAACTCATATAACAATGCCATTCAACCTTTCCCTTAACAAAGGAGTCCCGGCTGGCCACCTCCTGAAACAGTCAACTCTTTCATATGCAAAATGCAATTTCACTCATTTCTTGAATATGGGTTATTATGTTCCTCCGTAGTGTACTGCATGAAGTACTTGCAAATGCAGCTGGAGAGTAGATACTGTACTGTACACAGATTACAAATAGAAAGCCAAAGTGCTTAGTGATTCCTTGCCACTTGGTATATTGATAGACATGCGAATAACCCTCATGACAAGCATGAGATCCCTCACAGTTGTCCTACTTGAAATGTCATGTTGATAAGGTCAAAACCTTTTGAAGTCTTGTAACACAAAATGACCATTCACCTCCACTGAAAGCAATATTATCAGCTACCCTATGATTGTCTACATGCTAAATATGCACAAGAGACCACTCGTCAATGGTTGCCATGCCACAGACTAATTGTTATTTTATATTCATAAAATTGGACTTAAAACCAAGTTGTGCTCTTTCAGCAGTTACCTATGTAACCTACAAATTTTCAAGCCAAAGGAGCCACTTTTAAGAGGCTCATTGAGTTGACATCTTTTATTTTTGTTACGAGTTTGAAGGAAGTCATTGCACGACAATGCTTCTAATTAGCTTCATTACTCATGTTTCACTTCCTACAGTTAACAAAAATGTGAGAAATTTTAGTTTTTGTTGACGGGTATTGCATATGATTACTACATAATAGTAAGAAGTGTCTGGCCTTAAATTTGTAATAAATGATTTCAAATTAATAACTGTCATTGCCATTACAGTTGTCAGTCAGATGGTCAGAATCTCTTGGTGTGACCATTTAGCATCAAGTTGTGAGTACCTGTCAACTGTGTGAAAAAAAACATGAATTTTGCAAACCAACTCAATAAGCCCCTTTAACTGAAGGTTTCCATGGATACCAACACACTTCCTTACATCATAACTAAGAAGTCAACTGAACTACCGTCAGGAGGACCACTGTAATGCACAAAACCTGCTCTATGTACAGTGCACATCTTGTGTAACTAACAAAGACATTCAAGCATAATGGAAGAATACAAAAGCTGGATATCCACACTGACAGTATAGCCCTCACAAAATTGTCTGGGTTGATTTGGGGCTAACATTGGAAGCTTATTTGGGGCTTAATTCTGCCCAATGTTGTGCTCAATTGTCAGGGCTTAATCTAGAGGCTAAATATTTAAATGAGCACGACAGTTTGGGCACAACATTTGAGCATGAAATTTGAGGTCAACATTAGAGACCGACATTTGAGGCCAACACCAGAGGACAACACTAGAGACCATCCTCACATGTCGGGGCTTAATTCAGAGGCTAAATATTTAAATGAGCATGACAATTTAGACAAAATACCTAGGCCAACATCAGAGCCCGACACTTACCATCAGAATAACACTTCATTTTCAATTTAAATTAAAAATTAAGCTACAGATAAAATTATTGGGTGTTGCAGCCTTTCTCTCCTCTTTCTTCTCCCACCCCTGCCCTCCTCCCCTGCTGTGCTGTTGCTACTCCCTTGTAACTGATTTTAGACTAGCTTTGCTTTCCTTGAGCCTTTAGTACACTGTGTATTTCACAGACATGAGTATGGATATCATAAAATTTTTCACAAAGTTATACTGCAGTAGGGCATTGTCCTAACAATAACTATTCAGCCAAGTATGTACTTTTACACTAAGCATTGCAAGGAAAAATCAACACTATAGAAATACCTTTTCTATCACAGAGATGAAGCGTTTTATTTTTCCCTTGTTCCCTGCAAAGTAACTTGTAATTGGTGAAATGAAATGTAGTATGCAATACCTGTACACTGCAAATGTTCTGTTGATCCATTGCAGATGTATTGCTTGCCCACTGCAAATGCACTCAAGTTCAGAGTATCTGATGTGAGCATTGCTTTTACATGTGATTATTGCATGTCTGCCTTGCAGTCAAGCAAAATTAAGGCAAAGTGAATAATTTCTTGCCTTGTAAGGTAAAAGGAAAAGTAGGGTACCTAGAGGAATGCAATAAGAGACAATTTTGTACAAGTTTGAATATTCCTCAATGTGAACATCTTGCCACATCTACATGATGTAACACCCATAGCAAAAATTGTGACGGGTGTTACGTTATTATTTTAATTAAAATTTGGCATTAATTAATTAGGATATTTGATTGGAGTGAAACTTAAGATGAATTAAAGAACAGATGCAGAGAATCCAGAATTTTGTTGAGTTTGCAGCTATTCTCAGGCAATCAAGATAACTTTTGTAAAAATTGTGACAGGTGTTACATTGTCAGTGCTAGTGATTTTACGGAAAAGTTTGGCTTTAAATTTACAATAGTGAGGATCACAAATTGTTTTGGGAATTATTACTGTAAAAAGGCATATTTCTAATTCATTTTGCACATGGAACTGAAACATTTCACTTCAAATTGAGTACTGATGAAAGAAACTGAAAACAACTTCTTTTAAGATGCAAGAAGAATCTGAATTGACACTTTTTTGTAATTAGAGGGCAGCATACATTTTCTATGTGAACGATGTCGAAAAATACAATATTTCATTTTGTCTATTAAACTTTAGCCTTTTGTGGACACATGCAACCTATTTTTATTGATGTATAAGTAACTTCATTTTTTATGCTTCAAGTCCATTTTTCATGATCTTTTAGGTTGAGTAGGTTGAGCATTGTGGAAACAACAAGGCAGTAGCGTAGCAAGCGGGTGGACTGGGAATACTTGCCTGCTGTGCAGACTGCTCGGTTGGAAGACTGCTGCAAACTTGCAGCAGAGATTGGATGCTGGACACTGGCTGGAGAGAATAAAACGGGAGTTTCTCTCACCCAATTGGGATCATTTTAGGAGCTGAGACTGGCACCATCGTACAATTTTGGTGTCAAAATTGAATCCTGAATTCTACAGAAGGCTACTGGAGGTTACTTTTCAGTTGGAGTAGATGTTAATGCTGTTGAAGGTGGAATTCTTGTTCAAGTTATTCTGGTTCGAGTTCAACTGCACATGGGAGTGTGAGGTGCCACTACTAGGGAGCAATGGTTGAGATGCGGATGGAACGCGTACGCTGATCTTCATTGGATCGACTTTGCAGACGTATTGGAGGGGTCAACTGTGGCGTCGAAGATTAGGAGCCATATGGGCTCTCTTCGCGAGGTATCTTTGGAGGATATTGATGTTGGCTAGAGACCAAGAAAACTCCTGTGATGTGGTGCAGCCGTGGTTAGGGGACAATTGGCCAGGTGTCATTTTAAACTACGACCGTTAAGGAACTTATGGTTATGAATGCTGTTCAATAATGTCATCTTCAAGTAATCAACTGTAGTATCTCCTGAAGTTTTGAAATCTAGTGTCATGCAAGTGACGGGACCATCCCCTGTTGAAGTCTACCTGGCTATGTGACATGGTAAAGGCCCTTGGGCAAGGTCAAACGCTGTCACATAGTTGCCTGGATTTTGCCCACCAACCCAACACAGAGACGATTGATGATGAGATGTCCACTAATTAGAAAATTAGGTTTCGCGTCAGTTTAGTTAAATCAGTTCAGAAATGAGGCCTCGTGTTTAGGTATCGCGTCATTAGTTTTAGTTAATCACAAGTTAATCGCATCAAGATGTTAGTGCCAAATTAGGGATTCGCGTTATCAGTAATATCTAGAGTCGCATCAAGATGGACCCAAGAATTCGGTCGCGATGAAGATGTTTTAAAGTTTAATGTCATTTCATGTATGCATCTTCTATGTTTATGATAGTTCTTATTGCATGTGATTTCTGAAGAAAATGATTGTTTGCTTGTGCAGTTAGAGGAGCATGTATTTTAAGATGGCTATACCCATACGATTCCATGTCACCTCATTCGAATCAAGTATATGTCACTTTGTTTATGTATGATGTTATTGAATGTCAAGTTTTATGTCACATGATCATGCACAATTCATGTATTCATGTATGCGATTACTGTCCCAATGACTCGTACAACCTGATACGTTTAATTCTTATATTAAAGATTAATTGCAGTGTATACATAAATGTAAATAGCTTTTTGAATTCCCTTAAATTTACTCATGTTATCTTTTAGGAAGAAGCTTCGTTTTAGCCTTGAGCAGAACTCGGGTGGAGTTCTAGTAAGAAGGGGATAGTGAAACAGAAAGCACCCTTTAATACACAGTCCTAGTATCCCTCTGGAATGTCATGAATATTCAGTTCTTTTGTTCAGGCCAAATTGGTATTTATTGGAAGTTTACTGGTCCCAATAATTCATTTACATGCTGTTGTATTGCATTTTGTTGGTAAACTTAGTCACATATCTTTCTCCAGAGTAATGCTGTAAAAATATTAGTAAATCCCATGTTTTTAGGCTAAGAATTCCTTTCATTACTGCTTGTGTGCATGTTTTGCAAATATATAGTTTCTGTTCAACAATTGCTTGTGGTCTGGCTGGAGGAGCCCAGTGCTCCTCCTACAGGTCGCTGAGTGACTTGACCTCTTAGTTTGCTTTGTCAAAATAAAGTGTCACTTACTCTGGTAACCTCAACAACTGAAGTCTGTGTCTTCTCTACCTGGTCGCGTTACAATACACTAAGAACTATGTATTAAATCTCTTCAGAAACATATTTTTGTTCCAATTTGAAGGTACCCCACTTAAGTTGCCAAACTTTCAAGTACACCGATAAAGCACAATATGTGGTATCCTGTACCAAGCACATCTTTTAGGTTGAGTAGGTTGAGCATTACAGAAACAACAAGGCAGTAGCGTAGCAAGCGGGTGGACTGAGTGGACAATGTCCAGGGACCCTGAGGGTTGAGGGGGTGCCAATCAATTCAAAGCTGGTAGGTGGAAGGTCTCATCTCATAGCCCATACCTCCCCATGGAGACGGGAGGGTTCTCTGCAAAGTGGGTTGGGGGCCCTATCTTTGTGTCTTGTCCTTGGATCCCCAACCTCTTTCTATGTATTGAAATTTGTTGTAATTCTCTTTGCAAATTGTACAATTGAGATATTAATCATATTATTTCATATCTGACAGGATATTGTGAAATCTTTGACAAAATTTCAATTTCAAGTAACCCAAAATAAAGCCCAAGTTCATTTCCATGTTTCCTTCTTGCAAAAGCACTTTACTGTACAGAAGCTAGTAATGAACTATATTGATACTTGGCAATTTAAAATGTTTTTAAAATTATCTAGCAAATTTCATGCCTTCCAAGAGGCATTTACTAGTCAAAACAGTATCAAGGTCTCTCTTCATTGATAATTCACCAAAAGAATGAGTAATTACTATGAAAAAAAAATTTTTATATGTACAGATCAGGTCTGATAATGTAAATAATTAGCCCAACAAAAATGCAGGCTGCCTAGAAACTTCTCTCTTAAATTGTATTTGACCTGTAGTTTATAATACACTAAAAACTATGTATTTAATCTCTTCAGAAACATAATTTTGTTCCAATTCGAAGGTATCCCACTTAAGTTGCCAAACTTTCAAGTACACCAATGAAGCACAATATGTGGTATCCTGTACCAAATACATCTTTTAGGTTGAGTAGGTTGAGCATTGCAGTAATAGCAAGGCAGTAGCGTAGCAAGTGGGTGGGATGGGTGGACAATGTCCAGGGACCCTGAGGGTTGAGAGGACGCCAATCAACTCGAAGCTGGTAGGTGGAAGGTCTCATCTCATACCCCATACCTCCCCATGGAGATGGGAGGGTTCTCTGCAAAGTGGGCTGGGGGCCCTATCTTTGTCTCTTGTCCGTGGATCCCTAAGCTCTTGCAATGTATTGAAATGTGTTGTAATTTTCTTTGCAAATTGTACAATTGAGACATAAATTGTATTATTTCATATCTGACAGGATATTGTGAAAACTTTGACAAAATTTCAATTTCAAGTAACCCAAAATAAAGCCCAAGGTCGTTTCCATGTTTCCTTCTTGCAAAAGCACTTTACTTTACAGAAGCTAGTAGTGAACTATACCTATGCTTTGCAATTTAAAATGTTTGTTTTTAAAATCATCTTGCAAATTACATGCCTTCCAAGAGGCAATTACTAGTCAAAACAGTATCAAGGTCTCTCTTCATTGATAATTCACCAAAAGAATAAGTAATTGCTATGAAACAAAACTTTTAATATGTACAGATCAGGTCTGGTAATGTAAATAATTAGCCCAACAAAAATGCAGGCTGCCTAGAAACTTCTCTCTTAAATTGTATTTGACCTGTAGTTTATAACACACTAAAAACTATGTATTTAATCTCTTCAGAAACATATTTTTGTTCTTATTCGAAGGTATCCCACTTAAGTTGCCAAACTTTCAAGTACACCAATGAAGCACAATATGTGGTATCCTGTACCAAACACATCTTTTAGGTTGAGTAGGTTGAGCAATGCGGTAATAGCAAGGCAGTAGCGTAGCAAGTGGGTGGACTAGGTGGACAATGTACAGGGACCCTGAGGGTTGAGAGGACGCCAATCAACTCGAAGCTGGTAGGTGAAAGGTCTCATCTCATAGCCCATACCTCCCCATGGAGATGGGAGGGTTCTCTGCAAAGTGGGTTGGGGGCCCTATCTTTGTCTCTTGTCCGTGGATCCCCAAGCTCTTGCAATGTATTGAAATGTGTTGTAATTTTCTTTGCAAATTGTACAATTGAGACATAAATTGTATTATTTCATATCTGACAGGATATTGTGAAAACTTTGACAAAATTTCAATTTCAAGTACCCCAAAATAAAGCCCACTTTCTTTTTGTTTCCTTCTTGTTTCCTTCTTGCAAAAGCACTTTACTTTACAGAAGCTAGTAATGAACTATACCTATGCTTTGCAATTTAAAATGTTTGTTTTTAAAATCATCTTGCAAATTACATGCCTTCCAAGAGGCAATTACTAGTCAAAACAGTATCAAGGTCTCTCTTCATTGATAATTCACCAAAAGAATAAGTAATTGCTATGGAACAAAACTTTTAATATGTACAGATCAGGTCTGATAATGTAAATAATTAGCCCAACAAAAATGCAGGCTGCCTAGAAACTTCTCTCTGAAATTGTATTTGACCTGTAGTTTATAATACACTAAAAACTATGTATTTAATCTCTTCAGAAACATATTTTTGTTCTTATTCGAAGGTATCCCACTTAAGCTGCCAAACTTTCAAGTACACCAATGAAGCACAATATGTGGTATCCTGTACCAAACACATCTTTTAGGTTGAGTAGGTTGAGCATTGCGGTAATAGCAAGGCAGTAGCGTAGCAAGTGGGTGGACTGGGTGGACAATGTACAGGAACCCTGAGGGTTGAGAGGACGCCGATCAACTCGAAGTTGGTAGGTGGAAGGTCTCATCTCATACCCCATACCTCCCCATGGAGATGGGAGGGTTCTCTGCAAAGTGGGCTGGGGGCCCTATCTTTGTCTCTTGTCCGTGGATCCCTAAGCTCTTGCAATGTATTGAAATGTGTTGTAATTTTCTTTGCAAATTGTACAATTGAGACATAAATTGTATTATTTCATATCTGACAGGATATTGTGAAAACTTTGACAAAATTTCAATTTCAAGTACCCCAAAATAAAGCCCACTTTCTTTTGTTTCCTTCTTGCAAAAGCACTTTACTTTACAGAAGCTAGTAATGAACTATACCTATGCTTTGCAATTTAAAATGTTTGTTTTTAAAATCATCTTGCAAATTACATGCATTCCAAGAGGCAATTACTAGTCAAAACAGTATCAAGGTCTCTCTTCATTGATAATTCACCAACAGAACAAGTAATTGCTATGAAACAAAAATTTTTCTATGTACAGATCAGGTCTGGTAATGTAAATAATTAGCCCAACAAAAATGCAGGCTGCCTAGAAACTTCTCTCTTAAATTGTATTTGACCTGTAGTTTGTAACACACTAAAAACTATGTATTTAGTCTGTTCAGAAACATATTTTTGTTCCAATTCGAAGGTATCCCACTTAAGTTGCCAAACTTTCAAGTACACCAATGAAGCACAATATGTGGTATCCTGTACCAAACACATCATTTAGGTTGAATAGGTTGAGCATTGCGGTAAGAACAAAGCAGTAGCGTAGCAAGTGGGTGGACTGGGTGGACAATGTCCAGGGACACTGAGGGTTGAGAGGACGCCACACCAATTACCCAGGGCTGGTAGGTGGAAGGTCTCATCTCATAGCCTGTACCTCCCCATGGAGATGGGAGGGTTCTCTGCAAAGTGGGCTGGGAGCCCTATCTTTGTCTCTTGTCTGTGGAGCCCCTAGGATCTTGCTATGCACTTCAATTTGTTTACAATTTTCGTTCCTAATTATTCAATTAATATATTAATCATATTATTTCATATCTGACAGGATATTGTGATTTTATTGACAATATGTTAATTTTAAGTACCCCCAAAATAGAGCCGAAGTTTATTTTCATGTTTCCTTCTTGCAAAAGCACTTTACTGTAAAGAAGCTAGTAACAAACTATAACTATACTTGGCTATTCAAAATGTTTTCAAAATCATCTTGCAAATTGCATGCCTTCCAAGAGGCAATTACTAGTCAAAACAGTATCAAGGTCTCTCTTCATTGATAATTCACCAACAGAATAAGTAATTGCTATGAAACAAAAAATTTTATATGTACAGATCAGGTCTGGTAATGTAATTAATTAGCCCAACAAAAATGCAGGCTGCCTAGAAACTTCTCTCTTAAATTGTATTTGACCTGTAGTTTATAATACACTAAAAACTATGTATTTAATCTCTTCAGAAACATATTTTTGTTCCAATTAGAAGGTATCCCACTTAAGTTGCAAAACTTTCAAGTACACCGATGAAGTACAATATGTGGTATCCTGTACCAAACACATCTGGGCAATTCCATGTGACACGTGTTACATTTAGAAACAGACCGTGAAGTTTTGCCAATTTCTCCTGCTAAGACAACAAGTAAATTTAATATGTTTTTATAACATCACAATGCCTTAGAGACCAAACAATAATAGCATCTACAGAGAAGTCCAGTCTGTGTGCAAGGGGGCTAGTCAGGACCCAATAAAGGGGCGTGACGGGTGTTACATTCAAAAGGACATGGCAAAATGGACCAATTATCTTTCTGGAAAAGTCTGTGAATGTAAAAAATGTATGAGTGTGTTCATACATGGATTGTGTTGGGACAGTAGAGGGGTCATGCAGTATAATTGTGAATAAGTGATAGAAATCATAAATATTGTATTTTTTTCCCAAAAACTGTGTGATGGGTGTTACATATGAGCGTGACGGGTGTTACGCTTTTAAAATTGAGACCCCCACAACTAAAATTTTGCCATTAGTTTCATTTTAAATGAATACTTATAACAGTTTTTCAGTCTGAACAAGTGACATTTAAAATGCTTGGGCAAATTTTCTTAACAAAGAGGTGATTCAGGGATGTCGAGGGTGTGGAAGAGGCCGGGTGTATACAAAAGTACTAGAGTATACATGCATAGGGTAAATAGTGTAATATTAGGTATATGAGAAAGAGTTTAGCTTTATGCAGTGAAAATGGACAACAGGAACTCATATAACAATGCCATTCAACCTTTCCCTTAACAAAGGAGTCCCGGATGGCCACCTCCTGAAACAGTCAACTCTTTCATATGCAAAATGCAATTTCACTCATTTCTTGAATATGGGTAATTATGTTCCTCCATAGTGTACTGCATGAAGTACTTGCAAATGCAGCTGGAGAGTAGATACTGTACTGTACACAGATTACAAATAGAAAGCCAAAGTGCTTAGTGATTCCTTGCCACTTGGTATATTGATAGACATGTGAATAACCCTCATGACAAAGCATGAGATCCCTCACAGTTGTCCTACTTGAAATGTCATGTTAATAAGGTCAAAACCTTTCGAAGTCTTGTAACACAAAATGACCATTCACCTCCACTGAAAGCTATATTATCAGCTACCCTATGACTGTCTACATGCTAAATATGCACAAGAGACCACTCTTCAATGGTTGCCATGCCACAGACTAATAGTTATTTTATATTCATAAAATTGGACTTAAAACCAAGTTGTGCTCTTTCAGCAGTTACCTATGTAACCTACAAATTTTCAAGCCAAAGGAGCCACTTTTAAGGGGCTCATTGAGTTGACATCTTTTATTTTTGTTACGAGTTTGAAGGAAGTCATTGCACGACAATGCTTCTAATAAGCTTCATTACTCATGTTTCACTTCCTACAGTTACCAAAAATGTGAGAAATTTTAGTTTTTGTTGACGGGTATTGCATATGATTACTACATAATAGTAAGAAGTGTCTGGCCTTAAATTTGTAATAAATGATTTCAAATTAATAACTGTCATTGCCATTACAGTTGTCAGTCAGATGGTCAGAATCTCTTGGTGTGACCATTTAGCATCAAGTTGTGAGTACCTGTCAACTGTGTGAAAAAAAACATGAATTTTGCAAACCAACTCAATAAGCCCCTTTAACTGAAGGTTTCCATGGATACCAACACACTTCCTTACATCATAACTAAGAAGTCAACTGAACTACCATCAGGAGGACCACTGTAATGCACAAAACCTGCTCTATGTACAGTGCACATCTTGTGTAACTAACAAAGACATTCAAGCATAATGGAAGAATACAAAAGCTGGATATCCACACTGACAGTATAGCCCTCACAAAATTGTCTGGGTTGATTTGGGGCTAACATTGGAAGCTTATTTGGGGCTTAATTCTGCCCAATGTTGTGCTCAATTGTCAGGGCTTAATCTAGAGGCTAAATATTTAAATGAGCACGACAGTTTGGGCACAACATTTGAGCATGACATTTGAGGTCAACATTAGAGACCGACATTTGAGGCCAACACCAGAGGACAACACTAGAGCCCATCCTCACATGTCGGGGCTTAATTCAGAGGCTAAATATTTAAATGAGCATGACAATTTAGACAAAATACCTAGGCCGACATCAGAGCCCGACACTTACCATCAGAATAACACTTCATTTTCAATTTAATTTAAAAATTAAGCTACAGATAAAATTATTGGGTGTTGCAGCCTTTCTCTCCTCTTTCTTCTCCCACCCCTGCCCTCCTCCCCTGCTGTGCTGTTGCTACTCCCTTGTAACTGATTTTAGACTAGCTTTGCTTTCCTTGAGCCTTTAGTACACTGTGTATTTCACAGACATGAGTATGGATATCATAAAACTTTTCACAAAGTTATACTGCAGTAGGGCATTGTCCTAACAATAACCATTCAGCCAAGTATTTACTTTTACATTAAGCATTGCAAGGAAAAATCAACACTATAGAAATACCTTTTCTATCACAGAGATGAAGCATTTTATTTTTCCCTTGTTCCCTGCAAAGTAACTTGTAATTGGTGAAATGAAATGTAGTATGCAATACCTGTACACTGCAAATGTTCTGTTGATCCATTGCAGATGTATTGCTTGCCCACTGCAAATGCACTCAAGTTCAGAGTATCTGACGTGAGCATTGCTTTTACATGTGATTATTGCATGTCTGCCTTGCAGTCAAGCAAAATTAAGGCAAAGTGAATAATTTCTTGCCTTGTAAGGTAAAAGGAAAAGTAGGGTACCTGGAGGAATGCAATTTCAGACAATTTTGTACAAGTTTGAATATTCCTCAATGTGAACATCTTGCCACATCTACATGATCTTACACCCGTCGCAAAAATTGTGACGGGTGTTACATTATTATTTTAATTAAAATTTGGCATTAATTAATTAGGATATTTGATTGGAGTGAAACTTATGATGAATTAAAGAACAGATGCAGAGAATCCAGAATTTTGTTGAGTTTGCAGCTATTCTCAGGCAATCAAGATAACTTTTGTAAATATTATGACAGGTGTTACATTGTCAGCGCTAGTGATTTTACGGAAAAGTTTTACTTTAAATTTACAATAGTGAGGATCACAAATTGTTTTGGGAATTATTACTGTAAAAAGGCATATTTCTAATTCATTTTGCACATAGAACTGAAACATTTCACTTCAAATTGAGTACTGATGAAAGAAACTGAAAACAACTTCTTTTAAGATGCAAGAAGAATCTGAATTGACACTTTTTTGTAATTAGAGGGCAGCATACATTTTCTATGTAAACGATGTCGAAAAATACGATATTTCATTTTGTCTATTAAACTTTAGCCTTTGGAGGAACAACATGCAACTATTTTATTGATGTATAAGTACTTCATTTTTTATGCTTCAAGTCCATTTTCATGATCTTTTAAGGGTTGAGTAGGTTGAGCATTGTGGAAACAACAAGGCAGTAGCGTATCAAGCGGGTGGACTGGGAATACTTGCCTGCCTGCTGTGCAGGACTGCTCGGTTGGAAGACTGCTGCAAACTTGCCAGCAGAAAATTGGATGCTGGACACTGGCTGGAGAGAATAAAACGGGAGTTTCTCTTCACCCAATTGGTGATCATATTTAGGAGCTGAAAAAATACTGGCACCATCGTCAGAATACATTTTGGTGTCAAAATTGAATCCTGAATTCTACAGAAGGCTACTGGAGGTTACTTTTCAGTTGGAGTAGATGTTAATGCTGTTGAAGGTGGAATTCTTGTTCAAGTTATTCTGGTTCGAGTTCAACTGCACATGGGAGTGTGAGGTGCCAGTACTAGGGAGCAATGGTTGAGATGAGGACGGAACGCATACGCTCTTCATTGGATCGACTTTGCAGACGTATTGGAGGGGTCAACTGTGGCGTCGAAGATTAGGAGCCATATGTGCTCTCTTCGTGAGGTATCCTTGGAGGATATTGATGTTGGCTAGAGACCAAGAAAACTCCTGTGATGTGGTGCAGCCGTGGTTAGGGGACAATTGGCCAGGTGTCATTTTGTTAAACTACGACCGTTAAGGAACTTATGGTTATGAATGCTGTTCAATAATGTCATCTTCAAGTAATCAACTGTAGTATCTCCTGAAGTTTTGAAATCTAGTGTCATGCAACATGCAAGTGACGGGACCATCCCCTGTTGAAGTCTACCTGGCTATGTGACATGGTAAAGGCCCTTGGGCAAGGTCAAACGCTGTCACATAGTTGCCTGGATTTTGCCCACCAACCCAACACAGAGACGATTGATGATGAGATGTCCACTAATTAGAAAATTAGGTTTCGCGTCAGTTTAGTTAAATCAGTTCAGAAATGAGGCCTCGTGTTTAGGTATCACGTCATTAGTTTTAGTTAATCACAAGTTAATCGCATCAAGATGTTAGTGCCAAATTAGGGATTCGCGTTATCAGTAATATCTAGAGTCGCATCAAGATGGACCCAAAGAATTCGGAATTGATGAACATCTTTTAAAGTTTAATGTCATTTCATGTATGCATCTTCTATGTTTATGATAGTTTCTTATTGCATGTGATTTTCTGAAGAAAATGATTGTTTGCTTGTGCAGTTAGAGGAGCATGTATTTTAAGATGGCTATATAACAACCCATATTCGATTCCATGTTCACCTCATTTGAATCAAGTATATGTCACTTTGTTTATGTATGATGTTTATTGACAATGTCAAGTTTTATGTCACATGATCATGCACAATTCATGTATTCCATGTATGCGATTACTGTCCCAATGACTCGTACAACCTGATACGTTTAATTCTTATATTAAAGGATTAATTGCAGTGTATACATAAATGTAAATCGGCTTTTTGAATTCCCTTAAATTTACTCATGTTATCTTTTAGAAGAAGCTTCGTTTAGCCTTGAGCAGAACTCGGGTGGAGTTCTAGTAAGAAGGGGATAGTGAAACAGAAAGCACCTTTAATACACAGTCCTAGTATCCCTCTGGAATGTCATGAATATTCAGTTCTTCTTTTGTTCAGGCCAAATTGGTATATTACTTGGAAGTGTACTGGTGCTGATAATTCATTTAAATGCTGTTGTATTGCATTTTGTTGGTAAACTTAGTCACCTATCTTTTCCCAGAGTAATGCTGTAAAAATATTAGTAAATCCCATGTTTTTAGGCTAAGAATTCCCTTCATTACTGCTTGTGTGCATGTTTTGCAAATATATATTTTCTGTTCAACTATTGTTTGTGGTCTGGCTGGAGGAGCCCAGTGCTCCTCCTACATGGTTTCCTCTTGGGGACGTTGTTACTTAACCTCGCATTCCGGGAGGCAGAACTCCTTTGGTCGAGTAATTGTTTTGGTTTTCCTTTCCGCACCCACTCGGCTCTTCGCTCGAGAACAGGGGATACTTTTGGAAAAGAAAAAGCTGAGCGTGACTTGACCATCAATTAGTATCTTAGTTATGCTCATTGTCAAAATAAAAGTGTGGTCACTTACTCTGGTAACCTCAACAACTGAAGTTCTGTGTCTTCATCTACCTGGTCGCGTTTACAACACAGGCTAAGAACTATGTATTAAATCTCTTCAGAAAACATATTTTTGTTCCATATTTGAAGGTTAACCAATCCACTTAAGTTGCCAAACTTTCAAGTACAACACGATACAAGCACAATCTAGTGGTATCCTGTACCAGAGCACATCTTTTTAGTTTGAGTTAGGTTGAGCATGCTAGTACAGAAACAACAAGGCAGTAAGCGACGAGCAAGTGGGTGAACATGGGTGGAACAATGTCCAGGGACCCTGAGGGTTGAGGGGGTGCCAATCTAAGCATATCAAAGCTTGGTTAGGTGGAAGGTCTCATCATCTCATACTCCATACCTCCCCATGGAGACGGTGGAGGGTTTCTCTGCAAAGTGGGTTGGGGGCCCTATCTTTGTGTCTTGGTTCCGTTCGGGGATCCCCAACCTCTTTCCTAATGAAAAAATATTGAAATTTGTTGTAATTCTCTTTGGCAAAAATTGTACAATTGAGATATTAATCATTATTATTCCATATCTGACAGGATATTGTGAAATCTTTGACAAAAATTTTTTAAATTTCAATAAACCCCAAAATAAAGCCCTAAGTTCATTTTCCCATTTTTCCTTTCCTTCTTGCAAAAGCACTTTACTGTACAGAAGCTAGTATATGAACTATATTGATGCGTGGGCAATTTAAAATGTTTGTTTTTAAATTCATCTAGCAGAAATTTTCACATGCCTTCCAGAAGAGGGCAATTACTAGTCAAAACAGTATCAAGGTTCTCTCTTCATTGATACTATTCACCAAAAGAATGAGTAATTACTTAATGAAACAAAAATTTGTAATATGTACAGATCACAGCGTCTGATAATGTAACATACATTAGACCCAACAAAAATGCAGGCTGCCTAGAAAACTTCTCTCTTAAAATTTGTATTATTGACCTGTAGTTCTATAATACACTGAAAAGTATGTATTTAATCTCTTCAGAAAACATAATTTTTGTATCCAATTCGAAGGTATCCCCACTTAAGACTGCCAAACTTTCAAGTACACCAATGAAGCACAATATGATAGGGTATCCTGTGTACCAAACACATATCTCTTTTTTAGGTTGGAAGTAGGTTGAGCATTGATGCGGTGAATAGCAAGGCAGTAGCGTAACAAGTGGGTCGGACTGGGTGGACAACTGTACAGGGACCATCGTAGGGTTGAGAGGACGCCAATCACTTCTCGAAGCTGGTAGGTGGAAGGTCTCATCCTCATATCCCAATACCTCCTCATATCGGAGATCGGAAAGTTCTCTCTGCAAAAGTGCGGGCTGGGTGGGGCCCTATCTTTGGTCTCTTGTCCGTGGGATCCCTATATACGCTACTTGCAATGTATATGAATATGTGTTGTAAATTTTTCTTTTGCAAATTGTACAATTGAGACACTACAAGTTGTAATTTATTTTTCCATATCTGACAGGATTATTGTGAAAACTTTGACAAAATTTCGATTTCAAGTAACCCACCAAAATAACGCCCCGACTTTCCTGTATGGTTTCTGTCTTGCAAAAGCACTTTATACTTTACAGAAGCTAGTAAGGAAACTATACCTATGCTTTGCAATTTGTATAAAATGTTTGTTTTTTTAAAATCATCTTGCAAATTACATGCATTCCAAGAGGCAAATACGAGTCAAAAACACAGTTATCCAAGGTTCTCTCTCGTCTCATTGATAATTCACCAAAAAGGAATAAGAAGTACATTGCTATGGAACAAAAATTGTTTAATATGTACAGATCAGGTCTGATAATGTAAAATTAATTAGCACCAAACAAAAATGCAGGCTGCTATAGAAACTTCTCTCTGAAATTGTATTTGACCCTGTATTTTATAATACAACTAAAAACTACTGTGTATTTACATCTCTTCAGAAAACATATTTTTGTTCCAATTCGAAGGTATCCCACTTAAGACCGTTAAGTTGGCCAAAACTTTCTTTCAACAAAAGATACAACCAAAAATCTACAAACCCACATGAAAGCACAATATGTGGTAGCCTGTACCGAAAGACTATCTTTTAGGTTGAGTAGGTTGAAGCATTGCGGTAAGAGCAACCCGGCAGTAGCGTATCTAGTCGAGGGTGGATTGTGGTTGGACAATGTACAGTGGAACCCTGAGGTGTTGAAGGACGCCTGATCAATATTCGAAGCCTGGTAAGGTGGAAGGTCTCATCATCATACCCCATATGGTCCTCCCGATGGAGACGGGAGGGTTTTCTTCTGCAAAGTGGGCTGGGGTCCTATCTTTGTCTCTTGTCCGTGGATCCCCCAAGCTCTTGTGCATATTCTATGTATTGGACAAATGTGTTGCTAATTTTCTTTGCAAATTGTACATTGGAGGACATAAGTCATATTATTTCATATCTGACAGCGATATTGTGAAAAACTTTGACAAAATTTTCAATTTCAAGTACCCCGAAAATAAAGCCTCAAGGCCCAAGTCGTGTTTTTCCCCTCCTTCCCATGTTTTCCTTCCATTGGCAAAGCATTTTACTGTATCAGAATTAAGCCTAAAGTCAAGTGAACTATATCGATACTCTTTTTATACTACTGCTTTGTGGATGTCCGTGGTTGAAAACTGAAAAGCTTGTAAATATCTCAAGTAGGAACCACAGATACTTTTCATATTTGGCATGCGAGTACGTTATAGCCATTAACTGAAAAACCTAATGGGTAGAGTTCAATGGCTGTCTGAAATCACCTGAAGTCAGACTAAAAGAACCTCGTAAGCGGATCGTAAAGACAATATTTATGAAGAAGGGTAACACTGAGAGATATCATCATTAGAATGCGGGTGCCCCACATTAAGTAGAAAAATTAGTGGAGGTCAGGGGTCATATGGGGTCACCAAAAGTCAAACGGTGAGAACCTTGTAAACAAGACATCTCAAAAGGTATAACTTTGAGGGATCTGATACATACAATAAGGATGACCCATGTTGATTTCTAGGACCCTACTGTTTTAGGTGTAAGTTCAAAGGCCTTCTCAGGTTACTAGAGATGAACCTTAAACGTTGAAAAACATAAAATAATATCTCAAGAAGGGAAGCTTTGGTGAATTTCATACATGGTAGGTAGATGTCAAAGCTTATATTGTATAGAAGAACTCAACTGGTTTTGAGGTGAAAGGTCATCATTAGAGGGCACGAACTGTCAAACTAATTACATGATCACTTTAAGGTAAAACTTTAAAAACTCATTCCACGGCAGTAGCCTAGACGGAATCTCTAGCAGGTGTTATATGGCATCTTGCAATAGCGTAGCTGGCATAGTTGACACCCAGAAGTAACCTTTTTCTGTCACCTAGTGCCGTTGGAGGGCTAAAAGGAGGGGTCTATGTGGAGTACCTGACGTTTATATTAGGTCGCTTAGGTGCAAAATGGTGTCGTCTTTGGCAAAGCTTTGAACTGTTTATGTGTTTAAAAATTCTCATTACTATCTTTTTCTTTCTATTTGGGAGAGGGGATGTCTAAGGGTAGGAGTGACACACCTACTATTAAACAAATTTTTGTCTTTGTCAGGTGGCTAAGATGCCAAATGATGCTATCTTTTGGAAACTTTTCAGCTGGTTACATATTTATAAATCATACTTTTTGTGCCCTTTTCTTTTTGTGACTGGATGTAAGGTAGGGAGTTCTGTCTACTGCCCCTTACTTTGAGGAATTTTTAACTTTGTGAGGTTGCTTGGATACAAAAATGGTGCTGTCTTTAAGGAAGCTTTGATTTGATTTCATATTTGAGAAATGCTCCTTTTCTGCTTATGAAGCGTTTTTCCAGCTGTACATCCCTTACTCCAAATCCAGATATGGATTTATATCTGGATATATCTGGCTAAATACAGTCTTTATATGGCCATATCAAGCCAGATATACAGCCAGATTTAGATGCCTTGATACATTATATCAAATTTTATATGATATAACTTGATACAATGCAATTCCAGATATGCAAATAGAGTTTAATATGGCCATATCAAGCCAGATATAACTTGATGAAATGCCAGTCCAGATATGTAAATACAGTTTTATATGGCCATATCAAGCCAGATATAACTTGATACAATGCAATTCCAGATATGCAAATAAAGTTTAATATGGCCATATCAAGCCAGATGTAACTTGGTACAATGCAATTCCAGATATGCAAATAAAGTTTTATATGGCCATATCAAGCCAGATATAACTTGATATGCTAGATATGCAAATGAGCATTTTGTTAGTTTGTTTTATTATTTATTTGATTTGATTCTTGGATTATGCTTGTTACAAACTAAGACATGTTTTGGATACAGCATCACCTTCCCAGACATTGCAGTTATTTAGTGGCTACACTTCTGTTAATACCGCAGTGTACTAAGTGAACCTAGGCAAATGATTTGAATATTTGGGCGGAGCTTGTATCTAAACCTACATTTTTTATGATTTAGGAAGTTGAAAGTAAAATATGCACTACGCGGTAAACAAAATTTAGAGTCAAATACGTAATGAAGTTTAAAATAAGAAGTCCATATCACTGTGATTACATAAACTAGGAAATTTCAAGGCATTTTTCTGTTCACTGTTATGAAATAGGTTGAATTTATGTACTTAAGTCAATTCAACCTAATACTTACATTAAATTCTAATTCATGGAGCATTTAAACATTGTTTGCTGGTGATACTTACCTGGCGCAGGAGTGTCCGTGATCACGACGGCGGAGCTCCCAGGTGGGACCTATTCTATTCAGCCAGTCTAGAACGGGACCACTGTCAGGTGGTGTCAGTTAAGTCAAAGTTTGTCCCTTGGGGACGTTGTTACTCCTTCGGGGAGCAGAACTCTTTCGGGAGTATTGTTTGGTTTTCGCCCCTGGCTCTTCGCCAGAGAGTCAGGGGACTTTTGGAAAAAAAGGTGTTCAAAGTCTCCATGAGGAGTGTGGACTATAAGTCCTAACTATGATTCATAACTAGAGCAGATGTGGTCTGGATACAATTTCATCTGTGCCATATAAAGGCTTGATCCAGATAGAACTTTATCTGGCCATATATGGTTTAGATCTGGTTCTGGTTTAGATCTGTGTTATATCTGCCTAACTTTTTATCCGATCTGATATAAATTCCATATCTGGTGCAGATATGGGCCGTATATGGAAATATATTCTGCTCATATAAGGACCATATCTGGTCCAGATAAAATTTTATCTGTTCCATATAAAGACTTGATCCAGATAAAACTTTATCTGGCCATATATGGCTTAGATCAGGTTCTGGCGTAGATCTGGGTTATATCTGCCCAATTTTTTATCTGGCCCAGATATAAATCCCATATCTGCAGCAGATATGGGCCAGATATGAAATCCATATCTGGCCCATATATGGAATTTCATATCTGGCCCATATCTGGATTCTGAGTAAGGGATGACACGGTTCCATGGTGACAGGTTGCAAAATTAAAAAAAAAATTGGGATTCCCATTGAAATATGGGGGTTTCATGAAATTTGGGTTTTATCCAAGATCATTTAGAAATTTGGGGGTCATCGAAGAATCTGCCCTAGCTCCTTGGGGCAAAATGGGGAAAAGTGTCGGAAAGACTGATCGCTGTGGGGAAAAGCATACCTTATCGTTTCCATTAAGGCCTCCCCGACGAAACTGAAAAATTGTCGGACGGGGAGGGGGGTCCTTCCTCGACGAGGGAGGGGGGTGGCTCCTCCCTGTCCCCACCCCACTTCATTTATCGCTACTCCTGAGGGCTGGCCGTAAGAAAACGAACCACTTCTTCTCCGAAAATGCCTTCATAATCGACCCTGATTTCTCTTTTCCGAAAGTCTGCCCGAGAAATTGGTTTTACTCCTACTCCTGCCCTCGACGCCCGACTCGAAGGAGGATGTTGTTAACTGTTTCAGGAACAAAATTCTGTATATTGCACTAGGTCTCCAGGGAAAGTGGAATGGGAAAGGTGCAGTGTGCGAGAGTTTTGAGAGCCACGTTATAAAAAATATTAAACACCACGCTGGGCGTCAAAAATAATGGATCTCAGGGAGTTGTATTTGACACTCCCTGACTGGATAGGGCGATGCGCCACTGTCTAAGAAAGAATTTTTATGATTGCTACGCTAGCCCTAATCCTAATAATCCTGACCTTAACAAAGGATACAATCAATACAATACAAACAGAACCAGGCCAATCAGAAAAACCTTCTAGATGTATCAGCAAGGATTGGAGAGTGAGAGGACTCCTGTGCACTGACGGGAAAACCACCAGTCTTTGGTACAAAGAATCTTTTAGCATCTGTATAGACAACATTTTGAATTTACCGAAGGCTAGTATAACCAGGGAGTGTTACGTAACAAAACTCCCTGTATAACAATAACGGTGTAATATGGCTTATATAAAGACGCCACATACTACGACAATTGCCTTCAGAAGGATGGAGCTGATAAATAATACAGCCAAGATCCACATGGAAAACACTGGGACTGTCTAATGACGCTCAAGAGAAATTATACAGAGACGCGATTGGGAATCTACCACGAAAAGCAGTGAAGGAAAGCTTGCAAGGGAAGTAAAATACGCGAATTAACCATAGATGCGAACGAAAAATCTTGTGACAAGTTACTCTTTTTTTATTGATGAAATTGGGGACAAGTTTATCGTTAATTCGTATGATACATGCTGACTTACTGTAGAGGACACACGGTTAATGTTACTTTTAGTCTCGTTGAGGTGGCGCTAATACAACTACTACAGCCCAAAGAGATATTAGTTACAGCATAGATTCCAAAATCCTATACCTACACTGTTACTCCCCCCCCAGTGACTCATCGTTGGAGAGCAATAATCTCCCCCCTCCGGGCGGAAGTGTTAATTTGAAATTCGCGCGTTATATTCTGGATTCTGCGTACAAAAAATAAGAAGCGTCACAGAACATTCCATTGTTCAAAAGAGGTTTAGGCGGGCACTTCCTACAAAAGCGTGCTATACTCGCAGAATAAATTTCTATGTGCATTTATACGGAATATTTGACGGCACAGTTCTGCGCGCTCTGGAAACCAACGCGCTAGTTGCTTTCCCGTTGTGAGCGCGTAAGTAAGTGAACGCGCCTATAAAAGTGCGTCACTCAAGATACCATAGAAAATGAACAATGAATGGTCCATGAACTTGCATACCAGTCACTGTGCGTTCAGTTCAAGTGTAAATACTGTAAGGCCGCGTGAAGAAAAAGTTATTCTTGTTTAAGTGGAATTAATGTGAGACGAGTACTTCTCAGGTAACACCATTCCGAAATAACAAGTATTAATTACTTTTGAAGACAATACATTTGCCGGTATGTTTCAAAAACGACGGGAACAGTGGATCAGCACTTCCGCCCGATCTCTTCCCTTTTTAATTGGCCTCCATGAGGAGTCAACGCGCCATTTTAAGTTTGGAATCTATGCTTGTAATATCTTTGCTACAGCCAAGATCCATATGGAAACACTGGACTCTACGTTGTTGTGTCAGAATACCATACATCTAAATTAAGAGCTCAAGGCAGGGTGTTTTACAACATGCTCAAAAATAGATACCGTGATGTCCCACACTGAACCTAGTGCTGGCATTTTGCCTTCATCTTTACAGTTTAGAAACCATCAGGCGCGGATCCAAGGGGGGGGGGGTTTCCGGCCTCAGCCCCCCTTTTTCGCCACATCAACAATAAAAAATACGCGAAAATTAGCATAAGTAATTCTAGGAGAATACTCAAGGAGGGCTCTCAGCCTCCCCCCTTTTCGAAATGTCTGGATCCGCGCCCTGACCATATTTCCATGTCAAGACAGCTCAGTCTTATCATTAGCTTGCCTACGTTTGACTTTCACTTACACAATCATCATGACACAAAATCAGGAATAAAAAATCGTAGATTTTCTTTTTTTCACAGCATTTTTTGTCTTAATTAGGCCGGTTCGTGAATAGTGTGTTACTATCACTTGCCCCCGGGTCAGTCACTAGACGCTAAGGAACACAACCACACCCCCACTATCGAGTCGTGAACCCCCACCTCTACACCTTCAACTGCATTGGTGTGAAATTTATGAATATTACTCCCCATTTTGACATGAAAAGGGATTCCATATTTCATGTAATGTCCAACTGACACTAAAAGTCTCATAAAAACATATGGTCTCAGCCTTACTTTATTATCCAATGGTTTATGAGACCGACTTTGCCTAACTTTCACAGTAAACTCTTCTTCTTATAGGATAACCAGTTTGAAGTGATTACGATTTTCAAATAACTTTCCTTTTTATTTATAGGGATTAGACGCTTCATGGGTATCCCGTACGTAAGCTTCTTGCCAACAGTAGGTAAATATGACATTACTTAACATGGGGCGAAATAGTGGAACCTGAAGCCGGACGCTACTTCCAATGGTTGCTAACAAAGGTGGGGGGGGGGGACGACAAATGTAGTGGAAAAATTTAGTTCCTTCCAAATAATTTGGTGAGCTTCTCTCTAACCTGTGTACTCACAAATTTGATAATGATGTGCTGAGGAAATACCCTTGGAATGCAGACTCCGAAAGTCAAGGCAATTGCCCAATTGTAGTTTCATTTTGAACTTATTACCCTTCTCAGGGGCCGTCGTGAGCGGGGTGTGTGCTGGGGTTGTCTCACCCCCCAAGTTCGTCAGAGCGACGATAGTCGGAAAATCTGAAATACCAGTTGGAATTTCTAATATCTCAGTCTAACACATTTTTCCGACTGAGCCTATGTCATCTTTGTATATATTTTCCAACTAGATCAAGTGAGAATAATACCAAACGTTATTTTCCTCACTTAAATCGAATCATAAGTGTCCTTTTTTCTCAAATTCTTCTCAATTATCAATATCTTCCGATAGCAACTTTCGGAGAAGCACAAACAGCAGAAGTTGAAAGCTTTTAAAAAATTACCAGGTAAAAAAAAAAAACTGGCTTTTTGAATGGTATGTATGTGGTTTCGTTGGGCAAGTGAAAGTATCTCGAGCAGATTTGTGAAGCAGGTGTTTGTCATCGAAATCTATTTAATGAAAGTTTTGGCCCCCTTCGCGCGCATTGCGTCACGATTTGCAATCAATCTCATGGACACATTATTAGATACATTACACCAGGCACCAGTTCTACGGTGGCTAGGGAAGCTTAGCCCCCCCCCCCCCCATTTTTCCAATCCCCACAAATTTGCACAAAATTTTAGATAGACAAAATTGGTGAAGACATAGATATACTCAGAAAAATTCCAAATATCTATTTATCAGGCCCGTACCAGTAAGTTCTGTAACGATTCTTTCTATAACTTCAAAAAAAATTGTCGCGCGCTAGGCGCGCTTCATCGATAGTTCTCTCTAGTGGTAACGCCTCCTTTTCAAAATAGGGAATTATTCAACGTTTCCGACCCAAATATTGTTCTTTCGGTAGCGTGATTCTAGAGAATACGAAAAGGCATCGTTGCAAAGTGCTTTCCTCTTTTCTAACTTGGAAGATTCTTCTTCAGCCTTGTCCTCGTGGAAAAAACATTTTGTAGAAAAAAGAGCTTTCAGTTTCGTAGGGGAGCTTTAATGGGTAAAATAAAGAATGTAACCCCCGACGACAACCATGCAGTGGTCCAAAAACATTTCATGGTTTTGCCCAGATTTTTCAATAAAAACCCAAACCTTTTCAACTTCCCTTAATGAAAACAAAAATGTGAAATCTTTTTTTCAAAGTAGTAAACCCAATGAAAAAAAGATTTCACATTTTTGTTTTCAATAATGGAAGGTTGAAAAGGTTTGGTTTTTATTGAAAAATCTGGGCAAAAAACCATGAATGTTTTTTTTTTTTGGACCACTGCCATGGTTGTCGTCGGGGTTACATTCATTTATTGTACCCATTAAAGCTCCCCTACGAAATCTGAAAGCTCTTTTTATTACAAAATTTAGTTGCCACGATGGCAAAGGATGAGGAAGAATCTTCCAAAGTTAGAAAAATGAGGAAAGACTCTTTGCAACGATGCATGTTCGTATTTCTCTATAATCACGCCTACACGACAAAAAGAACAATATTTAGTGGTCGGAAACGTTGACATAAATCCAATATGTTTGAAAAAAGGAGGTGGCGTTACCACTAGATATAAACTATCGATGAAGCCGCGAATAGCGCTGCGAAAATTTTTTTTGAAGTTATGAGAAAGAATCGTTACAGAACTTACTGGCCACGGGCCTGATAAATAGATATTTGGGAATATTGTCGGAGTATTATCTATGTCTTTCACCAATATTGTCTATATATAAAATTGTGGCAAATTTGGGGGCTAGGAGAAAAAAAAGGAGGGGGGGGGGGGGGGCTAAAGCTTCCCTAGCCACCGTAGAAACTGTTGCCTTGGGTAATTATACTAATAAATGTTCATGAGATTGTGATTGGAAAATCGTGGACGCTATGCGCGCGAAGGGGGCCAAAACTTTCATTAAATAAGATTTCGATGACAAAACCTGCATTCAAAATCTGCATCGAGATACTTTCAATTGCCCAACGAACCAACATACATACCATTCAAAAAGCCAGTTTTTTTTTACCTGGTAATTTTTAAAAAGCTTTCAACTTCTGCTGTTGTGCTTCTCCGAAAGTTGCTATCGGAAGATATTGATAATTGAGAAGAATTTGAGAAAAAAGGACACTTATGATTCGATTTAAGTGAGGAAAATAACGTTTGGTATTATTCTCAATTTGAGTCTAGTTGGAAAATATGATCACAAAGATGTACATAGGCTCAGTCGGAAAATGTGTTAGACTGAAGATATTAAGAAAGCCAACTCCTTTGGTATTTCAGATTTTCACGACTATCGTCGCTCTGACGAAATTTGGGGGGTGAGACACCCAACACACACCCCTCTCACGACGGCACTGAGAGAGTATTTATACAGTTAAAATGAACCTAAAATTGTGCAAATTGCCTTGAATTTCGGCAGTCTGCATTCCAAGGTATTTCCTACAGCAACCAATCATTGATCATATTTTGTGAGTAACACAGTTAGAGAGAAGCTCCAAAATTATTTGGAAGGACTAAATTTTCCAGATAACATTTGTCTTTGTAGCAAACATTGGAAGTAGCGGTCGGCTCAGTTCCAATATTGCGCACCATGTAAGAATGACAATAGTTACCTACTGTTGGCAGAAGCTTACGTACGGGTACCCATAAGCGGTCTAATCCCTAGAAACATTAAAAGGAAAGTATTTTTAAATCGTAATCACTTCAAACTGGTTATCCTATAGAAAGAAGAGTTACTGTGGGAATAAGTTATGGCAAAGTCTGGTCTCAATAAAACCAGTGGATTAATAAAGTAAGCGGAGACCATTGTTTTTATTGAGACTTTTTAGTGGTCAGTTGGAGATTACATTAAATATGTTATTCTTTTCATGTCAAATTGGGAGTATATTCATTAATTTCAAACACCAAATGCAGTTGAAGGGATGTAGAAGGGTGGGGGTTCACGGAACTCGATAGTGTGGTGTGGGCTGTGTGCCTTAGCGGTCTAGTGCACCTGACCTGGGGGGGGGCAAGTGATAGTAAACAGAACTATTCACAGAAACCGAGCCTAATTAAGGACAAAAAAAGCTGTGAAAAAAAAGAAGAAAATCTAACATTTTTATGTATTGATTTTTGTGTCATGATGATTGTGTTGTTAAAGTGAAGTCAACAAAACGTAGGCAAGCTATGATAAGACTGAAGCTGTCTTTGGAAAATGGAAATATGGTCAGGCGCGGGATCCAGACATTTCGAAAAGGGGGGGGAGGGCTGAGAGCCCCCATGGGAGCTATTCTCCTAGCATTATACATTATGACTTAATTTTCGCGTATTTTTTTATTGTTGATGTTGTCGAAAAAAAGGGGGGCTGAGGCCGGAAAACCCCCCTCCCCCTTGGATCCGCGCCTGATTGGTTTCCTAAACTGTAAAGATGAAGGCAAAATGCCAGCACTAGGTTCAGGGGTGGCGACCATCACGGTAATCCTATTTTGTGAGGCATGTTGTTAAAACACCCTGCCTTAGAGATCCTAATGTTAGATGTATGGTTATTCTGGACACAACAACGGTTAGAGTCCAGTGTTTCCATATGGATCTTGTGCTGTAGCAAAGATATTACAAGCATAGATTACAAACATAAAAAATGCGCGCCGGTTGACTCCTCATGGAGGCCAATATATCGGGGCGGGAAGTGCTGATGCACTTGTTCAGTCGTTTTGAAAACCATACAGGCAAATGGATGTCTTACAAAAGTATTAATACTTGTTTATTTCGGAAATGTTGTACCTGGAAGAAAGATACGACGTCTCCATTAATTCCACTTAAAACAAGAAATAACGTATTTCTTCAACGCGGCATTCCACGTATTTACACTTGAACATGAAACGCACAGTGACTGGTATTGCAAGTTCATGGACATTCATTGTTCAGTTTCTATGGTATCTTGAAGTGACGCACTTTTATATGCGCGTTCAATTTACTACGCCCGCTCACAACGGGAAAAGGCAAACTAAGCGCGTTTGTTTCCAGAGCGCGCAGAACTGTGCGTCAAATATATCCGTATAAGCAACAGAGAAATTTATTCTGCGCGTATAGAACGCGTTGTAAAAGTGCACCGGCGCTAACCTCTTTTGAACAATGGAATTTTCTGTGACGCGTTCTTATTTTTGTACGCAGATCGCAGAATATAACGGCGCGAATGTCAAATTAACACTTCCGCCCCGATATATGCGTCTCCACGAGGAGTCACTGAGCGTAACAGTGTAGGTATAGGAGTTTGGAATCTATGCTTATAATATCTTTGGGCTGTAGTAGTTATAGCGCCACCTAACGAGACCTAAAAGAACAGTTAACCGTTGTCCTCTACAGTAAGTCAGCATGTATCATACGGAATTAACGATAAACTGTCAATTTCATCAACTAAAAGAGAAGCTTGTCAAAGACTTTTTCGTTCGCTCTATGGTTAATTCGCGTATTTTTACTTCCCTTGCAAGCTTTCCTTCACTGCTTTTCGTGGTAGATCCCAAATAAGCGTCTCTGTATAATTTCATCTTGACGCCTTCATTAGACAGTCCAGGGTTTCCATGTGGATCTTGGCTGTAGTAGTTATAGCGCCATCTTCTTGAAGCAATTGTCGCTAATATGTGCGTCTTTATATAAGCCAGTATTTACACCGTTATTTGTTATACCAGGGAGTTGTTACGTAACAACTCCCTGGTTATACTTAGTCAGTTTCGGTAAAATTCAAAATGTTGTCTATACAGATGCTAAAAAGAATTCTTGTACCAAAGTACTGGTGTTTTCCCGTCAGTGCACAGGAGTCTCTCACTATCCAATCCTGCTGATGAGCACTCTAAGAAGGTATTTTCTGATTGGCTGGTTCTGTTGTATTGTATTGATTGTATCCTTTGTTAAGGTAAGGGATTAGTTAGGGATTAGGGCTAGCGTTAGCCAGTCATAAAAATTCTTCTTAGACAGTGCGCATCGCCCTATCCAGTCAGGGAGTGTCAAATAGCAACTCCCTGATCCAATTACTTTGACGCCCGAGCGTGGTGTTTAATATTTTTAACGTGCTATCAAAACTCTCGCACACTGCACCTTTCCCATTCCACTTTCCCTGGAGACCTAGTGCAATATACAGAATTTTGTTCCTGAAACAGTTAACAACATCCTCCTTCGAGTCGGGCGTCGAGGGCAGGAGTAGGAGTAAAACCAATTTCTCGGGCAGACAGGACTTTCGGAAAAAGGAGAAATCAGGGTCGATTATGAAGGGCAATTTTCTTTTTTTTTTTTTTTGTTTTTTTTTGTTTTTTTTTTTCTTTTTTTTTTTTGTTTTTTTTTTTTTTTAGAGAGAGAGAGATCTTTTTTTTTTTTTTTTTTTCTTTTTTTTTTCTGTTTTTAGTGAGAAAGGAAGTGGTTCGTTTTTCTTACGGCCAGCCCTCAGGAGTAGCGATAAATGAAGTGGGTGGTGGGAGGACCAGGGAGGAGCCACCCCCCTCCCTCGTCGAGGAAGGACCCCCCTCCCCGTCCGACAATTTTTCAGTTTCGTCGGGGAGGCCTTAATGGAAACGATAAGGTATGCTTTTCCCCACAGCGATCAGTCTTTCCGACACTTTTCCCCATTTTGCCCCAAGGAGCTAGGGCAGATTCTTCGATGACCCCCAAATTTCTAAATGATCTTGGATAAAACCCAAATTTCATGAAACCCCCATATTTCAATGGGAATCCCAATTTTTTTTTAAGTTTTGCAACCTGTCTTACACCCATCTGTAACCGTGTCATCCCTACTCAGAATCCAGATATGGGCCAGATATGAATGTTCCATATATGGGCCAGATATGGATTTCATATCTGGACCATATCTTGCTGCAGATATGGGATTTTTTATTTATCTGGGCCAGATAAAAAAAAATTGGGCCAGATATAACCAGATTCTAAGCCAGAACCTGATCTAAGCCCATATATGGCCAGATAAAGTTTTATCTGGATTCAAGTCTTTATATGGAAACAGATAAAATTTATTTATCTGGACCAGATATGCGTCCTTATATGAGCAGAATATATTTCCATATACGGCCCATATCTGCACCAGATATGGGCAATTTATATCAGATCGGATAAAAAGTTAGCAGATATAACACAGATCTAAACCAGAAACCAGATCTAAACCATATATGGCCAGATAAAGTTCTATCTGGATCAAGCCTTTATATCGGCACAGATGAAATTGTATCCAGACCCACATCTGCTGTCTAGTTATGAATCTATAGTTAGGACTTATTAGTCCAAACTCCTCAGTGGAGACTTGGAATGAAAACCACCCTTTTTTTCCAAAAGTTCCCCTGGGACTCTCTGGCAAAGAGCCAGGGGCGAAAAACCAAACAATACTCCCGAAAGAGTTCTGCTCCCCGAAGGAAGTAACAAACGTCCCAAGGGACAAACTTTGACTTAACTGACACCACCTGACAGTGGTCCCGTTCTAGACTGGCTTTGAAATTAGGAATAGGTCCCACCTGGGAGCTCCGCCCGTCGTGATCACGGACACTCCTGCGCCAGGAAAGTATCACCAGCCAAACAATGTTTAAAATCGGCGCCATGAATTAGAATTTAATTGTAAAGTATTAGGTTGAATTGGACTTTAAGTTACATAAATTCACACCTATTTCATAACAGTGAACAGAAAAATGCCTTGAAATTTCCTAGTTTATGTAATCACAGTGATATGGACTTCTTATTTTAAACTTCAATTACGTAATTTGACTCTAAACTTTTGTTTTACCGCGTCCTTGAGTGCATATTTTACTTTCAACTTCCTAAATCATAAAACTAATGTAGGTTTTAGATACAAGCTCACGCCCCAAATATTCAAATTCCATTTGCCTAGGTTCACTTAGATACACTGCGGTATTAAAAACAGAAGTGTTAGCCACTAAATAACTGCAATGTCTGGGAAGGTGATGCACGTATTCCAAAACATGTCTTAGTTTGTTAACAAGCATAATCCAAGAATCAAATCCAAAATAAATAATAAAAACAAAAAACTAACAAAATGGCTCATTGGCATATCTTAGACATATCAAGTTATATCTGGCTGTGATATGGCCATATAAAACTTTATTTGCATATCTGGAATTGCATTGTACCAAGTTACATCTGGTCTTAGATTATGGCCATATTTAAACTTTATTTGCATATCTGGAATTGCATTGTATCAAGGTTATATTCCTGGCTTGATATATGGCCATATAAAACTGTATTTACATATCTGGATGGCATTTCATCAAGTATATCTGGCTTGATATGGCCATATTAAAACTCTATTTGCCAATATCTGGAATTGCATTGTATCAAAGTTATATCATATAAAAATTTGATATAATGGTATCAAGGCATCTAAATTCTGGCTTATATCTGGCTTGATATGGGCCATATAAAGACTGTATTTAGCCAGATATGATCCAGATATAAATCCATATCTGGATTTGGAGTAAGGGATGTACAGCTGGAAAAAAAAGCTTTCATAAGCAGAAAAGGAGCATTTCTCAAATATGAAAATCAAATCAAAGCTTCCTTAAAGACAGCACCATTTTTTGTATCCAAGGCAAACCTCACAAATTAAAAATTCCTCAAAGTAAGGGGCAGTAGACAGGAACTTCCCTTACTCTTACATCCAGTCACAAAAAGAAAAGGGCACAAAAAAGTATGATTTATAACAAATATGTAACCAGCTGAAACAAGTTTCCAAAAGATTAGCAATCATTTGGCAATCTTAGCCACCTGACAAAAGACAAAAAATTTGTTTAATGAGTAGGTTGTGTCACTCCTACCCTGTAGACATCCCCTCTCCCAAATAGAAAGAAAAAGATAGTAATGAGAATTTTTAAACACATAAAAACAGTTCAAAGCTTTGCCAAAAGTACGACCACCATTTTGCACCTAAGCGAACCTAATATAAAACGTTCAGGTACTCCCACATAGGACCCCTCCTTTTAGCCCTCCAAACGGGATATAGGTGACAGAAAAAGGTTACTTCTGCGGTGTCAACTATGCCAGCTTACGCTATTGCAAGATTGCCATTATAAACACACATGCTAGAGGATTCCGTCTAGGCTACTGGGCCGTGGAATGAGTTTTTAAAGTTTTTACCTTAAAGTGATCATGTAAATTAGTTTGACCAGTTCGTCGCCCTCTAATGATGACCTTTCACCTCAAAAACCATGTTGAGTTCTTCTATACAATATAAGCTTTGACATCTACCTACCATGTATGAAATTCACCAAAGCTTCCCTTCTTGAGATATTTATTTTATGTTTTTTCAACGTTTAAGGTTCATCTCCTAGTAAACCATGAGTAAGGCCCTTTGGAACGTACACCCTAAAACCAGTAGGTCCTAGAAATTCAACATGGGTCATCCTTATTGTATTGATTCATCAGATTCCCTCAAAAAGTTCATCCTTTTGAGAAGGTCTTGTTTACAAGGTTCTCACGTTTGACTTTTGGTGACCCCATATCGACCCCTGACCTCTCACTAATTGTTCTAATTAATGTGGGGCACCCCGCATTTTCTAATGATTGATATCTCTCAGTGTTTACCCTTCTTCATAAATATTGTCTTTACGATCCGCTTACGAGGTTCTTTTTAGTCTGACTTCAGGTGATTTCAGACAGCCATTGAACTCTACCCATTAGGTTTTTCAGTTAATGGCTATAACGTACTCGCATGCCAAATATGAAAAGTATCTGTGGTTCCTACTTGAGATATTTACAAGCTTTTCAGTTTTCAACCACGGACATCCACAAAGCAGTAGTATAAAAAGAACACTGTGAAAATAGACGTCTTCATTTTTTAACACATTATGGCGTTTAAGAATTAGAAAACGAACAACAAAATGGATAAGCACAATAAATGACTGAACGAATACTAACACATGATAAGATAATGACCTCAATTAAAGTGCACTCCGCAAACACGTTTATATGTTTGATATATATGCTTATTTTTCTTCATTAAAAACAACTTGATGTTTACAGTAATCATAAAATAAACGCATAAACGTGTTTACGAGATGGCGTTAAAGTGGCGTCAATGTGTTAAAGTTGGCGTTTTAGACGTTTAATTTGCTTAGGTATTTTATTGTTTTTTTCGGTTACATAAACGCCAAGACGCGTTTATTATCTGTTACAAAAAATGTTAATCATGTTTTACAGTGAATCCATCCTTCATATATTCAGACACCTTGTTTACAAGCAATTTACAAGTTCTGCAAGATTTTCATACCTTCATCCATGGGCGTCTGCAGAAAAAAATTGAGCGCACAAAATTTTGGCCCAAAATGTTATATTTTCGTCTCTTTTTCTTTATTTTTTCTTCGTTTTTTCAAGTTTTTGATTTTCCGGGGGGGGGGGAGTATCCCCCTTGCCCCCCCCCTCCGGACGCCCATGCCTTCATCTACCATGACGCATCCACATGCTAAGCATATAAGAAGTGTCCATGGGACAAGGTATCTTGGGATATTGTTTATATGTTCTACGTTTTTTTACCTTTGTTGACCTCAGATGACCATCACGGAGATATCGTGATTATTAACTGGCTTAACAAACACACATACACACACGCATACAGACCCACGCCACCGTGACTACATAGAATAGATTCCCTTTGCTCTCGGCAAGGAATCAAAATGGACATGTCATTTTGATTCAGACGCATGCACATAGGAAGTTGGAGTTCCTACAACTAATAACGCCTAGTATGAATAGTCTCAGTTTGTTACATCATCAAGGCTTCAACAAAGGGTACAACGCAGGATTAAAAGAGGATGTAAATTCCTGGGACTTAGGGTACTATGATTAAAAATGATATTCCCTATTCGGCATCTTTAACATTGTGTGTCTCTCGAAGACAAAAATATTTCCTTTTTTCTGAGTTCGAAAGAATGCAATCACTTATTTTCTGTAAAAGTGCTGCCTCAATTCCCCACACAGTGTACTTTTTCCAAAGTCGACTCGACTCTTCGCGAAATCAAACGATCATTGGTGGCTCTAGATGGGGGGCAGGGGGGCCATGGTCCCCAGCCGGGAAAGGCTACCCCCGTCGGGGAAATTTTCCGGTTTCGTCGGGGAGCTCATATGTACACGATAAAATATGTAGCCCCCGACAACGGCCAGTCGCCCCGACGATTTACTTAATTTTGGTGTAAATTATGGCAAATTCTTCAATAAAACCTCCAAATTTTCCAATTTTCTTCTTTAAAATCCCAATTTTTTTCAAATTTTCCATGGTAAAAGTCCATTTTTTCAAATTTTCTCCAAAAGGAGCCCAAAATTTTCAGCGCGCTTCGCGTGCCAAAAGTTTCCTCCAAACATCGTTTCGGCACTCTTTCGCCCTCGTTGAGGCTTTGGGTTGTTGGCCCCCCGTCGGGGAGCTTGGCCCCCCTGTCGGGCAATTTCTGGCGCCACCCCTGCAAAAGATACTCCCTAAGGGATCCTGCTCCACCTGGCAAAGGAACTTTTTCCAAGGTCCCCTCCACTCTCTAGCGAAGAGGCGAAAGGGCGAAACCAAACGTTACTCTCGCGGGAATTCTGCTTCTCAATGAAACTACTTCCCCGCACATGGTACTTTCTCCAAAGTCCCCTCGACTCTCTTATGAAGCGCAATGGGCGAAACCAAATGTTACTCCCGAAGGAGTTCTGCTCCCAAAAGGAGCCACGTTCCCCCAAAGGACAACAAACTTAACGTGACCAACTTCAGACCTCTACATCATCGTGTCATACGTGGCTCCATTCTCAAATAGCTGAAAAGAACAGACACTACACATGATTTTAGCCAAGAAGGCCGACGTAAAATCTTATCTTTGAAGATAACATATGGCAATGCGGTCAGCTGAGTTATACAGTATATCAAAGTCATATCAAAGTCAAGAAAGTATATCAAAGTCGAGAAATTTCCGCTGCGCTAAAATATTGTCTGACAATTGTATACTGACCATTTTCGAAGACAATAATTGTTTTTACGGGTGGTTTTTGCAATTACATCATGAATAAACATGAGCTACATATGCAAATTTGTGACGTGAAAAGGACTAATAAGATATGTCTAATGTTATCCTTTGTTTGTTTAACCTTCATTCCAAGGATAGCTGTAATGTTTGCATGCCCTGAGGGGTTTATTTTGGGAGTAGCTATTGACCTCTTTGGAAATCACCACATTAAAACTCCAGACTAGAAGATTCTCAGATAATTTATAAAGGATTGGTAAAAGAAATACAGACCATGCAGCACTCCACATCACAATTTCTGCATAATTATTCAAATGGGAATTCTCATGAAAGGTTGAACTTTGAAGAGGTATATTTTTAGAACGTTGAAAAATGTTCATATAATTCCAACAAAGAGAACAAAGTGTGTTGAATGGATAGAATTAATAAAAAGAGGGCTCCATGGACTTTACAAGAGGGCGCCATGGACGTTAAGGTTAACTATCGGAACATAAATTCCTTACGTTTTCCCCAACACTTCTCTTAGGCATCAGCAACTGGCCCGCGGAGTGCGCTGAAAATACACTATATCAAAGTTACCAGATCCATTTGGATTCGGGGCTATGGAGATGGACGGCAAAATGTAGGTCTCCCTTGGTGATCTTACTGTGAATTTGCTGCCATTCAGTTTGATGTATCAATAAAAGAGGCTGGAAATACGAGATACGGCAAAAATATCACAATAGCCACTCAATATTTGAAATCAGTGTGACACTATTTTACAGAGAAACACTCATCTAAAAACGTCCCATAAATCGTTGAAAACAATCCTAACAATAGGGGCACGAACAGAAAGCTGTTCAAATATTTCACTAGATTAGGCTAAAAATAAACCGAGCTTGTTCATTTTTAACCATATCTAGGTTTGCAAAGATTCTCATATTCTTTGCTCTATTGCTGTAAATTCCTAAATTTCTTCCAGTTATATTCTGTTCGCATCCTGAAACATTTGGAAGCTGAGTGATCCTGGTAAAACATCGTCAATGGCGACTTAACGGAATACAGGATTCTTCCGCCTTTAATTCATACGCTCAATGGAGTTCGCGTAGTGAAATGGATTACTTTCTTTTGCGCAATGTAAAAAATTGGTCTATTTGGGAGTAGTTTGCCTTCCTAAATGATTAAGATATAGGGATCTGAAATACGATTCCATACACGTAGCCTTAGAGGCTACGTAACTATACCTATACTTGGCTATTTAAAATGTTTTTAAAATCATCTTGCAAATTACATGCCTTCCAATGGTTACTAGTCAAAACAGTATCAAGGTCTCTCTTCATTGGTAATTCACCAAAAGAATAACTAATTGCTATAAAACAAAAATTTTTATATGTACAGATCAGGTCTGGTAATGTTATTAATCAGCCCAACAAAAGTGCAGGCTGCCTAGAAACTTCTCTCTCAAATTTGATTTGACCTGTAGTTTATAATACACTAAAACCTTTGTATTTAATCTCATCAGAAACATGTTTTTGTTCCAATTGGAAGGTATCCCATTTAAGTTGCCAAACTTTAAAGTACACCGATGAAGCACAATGTGTGGTATCCTGTACCAAACACATCTTTTAGGTTGAGTAGGTTGAGCATTGCGGTAACAACAAAGCAGTACTGTAGCAAGTCGGTGGACTGGGTGGACAATGTCCAGGGACCCTGAGGGTTGAGGGGTGCCAATCAACTCAGAGCTGGTAGGTGGAAGGTTGCTTCTCATAGCCCATACCTCCCAATGGAGACAGGAGGGTTCTTTGCAAAGTGGTTTGGGGGCCCTATCTTTGTCTCTTGTCTGTGGATCCCCAAGCTCTTGCAATGTATTGAAATTTGTTGGAATTTTCTTTGCAAATTGTACAATTGAGATATTGATTGTATTATTTCATATCTGACAGGATATTGTGAAATCTTTGACAAAATTTAAATTTCAAGTACCCCAAAATAAAGCCCAAGTTCATTTCCATGTTTCCTTCTTGCAAAAGCACTTTGCTGTACAGAAGCTAGTAATGAACTATGCCGATACTTGGCAATTAAAAATGTTTTTACAATCATCTTCCAAATTATATGCCTTCCAAGAGGCAATTACTACCAAAAGAAGTATCAAGGACTCATCATTGATAATTCACAAAAAACAATGAACTGTTATGAAACAAATTTTCTTTTATATGTCCAGATCAGGTCTGTTAATGTAATTAATTAGCCCAACAAAAATGAAGGCTGCCTAGAAACTCCTCTCTTCAATTCAATTTGACCTGTAGGTTAATACAGGAAAGTATAATGTATTTCATGTCTTCAGAAAAAGAAAAACGTTCTTCCTTCAACTGAGGGTTCAAGGGGCCACTAACCAATTACCCAGGTTTGGTCGGTGGAAGGTCTCATCTCATAACCTGTACCTCCCCATGGAGATTGGAGGATTCTGTTGAAAGTGGGCTTGGAGCCCTCCCTAGTCTCTTGTCCATGGAGCCCCTAGGATCTTGCTACTCATTTCAATTTGTTATAATTTTCTTTGCTAATTTTACAATTAATATATTTATCATATTATTTCATATCAGACAGGATATTGTGATTTCATTGACAAAATGTTAATTTTAAGTACCCCCAAAATAGAGGCCAGGTTTGTTTTCATGTATCCTACTTGCAAAAGCACTTTACTGTACAGAACCTAGTAATGAACTAGAAATTTGAATTTGCATGGCAAATCCGACGTAGCCTCTCAGAGAAAGAGGTGTGGGAGTTATTTTTCAATCGGGAGAAAGGAGATGGAACATAAGGCATATTAATTAACCGCGCGTCAGAGACATTTTAATTTTTATAAGCAAGCTCATGACAGTAGAGTTCATGAACTTATGGAGTTATTTTACGTAAAATGTCCTGAAAGTGCAGGTAGCTAAGCATGATAAAACAGTGGGTACCGAGGACTTAAAGATTATTATTAAAGATATTATTATTCAAGTGAATTGAATTTACTTTTATCAGTAGCTTCGCGGGCCAGACGAATTAGTGGTCTCGCGGGCCGGAGGCTAAACGAACCAACATGCCTGAGGTTCCTCACCCTTGCTGTATTGCCGATCCACCGTACATACCCTAATGATCTAAGTGCTAGTGCCCCAGTAGGCTACTTACATATACCGCTGTGTTGTTTTAACGATGGACGTGAATTCATTCATTTTACATTGACGGCGGCAGGAAGGTCCCCATTTTTTCCTCCAAATCTCAAAGTCGTAACTTCTGGCAATTTAATAAACTAGAACGTCGGCATGCCGATTTATTATCTCAAAATTAAGCATATAGCCTAGTAAGTTTCAAGTTTCCCGACAAAAATCGCCCGCGTCTAAATACCTCGTTGCTAAATCAAACAGGCTTTCCGCTGCCAACTTCCCGGCCGGCCTGCTCCTGCTGGAATAAGCGCAACTCGACTCGCCTTCTGCAACTCCAGCTGTCCAGTGACACTAATAGCTGGTAATACCTTTCTCCTAGTGCTGAAAAAAATTTTCGTCTATATTCGGACGTGACAGAGAATCACTTCGTAGCGATTGGTCATCATTTAAAATTCCCACTTGAGATTGGGTCAATTTAAAAATATTCAGACTATCCCGCATGCGCGGAGCTGCAAATCGAAATTTTTTTTCAATGTATCAGACAGTCTCTTCGATGCATTATTTTGGTATCGTAATTTGTTTTTATAGATTCCCACCGTTCGTACGTTTCAAGAAGTCATTTGAGCATTTCAAATCCTTCAGTTTAAGTCGAGGGGCGACAATGAGAATACGAAAAACTTTGAGATTTGAAAATGAAGGATTATGGTCAACCAAAATTCAAAACGAACAACTCGTCTGGAAAGTAGATCCGTACATACTTTGGTCTATGCAGGTCATGAACAAGCGTGCGTTTGTCTGATGTGTCTAGTTAATTATAAATGTCAATGGTGCGTTACACAGTACGTGCTATAAAGGTAGACCTATAAAAATACAAGTAAGCCACTACATCCTAGGAAGCCATTTTCTAAGTCTCGTTGCCCGGCCCATAAGGGAGCCCAATCATGAATCTTTCGTCCAAACAAGCCACGTTCGACGTCTAATTGTGATTAATTTTGTAAAATATATGAGCAGTGCGAAAGTTTGCAAAGATTCTCATATTTCTTTGCTCTATTGCTGTAAATTCCTTAAATTTCTTCCAGTTATATTCTGTTCGCATCTGAACATTTGGAAGCTGAGTGATCCTGGTAAAACATCGTCAATGGCGACTTAACGGAATACAGGATTCTTCCGCCTTTAATTCATACGCTCAATGGAGTTCGCGTAGTGAAATGGATTACTTTCTTTTGCGCAATGTAAAAAATTGGTCTATTTGGGAGTAGTTTGCCTTCCTAAATGATTAAGATATAGGGATCTGAAATACGATTCCATACACGTAGCCTTAGAGGCTACGTAACTATACCTATACTTGGCTATTTAAAATGTTTTTAAAATCATCTTGCAAATTACATGCCTTCCAATGGTTACTAGTCAAAACAGTATCAAGGTCTCTCTTCATTGATAATTCACCAAAAGAATAACTAATTGCTATAAAACAAAAATTTTTATATGTACAGATCAGGTCTGGTAATGTTATTAATCAGCCCAACAAAAGTGCAGGCTGCCTAGAAACTTCTCTCTCAAATTTGATTTGACCTGTAGTTTATAATACACTAAAACCTATGTATTTAATCTCTTCAGAAACATGTTTTTGTTCCAATTGGAAGGTATCCCATTTAAGTTGCCAAACTTTAAAGTACACCGATGAAGCACAATGTGTGGTATCCTGTACCAAACACATCTTTTAGGTTGAGTAGGTTGAGCATTGCGGTAACAACAAAGCAGTACTGTAGCAAGTCGGTGGACTGGGTGGACAATGTCCAGGGACCCTGAGGGTTGAGGGGTGCCAATCAACTCAGAGCTGGTAGGTGGAAGGTTGCTTCTCATAGCCCATACCTCCCAATGGAGACAGGAGGGTTCTTTGCAAAGTGGTTTGGGGGCCCTATCTTTGTCTCTTGTCTGTGGATCCCCAAGCTCTTGCAATGTATTGAAATTTGTTGGAATTTTCTTTGCAAATTGTACAATTGAGATATTGATTGTATTATTTCATATCTGACAGGATATTGTGAAATCTTTGACAAAATTTAAATTTCAAGTACCCCAAAATAAAGCCCAAGTTCATTTCCATGTTTCCTTCTTGCAAAAGCACTTTGCTGTACAGAAGCTAGTAATGAACTATGCCGATACTTGGCAATTAAAAATGTTTTTACAATCATCTTCCAAATTATATGCCTTCCAAGAGGCAATTACTACCAAAAGAAGTATCAAGGACTCATCATTGATAATTCACAAAAAACAATGAACTGTTATGAAACAAATTTTCTTTTATATGTCCAGATCAGGTCTGTTAATGTAATTAATTAGCCCAACAAAAATGAAGGCTGCCTAGAAACTCCTCTCTTCAATTCAATTTGACCTGTAGGTTAATACAGGAAAGTATAATGTATTTCATGTCTTCAGAAAAAGAAAAACGTTCTTCCTTCAACTGAGGGTTCAAGGGGCCACTAACCAATTACCCAGGTTTGGTCGGTGGAAGGTCTCATCTCATAACCTGTACCTCCCCATGGAGATTGGAGGATTCTGTTGAAAGTGGGCTTGGAGCCCTCCCTAGTCTCTTGTCCATGGAGCCCCTAGGATCTTGCTACTCATTTCAATTTGTTATAATTTTCTTTGCTAATTTTACAATTAATATATTTATCATATTATTTCATATCAGACAGGATATTGTGATTTCATTGACAAATTAATAATTTTAAGTACCCCCAGAATAGAGCCCAAGTTTGTTTTCATGTTTCCTCCTTGCAAAAGCACTTTACTGTACAGAACCTAGTAATGAACTATACCTATACTTGGCTATATTTAAAATGTATTGAAAATCATCTTGCAAATTACACGCCTTCCAAGAGGCAATTACTAGTCAAAACAATATCAAGTTCTCTCTTCATTGATAATTCACCAAAAGAATAAGTAATTGCTATGAATCAAAAATTTTTATATGTACAGATCAGGTCTGGTAATATAATTAATTAGCCCAACAAAATGCAGGCTACCTAGAAACTTCTCTCTCAAATTGTATTTGACCTGTAGTTTATAATACACTAAAACCTATGTATTTAATCTCTTCAGAAACATATTTTTGTTCCAATTGGAAGGTATCCCATTTAAGTTGCCAAACTTCAAAGTACTCTGATGAAGCACAATGTGTGGTATCCTGTACCAAACACATCTTTTAGGTTGAGTAGGTTGAGCATTGCGGTAACAACAAAGCAGTACTGTAGCAAGTGGGTGGACTGGGTGGACAATGTCCAGGGACCCTGAGGGTTGAGGGGTTGCCAATCAACTCAGAGCTGGTAGGTGGAAGGTTGCTTCTCATAGCCCATACCTCCCAATGGAGACAGGAGGGTTCTTTGCAAAGTGGTTTGGGGGCCCTATCTTTCTCTCATGTCCCTGGATCCCCAAGCTCTTGCAATGTATTGAAATTTGTTGGAATTTTCTTTGCAAATTGTACAATTGAGATATTAATTGTATTATTTCATATCTGACAGGATATTGTGAAATCTTTGATAAAATTTAAATTTCAAGTACCCCAAAATAAAGCCCAAGTTCGTTTCCATTTTTCCTTCTTGCAAAAGCATTTTACTGTACAGAAGCTAGTAATGAACTACACCAATACTTGACAATTTAAAATGTTTTTAAAATCATCTAGCAAATTACATGCCTTCCAAGAGGCAATTACTTGCAAAATGAGTATCAAGGACTCTCTTCATTGATAATTCACAAAAAATAATGAATTGTTATGAAACAAATTTTTTTCATATGTACAGATCAGGTCTGTTAATGTTATTTTAATTAGCCCAACAAAAATGAAGGCTGCCTAGAAACTCCTCTTTTCAATTCAATTTGACCTGTAGATTCATACAGTCAAGTGTAATGTATTTCATGTCTTCAGAAAAAGAAAAACATTTTTCCTTCAACTGAGGGTTGAGGGGGGCACTAACCAATACCAAGGGCTGGTCGGTGGAAGGTCTCATCTCATAACCTGTACCTCCCCATAGAGATTGGAGCGTTCTATGGAAAGTTGGCTTGGGGACCTCCCTAGTCTCTTGTCCATGGAGCCCCTAGGATCTTGCAACGCACTTCAATTTGTAATAATTTTCTTTGCTTATTTTTCAATTAATATTTAATCATATCATTTCGTATCTGACAGGGTATTGCGATTTCATTGATAAATTAATAATTTTAAGTACCCCCAAATAAGCCCAAGTTCGTTTTTGTTTCCTCCTTGCAAAAGCACTTTACTGAACAGAAGGTAGTAATGAACAATACCTATACTTGGCTATATTTAAAATGTATTGAAAATCATCTTGCAAATTACATGCCTTTCAAGAGGCAATTACTAGTCCAAACAGTATCAAGGTCTCTCTCTCTTCATTGATAATTCACCAAAAGAATAAGGCACTGTTTTTTTTAACTTATACCAATTCTTCCTGATTTGGGTTAAAATTTAAAAATTCAACTGTCATCTCAAAAGTTTTGTTTTTGGAAAGTAGAAACACTAAATTTTAAGAAACCTAGAAGTTCATTGCTTAAATCATTTCTATTTTTCTGTCATAATTACTGGTTTGCTACTAAATACCCATTGATTATGCAAAAACCTGTATGAACTGAGGCTTGCCTGCTTTAGTAATAGCTAATCAGAAACATCTTTTAATTCATTGATGTAATGGTTAACAGGTTGGCAAATAATGCAAGTGATCTTTTTCATTGGTAATAGTGACAAGAAACATTTTACAGCAAAAATGAGCTTAAATTGTCTTGATTTTAGAAATTCTGCATCAAGAAGTTTTCATTAAAACCACAGGAATCAGTTTATGTTGATTATTTTCTCAATGTGTAATTATGTAGGAGTCTTCCATATAACAGAACACAAAAAGTTGGAACAGCTTTTAAAGTCTAGAATTTTTCACCTAGCACTAATTTTGTTTTGGACGTAACAAGATGTCAACAATCTGACTTAGTTCAAAAGTTCTGCCATATTTAATGTAGAAGGTGAATTAACATTCCTGTTGAAATAAAATCAACCAAGTTTTACAGTTATACTAAGAAATAAAGCACAAAGTTACAAAATTTCAAATTAATGTAATATTAAGAATGTTCCATACTGCTGTAACATTAGTTGTAGTTCCCGAAGACTTACACACATCAGTTTATATTGTGCAAACTGTGTCTTTATTGAAAGATTTTATTAGGAAAAATCTTGCCCAGTTCTTCTAAAATCCTGAACAAACTATAGCTTGTTGATTCAGTTTTAACAGCTTAAAGAGCCAACATAATGGTGTCTGATCATACTTGTTTCGGACGTAACACTTTGTCAACAACTTCTTTGTTAAAATGCCTTGATTGTCATATTAGAGCAAAATAATATCCTTAAGAAAGTCCACTGATTTGCAAAATTGTACAGATTGTTCCAGAGTCAATGTGGTACAAGGTCCAGGTAAAGACTGTCAAAACTTTATTCTTTATTCTAATGCTTTATGCTCAATTAGCTGTCCCCCCCCCCCTCCTCCCCCTCTAAAAAATCCCTGCAGCCTTTTCATTTTTGAATAGCAAACTTGTACTGGCTATAGAAATTATACGAATCTGTCAAGACATAAACTTTACCACCACTTTTCAGTGCTGTGTAAAGTGACTAAGCCCACAGGTAACATGTTTTAATTAGACAGGCTCCCATGGAATCATACAGTGTAGCAAAATGGTACATATTTGATCACTAACTACAAATAACTCTCTGACAACGGTTTTGTGCGCAGAGTAATTGTTGAACATCGTGAAACTAATTGACACATGTTCCAGAGTGCCATACAGCTCAGTATTTTTGAAGTTACTCTACATATCAACTCAACACAGTTTGGTGAATGTAAGATTTCAACTTGAGTTCATGTAATATTCCAGAGAAGTTCATGTACACTAGCTAATATTAATTTTGCATTCTTTTTTATTTTTATTTTGTAGGTTGTTTTCTTTATTATTTGTTTTGAGTATAATTCAAGAACCAATTTCGTTTAAGAGATCTTACTTTATCAAAGGTTCTGCTTTAAACCTGCTATTTCAATTTTCATTACAATGACAATAACAACAGTTTATTTCCAGTACATACATGTACAATACATCACAACGGATTCACCAGAACAAAAAGAGTACCAGGAAGGGCGGAAAAGGAAGTAAGAAACTTATAGCCTTTTCCTCCGGCTAATATACATTACATATGATGAATAATATTACAACTTAAGGTTCCATGTAAGATAGAAAAGATAAATACAGGAGATAATTACCCAAATTTAATATATTATGACTGATAAGTAGTGGTAAGTAAAAACTTTGCTTGTATTTGTATTTAAAAGATGTGAGGGTTTTACAGTTTTTTATAGTTGCATCAATAGAATTCCATATAGTCACACCCAAGTACGAGATACACAGCTGCTTTTTTGTAGTTCTGAATTTTTTTAAATGAAAATTCCCACAATTTCTAGTATTATAGCCATTTAATGATATAGTGAAATAGTGTTGGAGATTTAATGGCAGCATTTTGTTAAAAACTTTGTACATGTAGATAGCTGTTCTAAATTTAATTAACTGAAGAAAGGGCAACGTCTTACAACTCTACTTCTAAGCATGCAGCATGTGGTACTGGCTGTAGCAACTTGTGCAGAGTGAAAATCATTCTTAGAAAAAAATAAGGAGTAGTATATTAAAATGAAATCTCGAGAAATATTTTAAAGATGGCCCCAAAGGCTTCAGCTTAAGTAGAGGCTGAAGAGTATATTAGGGTACTGTACAGTCACAATAACAAGCAAAATGATGTACTGTGTCATTTTAGGCAAAGGTCACAAATTGGCCTTGTGGCTACCTAACTGGCCTGTGTGGTCACCATTCATTAAAAGTTCAATTTTTTCTTGCAGAGTTTGGTATATTTACCATATAATTTAGTAAACACGAAATCTTAGAAGTAAATTTATAGTAAACTGCTCGTAACTTCTAATCTGCAATGTGATGAAATGGCAATGAGCAAGTTATGCCCATAAAACTAGGGTAGACTTATCCCAGCCATTTCAGCTGTCTGTGATGTGGTTTCCTAACAGTAGTCTGGGGAGAGATGTCAATATATACTGTACCTCTATTCAACTTATGAGGTGTAGGCTACAGTAGGAATTCCTGTCAAAATTTCAGTAAGTGTAACAGACTGGATCCTATCCATGATCATACCATCCATCCCACAGTTTTATGCTACTTCATGGGCAATCTGCAGATGTTCCATGCATGTCCAGTACATGGTAAAAGTAATATCTTTAATTCTGTTTAGTAGACCTTTTCAACCAACAACCAATCATCTACTGAACAGTAACTTTTTGAGGGGTTTGCTGTTTCAGGTTCAGGTGAATAGGGTTCATGTGGCAATTCAGTTTTATCCAGATTTATGCATGTGCATAGTGCACTGCTGTACATGTATGAAGGAAAATCTTCACCAGATAGTGTAGCATTCATGGTATACAGTAACACACAGTAACATAGCCTACATATATACAGTACCACAGCCCACTACTCATTGTGAGAAATATCATTTCATTACTGAATGAAAAACTGGCATAAAGAGAATCAATTCTGAACCAAGACTTATACAACTGCAGCACTACAATAGCTCATTGCCATCTTCATTGCAGCTCAGGTATTGGGTGAGGTGGCATATGTATAATGGTCATGGATCCTTCCCCTATGAAATTCTCTTCCACCTCACCCACATGCATATGAAGTAATTTGGTCCAGTCAACTGACTTTACTTGATTTTGAACCCATAAATTTACCTATGATCTCATATGCATTTCATTATCCACCCCCCTCCCACCCACCCTCCAAGCATACAAATATACACTTATATTCTGCTGTTTTAATATCTAGGCATCAAAATCATGGAAGGGTTACAATTTCACCAAGGATCGGCATTAATGGACATGAGCATTTCATCATGTTCATCACCAACTTCACTGGTCATCATAAACCTTATTGTTTCACAGTTCATGCTCTATTCTTATAGAACCCTCATCATCCATATTATTCACATCTTGTGGACTATCACCCTTACAAATTGTCACAAAGTCCACAGTTCTCATTTCAAGCCCAAATTATTCCTATATTCAATAACGTTCACTTAGATTCTAGCACAAAGTGACAATTGTCAACATTTTGTGTTACATTGGAAACAGACAAAGGAGGGCATACAATATGATACTAAGTGTTTGGTACATGTAAGACATGTAGAGTTAACAACTGCAGAGAATCTGATTCAAGTTTGTGGAGAGAACAAAAAGTGACTTTGTTAAGGTCTCAAAAGACACATTTGTCCTATTTTTTAAAAGTTTACACCTGTGGCGCTGCTCAGCGGTGACAACCGTTCGACAGTTTGTCCTGTTTTGCTGTCTCCGACTTTTTTGTTTGGGTATCTGTCTTTTTTTAAATGTACACCATGTTTCAGTTAAATCATGCCAAGTGTCGTTCTACGTCCATACTCTTCGTTCTTTTGTCCTTTTTACTAATTTATGGATGTGCCGGGAGTGACCATCTCACTACTAGGACTACATTACGATCTTCTAAACCCATAAGGAATTTCACCCGAGACCTCTGTTTTTGGCCAAAAACGGGAGATTAAATATCTACCTGAGTTTGTAACATTAGCCTCATTGAACGCTCTACTGCACAAATTGGTTCTTATATAACCACCAGTTGACTTCCAAAGAAGGTGGACTACAGATGTTCACAATAGCATATAATGCACTATAAATAGCTTGCACAGTTGGTCAGTATGTCTACAATGACACATGGCTGGGTGCAATTAATTGTGTGCACTCAACGGTAATTCCAACTACTGGCAGCACTTTTGTTAGTTACTTTACTATCAAGTGTCAAATTATTACACCCTCAATGAATCTCAGGACCAATCTTTAATGGGCTGCATTGGCCATCATGTACCGTGTATTCACGAACGGCACTGTACCAGTTACGTTACAATGGCCTAGGCCCTAAACCAGCTGACTACCAGCAATATCCGGAGGAAATAAAGGGACGTAGGCAAGGTAAGAGCGGTGGAGTAAGAAAAAGAAATCGGCGTAGGGGGCACAAAACATCACTACCAACAGTAATTTTGGGGAACGTAAGGTCCATACTAAATAAAGTGGACGAGCTGAAGGTTTGTACTTGTTACCTCAGTGAATACCGGGAAGCCAGTTTCATGTTTTACAGAAACATGGCTCTCAGAAAGAGTACCTGACAGTATTATTAACATCCCAAATTACGCACTTGTTCGTGGCGACCGTACCATTGAATCAGGAAAATCAAGAGGAGGGGGTTTGTGTTTCTTCATTAATGATAGCTGGTGTAATAACTTCTCTATAAAACAGAAAACATGCAATACCGACTTTGAAAGTTTGACAATAGGGCTTCGGCCATTTTATTTACCAAGGGAATTCACACAAATCCTAGTTACGGCTGTGTATATCCACCCAAAAGCGAATGCTGATAACGTTCGTGATCAACTGAAAGCAACGATAAGCCTCATTGAAAATTCTCGCCCTGATGCTGTTAATCTGATCATGGGGGATTTTAACCACTGTAAGATTGGTGATATAGTGCCTACTTAAACTCAGTATATTGATCTGCCTACAAGGAATAACAATACACTTGATTTGTGCTATGGTAATATCAATGGACGTAATTACAAGGTAAAAACCCTAGCCCAGCTTGGCAGTTCTGATCACTCTATTATCCATATGTCACCTACTTACCGGCGTGAGTTGGAAAGATCCACACCCATCGTTAAGACTCGACTAAACTGGAATGAAGAGGCTGTTGACCAACTGCACGAATGTTTTGAGTGTACAGACTGGACTGTATTTGATGATCAAAACATACATGACACCACAATAACTGCTACAGAATATATAAAGTTCTGTGTTGATATGATAATCCCTGAGAGATCATTACGTATTTTTCCAAATAGTAAACTTTGGGTAACTAAAAAGCTTAAATCCCTAGTGTACGAAAAGAAAGCTGCGTTCTTAAGTGGGGATCAGGATCTTGTTAAAGAAAAGCAACGAGAGATAAAAAAGGAAGTGAAGAGATGTAAAAAAGAGCACAGAAAGAAATTGGAAGATAAACTTGAGGAGGGTAATTCCAAAGCAGCTTGGCAAGTGATGCAGAGTATAACTGGTCATAAAGGCAAAAATAAATGTGGAAATGGACAAAAACTGGTTAATGACCTGAATGAGTTTTATTGCAGGTTCAATGTTAAAAGTGACAAACTGGCTAATACAGTAATTGAAAACAAATTGCGTACCACCACTACCTCTGCCAACACTGCTGACAGAGTTATTGTAAATGAATCTGATGTGAGGAAGCTTTTTGCTAATGTTAAGATAGGTAAGGCGACCGGCGCAGAAGGTGTCACAAATATGTTAATTAAAACTTGTAGCTCTCAGTTAGTGCCAGTGTTCACGCCTGTCTTCCAAAGAACACTTGACGAGGGTGTTATTCCAGAGATATGGAAAACCTCAATCATAACCCCGGTTCCCAAAACAAAGGTGGTTTCAGTTTTGAATGACTACCGTCCAATATCTCTCACATCGAATGTCATGAAATGTCTAGAAAGGGTGGTCCTTAAACTCCTTCTTGCTGAAAAGGGTGTTAGTATGGATAAAAATCAATTTGCCTATCAAAGCAAAAGGGGGGTTGATGATGCCATACTTGTTTACTTACATGAGGTTCTGAAGCATTTAGATCAACCTAAAACATCTGTGAGGTCACTCTTTATTGACTTTTCTAGTGCTTTTAACACATGATGAAATCTTGGCCCTATTGAGACCTTGTCCACACCTTTTTGCTTGAATAAACAAAGATCAACAACCTGATCAGATAAGTTGGTGCACACACATGGCATTCACACCTCAGTCCATTATCAGTAAACATTAGCCTACTTGACCAGTGCCGGTACTACTTATCACCTGTTTGGTGGACTAGTGGCTAACAAAAGAAGTCCACGACAAAGGAAAGGAAAAGATTACAAGTAGCTATTGTATGTGGGAGAAGGTTTTCCTGTCCAGTTTCTCTTTGCAGAACAGAACTACACAATTTAGTGTCCCTAGAACAGAGAGGGGACATAGTGTGCATTTAAAAGGAATAAATTGTCACCCAAAATTTATTTTGAAATATCTTCTAAATTCACTTAGAAGTACTATTAATGATGTTTCCATACATAAACGATGAACATTAAAGGTAAAATAAGGACGTAAGTCTGTATGAACCTAACAAGGGTTGTGCCAGGATTTACCTGACGGGGGGGGGGGGGGGGGGAGTAATTCGAAGCGCCAACAGGGGCGATGAGTTGCCAAAAGGATCTGAAAAGCAAAATTTTCAGTGCTTTGCCAAATTTACCATATTTACTGTATTTGATTTGGGATTTATGGTTAATCCACCAACCTTGACCTGTGCTTTATCACTCCCATTGATTTTTCACTAACATGATGTGCCATTGATCAGTACTAACTTAACCCTCTTACTATATAGTTATCTCCCCACTTACACAGCCAGAATACAGGTTTGGATATGTGGTCTCTCCCCCTGAACAGCATTTGGGGCAGGAAGAACTAAAATTCATCAACTGCAAAGTAAAAACACATGTATAGTAGGCTCTCCTTTTGTCACTTTTCCCTGTAATTGTTATGTATAGATTTATGTTTATTTATACTTTTTCTTAAAGTTGCATGGGACATGTATCCTCAGTTCCTTTTTATTTTGGAGTGGGGGATGAGTGTTTACAACTTAAGGACTGTAGCCATTGACTAAGTATCACTACCACTGACACCACTACTGTTACTCCCTGAGCAGTACACAAAGTCAAACAATCAAGGTACCACATGGTGGGGTGGGGCTTCCTACTAGACCCAGGATTTGTCTGACCAAAAATCTTGCCACGGAGAAGATAAAGATAATTTGTTTTCTTTTTCTTTTTGAAATTTTAGTAAATCAAATAAGGTAACGAAAATTTGTATTACTTTTTTACTTTTTTAAATTTTAATGATACAAAATTGCAAGCATCTCTTGCATTCCAAGTTACTTCTCATACTACTTTTCTCTCTTGTGTAGTATGCCCCCTGTGGGCTGGGGGTTGTTGAATATGCCCACGGTATTCCTCGCCTGTCGTAAGAGGCGACTAAAGGGGAGAACTTGCACTGTATTTGAACAATATATGAAACCGAACTTGAACCGTATTTATCTGGTTGACACTATATAACACGTTCGTGTTGGTGTGTCGTTAAATTTTATCTAACTCTTGTGTAGTACATTACAGCACCATTATGTAAGTAAAACATCTCAACATGTTTCACAAAGATAGCAACCAAAAGATTGTGTTTAAATAAAAAGTCAAAGAAACTTGAGAAATAAGAAAGAATAATAAAACTAACAGTCAAAAACTTAAAAGTTTGAGTAAAACTTCTTCAAATAAAGAAGGTGTCAGTGCAGATTTAAATAGGGTCATAATTTCTTAACTATCAGATTTTTGCGGGAAGAACATTCCATGCCTTAGGGGCACTAAACATAAAGGTTCTATCACCAAATGTTTTTAATTTTATTGCCTGAGAATACTTGCTGATTGCTACTAAGCTAACTCTGAATCGCTATTGCCACTGACTTTTATTCGACTTCCGCGACTTGCTTGTATTTCCTCGGCCGATTCACGGAACAATAGATGGGTGGGAGCTTGGCGAGCAGCCGTAAAACTGTTATTTCAGAGTTCCTCATTAGCAGTTCTGCATTGTTCACGATGTCCGTTATGTCTATTGATGCAGGTTCTCCGCAGAGAGTCCAAACATCGTTAAAATTTCCTCTTATATATAACGTGATCGTCGGCACTGTAGTAGCCGGCCAAACACGTATGATTTTGAACGCAAATAAATTTCAACTTCAGAGTACGGTCTCATTTGATTTGCTTCAGTTTTCACATTTTCTTTTCACAAATTTTTTTGTATTTATTAACGCAACATTCACTTTACCAGCATGCCGAATTTACCTTCATTTTCGTGATACCAGTAGCATGATTCAAATAATGAAATCTCTTGACATGATCGGAATGATACTCCATGCAAGGAGCTGGAAGACACTCCCTGCTCCATGGAAGGAAGAGCGATGTCAGGAAAAAGTGGGAGATAATCAGTTGAGCTTGAAACAAAGCATGAAACTTATCAGAAAAAAAGCCTTTTGCATTGGTCTAGAAAACATTTTCGGATCATACCAATGAAAGATTATGTTTGACCCTTGGGAAAACGACTATTGATATGGCTTCTCTGAGGTTACACCTTTAGGTTCCGATGTCTCGTATGTTCCGACGTCTCTATATTCCGAATGTGTGCATAAAGGACAATGTTAGGATAATGGCTTGTTCTAACATAACCTTTTCTCGAACACTAGCCTCAATGTGGACTTTTCGGAATATAGAGACGAAGGAGCAATGAGATGCCGGAAAAGAGTTGTCCCCTTCTCTGACTAGGCTAGTAGGAAGTTACCACAGTACGAGGAGAGCAGCTCTTGTCTATTTGTGGGACCGTATAGCGATAATCTGAGAACTTTTTTCGGGGGTGGAGGAGGGGCTTTAGACACATCACCACTGTCATTTGACTATAATTGAGCTTTCAATATTGTGTTTTACCTTTAGCCCGGAAGAGGTGATTTGGGGTCTTCAAGGGGTTACAGCCCACTTCACCGAAGATTCATGAGACCGAAGGTCCGCGAGACCGAAAATAAAATAGGGTCCGCCAGACTAAAAATGAAATAGGGTCCGCGAGACCGAAAATGAAATAGGGTTCACGAGACCGAAATTAAAGATCCGCTCGCGAGACCGGAAAGTTCATACCAGAAGGGTGGTGTTGCAAGGGCAACGCACTAGTTTGCAAAATGTAAATACTACAGGGTGCCAGCATTAACTTCAAGCGGAGCGTAGCAGTGCGGCGGACTGACACTTCTGTCCGCGGTCTCGCGGACCCTTTGTCATTTTCGATCTCGCGGACTTTTTCTTATTTTCGGTCTCTCGGACCTTTTCTCGTTTTCGGTCTCGCGGACCTTATCTCGTTTTCGGTCTTGCGAACCCTTCTCATTTTCGGTCTTGCGAACCTTTGTTCATTTTCGGTCTCGTGGGATGCCCCCCAACTGGTGGCCTACAATTTCGTAGGCATGATGGGATTTTTATGAGCATGGACTGAACATTTAACGTTCCATGCGGGTTTATGGTATATATTTTCAGTGGGTAAGTATCCACAAGGTTGCCGTGGCTAAATCTTCATGGGACCCACATGGGCTAAATCTCCCCATACCGTGCCCATAAGGCCATCAAGGGGCACCCAGATGTTTGCCCCTGCGATTCCTACTTAACATTGTGGTCTGAACACAAAATTATTTGGTTGAAATGTTCCCCTAATACTATAATAAAAGATACTAGACTTCGTGCTTTGCGCACACCATATTTTTTGAAACTTTGATGAAGGTTTATAAATTAAAGGAAGCTGCCTTGCCCTCATTCCCCTTCTCATATTCAGTATCTTGTCTGGCTACGTTCCTCAAAGTCACTTCCTAAGGCAACAGTCTGGATAAATGGTCCGACTAGCCCCCATGCTTTTGAGACCGCAAAGAACTTTTCAAGGGCTCGTCATGGTTGGGCCGCCATCAAAATATTAAAACTTTTATATCTAACGCCATGTAGGTGAAGTACGTGAGAACCATGACACTAAGAAGTAGCTATAAATTATTGAAAGGTCCAAATGTGCAACATTTGTATACACCATAACACTCAGATGTAAAGAAATTTGGCCTAAATCTTATTCTGGTGGTTCTGTCCCGCGGGGCTATTCACGTATGGTATGACACCCAGGTGCCGCCTAATGTTATAACAAACTGCTACACAGATAATTTTTGCCATAAATGGATTTTTGCACACAGAGTAACCAAGGTTGCGAACAGTCATGGACTGTTGTGGTGGATCCAATCAAAGTTGGAATCCCACTGGTACGAGCCCCCCCGGCTGAGCTAAAATATACAGTGTGTATGCAGCTATGATTTTACTTGAACAAACAAATTGTGGTACAGTGTTTCCACACTCTTAAATTCATTTTCCTAAAATGGAATCTGAAATTTCCTGAAATCGGTTTGGTATTTCCTGATATTTTCAATAACTCTTCTTTTATGCTACTTTAATGGCTGATCCAGGATTTCACCCTGTAAAGCCATACGTCATTTCCATACGCCATACGGCATTTCCAGACTTCCTGAAATTTCCTGAAATTTCCCGAAATTATCCCCCTTCCCGATTAATTCCCAAAGAGCACCCGGATTTCCCGAATTTCGTGTTATTTCGGGAAGAGTGGAAACATTGTTGTGGTATGGACCGTACGGGTTATCCAGTATACATCCTGCTTCGATCTGGATCTATGTGCATGGGATGGCTTTTCAAATGGTAGAGGCACAGTGACCATCAGCTAGGTCAAATCTTCCCTTCATCAAAAAAAAAAAAAAGAAATTAAAAAGGAAAGAAAAAAATCCGCAGGTCAATGGCCATGAAAGGAGGAGCGATGTCAGGGAAAAACGTTTTCATACTGTAGAAACTGTAGAAATTTTTAGAAGCTTCTAGAGGTAAAAATGATTACCCAAACATCTGCGATCCCTTGAAAGTACCACCGCCCCCTAAAATACGTTGCCTTTTTTCCTTTTCTAGCTTCAGACCTAGGTTTCATTTCGTTCCTACGACTGTGCGACCAGCCCCCTATCCCCGCATACCAATGGGGCTGCCCGGCGTTTTCGTCTTACCTACAGAGGGCGCTCTCATATGGTTCCTACTAGAGTTCCTATATAGAGACTCTATATAGGAACTCTAGTTCCTACTAGAGTCCCTTTATACGATATACCATATAGGAACCCTAGTTCCTACAAAGATATTACTAACATAGATCACCCAATCCGGACAGTATATCATGTAAAAAAAGTTATATTATGCATGACATGCAAGTCTCGAGACGCGAATGTGATACAAAACGGAACAAAACGTAAGGATTTGGTGCATCGATACCATTAAACTCCTATACCTACACTGTAAGACGCGCTGACTCAGCTGACTCCGGGCGGAAGTGTGGATTTGATATGTGCGTCGTTCTGTTCGGTGATCTGCGTACAAAACTAAGGACACGTTACAGAAAATTCCATTGTTAAAAGAGTTGACGTGTGTGCACATTAACAACGAGTTCTATACCCGCGTAATACATTTCTTGGGGATTTTCCGGAATAATTGACTCACAATACTGCGCTCTCGGAAAGCGAACGCTTTGGTTGCTTTTCCGTTGTTAGCGCGTAAGAATTTAAATGCATGTATTGTGAAGTGCGCTAGTGAAGATAATTCAAGATACCATAGAAACAGACCAATCAGCAAGCGAACTTCAAACCAGTCACTGTGCGTTCATATTCAAAAGTACTGGAAGAAGAGAAAAGTGTTCCATGTAAGTGGAATTTATTGAGGAATGATGCTTCTTAGTACAACTACCGGGCTATAGCCGAGCGGGCTATAGCCGAGCGACCTATCTTTGACTCTTGCTGCAGTGAGTTGGCTACTAGGCCGCTACTGATACTAGGTCCATATTAGGGATGTACGCCTAGTCTTCTTTTCTTCTGGGTATGTCAACACTCCTGATAATTATCCCATGTTTACCTTTGGGTACTGCCCAGGAACAATGCTTTGCGGCGTACTAAAACCGGGGAGCTCTTTAACATTCAGCTTCAACAGCAAGTTATGAGCGAGTACGTAGGCCTAGGCGTAATAAGCGACGTTTTGTTTACAAACTTCGCCGTCGCGATTACGTTTCACGCAACTGGTAGGAACCATATGAGAGCGCACTCTCTTAATTTTTACTCGGGCGGGCAGCCCCATTGGGCCTATCTTCAGGCTATGCATGGGTCAGGTTGCCAGGCTGCAGCTAGCACAGGGGCGTAGCCAGGAATTTGTCAAGGGGGGGGGGCGAAGCCCATAGACAGATTCTCAGCGCCCCGCGCTACCATGGTTTGGCGCGAGGCGCAAGAAAATTTGGGCCCCAAATGCCTCCCAGATCGCTGGAAATGGCACTTTTCAGGCCTATTTACCTCATATAAATAGGGGAAACACTAGCAATTTTGTAAAAATAAACATTAAAAAATACCAAAAATATGCTCAAGGGGAGGGGGAGGCTGCTCCCTTTCCCCCCTTGGCTACGCTCCTGCTGCAGCATTAGCATCTGACCTGGACCCTATATCAGGCACGTAGCCACGGGGAACAAAAAATATCGGTGACTAACAGTTTTCTACATAAAAAATTCAGAGAATTCACCTTTGGGAGAGGCGGAATAATTCCAAATTTCAAATGGGACGAGGAATTCACTCTCACTGCCCCTCTCCACAGACGAAGATCCCTCTGTGTTCATGTGCTCCTCCAGCACACCCCCTCCCACACACACACACTCATACCACCCCCTCCCACACACACACTCATGCACACATATCATGAGTTACTCAGCTCCGTAGGCTGTTACAAACTTGTCCTTCAGCCGGGACTCCTTTGGAAGTCCGTCCACATTTACAGTTCTTCATCTCCCCCATTCCACTCTCCCCCATTCCACTCTCCCCCATTCCACTCTCCCCCATTCCACTCTCCCCCATTCCACTCTCCCCCATTCCACTCTCCCCCATTCCACTCTCCCCCATTCCACTCTCCCCATTCCACTCTCCCCCATTCCACTCTCCCCCATTCCACTCTCCCCCATTCCACTCTCCCCATTCCACTCTCCCCCATTCCACTCTCCCCCATTCCACTCTCCCCCATTCCACTCTCCCCCATTCCACTCTCCCCCATTCCACTCTCCCCCATTCCACTCTCCCCCATTCCACTCTCCCCCATTCCACTCTCCCCCATTCCACTCTCCCCCATTCCACTCTCCCCCATTCCACTCTCCCCCATTCCACTCTCCCCCATTCCACTCTCCCCCATTCCACTCTCCCCCATTCCACTCTCCCCCACTCGCCCGTAGCCCCCCCCCCCCCGCCCCCCTGAACCGTACAATTACCCAGGCTGCATCGTACGGACCAATGAACATGTGGAAAGTTCATGGCTTAATTCAAATTAGGGGCATGAACCATGTATTTTTTGTTCTTTCAATCTTCGCAAGGCAGGCTGCCGACAGTCTATCACTTCCGCGTATAGGCCTATGGGTGGCTAACCTAACATAGAAAACTGTTTATCCTGTGTGATGTTCAATATCACTCGTGTTGAGGGCCAGCTGCCATGGTCGAAATTTAGCTACTTGAAATATTGGCAACTTTAGCAATTACTCATCCAGATTCATGCCGAGCCTTATTCGTGGTTTTAAATTAAGTTTATTACTGTTAAAGGTATGCGGAAACCGTGTAGTACAGGGTGAAATATGGTAAAGTTGTAAACTCCAAAATGGCGCCGACCACCAACAATTGCGAAAAGCATTCCAGGCTCAAGTGAGTGACGTCACTCGTTCCTGAAAAGCACGAAAAAAGACGAAGTCACATGGCTTCCATAAAGGGCTGCGCAAAAATGGGCGCTGGCCGTTCATGAATGAATTAGTGTTCAGTTCTGAGCTGCCATTGGATATTTCGTTTCTATACAAGCTCTCTGGGCGTTTTCAATCAGAATTGCACAGAGCTGGGTGTGAGAATTTTCGCCTCTTGACACACCGGCACAGGTAGTACAGTATAGCGGCAATGAAGTTTACACTACTTTGCAGACGGAACCATGAGAAGCTTCAACTAGGGAGTTGCTATTTTCAAATAGCAGAAAAGGATCTCCCTGCTTCAACAAAAGTCTGAGTTACCTTCGACCCAACTTCTCCTGGGATTATTTTTTTATTTTACTGATGGAGTTTAGAGGGAAGCTAAGCTTAATAGCCTACCAATTGCCTTAAAAGTCCCTCTCATACCGTACTGCCATACCATCCTTATCGCTTTGTTGAAGGTGATGGAGGCTGGGGATTAAATTTAGCTGGATATTTCCCTCATACCACGTGCCCAAAAATTATGTGAGATCTACCCAATAGCCTGGTAACCGCACTTCAACCTTAAAGGTTTGACGGAATTAATACTAGAACCAAGGCGTACGGGAAGACAGTTCACAGGGAGGGCGGACGGTGTTTGCCCTGAAAATTTTGCAGATTGCCCTGATTTTCACCTTTTACCACGATAGCACTCAGGACGGGTATGGATGAGTCCCCCCCCCCCCCAACTATAAAGAAAGATATTATGTCGGGAGTTTTGGTTTATAGGCTACTTGTACTGGGTTCATACATCATTGCATCAGTGAGTGTCGAAAATTGGTTTGCCCCCTACCAGGCTACCAATTACCAATTCCCTGCTAACCCTGCAACTAATAAACATTTTGCCCTGTTGGCCGCTACCCGCCGCACTGCCCACTGCAGTGCCCCCTTGCACTTAAAATACAAGTGTCAGTGCCCTGAAATAAGCATTTTTCCCTGCTCTGCGAGGGCTGCAGCCCCCAGACCCCCCACCTTGTACGCCTATGACTGGAACTTGCAAACACCACAGCTTTCTACAAATTGAAGACTTTAAACTATTGAGTTAGACCACATCTTCCAGCTAATGGCATTCTGGAAAAATTCAGCACCGTAGGTCACCTTAAGTTTGGCCTTTTTGATTTTTAGGAACTACTCAGGCTGCCGACCTCCCTTTAATAAATTTTGTGTTCTCCGTCTTTTTCCATTTGTTTGAAATCGGTTGCATTAATATTGTTCATTTCATTTATCTTTGATTCTGCAGCTTATATCTTTTAAGGTTTTCAGAAAAGCAGTTAAGTTTCTTGGCCTGTTCCTGCAATTTTTACGGTGATGCCTTAGTCCAATATTAAAACCTAGTGCTTCGATTATGATGGAATGAGACATTGTTTAGAAACTTATATCGTTTCAATATTCCGTTATAACGTTCCGATTCCTTAAGATATGACCTGTTTTTCAAGGTATCGTAAAAACTTGCTCAAATCCAAACTTACAGTAGCCTACACCTGCTTAGTATGTAGGACAATCGGGTAGCCAGGCCCATAGCCAGACAAGACTGAAGAAGGCGAAATGGGTTCGGGCCGAAAAAATTTTCAGAGGGCCAAATGTGTAAAAATATATTGAGTCAAAGGCAACTTGAAAGCTTCGTAGGTGGGCGAAAGAAATTTGAAAGGGGCTTCGCCCTCCCCTTGACTACGGGTCTGCTGGTAGAGTCAGGCGACGGTGCGTACAGATGAGAATTTTCAACATGCGGGATAGCTCGTAAAAGCACGGAGTTGTAACACACAGGATAAAAGTTTTAGGCCCCCTACACATTAACGTCCAAAAGATAAAATTTGTATTTGATACAAATTTTATCTTTTATTAACCAAAAGTACAAATTTTATCTTTTGGTTAATAGGCCTACAGTCAAAGATGTTCAGTACGTACAAGTCAAATCTATTTTCATAATGATACGCACGCTGTATGAAGTGACTTTTCCGTCAACTTATCGCGGAAACTAGAAATTTAAACAACAACGGAAACGAAAAACAAAAACATCAAAATGGCAATTTCATGTGAAAAGCAATAAAGTAACTAAAATAACTAAGGCAAATTCGTAACACAATTGTAAAAATTGCTTTATCTATTTAAACTAAATCCGTTTTTATCCTGTTTTGTTTTTCTTCTGAACAATGACAATGCCTCCCGCAGTCATACATCAAAACACAAAAAAAAAAATACCGTAGGTGAATTGTAGTAGGCTACACGGAATTTGGACAAATTAATGAACTACAAAGTTTTGACTGCAGGAAACCTGCAGATAGAAAACGGACAAAGAACACGCAATTAAACATTTGCGGAACACAGAAACTTATCATCCTCAGTAACTGTTTTCTGTAGCGTGAATTCGCCGAACCGGTATCAACAACTCTATTCATGAGGCATTCTTAAAATTATGCTCGGTGCTCACTTGTTGCGGTAAAGGTTTATCTAATCTCTTCTTAAGAACCAAGTACAAAAATCCTGACCGAATACGCATCCATTGTTCAGAACCGTTATAAGTTTGTAACGGGCCCCACTCGTAGCGGAGAACCGACTTCCTTTGTACCTATGCAGGAATGTACCTTTACACAATGGGGCTGTAATCGGGCGGCTCCAAGTAAATGTCGGTGTTCTATTGCGCCTAAAGGAAAAGCACATTTTTGTTTTGGGGTTTTAATTTTATATATTAGCCTTCTTTCATAAAAAAAAATAATTCCAACAGCATATATATTGACAACAGAACGCTTGCCCACGGTAATCGCTAATTTGGAATGAGTATATGCCCAAGACGATTCAATGAAAAGGCATGGGATTTAGTCCTTCGTAAAGTGTACGAGCCCTCACTTATATAAATGGAGTTCCCAGAAAAATGCCGTTACCGGTTCCTTTTAATCCTTTCTTCACTTCATACTGCAACCGTCGTGGTGATGGTAATGCAGCGTAAAGTATTACAGAATTTTACGAATGTGAAATTTTATCTTCAAATATGGCAGTACGCCTACCAATTCCGTCCGACCCTGCTAATCTTGGATAGGCCTACATCGCCGACGTTTACTGCATATAGCCAAACTTGCAAGCTAGAAATTTTGCATTTCAAAATGTGTGCGATCTGGAAAGTTTGTTAAGTTTTGCAACAGAAACTCCGCACACCGTTCACCCACGCTCTGAACTATTTTATTCACTGTGCAGTTAAGACAGACTATGTGTGCACTAGCCGCGTAGTTGTGTCCATACTGGCTGTGCAAACTGCAGTGAAGATAGTATTAGTACGCTGTTTACATCGCGTTCACACCTATCAATCTATTGCGGTCTTACGGAGCGTGCTTGAATGAGTTAAGCAGGAAGTCGGGTGAAATTTAATCACCCCACCAAACGTCGCTTTTGGTGGGGACTCGGGTGAAATCCTTAATAGGGACAAAATTTCGTAATGCACTATTAAACCAAGTATGCTGGTACAAAAGCTATTAAATATGCAAGTCAACAATAACATCATACTCTGGGTCCTAAATTATCTGTGTTGTAGACCTCAGGTGGTTAAAATGGGTGGCTTCGAATCTGATCAGTGTGTCATTAGTATGGGAGCCCCCCAAGGTTGTGTCCTCTCCCCAGTATTGTTCTGTTTGTACACAAATAATTGCCAAAAATTGAGTGTCAATTGCAACATTATCAAATATGCTGATGATACTGTCCCATATCAATTCCTTAGCGCTCCTAACCGTGCGCACGTGAAAACATCCTCTTACTCACGCAACCTTGCATAGGACATTTACTGTAAATCCCTCACTTCCTTTCGACCTAACTCCTAAACCACACAACCGATTGTCTTGTATAAACCTGATTCCGAAAGCTTAAACTGTTATCTTTACTGTGATGTTTATCTTTTTCCCCTTCCAGATTTCTTTCAACCGTCATTTTTAACTTAAAGATAATGTCTCTAGACTTTTTACTTTGCATAGGCCCCGTACGTTTTATATGGGTAAGATGCAAATTGAAAGTCTCAGCAAAACCCCTTTGCAGAATCCTTGATTTCTTCCCTTTAATAGCTTTTGTACAACTTGTATAAAAGGGATAATCCAAGAAGACACATTTATCTCCATGGTAATACCAAAATCGATACAATTTAGTGCATTTTAGCCCCGTCAAAAGGTGAAAGAAGCTCAATGTCGTAGAAAGACTGGAGCACTTTGAGGTATCTAAAATTCACCCGTACAGATAACGTGTGTTCATCACTGCATCAAAGAGCGGCAAAGAACTTGACCGACATAGTTTCTTGGCTCAATTTGGATAACAAAAGCTGAAAAATACTAATAAAGAGTGGAATATAAAGGATATAACGTAAGTTAATGTTTTTCTCATTTCATTCTGGCCAAATATGGTTTTTTTCTAGCTAAAAAAGTCAGGAAAAGTAGTGTCACGTTCGTCGAAGGCAAGTACTATAGCAACAGTCTTCACGAAAGGGCACAGCGCATTCTCGAACAGGGGGTGTCAGTTTTACAGCAGGCAAGCAAGCCGAGCAAATGTACGATGGAGTCTGTAGTATAGGTTATCCTTTTAAAATTGCTTTCCAATGATTTGAACATAATGGTTTTTGATTAAACCTTATTGACAAACTTATCTCAGTGTCTCTTAACAACTTTAACGTAAAAAAACTTAATTTAATTTCTTTTTGAAAGGTGCTGAACTGTGTAATTCAGACGCGTACTGTACCTACGGGGGGGGGGGGGACTGGCCCCTTTATGTTTGCTAGGTCCCCCAGATATTGTGTGTGTCCTCATAAAATTTGTAAGAATTAAGGACGGCGATTAATGCCGTGATCACCCATTTAATACCTAGGTCCCCCTAAAAATTTCATCCCAGCTATGCCCCTGAATTAATTAGCCTATAGGCAGCAGAGCTGTACATACACTGTCAATTTTTTAGCTTACCTTAAGACGTACGGTAATAAGTTCAGTTCAGCTTAACATACAGATGCAATTTTAAAATGTTTCCGTAAGTTGACACGTTGTAGTTGGTACGTGAATGTGGGCTGAGAAGGTGACTTTTAGCTGGGGAAAATTGAGAGAGGCCCTACCCCAGTCTTCACATCTCCTACCGTTTACCTATATACCTCAACCTTATGCGAACATGAGTAATTTGGCCATGATCCGTGATTTCAAAATTTAAGTCTGCACTGTTTTAGTACTAGCCCAGCACAAACATTTTTGTTGGGAAATCAAGGGCTGGGCTTTAATTAATCTGGCCGCATGCAGTAACCTGAACATGAAAAATTAAGAGAACAAGTTATTTCAGAAGGAGTAGCCGGGTAACATACTGCATGCATGGAAGCATTTGGAAAGAAATACCGAATATCTTACCGTGACTTTAGATAACTTCAAGGAAAGTCATTTCTCAGTTCAATGATACATTTTTCAAAATTGAAGGTCCTTTGAAAAGTATTGCCCCTTTTTGTACGGATAACGAAAGATTAAAATGAATGTTTTTATTTCAGACATGGAATTTAGAAAATCAAGGTGTAAAAGGGTTGACTACCGGAAGCTGCATAGTGGTGTTTCTCTTCGTGAATTGTCATCGCCAAAAAGGAAAACAACATGGTCAACTTCAAAATTTTACAAGTTGGAGGTAAAAGGTTCACGAAACGTGAATACAAACAGGCGAGAGGTCCTTGTGCATTATACAGGATGGGACAAAAAATTTGATGAGTGGAGACTAGAGAATGAAATACTTAATACCCCAGCCGAAGCAATTAGTGGAGATGCCTTGGATTTTTTTGAGTTTCAACTGATCTGTGGAATCAAGGAAAATCTAACGCCAGGCAGAAAGACGAACAGTGAAGTGACAATAGCTGTTCAAGTGCAACAAGATATATTTGAAGATTTTGTCAGATCTAAAGCATTCGATTCCGAAGACAAGCTTGGTCGTCCAGTGCTCAGATTCCAAAGTGCTGCTGTTGCCAAGTCTGCATTTACACTAGATTGGTGGTACAGGATCTGCAATTCGGCGGGGGACTTTGTGTCCGTAAATTTTGAAACTTTCCAAATTTGGTTGTCCGAAAGGAGACCATTAGAAGGCTACAACACTGAGGGGATACAGACTTTGTTTCACAGAGGCTTTCAGGCGATTGTTCGTTTTGTCAAAACGCAAGGCAATCGTTATGATTTAGAGTCACTGCTACAGCAGTAATTTTTGTCACGTTTTACTACAATCATTGCGTGACATGATGGCTACTACGAAAAATTTGTTATTGTTTTCATTTTCTGTATACCTGCTGATATTTCCTCATGTTTTTTCAGCTCCGGATGCTGATTGGATTATAAACGTTAACGTGTATATGCTGTACAGTATGGTTGAGCGCACAAATCATGCGCACTATAAGTTAGAATGCGCAGAGGAGATATTGAAACAAATATGCGAAGACAGACAAATAAACTATGATTTAGTGGAAAAAAACGCATTGCCAAAACTCAGTGCCAAAATTAAGTATATGTATCGACGTATTAACAAGAAAGCCAAGACCGGTGGCCGTCAAAAAAATGATGAACTTTTGAAATGGAAATCAGAGCGGTTTCAGCTGAACATTGGTTCCTTAAAGAGGAAATTACAGGATGAGCTTCAGCAAGAGAGAAAAAAGAGAAAGTTGGCCACTGATGATGCTAAAACACAAAGGGAAAGTGTAACTTTGTTGAAAAGAGAGAAAAGACGATTGCAGAGTTACGTAAGCCGCTTAATAAAGAGAAAATACTTCACCCAGAGGTCAAAGCATGCAGACAAATCGTACATTAAATCATGGACCAGAAAGATGAAACTACATTTCAAACAAACGGTAAATGACTGTGTTTCATATATGAAAGATTCAGGGTTGACCCCATTCTCACTAAGTGTCAGGGATGGGCATGGTAATATTCAGGACTTTAATTTCTCTTCCCATGATAAGGAAAATGTTAACTCAACGTGCCCACCTATTGATAAAGTACTGTACTTTAAGGACAAACATTTGATTTCAGGTTCTGCGTATCAAGAATTAAGTTTTTTATCATCTTCCTTTCCGTCTTTGAAAAAAGTTAGGCAAAGAACAATGGAACTAAACGAAATGTTTGATATACGTGAACTGCCGGATAATCAAGGAGTATATGAACCACTAGAAGGTAAAATAAAAAGAGTCATTGAACAAATTCAATCAAAAGAAGTGCAGACGAGCAGAAAAATTTTACCAGCAAAGCTTAAAGTTAAAGTTGAATGGAAATTTTATGTAGATAAGACGTCGGGTTTAATTAAAAGCGGGGATTTCACAGGGGTTGAACATCACAAAATTCAAAGTACCATCCAATTAGAGAATATTATCCCTGGTCATCCCAAACTAAGTATTATTAAAGACCTGTGGACACAGTTTTCATGCATAATGACTTTGCTTAGAGGGAAAGGTGACTTTACAACCTGTCAAATAGAGGTTCTTCAAAAGAAATGCAAAGATTGGGTGAAATTATTTACAACTGTGTATCTCGCAAAAGATGTAACTCCTTACATGCATGTTCTAGTGTATCATGTTCCTGAGTCTCTTCGTATTCATGGAAATATTAACGTTTACTCTCAACAGAGTGTAGAAAAATTGAATGACACTGTCACATGCTGGTTTTTCAGATCATCAAATCACCAAAATAATTCTGCATTGAAGCAAGTACTATGTAAGCAAAATAGAACAGATTATTTGAACACAAACTGTCAAAGGGATCGAAAATTCTCTGTATCTTGCAGTGCTTGCTTGGGGGAAGGGCACAATAAACGGACATGTTTGAAGCCTAAAAACGTGTAGTAAAACTTTCATATTTACAACATATTTGGAGGGACTTCCCTGGACATAGTGTACATATTTACTTTTACTTTGTTATTCATATGAGGTTTGAAGAGTGGAACTATAACCTGAACGAAAATCAAATTGTTCCTTTCATGTTTTCTAAATTATTGTGTTTAGATTATTGGATATGATAATGTGATATACAGCGTTAGTATTGTTCGCTTAAATTTTTCAGAGTACTGTAGTTTTGAGCTTAAAAGACTGATGGAAGCAAATTACTTTTCTGTAGTTATGTAAGAAGAATCGTATTTTCCATATGTTAGTTTTATTTTCGCATGTGAAGAGGCAGTATACATGTGTTTTGTTTTTTTTTTCACAGAGTTTGCCTCCATAGTGCTTTCTGAGAGATATTTTTATGCTTACCTTCTGTTTGAAGGAACCGTCATGCTACATGTACCACAGCGTGTGTTTTTCATTTTATTTTTCTTTTACGTTTTTGTGAGAGTTTGGCCTGTTTGAAGGAGGAGGCCTGTTTGAACTATTCATGTAGGTTAAAAACGCAGTATATATTAACGGCTCATTCCGTCGTTATAGGTACACCTGTTTTTCTTAGCGATATTGTACTGTTAGAGCTCTGTAGATTATTTGTAAAGTTGGTATTACGTTAATATATCCGCTTGTTGTCAGAGAGAAAAGCAAATTTCAGTGTATGTCACGTACATTTTTCAGTGGTTTTTATACTAACGTTCATGCTTTTTGAATAAAATTGCATACAACATGTACATAAAGTCTATTTGGATGGTACTTGCTTTAATTTTTGCAACACTCGGTTCATAGAAATCTCACCTACAATGCGAATGGACTCGCCCGCACACAGGTTTTCGGGGAATCTCCGTGAGCCTGTGTGAGGTGCGGTGAGGTGTGAATGAGTCATCATTGACCGTGTATTTTAGCTGCTGAAACAGGTCGAAAATCGTTGGGAAGGAACTGATATATTCCTGGTTTCGTTTATGGTAATGATGGTTCTGCCTACATAAGTGAAGTACAGCACTTTGTTGGCTGGTGTAAGGTAAATAGTCTGGTGTTAAACGTAGATAAAACTAAAGAACTAGTGTTCGATTTTAGTAAAGGCAATGACACACATGATCATGTCATAATCAATGGGAAAGCTGTTGAGAGGGTAGAAAATTATAAGTATTTGGGAACTCATATTGACAATAAACTCAACTGGAATGTTCACACAAAATTTGTTAAAGGTAAAGCCTGCCAACGACTTTATTTCCTCAGGAAATTGAAACAATGCAAAGTTGATGTTACGATAATGAAACTGTTTACCAGTCCGTAATTCAAAGTGTCCTGACGTTCAGCATTATCTGCTTCTTTGGTAGTATGCCGAAGAAGCACCGAGATGAGCTAGAATGTGTTCGCAAGTCAGCTGAATGCTGTATTGGTTCAAGCCTTCCATCACTCTCACTCATATACGGAGAATGCCTTATCAGGGAACTAGATAGCATAAGAAAAGACGACACACACCCCTTTCACAGTTTAGTCTCTTTTAACAGATCTGGTTTTAGATTACAGGTGCCTCTTACCAAAACATCAAGGTTTCGGAATTCTTTCCTTCCCAAGGTATTACATTTTTTCAATTTTAATGTGAAGTGATCTGTCCACAGTGTAAATCTTTGATCTTTCTACTTTCGCTTTTATTTTATTTTACTTTTATTTTTATTTAGCACTTTTAGTTGTGTATATCTTTGCTTTTATGTTTTTTTTTTTTTAACTGTTTTGTTTCTAATTGTGTACAGTACATCTTTGCTTTTGTTTTTTACTGTTTATCCTATTTATGTGTATCTTCGTTATGTTTTTATTGTTATGTACCTTATACACCCACTGTCGACGGAATATCATTTTCAGTTTTACTGAAATAGACAATAAACAGTTATCTATCTAAATCATTGGAATTAGAGCAATCATTCCCATTTTTGACCAAACAGGTGCACCTCATGTTTGAAAACCATTTCCTACCAGGGTGGTTACAATGTATTCACATAATATACCTACTAACATTATCAGATAACAAAGCAATGACCAATTCCTTTTAATAATATGAAATAGCAAACATAACATGTTGGAATTTCTGTCAACACCCGAAGCTGTTGTGTCCGAAACAAGTTTCCACCCATATTGTACAAAAAATCACAAAATGGAGTGAATGATTAGCTGTAGAGCATGACTTTCCAAAGATAGAAATGGATAAGAACTCTTTCACCCTACTAGAGTATCTACTAGAGAATATTCATTCAAATATTTGTTTCGGACATAACAATGGTTTCGGACGTAACATGTGTTGACAGCATTCTTCTTTTGTTAACGGTGAGATGGGGAAACAATTTGGGTAAGTTGACTTACTGTACTATGAAAATAAGGTTTGTAGTTATGTCAATTTAAAAAATGTTAATAAACATCAAATTTCTTTTGTTGCATTGGTCATATCAACCAAATAAGAATGTTTCAGACGTAACAAAAGTGTTGACGGAAAATTTATTTTTTTTTTTTTTTTCAATTTTTCATAATTTTTTAAGTGCTGGATTTAAATCATTCAAATGCACTTATTATACATACTGACAGTCACTGCTGTTCTACTATAGTCAATGACTTCCAATACTTTGTTTTGTGTAAGCTGTGCAAGCTTCAGATCTATATCTAGCTACAAATGTTGATGGAAAATGTTACGTCTGAAACGGTGACTTTACTTCAACACCCTGACTCAGCCATGAATGCTCATAAAGTTTGATACTTCTCAGCATGTTGACACTGTGCCAACTTATGTTGGTACCAAAAACCAGGAGGAAGTAGCATATGTAGTGTTCAGTATGGGCAATTCAAAATTGGGATTAAATGGGATACCTTTGAACTGGAACAAAAATATGTTTCTGAAGACATTAAATACAGAGGTTTTAGTGTATTATAAACTACAGGTCAAATTAAATTTAAGAGAGAAGTTTCTAGGCAGCTTGCATTTTTGATGGGCTAATTAATTACATTACCAGACCTGATCTGGACATATAAAAATTTTTGTTTTATAGCAATTACTTATTCTTTTGGTGAATTATCAATGAAGAGAGACCTTGATACTGTTTTGACTAGTAACCATTGGAAGGCATGTAATTTGCAAGATGATTTTAAAAACATTTTAAATAGCCAAGTATAGGTATAGTTCATTACAAGCTTCTGTACAGTAAAGTGCTTTTGCAAGAAGGAACCATGAGAACAAACTTGGCCTCTATTTTGAGGGTACTTAAAATTAACATTTTGTCAGTGAAATCACAATATCCTGTCAGATATGAAATAATATAATATATTAATTGAAAAATTAGCAAAGAAAATTATAACAAAAAGAAATGTGTAGCAAGATCCTAGGGGCTCCACGGACAAGAGACTAGGGAGGGAAAGCTAACTTTCCAAAGAACCTTCCAATCTCCATGGGGAGGTACAGGTTATGAGATGAGACCTTCCACCGACCAGCCCTGGGTAATTGGTTAGTGGCCCCCTCAACCCTCAGTTGAAGGAAAAATGTTTTTGTTTTTCTGAAGACATGAAATACATTATACTTTACTGTATTAACCTACAGGTCAAATTGAATTGAAAAGAGGAGTTTTTAGGCAGCCTTCATTTTTGTTGGGCTAATTAATTACATTAACAGACCTGATCTGGACATATAAAAAAAAAAATTGGTTTCATAACAATTCATTATTTTTTGTGAATTATCAATGAAGAGAGTCCTTGATACTCCTTTCACTAGTAATTGCCTCTTGGAAGGCATGTAATTTGCAAGATGATTTTAAAAACATTTTAAATTACCAAGTATAGGTATAGTTCATTACTAGCTTCTGTACCGTAAAGTGCTTTTGCAAGAAGGAAACATGAAAACAAAAGCACTTGGGCTTTATTTTGGGGGTACTTGAAATTTAAATTTTGTCAAAGATTTCACAATATCCTGTCAGATATGAAATAATACGATTAATATCTCAATTGTACAATTTGCAAAGAAAATTCCAAGAAATTTCAATACATAGGAAGAGCTTGGGGATCCATGGACAAGAGACAAAGATAGGGCCCCCAACCCACTTTGCAAAGAACCCTGTCGTCTCTGTGGGGAGGTATGGGCTATGAGATGCAACCTTCCACCTACCAGACCTGATCTGTACATATAAAAATTTTTGTTTCATAGCAATTACTTATGGCTGTGGTTTTTTTAACTTATACCAATTGGCTTAATGGGGGTTCTAGGCATTACACACTCCACCAGCAAGATGTTCTCTTATGCTTTGCAGTCTGAATTTATACTATCAAACTTGCTTAAGCTCCCATAGCTTAACCGGACCAGTATTATCGTCTAAGTATATACCTGATGTGATATACTAGCAAATTGTTGACGGAAAATATGGCCGAAATCCCATTTAAGTACAAATGAAAGAGACAGCACAATTTAAAAATTGTGCATCCTTAGATTCTGTTTCCAAAATCGTTCATTCACTGTCGTACCATCCACCGTAGATTTGAAGGAGGCCTAGTTGTTTTTTTTTTTTATTGTGTTTTGCGCATTATAAGAGTAACGTCGGCGAAATGAAAGTTGTAAGATAATGAAATAATGATAAACGTGTAAATATTTACTTTATACTAGCATCAGAAAGTACAGGCTACAGTCAAACAAGCTGTACTACCTGTAGAATGACCAAATCTATTTTCATTAAAATTGTATCCCCTTCAAAAAGTGGAAGAGTCCACAAAGCTTCCAAAGCTAATCACATAGTGCTGCGTGTTTCAAGATTAAGCAGTTATAAAGCCTGAATCTGCTGCGCAAATGAAACTGAGTGAGTCCTTTTGGGGGCTTATGTAGGGCTAATGATTTTCCGCTTCACAAATCATAGAATTCCGTTTTAACTTTCCAAAATCCGCAAAATTCCGTTTCAAGCATAACCCATTTCCGTGATTTTCTGATTTTGGAGTAATTATGTTGAAAACAAGTCCTAAACTTGTCTGGTTACGATCCTGAAGGCAGCAAACACTTGTAACACACGAGTGACCTAGCCTAACACACTATAGCATAGGCAAACTGGAGCCTATACCGGCAAAATTTTGCCGATTTTCGTAAATGTCCTACTTGTTTTCTGATCGTAACTTCAAGGTGTTTTGATGATTTTAAGGTAAATTTGCCACCATTTTAGGCGGTAAAATGTCTGTGTATGTCTTTGGTATATGCAGGCATTCATTTGGCATAGTTTTGAAGAAAAGTAACTCACTTTTTTTGTCAAAACTTTACATGTATTTTGAGCCTGATCATTTTTGCTAAATTCCGTAAGATTCCGTGCAGAAAAGTAAATTCCGTTTTTTTTCCGCGTTTTTCCGCGATCGCGGAAAATCATTGGCCCTACTTATGTTCCGTTATGGGTTGTCCATTGAACAACCTTGCACAAGTTTTTGCAATATTTGGTAGTCCTGCAGTTTCTGGTAGTCTTGGACAACCAAACTATCCTAAAATTCAAACACTGAATTCATATTCCTTGTTACTCCCTGTGGCTTACGTATGTGCACAAGATTAAGCTTGCAGTCAGCAAGTGTAATATTATTCCACTATGATATCATGGATCACAATTCAGGAAAAGCACAACAATTGGCCCCACGAAGCTGAAATTCACATTTACCAAAAAACCAGCAAAAATTAGCCAAAATTTTCATTTTGCAAAAGTTACTGGTGTCAGATATCATTTACTAGACATACAAAACATTCTGAAGGCTTACCTTCAAACATGATACTTGGACTTTAAGCTTATGCCTAGCTGAAAAACACTGTCCACAATCCAAGTCTACATTCTGGTAGTGTGATACCCAAATAAGGCTAGTCGGAGAGAATCATATAATCACTACTGTATGTAGTGGGATTTATATACTCATGACATCATATCTGCATTGTCAACACATTTGAGTACTTTATCTTTCAAACATTTCAAACATTTTTTTTTTTGTACATTCCATTTTACTTCTTACTCCTTTTATCACAGACATGCAATTTCCTCTTTGGATTCAATAAACTTTACTCTACTCTCTACTCTTTATTGCATCAATTCAGATACATCCTGAGAAGATTCATGCATCTGAATACTAATGTATGTTAAAAGATAATAAATCTTCAGAATTTATAGAAAAACAACTGCTTTGATTTTCTCTATTGTTGTATTGCGGATGTACACTGTAACACGTAAGTTCAATTGAATGACACTAACACGATGGCTTCTGACTATGACACTCCAATATTTATTCTTATTTCACTTATATTATATACTTACACTTGATACGAGTCTGCAGAAACCAACACCAGGGTTGTTTATAAACATTTCTGATTAGATGGGAGAAACTTTTATAGAATTATGTCTTGCAAGATACAACACCAGTGTAAAATGTGAGATGGGTTCTAGTTCTCTCCTTCTGGACATTGCTTAAGGTGACAGATATATTTGACAGGACCAATAATAATAGTCATGATTCTTTGAATACCTCATTGCAGTTGTATTAGGAACTACTTCCACTCACCACACAAGAACAAATTAGGTAGTGTAAACAATTAATTAGGGAATAAAGTCAATGCTGCCCATGTCTCTACATCAGATTCGAACAGGCTATGACGTCACGCATACGGGCTGAGAGACCCGAGGCGAAGCCGAGGGTCTCTGCCTATATGCGTGACGTCATAGCCTGTTCGAATCTGATGTAGAGAGACATGGGCACCATGACTTTATTCCCATTCATAAATACTTTAATTTCGAGACGTTTAAAAGTGGAAAAGCTTGCTTTTTTAACAATTTTCCATTGATCATGAATTATTCTCCCAAACTGACTAAATTTTCGCAGAGTGCACATTAGACTGCGTATAGGCTGCCTGCTAAATTACGAGCTATGTAATATGTAGGCTATATAACTAGCTGCACGCTATAGCTTTGTCGTTTGTAAACACATGGCCATACTTTGTGACGATGCTTTTCGAATGTGGATTTTTTGGAATATTTTGAGCGAGGTCATATTTGAAACGATTTCTCTGTTTGAATTGGAAATGTACTCCACCTTGACAGTTCCATTAAAACTACATTTGGAGGACTTACTAGCGTGAGGATATATGGTTTTTGCGATATTGCTCACCGTGACGTTCAACACACTAATGTGCTGCTACGTTGTTGAAAACAAATAACGTTAGACCAACGTTTGTCCTAGCCTTAACCTAGGCTACCAACTTATCGTTACGCTGTTTTCGAACTGTGAAAACCCTATCTTTCTGGAATATGAAAGACGAATTTTAAGCCAGTTAGTGAGTGCTTATCACTCATTTTACAACTGTATTTATATTATTACCCATTCCACATAAAGGTCTATTACTGAGGTAAGAAATGCTGTATAATTTCTTCCTATTGGCGACGTACCAATATCAAGCGGACGCACGATAGTTTGACACGCTTTTAAAGCTAACGTTAGAGCCTAGGCCTGTAAAACACCTTAGCCTACTCAGCGTGAAATCACTTTAATTTCTCTGAAAAGGCCTGAAATATCGTTTGTAGCCTAGAAGCTAATTATTTGTTTGGATGTGCAACATTGCTGTCAACCAAAACATATTATTTATAATTCGGACAGTTACTGAAAAAAAAAAATTACATTACAGTTGAAGGCCCAGGCCTACCTAGCCTATACAAACAAACCGTTTACTGTAGTGTTAGAGCTGTGTTTACAATCATGTTGATCAAAACGTTGCTCTCCATACACCCTATGTCTCTACACTGGATTAGAACATGGGTAACTGACCAATCACAAGCCAGCATTCTCAAAAAGTATTTATGAATAACATTTAAACTACAAAGGTTGAATTAAATGTAGTGCAAGAAAAATGTCTAACAGGGTGATTCCATAAATAGGGGGGTCAACTTGTGGCATTTGGGTAAAATTTCCAATTCCATAATTAAAAATCTAACTAGAAATTTTTTCTTTTCATATTATGTTTGGGAACAGGATAAGTGCAAATCATGTGAAAAGTTTGAAAAGAGTTCTTCGTAACAATAGTTACCGCTCAAAATAGGCTCGTTTTTCCCAGTGTAAACGGGACACCAAACACAGAATTTCTATATAATACTACAATCATAACTTTAGTCCTCTAAAAAAAGGTGTGCAACCTTTTAGATGGTATGTTTTATGGTCTTCTATGAAATAGAAATGCATAAAATGGGGATATTGGGTTGAGCGTGTGGAAAATTTACTCCTTAAAAGCGGAACACCATTTGGTGTCCCGCGGTGTCCCAATTTACTAAGTGAAACTTTCTTCTCAAAACTTAACTATACACATCTGCGTGAATGGAGCAAACTTGGCATTTTTTTACTAACTTTACATAGTACTTGGAAATACATCAGGATACTTTAAATTATTTCAAGTAAAATTGTAGTAAAATGACAAATAAAAATTTGCAGTGGGACACCAAAATTTTACACTGGTTTTACACTGGGAATTTGTACTCTATTCACAGTGTTATTCAATCTTGCACATACAGAATGAGTAGAGATGTATATATTTCAAAGTACTACACAGTTGCTTCCTAAAAATACGTCTTTGAACTTATTTAAGATTTTGGGGTTTATACAGATCATTATATTAACAGAAAATGCTTCACTAAATTTGTAAATGTCACGCTCTTGGTGCCTATTTACATTGGGGATAAAATCAGTTTTTGGCATATAATACCATCACGAGTTATTGATATGTTTAGTTCTTTGTAGGATATATGAGGCACCACTAAAGCTTGTGACTGAGACTGTCTCCCTCTACTTCAATGCTTTAATGCACTGCCAATTTGAAGATGAAATATATCACTTAGTAAAGTGGGACACCAAATCTACTGACTCCCTTATTTACGGAATCACCCAACAGTGAAAATTTGAGGTGGGTCAAGAATCTACATAGTTTTGCAATCAAGTTTTACTGTCTGAGACACCTTACCTGCCATATGAAATATAGTCATCTGCGTTCAAATTTCAAGCTGCAATTGTTCAGATCAAAATGATACTTCAAGTAACTTCATCTCTTTGTTTCACCTGAAGACTTCTGCTTAAGTACACTGCCATCTTCAAACAGACAAGCTGTGCAGTTGACTCTTTTGTGATGCAGCTGTAAAAGAGATTGAGACTGATATTATATCCTTCCCATTTTGTCATATTCATGAAATTAATTCCAACATTCTGTCAGTTGGGATTTTTATCTATTTTCTTGAACTTGAAAATGAGAAATATTAGGTTGACTTGCATGTACACAATTCCCAACAGAAAACTGGTAAGATTTAATTAGCCAAGTTATAGTCAATTTAAAAATTGCAAAAACAGGCAATTCTGAAGTTTGCACAGTTCCATCCGAAACTTTTTATTGCAAGAAACCCTTATACAATGGTAATTAAGCCTATAGTAACAAGAATTTTGTGTGTCTTCATGCTACAATAGTGCAATTATTCCCTGTAGTTTCACATCTTCCAGAACCATCTTGTAAATATTTACCCCAACAGTAAGTTTGCAAGTACGGTAAAAAAAAAACTAGATATTTTTACCCGCCCATTCTTATTTTTATTTACCCCACCATTCTTATATCGCTACACAGGATCCTCAAAAGGCAACATCTTGTTCAGATAAAAATATCATAAATTGATTGATTGTTTTATTTATTTTTCTTGTGTAGAAAATTATGGAAGTATCCTTTGGTATTGGCCTTCTGCACCTTTACATGACCTATTACAGTACAGTAGAGTCTTTCATAAAATACACTGTAATAAAAATTACATCAAAATATTTTCCACTAAATAAAGCACTGTAACTCCCACCAGTACACATTACTATATTCCTTCTCAGGGTAGCCAGCTCAAAAGATGTAATTGAAGGGCCACCCCTTGAGTTTTCCTGCACAGAAGGCTGCAGAAAGGTGGGCTGCAAAAACAATTATAGAATCACTCACTGTTAAGTGGCCAGAGTTACATCATACAGTAAGTATAGTTCCTCCGAGTCAGTATTACCTGACTGTGTGTCTGTTCCTTCCATTCATTTTAAGACTCAGCACTCTTTTGGAAAAACTGAATAAAATCAAGAGAAATGTACTTATTTTTATTTGCTGTTTTTATTTGAAACAAAATCTATAATGGTCTCTGGAAATGTATGTGTGTCTATACCCAACATATTTAGTGTGTAGGACAGCCTTCCACACAGCTTAAATTTAGACACTGTTGTGGTCCCAGAAAAAAGCTGCCATCACTCCAGCAACCCTGGGCAGAACCCTGCTTTAATAGGCCCATATGTTTAAGAATTCTTTATATAGTAAATTAGGAATAGGCCCACTTGCACTTAGTGCGGATCCTTAGCATGCCAAAAATAATGATCTACATACAAGTGATACTGTTTTGTTTTTTTAACATCCGAACTACCATGCTGGTAAATCTTGTTGCTGCAGGGTCCTGCACATCACTATATGCTAATTAGAATGCAGTGTCGTTGTGACATAGTCAAATGCTATGGTTAGGCCTAGGATCATACATGTATGCCTGTGGTTTACAGTCATTTTGCCCAACTACCAGTTTGCCCCCAACAAGCCAGGTCACCCCTAAAGACCTACCAGTTCCACCCAAGTGCCAACCAGTTCGCCCAAGTTTAAACCCTAATAAGGACAGTAGACTGGAGTAAGTTGTTCAGTGTGTCAACTTGAAAAATACATTGAAGATTGATTTAGAGGATAAAACTGCTTCCAGATGACAGTCAATGTTGGAAATTTTTATTTTATATGCTAACACCTCGGTGGCTCATCTCATCCTAGTACTGCCAGCTGCAAAGCAAATTTGAGGCTCCTCTCTTGTTGCATGTGTTTTTCTAGATACTAAGCCGCCATATCCTATTCACCGTAGTACCACTTTTCCATACAATGAAAGTTGTTGCGATTTTTATTCACTATACTACATTTTTTCATGTAGACCTATTGAAATTTGTTGCAAATCTTTCTATTCTTTTCAAATGCTCATCATTTTTTTGTTCCAGCAAATCTAGCTCCTTTTTGGAATTCCCATGCAAGTTCATAACAAATATGAAAATTCAAAGTTGCATTTGCAAATTTCCATAAAATTAACTAGTAAAATGGAGGGGGCAAACTGGTAGGCACTTGGGGGCAAAACAACTTGCCCTTTGGGGTGAACTGGTAATAGGGACAAAAGACCAGGGCAAACTGGTTAGGGGCAAGTGGGTAATGGTGCAAAGAGGCAAAATGACTGGGTACCATGTACATATCTGTATAGCCTAACGTTATGGTAACAATCACTGCACCAACACATGCAGACTTGTGTAGAGTACTTCATAGCCTAGGCTTATAGGTCTGCACATGATTGGCATTTTGAAAAAAACAGATAGGCCCAGACCTATGCCAAAACAGCCTGGAAGAACAAAATCAGAACTGACAGCATTCTAAATAGAAACTTGTACTGCAAAAGAAAAAAATTTTAACAAACTTTTATAAAGTGCACCAAAAATCTCAGTATTAGCAAAAAAATTTCATTGTATGGAAATGAATTACGGCAGCTGAATAGTATGGTGGCTGAGTATAGACAAACACCAAAAAAAGAGCTTTTGCAACTGGCAGAAGGTTAGTACAAGTATGAGATGAGCTACTGAGGTGATCTTAAAATAAAAATTCTCCGACATTTACTGTCATTCAGAATCAATTTTAGTCTCTACAATCAATCTTCCAATGCGTTTTTCAAGTAGACATAAGAACTTCGTCCAGTCAACTAGCCAATGGCGTATTAGGGGCAAACTGGTCAGCACTTTGGGTGAACTGGCCTATTGGAGGCAAACTGGTCAGGGGCAAAACAACCGCAAACCGTACCCGACGCTAATTACACTTCACATCGCGGCATAATATACGCTGGTCTGGTAACATAACACACAGCCCTTTTTTTGAGGACTAAGCTAGGACATCCTACCAGAAGGCTCACAAGTCCAGTTGGGGAAGAGGATATTATTAAGGCTATGGCCTAGGTGAGTCTTCAGTTAAGGCAGTTAAGGTTAAGGCATACAGCCAGTCACTGAAAGCTACCACCCATTGGAAATCTGGGGTCTTTTACCAGCACAGTACTGGTCAAATTGATTTTCTTCTTGTAGCAAAAACTAACGTTAGACCCTTATAAATTTACAACCATAACTTTTCCTTTTCAAATCTTACACTAATATTGCAGATAACTTTGATCACTTTAAAACCTTGAAAAGCTCCAAAAATTGAAATAAAATCAACTTTTTGCTTCATAAAATTTACTGTAGCTGTCAAAATCAGTATCAGTATCAGTATAGTTATGTATAATTAGATCTTTGGTAACCTACCATCTATCTTTAACAACCTATTTACTCTATCTTGCAATATCCGTCGACCATTCCACCCGTGCGTCTCATATTAATTTTTCCCTTCCATTTTGTCGTTTAACTGCCTCTCAGCATAGCATCTGTTTTTTAGGACCCAAAGCTTGGAATAACTTAACCGGCCTGAAAGACTTTGTAGAAGCTCCAGTAGTATAAGTACTTTCAAAAAATCTCTTACAGATCACATAATGCAAATTTAAATGCAAACTAGGGCATAATTATATGTTATTTCCATCTAAGTGTCTTTGCTTCGTTTAGTGTTGTTCTATATCTTTCTGAATCTTGTAAGCTTTTTCACTCCACTATATAAGTAACTGTGTACCTGTTTTGTTTTCTTTTGTTTTTGTTAAGGGGTAACTCATTCCCACAAGCAGCCATTGCTTTCTCTGAGTTGTCCCCAGTCTATTTCCTTTTACTTTTCACGAAATTGTACACTGTATTTACTGATAAAAAAGACTGAAATAAATGTCAAAACATGAAATGAAATGAGAAATTTGTTGATATCAGAACACATGAGCTTAAACGGAGAATGGAGTCACCCCAATAAAGAATTGTATAGTAGACTATCCTATTTCCTGAATGGCTCTTGAGAATCATGTGACAGTATTTTTTTCACTCAATTGTAAAATTTACAAGGAGCAACTGCTTGGCTTACCTTGAATATGCAAAATTTATGTCCCAAAATATTATGAAAGATAGGCCTAGGCTACTTGGAAGAGAAATAAGAAGAAATCTGTGACATTTAGCTATGGTTTCAAAATAAGTTTGGGGTGCCTGCTTTTAACCTTTAACATTGTGACATTACACAGAATATCTGATTACTATAACATTACAGTTGCTATCACTTAGGCAAGCTGCCTCTGAAAACATTCCGTTTAATGACATAACAAAAGAAGTTTACTGTACTAGCTAGTTCACAATGAGTCTGCTGACCTAATATTTGGTCACTTTTGGGCTTCCCATACTAGCTACAGTAGGTCAGCATTACACGCCATTTGCAAAATTGAGCTGCCGGACATTCAAAAATTTTGACTAGCCTCAATTTTTCTCAAATTTTAACTCTGTCAATTCTTGGAAGAGATCAAAAGTACAAAATACCTATCCATGTACAGATGGTAACCCTGATTTTGGAGAAGTGGGGTGACAACATACATTTCTGCTCTTCAGGCCAGGGGACTAATCTTTCTCAAGTGTATGGACATAACCACTGTGTGTGCACATCAGCCATCATTGATCCATAGCTTATACCCACATTTGATTGGTTATTGCTAGGGTCATATTGTCCCGAGGAGTGTCTCCCTTTGAACTTCAATCACCATAGTTTCATCTACCATGACAGACAACTCTGTGTGGTTGATAATAAGCCTGAACAATAGCTTGAAAGGGTGAAATGATCGGTCTGACCTTTAAAGAATGATCACAACTAGCATTATCTCTTTCCACAGCAGTTTATCATTAGGCTATCACAAAATTGCAAATGACATCGTGATACAGCAAAATTTGTTTCATGTTATAATAGGAGCATATTCAGGGCAAGCAAATACCCAATTAGATGACCAAACATCTTCTAGTGTACAATATAGTAAGAACCTTTTCAATTGATAGGCCAATTATCATCCCAAATAAAGCTTTCCACTCTTTAATGCTTTATAGCTAGCTAGCTCCCTTACAAAAAATAGTGTGTAAACCTGTGTCAGTTACCACGCATGATCACACGTGAAAAACGAAAGAATCACGCGTGTTCCTGGGTGGCAAACCACAGTGTTTTTGGAACCCTCTGGACACAGGTTTGACACAGGTTTACACACCTTTTCTTGCTTTCAATTTTAAGCCACAGGTTTTGATTAAGAATTCATTGTCAATACTATTTTTAATTGCCACACGTTTTGCGTGTCAAACCTGTGGCAAAGTGTGGCAACTGGCAAACCTGTGTCAATTTCACAGGAAAAGACACGTGTCCCTGCAAAAACCTGTGAAAACGCATGGCAGACACGTAAGAAAACCCTAAGATTTGGAACCAATTGACACACGTTTTTTTTAAGGTGACCAATCGCACTATCATCAGCTACTAGCTTGCCTCTCTCAGCTGCACACTTATTGGTTTGCTGAACAATATAGTCTAATATGCCATCAGTAAATCTAAGACATTGCTACAGTAGGCTGTGCATCTGGCAACACAACTAGTTGTCACTGGACTGACTGCGTTTCTAGGTTGAAATTTGTCAATGGGTGTTACAGGGCACAGGTTGATCAAGGGGTTACCAGGGTGGTCCCTGCAGAATATTCCCCCCTGCAGGTTGATTGGTGCCAGTTGGAGCTTGCATCCCACCATATCCCCTAGCTTCTCCCCTACCATGTCCCCTACTGTAGCTCCTCCCCTACCACGTCTTCCTTCTAATGTTGCACCTGTGTTACCAGCATCTCCGCCATCTTGTCCCACAGCAGACATAAGGTGAATATCTGGGTTAGAGTCTGAAGACCAAGCTCTCCATGTCAATCACCCAACATAATCTCTGTGAGCAACAATCTTGGGCATGGCTTATTAGCCAATTATGACTTCTTCAGTGGAGAAGGACACGGCGTTCACTAGCACCAAATCTGACGGCAGTTATTGTTAAACTGGCATTACATGTTATTAATAGCGTTAAACAAAGAAACTTGAGCAGCCAAGTGGCCGGCCGAGCAAGTAAACCAATTAGCATGCTTGAGAGGAAGCAAGGTGGATCACTCGGGCTTTCTTAGCAAAGCCCGGGGAAGCATCTAACATTTCCCTAACGGACATGTACGCAATATGGAAGCTTCCTGTGTTGATTATCCCCAGCATTACAAAAATCAGAGTGACTTTCTAGTTGTTCTGATGGATCAGACCTCTTTTCATCTCCTTTCTCATCAGTGGCAGAGCAAGGAAATTTGGTCAGAGGGGGCAAGAATGGCCTGTAGGGGGCCCTTTGAAGTAGGTAGATAACACTACGTTTCAATACAGTTAAACCTAAAGATGGGCACCAACAGGCAATTTGAGTCTGTCAGGCTGGTAGTATTTTGAGTAATGTGACTTCTGAAGACCTACAATCCCTGACAAAAGTAAATGAAACAAACCCCGCTCCCCTGTTCAATGTTGGCTCCAAATGATTGATAGCTGGAATCTGGGCACAACATTGAAAGGGGGAGTGGGGGTTCGGGGAGATTCTTTAGCAAGTGAAACTTATCATGACAACTTTGGCGATTTTGTTTCATTTTTGTCAGGGATTGTAGGTGTTGTCATTTCAAGTAATACACTGCCAAGAAGGCTTCAGATATCTGAAGCCTTCTTGGCAGTGTGCAGCTGCTGCTAAGGCAAATAGGGTACCTGTATTGATCAAGAGGGACTTCAGTAAAGTATATTGTGTTTAATAAATCTGAAGCAATTGGTAAGGCCACATCTTGATTGTACTGTGCAGGCTTGGAATCCTTTTTAGGAAAAGGACAAGTTTCTTTTAGAGCAGGTTCTGGGGAGGGCCATGTACTAGGCTTACCACCAAAGTTCTTTACCTCTAAGGTTGGGCGATATATAGAATATTATCGTTATCGCGATAATTTCTTTGTAAGACGATACGGTAATAAGAATTCAAATATGACCATTTCTTGTGGAAAAAAATGTGAAATAATTTGCTTCTTGTTGTTTTCTGTCTTTGTTTTGCTGTCTCCAAAATATTTCTTTTATTGAAGGCATTCTTTTATTACACAGAACTGATGTAAAATCGATGAAAGTTTATCATATTTCTCTCCACATTTTTCCATCGAGGAGAGAACGAAACAAATTTGCAGTCAGTAACCATATGTTTGATACAGGTCTGTAATGAATGCAAATGCCGATACTTCAGGCTATATGTCCCTGTCCTTAAGCACAGTAAAATCAAGTGCATGTGTATGTCCATCATTGTATGCAAACACCCACATTACGTGTTCGGAAGGGTTACAGTGTTTCACAGATTGCACCCGATTTACTTAAGTCTGCCAGGGTATCACATGACCAAATTTTTGCAACGTTATCTCCTGTCTACACAGGTGAGTTGGCTGACGGCTTGCAGAAGCCACATCGTTCACACATGACTTAAGTTGCTGATTCTTATATCGGTAATTAGCAAGCTTGTGATGTAACCTTTCACAATCTGATTCTTCTGTGGGCACTGTTGCACTCCAATAAATGAAAATGTGTTCCTCCCAAACATTCAAAACAAATACTTCGACAATTTTTGCAAGTTTACAATACTGCATGATAAAGAGCAGATTTAACCATTTTGTATCTTTTGAGTCCTCTTTCAAAGCAATAGGGAAAAATGACCAAATTCCTCTTCTTGCCTGTGGCCGGCTAGATTAACTCCATGCCATGGTGAATGCATAACTTAATTAATTGTCATCAAAGACAGTATTCATTATTGTGTTCATTGTTGTGTAAGGGAGTTGTAATCAAAATGTTTACACTCAAGTAGACCTATCAGCATATGGCAGAGTGGGCAAATAAACATTATCTACCTGACTGGTTACAAATTCACTGAAAAAGTGTAACCAAACTGTACTCGTAATGCATACATTAGGCTACACAACTGCACTGCAGAGTTGGTGTACATATTATGAGTACAGTTTGGTTACAGTTTTTCAGTGAATTTGTAGCCAGTCAGGCAGATAATATGTTTATTTGCTCACTCTGCCATATGCTAATAGGCCTACTCGAGTGTAAATAATGTATACATTAGGCTACACAACTGCACTGCAGAGTTGGTGTACACATACGAGTACAGTTTGGTTACACTTTTTCAGTGAATTTGTATCCAGTCAGGCAGATAATATGTTTATTTGCTCACTCTGCCATATGCTCATAGGCCCACTCGAGTGTAAATATTTTGATTACAACTCCCTCACACAGCAATGAACACAACAATGAATACTGTCTTTGATTACAATTAAGTTACGCATTCACCATGGCATGGTGTTCATCTAGCCGGCCACAGGCAAGAAGAGGAATTCGGTCTTTTTTCCTTATTGTTTTGAAAGAGGACTCAAAAGATACAAAACGGTTAAATCTGCCCTTTATCAGTATTGTAAACTTGCAAAAATTGTTGAAGTATTTGTTTTGAATGTTTGGGAGTGCCACAGTACCCACAGAAGAATTTGATGGTGAAAGGTTCTATCACAAGCTTGTTAATTACCCATACGAGAATCCGTAACTTAAGTCATGTGTGAATGATGTGGCTTCTGCAGAGCAAGCCGTCAGCCAACTCAACTGTGTAGACAGGAGATAATGTTGCAAAGATTTGGTCACGTGACACCCGGGCAGACTTCAGTAAATCGGGTGAAATCTGTTAAACACTGTAACCGTTTCGAATGCGTAATGGAGCAAGAACATGGGTCATGGTACAGGGAAGTACAGTATTTTGGATTGTTGCTTTTGACTGTAAATTTTTAGTTGCAACATCGTTTATTGCTGCATAGTTGTAGGAGTATTGAACAGGCTTTGAAGTATTTCTGATTTCAGAGTACGTTCTGTCATTCTCAGTGGTCACAATTCCAAACTGGGGAGAAATAAAATAGGAGCAGGGGGTGCACTGGTGCGGCGAAAATATTTTCACTTATGTTTTCATCCTGCAACTACTAACGCACACAGGGTCCGGAAATGGCAACAAGCAGGAATAGATTGGTGATTATTCTTAACCCTGAATATTCCAAAATGACTGAGCATGGAACTCGCATTGAAATTGTCTTAGGAAAATTATCGTGATTATCAAATTATCACGATAATTCTTTGTTTATTATCACAATGGTACAAAGTTAATGTCACCCAACCCTAGTTATCTCCTTTATCTTGATAGGCTCAAATGTCTGGGACTTACTACCGTTGAGTTAAGAAGGATCAGGGGGGATATGCTGGAGGTTTTCTCCTTTGTTTCAGGTAGCAATTCTGTCTAATTTTAACTACTTAGCCTTGAGGTTTGTGCTAATTCCTGTGTTCAAGGCCATAATAAAAAGCTGGTCAAGTGTTTCTCTAGACTGGACATTAGAAAGTTCGGCTTTTCTCTATAGAGTTGTCAATGAGTGGGACAGGCGGGCTGTTAATTCCACGTCAGTCAATTGTTTCAAGATAAACACTGACAAGTTTGACTGTGACTGTGGCAGAATCTGGTTGAGCTTATAGTCACTGAACATGACCGTATGATCTGTTCCTCCTAGTCACTCATTACTACGGTCACTGGCCTGCACGAACCATTTCAACCATTTAAGCCAAAACAAAAAAATTGGTTCTAAAATGCGATAATATGATTCGCTTGACAATTTTACAAGAACACAATGCTTCCAACCCTTCTTAAAAACTATACCTGTAGTTATTTTCTTACATGTTTAAAACTACCAACTTCATGGCAAAAATCACGAAAGACCTTTGTTTTTTGGTCTTAGAACCTGCTCAATCAACCCAGGTCAGGTGACAACAGTGTTTCCTCTAGTCCTGATATTTGGGAAATTTGGACAGACAATCTTCCACAGTTACGGGAAACGTTTTGAAAAGTTCGAGGAGTAATAGAAAGGAGATCATTATAATTACCCAACTGTGATTAGGTCAGACTTAAACTGTGTTGCATCAGCACCAGTCACCAGTGAATTTTGGGAAATGGTCACTGGATCCCAGGAAATTACTTTGCGCAAATCAGGAAATCCATTTCTAAAATATGGAAACAGTGCCTAACAAATCAGCTGCTGTGCTGTTTCAAAGTATCTATGTACATTGGACTAATGTTACATTTGGATTTATCGAGCTAAAATTTACCTTTTATACCTCTTTGTTTAAAGGAAGACTTTAGTCCTCAGTAAAGGACTGTGGCCGTTCACCTACAGCTCACTATATAGCAGTGTAATGGTTGAAATTGTCTTTCTTCTCACAGCAAATTTTGAAAGAAAAATCCTAATTTACTACCAGGACTTTTCTTCTCCAGATATTACAGGCGAATTGCTGCTGTTTTTGATCACTGAGAATATTTGGAAAGTGACAAAAATGTGAAAGGAAATCAGCAACTTTATCGCGCCGTAAAATTTACTGTGCAACTATGGAGCTTTGTTTACATCAATATGCTAATGACTATATCGTTACTTCAGTACAGAATGTTTGCAGAGACAATTGCCATGTGTATGCATTAGGGCTGTCACGTTTAAACGGTTAAACGATCGATCGGCGGTTTAAACAGCGCCTAATTCAGCTAAACATTTAAACGGTTTTCCTTTTAAAATACAACAAAAGTTTTAGCATTTTTCTTCCCCAGTGTTTTCTTTGATATCCCTCATTTACCAACGATGTTTATTTGCAAATTCAATGACCAAATAAACATGTCAAGCACTGCCCCTTAGGGATTTTGACAGAAATTGTGCAGCCATGCATGAAATGCTTACTACCTGAGGCCTCTGTCCAGTTATACTTCCAATTCAAGTCAGCAATTTTTATCCCTCATTAGCTGATTATTTTTCTCCAAAAAAGTACTATGTACACAGAAAAGCAGTGCATGACCACATAGCTTGTTTACACAAGCCTGATAAGCATCTCTGCATATGTGCTGAAGGTGGTAACTCCAGAGTAAACATTGTGCTGAAAACCCGACTAAAGGCCCGTATATCGGGTTTTTAGAAGTGTGTGTTTCTGTAAGGGGCCTTGTCATGGCATGAAGCTTCAAAAATAAACTGTCCGTGTCTCTCCATTCATAGTATATAATCCTGTGACTGAACTGACTTCCACCTACTCACAGTAAGCCTTCCCCTAACAATACGCAGTGCCCGCATCCCCGTTCGAAGCAGTAGCCCAAATCTGCTTATTAGGACGCGTACACAATATCGGCTTAACCGCAATTCCCTCTCTCACAGTTTACATCATATTTGTAGCTCAAGCTGCTCACAGAACGAACGTTAAAACAGGCTTACTTAACCAGAAAGCCAAAAGGCTTAGTGATTCCTTGCCATATGGCTATACTGTAACAAACATGAATCACCCACATGAAAAGCATGAGATACCTCACAGTTACTCCCACTTGAGATATCATGTTATACAGTAAAAACATTTTGAAATCTTGTGACCCAAAATGACCCACATGCTAAATATGAACAATCCACAGGCCAAGTATGAGATCCCTCATAGTTACCCTCCTTGAAATATCATGTTCAGTAGATTTTGACCTTTTTTGACCTCAAATGACCTTCCACTTGCATGAAAAATTATAGGATCATCTACACAATACAAACAATCCACATGTCAAGTGTGAGGTGTGAGATCCCTCAGGTATCCTTCTTGAGATATCATGTTTTCAATGTTTTGACCTTTTGTCCTCTGGTGACCCCGAATGACATTTAACCTCCACCAAAAACAATACAGATCATCTACTCAATATGGGCAATACACAACCCAAGTATGAAATCCCTCACAGTTACCCTTCTTGAGATATCATGTTTACAAGGATTTGACCTTTTGACCTCTGGTGACCCCAAATGACCTTTGACCTCCAATAAAAACAATACAGATCATCTACTCAATATGGGCAATCCCCATGCTACATATGAGATCCTTCCAAGTTACCCATCTTGAGATATGGTGTTTACAAGGTTTTGAACTTTTGACCACTGGTGAAACCAAACAACCTTTGACCTCCACCAAAAATGATAGAGATCATCTACTCAATATGGGCAATTCACATGGTAAGTATGAGATCCCTCACATTTATCTGTCTTGAGATATCGTGTTTACAATTAATTCCCTAGATTTTACCATTTGAACTCTGGTGACCCCAAATGACCTTTTACCTCCACAAAAAACAATAGGCTTCATCAACTCAATATGGACAATCCACCTGGTAAGTATGAGATCCCTCACATTTATCATTCTTGAGATATCAAGTTTACAACTAATTCCCAAGGTTTTACCATCTGGCCTCTGGTGACCCCAAATGACCTTTGACCTCTACCAAAAATGATAGGGATTATTTACTTAATGTGGGCAATCCAAAGGGTAAGTATGAGATCCCCCACATTTATCTGTCTTGAGATATGTTTACAATTAATTCCCAAAATTTTACCATTTGACCTCTGGTGACCTTAAATGACCTTTGACCTCTTGCAAAAACAATAGGAATCATCTACTTAATATGGGCTATCCATTTTGTAAGTATGAGATCCCTCACATCTATCTGTCTGGAGATATCGTGTTCACAAACAATTCCCAAGGTTTTTACCATTTGACCTCTGTGACCCTAAATGACTTTGACCTCCACCAAAAATGACAGGCTTTATCAACTCAATATGGACAATCCACCTAGTAAGTATGAGATCCCTCACATTTATCGTTCTTGAGATGTCGTGTTTACAATTAATTCCCAAGATTTTACCATTTGACCTATGGTGACCCCAAATGACCTTTGACCTCTACCAAAAACAAAAGGGACCATCTACTCAATATGGGCTATTTACACGGTAAGTATGAGATCCCTCACATTTATCTGTCTGGAGATATCGTGTTTACAACTAATTCCCAAGGTCTTACCATTTGACCTCTGGTGACCTCAAATGACCTTTGACTTTCACCAAAAATGACAGGCTTTATTTACTTAATATGGACAATCCACCTGGTAAGTATGAGATCCCTCACATTTATCGTTCTTGAGATATCATGTTTACAACTAATTCCCAAGATTTTACCATTTGACCTCTGGTGACCCCAAATGACCTTTGACCTCCACCAAAAACAATAGGGATCATTTACCTAATATGGGCTATTGACATGGTAAGTATGAGATCCCTCACATTTATCTGTCTGGAGATAACGAGTTTACAACTAATTCCCAAGGTCTTACCATTTGACCTCTGGTAGCCTCAAATGACCTTTGACCTCCACAAAAAATGACAGGCTTCATCTACTAAATATGGACAATCCACGTGGTAAGTATGTCATCCCTCACATTTATCGTTCTTGAGATATCATGTTTACAACTAATTCCCAAGATTTTACCATTTGACCTCTGGTGACCCCAAATGACCTTTGACCTCCACCAAAAACAATAGGGATCATCTACTCAATAAGGACTATCCATATGGTAAGTATGAGATCCCTCACATTTATCTGTCTCGCGATATGGTGTTTACAAACAATTACAAACAATTCCCAAGGTTTTTACCATTTGACCTCTGGTGACCCCAATGACCTTTGACCTCCACCAAAAACAATAGGTATCATCTACTCAATATGGGCAATCTACATGCCAGGTATGAGCTCAGTCACAGTTACCCTTCTTGAGATATCGTGTTTACAAGCTAAAGCGTCATATACACATACACACATACACACACACAACATCACCATCGCATAGATTCCTTGCCTGCCTTCAGCAAGGAATCAAAAACCCGAAAATTGCCGCAGTATTTCAATGCAGAAACAAGAGCATTCACACCATCCTACCATGCGTTTACCTATACATAAACAGACAGTGTAGGCTCGCACACGTTTTTGTTTTGAGTGTTTCATATAGCAATGCATAATTCATGCACGCACTATATATCCATACGTAAATATCTGTTTGAGGCATGCTAGTGCCCCGCGGCCCGCTACAGCTAGCTGTGTGCAAATCAATGGAGCTAGTACGTAGGATGAGAGAAGTCTATTGTAAACTTTCGTTCATTGGGGTAACGTTCCAGACATCGTTTTGTTTAAATCATAAAAGTAAAAGGCACACGTTTGTTTTACGCAAATTAACACGCATGATAAACATAAAAGTACCAATCGTAAACTACTGCAAACGACGATGTAACAACTGGTAATTTAGCGGTACAAGCAGCGATCAAACAACGTTGTAATTTTCCATACCATGCCCAATGTTGTTGCGATGTATGTCAACTTTTGTACAGAGCAGGTGCGTAGCCTAATGTGTTACTGTTTGCATGCAACAACGGACCTATACACGTGCTTCAACTCGACTTTTTTCTTGCGTATCACTTGAACTTCTGCATTTGTACAGTGCACGGACATGACCTAATATTATGTACATCAGTGTTTGCGTACATTTCGGCCTGAAATCAAACGTATGGGGCCCTGTATCAAACTTACGATCATTGACTGTGAATGGAATGCTTGGTTTACCCTTACTCGAAATCCAGATATGGGCCAGATATGAAATTCCATATATGGGCCAGATATGGATTTCATATCTGGCCCATATCTGCTGCAGATATGAGATTTATATCTGGGCCAGATAAAAAATTGGGCAGATATAACCCAGGTCTACACCAGAACCAAATCTAAGCCATATATGGCCAGATAAAGTTTTATCTGGATCAAGTCTTTACATGGAACAGATAAAATTTTATCTGGACCAGATATGGAATTTACATCAGATCAGATAAAAAGTTGGGCAGATATAACACAGATCTAAACCAGAACCAGATCTTAACCATATATGGCCAGATAAAGTTCTGTCTGGATCAGACCTTTCTATGGCACTGATAAAATTGTATCCAGACCATATCGGCTTTAGGTATGAATCATAGTAAGGACTTATAGTCCACACTCCTCATGGAGACTTTAGTCCTTAGGCTGAGGGGGTCCCTGTGTGCATGAGAGGTCCCCTAAGTTTCTCTTCATATTATTGAAGTACACCATGTGGCACATCAAAAAAGTTTGGGTAGACTTTTGGTAACCCGGCAATAATCGAGAAAATGACGTCATAAGCCACGCCCATTGACGCTCTATTGGAACCAAAATTTAGGGGTAGGGGAAACATAAATCACTGTATCTTTGCAAGTGTAAGTCACAGAACAACAAAATACCCCTTAACATGTTTGTATTTAAGTACTCTATTCATTCAAACAATCATTTTTTCAAATTAGTATGTTAATTAGGTCACCAAAGGTCAAAAGGTCACGAAAATCGGGTACAAGTGAAAATTTGACCGTTGCTCCAAAAATAACCTGTCAAATCATGGATTCATTTATTTTGATATTTGTGATGCATGGAAATGTTAGAAAAGATGCAACTAATTGTTCTGATATACATTTCAGGCCATTTAATGCCTAACAACATATCATAATATCAACTGAAACACGCCATACAATTTTAAGGCATGATTTTTCTGTATATTTTAAAGCATAGTGTGGAACCTTGCTTGTACCTCATATTAGCCATTAAAATGTTGTCACGCTTGTCAATTAAAGAAATGATTATTCTGCTTTGGTCTTAAACTTCAGTCCTTGCAAATAGGTGGGAAAATGTCAAATTTGTTTCGAATTCTCTCACGGCTGTAAATGAGTGCAGTACAACCTTATGGGAGAGAGTAAACTTTGACCTAACCTCGAAGTCTTTGTTTTAATCGAGATAAGTGTCTGTCTTTCAGATTAAGTCTTTACCAAAAGATGCTTTTAATTTCTTATTCTGATGGGTGGCACCACACAACTTCCTTTGTTTTTAAGAGGAGATGATGTTTTGCATCACAAAAGGAATGTAAAAATTACCAGAATTGCAATATGTTCCCATCCATATGAACTTCGCTAATAACTGAAGGATTGGAAGTATTGTAGAAAGAAGACGTCCTGAACTGCGTTAAGGTTACACTCAAACGAAAGACAAAAATGTGAAAAGCTGAAATATACCCTTACTTTTTTGAATGAACGAAGGGAAGTATTTTTTGATAATTCTTTTAGTATTTTTATTTTGCGAGACTCATAAATAGTGAGTACCACTGTTTTCTCCCACATTGCAATGCGCCGAGAATTTTTGTGACGTACGACCACTGATGTCATATAAAAATAGACCAACCATAGACGAGCAAATATTGTCGCCACCGTCCGCCATCTTTGTTCGCATAAAGTTTTGACTTGCCTAAGCCGTTTCATAGGCAATTTACACACTAAAACGGCTAGAGGCAACATTTGGGGATACAAAACTTAGGATATATTTGCAGGAAATTGAAATGAAAGGAAAAGAGACAATATTTATTAAGCATAATCGCACAAATTTTTGTCCATGCTTAAATTTGTGCCTGAAATGATGCAAAATCATTTTCAAAATATGAAATTTTTCACGAGCTTAGGCAACAAGAACCTAAGGTTACTTTTTATGTAGACTAACTACATAACGATGAAAAACTTATGAGCCAAGGGTAGACCTAAGGTGGAACGCAGGATATTTATTTTTCTCTCTATATATATTATAATTCCACTCCTGGTACCGCATACAGTACAATAATATCTTTGACCCTTGGCCTATACACATGTCCAGGTGGGCCTAAATATATAACACAGTGGCTGTGCTATTTATTTATCTCTGTGCACCCGTTTGCACATGTTCTGTGGCTGTGTGTCTGTGTGGTTCACTGAAAGAAATGAACATCAATGTAAATCAAAGAACCTTTACATCAAATAAAAATTACTGTGTAAGACAATCGTTTACTGTACCAATAATAACACTGTGACCATAGGGTTTAAATGGCCCCATACTAGCAAGTAAAGTATGGCAGAAGTCCTTTAAATAATGGAATGCTCCCTACAGTGGTGTAGCCATGGTTATTCAACAGGGGGGCCAAACATAAAGGATCAGCTAACTGATTGGGGAGACAGAACAGATGAAGTAGTTACATGAGGTTTTACGGCTCTTTTTCTAACCAATTGGTTTAAGTCGGGCTGGCCACGGCCTTTTTGCCAGTTGCGGCTCACTGGTTTGTTTTCCCTACTCCATTGCTTATGCTGAGCACCAAGCACAATGGCAAAAGGTTCCTTTTTTAAAGTCTTTGGTATGACCCGGCCAGGAGTCGAACCTCAGAACAGATGAAGTATGTCATAATGCCACCTCAGTGTAAATCTGCGTAAGACTGTGTAAACTGTACCATTTTGTGTGCCCCTGCGATTGTAAACAGCAGTGTGGAATCCATTTTTGTCACTACATAATGGTGCCGTCCTGGGGAGGGATGTACCCCTCCCCTTTGAGAAATTTTTGTTAATTTAAGGTTGCCTAGATGCAAAATGGTGCTATTTTTGGTATATTTTTGGAACTGATCATATATGGCTGGAAAGTATCCATAATTTAGTGAATTCCAATTTTTGGTTAGGCAAAAGAGTAGAGTATATTGTCTTAGAGAAGAGTATGTTGTCAACAACCCTCCTGAAGCCCCCCCCCCCCCCTTTTTGGCTACTTCAAGGCCTTCTATTTGGGGAAAGTTTTTACGTAAAAACACGTGGGTGAAGTCCACAGAAACAATTTTTGGACTTTTTCAAAAATTTTCCTTTGCTTCATTGTACATTAAAAAAAGGCATCTAAGGCTGGCAGACACTGGTATAGTGCCTCCTGGAAGCTCTGGATTAATTATATAAAATGGGGCACTGATATGGTGATTATTACCTGACATCCAAATGATAGTAAAGAGGATGATGCCAGGCATTTGACCACTATGGTATTTTACTAAGTTTGAACGAAAATCCAGACGAACAGCTTCCAGCAATGGGGAATGGGAGGAAGAGTATAGGTGCAGGGAGGTGATATTAGACCTCCCTGATAGGTAAAGCAAAACGGGTGAAGGACTAAACAAGCGTGTTTCAGAATGTTTTTTCGTCTTAAGTGTAGTAACAATCACCATCTATACCAATAATGGCTGCGCGCGAAGTGCTCAGTAATTTTTTTTGAAAATGTATAAAGGCCAATAAGTATTTTCAACCTTCCACATGCTACAAATTAGACTGAAAGATCCCGTAGGCCCCTACAAAGTTTTGAAAACTGTATTAAAGGGCAAATACGTACTTTCAACCTTCCCCATCATGCCACAAATAAGATTGAAAGATCAAAGATCCCATATTGATGCGAAGCCTAAACAGAGGTTGGAACTTCCGTTTTTCGGAAAAGTGTTGTGATCAGAATGGTTGCATGCATTGTAACCTTAATAATGGTCATGAGATGAAGTGAAAACCGTGACGAATGCTCTCGAACTTGCCGAAATTTTTCATTAAATAAGATAAACATGACAAAACCTGCATTCATGCTCTGCATGGAGACACTTTCATTTTCCCAACAAACCTATTTGCCAATCAAAAAGCCAGTCTTTTACCTGAGAATTCATAAACAGCTTTCGACTTCTTCTGTTGCTGTGCTTCTGCAGGAGTTGCAACTGGAAATTATTGATAATAAGGACAAGATTGAGGTAAGATTTGAAGGGCACGGAGCGCGCGAAAGTTTTCGATAGTTTGCAAAGGATTTTTGATAATTCTGATAGTCTGAGAACCATTTGTGATAGAAAATGGTTGTAGATCCACCACTTGGTCGAAAACACACCTCATCCTACCTCCTTCAGTAATCGACAGCTTAAACGCCTTAGGCGTGTAGTGAAGGGGGGGGGGCGGCTGCCCCCCTTGAGCATATTTTTGGTATTTTTTAATGTTTATTTTTACAATATTGCTATTGTTTCCCCTATTTATATGAGGTAAATAGGGCCTGGGAAGTGCCATTCCCAGCGACCTGAGAGGCATTTTGGGTCAAAATTTTTTGACACGGAGCACTGAGACTGTCTATGGGTTTTGCCCCCTTGACAAATTCCTGGCTACTTCCCTGGTCAAAAGGCCTTAGAAGTACATATGATATATGTATATATATATATATATATATATATGAATCAAGAAAAAGGTTGTTTTGAGGCAAAATTAGTAGAGGAAATGCGTGAAAAAGGAAGCGGTAAATTTGATATCAATACACTACTAAATAATGAACAATTTTTGTGTATGAAATCTGTTCTCAGTTTTCACAAGTTCACCATTGTGTTTAAAATTAGATCCTAAATCTTGCCCAAAACGATCCTGCTGTGCACAAGGCATAAGTGTGGTTTCTGTGTGTGTAAAAGTTGACTAATTTATGACCATTAGTGGGCATTATGATCAACTGTTAAAAAAGATTTAGCTCAGTGAACATTTTCCACATGCACAGCTGGATCATTTCATTGTATGATGCATCAATACTGTGACATTTGATTGATGAATGTTGGCGAGCGGTCGATCAACTATCGATATTGGTTTGGCTATAGTACTATATTGATGTGGTGTATGAGTGCCGCGTGCATGCACCGTTGGACATCACAGGGCATGCAGAAACGTAGCCTGGAAGTACATATATTATTCATACAGTATGACCCTCAAAGTCTCTAGGAGCAGCCTTGGCCAGGCCGACGTATGTACATTTTTACTGCCGTAATTTATTGGGGGGGGGGGGTGGGTGGGTGCGGGATTTTGGGGCTCGGGATGAACAGTTCATGGGCTGTCCAGCTACCTCCCAAAGGCCCAGTAAGGGTAAATAAAACAAACTGTCCATTAAGAAACTTCTCTTCTGTATGGAAAGCATAAAAACATTGTCAAATATTGCTCAACTACATGTGTGGGTACTACACTGCATGCACAGCATACTTTATGCTTGAGTGCACAATACCCAATTTCTAGATTAATGGAATTTTTCAATTGATATTATGATATGTTGTTAGGCATTAAATGGCCTGAAATGTATATCAAAACAGTTAGTAACATCTTTTCTAATATTTCCATGCATCACAAATATCAAAATAAATGAATCCATGATTTGACAGGTTATTTTGGAGCAACGGTCAAATTTTCACTTGTATCCAATTTTCGTGACCTTTTGACCTTTGGTGACCTCATTAATATACTAATTTGCAAAATGATTGTTTGAATGAATAGAGTACTTAAATACAAACATGTTAAGGGGTATTTTGTTGTTCTGTGACTTACACTTGCAAAGATACAGTGATTTATGTTTCCCCTACCCCTAAATTTTGGTTCCAATAGAGCGTCAATGGGCGTGGCTTATGACATCATTTTCTCCCTTACTCAAAACCCAGATATGGGCCAGATATGAAATTCCATATATGGGCCAGATATGGATTTCATATCTGGCCCATATCTGCTGCAGATATGGGATTTATATCTGGGCCAGATAAAAAATTGGGCAGATATAACCCAGATCTATGCCAGAACCAGATCTAAGCCATATATGGCCAGATAAAGTTTTATCTGGATCAAGTCTTTATATGGAACAGATAAAAATTTTATCTGGACCAGATATGGTCCTTATATGAGAAGAATATATTTCCATATACGGCCTATATCTGCACCAGATATGGAATTTATATCAGATCGGATAAAATTTAGGCAGATATACACAGATCTAAACCAGAACCATATCTAAACCATATATGGCCAGATAAAGTTCTGTCTGGATCAAGCCTTTATGTGGCACAGATAAAATTGTATCTGGACCATATCTGCTCTAGTTATGAATCATAGTTAGGACTTATAGTCCACACTCCTCATGGAGACTTTGAACATCAGCAAACAATGTTTAAGTGCTCCATGAATTAGAATTTAATGTATTAGGTTGAATTGACTTAAGTACATAAATTCAACTTATTTCATAACAGTGAACAGAAAAATGCCTTGAAATTTCCTATTTTATGTAATCACAGTGATATGGGCTTCTTATTTTAAACTTTATTACGTATTTGACTCTAAATTTTGTTTACTGCATAGTGCATATTTTACTTTCAACTTCCTAAATCATGAAAAATGTAGGTTTAGATACAAGCTACGCCCAGATATGCAAATCATTTTCCTAAGTTCACTTAGTACACTGCGGTATTAACAAAAGTGTAGCCACTAAGGCGCCATGTCGAAAGTTTTTTGCACCGGCCGCCTCCTAGCCGCCGCGATAATGCTGCGGCCATATCGGCGTGGCCGACCCATGGCCGATGTAATTAGTGAACAAAAGACTGTCCTAGCAACGGACGCAAGAATCCTCCTGCAGACTGCTTACCGTTATATTCGTCAACGAACAATAGTCCTCTCTGTTAATCCGTTCACGGCCGCTTGACGGCGGCTGTGACTTCTATACGAAGCAGAAAATATCGAATAGACAGTAAAAATAGCCTGCAGTAAGTTCGCGAGAAAATGGTGTAATGAACAGTTTACATGTTTTGGTCTGTAAATGGTCGATCAGCCCCACAGGCTAAGGGTGGAATTTGGACGCGGAACCTGCTTCCGAATGTTAGAACGACCCTCAATTAACATCGTACGGTTGTAACAATGCCACGGGATGCGGAACCGCTGTTTTTCTTTGAACGTTGTAAGATTCCCTGAAGAAAATACTCTATTAATACTCAGCACTTGGAGACTCCCCGTGTTTAAAAAACTAATGGGTGTGCTCTTTGATATCTGTTACTGTTTTGTGATCATAGTAATGGCAAAGCCAGCAACGCGTGAATATTACCAATTTAATGGCGGACCCGCCCAAACATTTAACACACAAAGAAAAACGGTCTGGGTACTCGTGTCCTTTCCCGATTTCCGTTATAGTACAAATTGTGTAGAATGAACTCGATACTGACGCCTCATTTGAAGAAGGGAATATTTCAAACACTGGAAAACACCTTTTACGCCCATTTCTGAATATTTTGCGGGACCCCAGCCCTTGCTTATTTGTACTAGGAACGCCGTACTGTTTTCGCAAATTGACGAATTTGTCAGTGTTTTGGTCCTGTGCACGTTGATGGTTGTGTGCGGCGAACTAGATCCCAATGCACAGTGCACACAGCCTATATTGCCCGGCTGCCTTTGTAAACATCGTAGGAAACTTCTAGAACGATTCGATGACGTCATTCAGACCATTCCATTACTGGTGAAATTCAAATTAAATGAAGCACATTTAATATTAAAAGACCGTTTTTCAGCATTTTTTGAAAAAAATGCATGGTGCTTGTGTTATTGTAAAATAAAAAAAAACTAACAAAAACCCAAACAATAGGAGGGGAGCTTTTTTGTTTCGAATAGATGCTAGCCACTTCGTTATAACATCATGACTTCCACTTTGACATCCCTTCAGTCACTAGTACACGATCTTGATCAAAATTTTCCTCGTAACAATTTAAGATTGATGAAAAAAATTTGAATAAACCAGTAAATGATATTATAGTGATATACTAGTTTTTGGCTATGGCAACGATTTTACAACGTTTTACCCCCCCCCCCCCCCCCCACGGAAGAAATTTCAGCCCGAAATGCATGCTTTGATCAAACAAGGGAGGTGCTGCTGTCTGCATAAACTTTTGTACTGACTAATACTATCTTACTTACGAAGCAGAATCTGTAATTGAAAAGCGTCGACGATACTCCAAATGGTCAAGAATGCCGAAAACATTTACATGGCATGTGCAAAAGACCCTTAATTACCAATCTGTGATACGTTTGGAAGCTTTAGATGGAAACTTTTTTTCTACTATTTATTTTTCTTCAGCATGTCTTGGCACGTTTGCCGTTGCCTAACTGCACATATGTACAAAGAGAACCTAACCTACACATGTGTATCTGCAATAATCTCCTTACTTTAAGAGCTGTTCAGACGTTAATATTTTTCTAATTATTTTCATTGATGAGTGTCTACCAAAGTTATGATTGTTCTTAAACGTGCTCCTAAGCATGCAGGGTCTTATTTAATCGACAGGGTGGTGGCATCCTTGCATGTCAAAACTTAAAAAAAAATTCACAAATTTCCCCTATATATCACTGTTACGAGAAGCTACTATAAGCCCAGGTCATTAGTCTCCAAGTTAATTTGAACCAAACCCAATGGAGTTGGAGCCTCGCACCATCTCAATTAAAGGTGAGTCCATAGCCATAGGGCAGGGGATAGAATTTATAAACCCCTGCGCCTCCTCCACATTCAAGGTGCCAATGAGGGCATGGCCGTACGGGACCGTTTTTCTCTGGGAGGGCGGTGATTTTTGCCCGAGTCCAGATCTGATATAACTGTCCAATTTTTCACCCGACTGAGACAAAATATCTGCCCCATTCAGTCAGGTTTCTGACATGGGGGGGGCGCCCGTTTCTGACATTGGGGGGGCCCGTTTCTGACATTGGGGGGGCGCCCCTGCCCCCGGCCCGTACGGCCATGAATGAGGGCAATACAAAGCTGCTGTATACATGCACCCAGCCCCTCCATTCCAATCCAAGTTTTTCAGAGATAGAATGACCACATCGTGCTTAATACTGCGTCAGGCGCGGATCCAGGGGGGGGGGGCTTTCCCGGCCTCAGCCCCCCCATTTTCGCCACATCAACAATACCGAATACGCGAAAATTACAATAATGTATATCTAGGAGAATATTCAAGGGGGCCTTAAGCCCCCCCCCCCTCTTGAAATGTCTCTGGATCCGCGCCTGTGCGTTGTGTTACACCAAATGTTCTTCGTCTTACTTCCTGTCTCTTACATTTTGAATTTCTTTTACTAATTGCACAAGTAGGCCTACATGCACGGAACAGTAGTTTCTTTTGAAAAATGGAAAACAGCCTCCAGACAGTGGTAAAACAGCTCCGGGAAAACTTCAAAAAGAAGGTTGTCAGAAGATTTTTTAGATCCAGAGCAGAAAAGCTAATTTTCAAGCCCTACCAGTTTTTTTTAAGCATCAGTTTTTACATTTTCTTTTCGCATATTGTTTGGACTTATCAAAGCAACGCTCACTTAACCAGCAAGCCTCATTTACGTTCATTTTCATGATAACCAGGACTCAGTCAAGTAATGAAACCTCCTGACCATGGGCGTCAATCCTTTTCCAATCCGTTTCTGACATTGGGGGGGGGCGCCCGTTTCTGACATTGGGGGGGCGCCCCTGCCCCCGGCCCGTACGGCCATGAATGAGGGCAATACAAAGCTGCTGTATACATGCACCCAGCCCCTCCATTCCAATCCAAGTTTTTCAGAGATAGAATGACCACATCGTGCTTAATACTGCGTCAGGCGCGGATCCAGGGGGGGGGCTTTCCCGGCCTCAGCCCCCCCATTTTCGCCACATCAACAATACCGAATACGCGAAAATTACAATAATGTATATCTAGGAGAATATTCAAGGGGGCCTTAAGCCCCCCCCCTCTTGAAATGTCTCTGGATCCGCGCCTGTGCGTTGTGTTACACCAAATGTTCTTCGTCTTACTTCCTGTCTCTTACATTTTGAATTTCTTTTACTAATTGCACAAGTAGGCCTACATGCACGGAACAGTAGTTTCTTTTGAAAAATGGAAAACAGCCTCCAGACAGTGGTAAAACAGCTCCGGGAAAACTTCAAAAAGAAGGTTGTCAGAAGATTTTTTAGATCCAGAGCAGAAAAGCTAATTTTCAAGCCCTACCAGTTTTTTTTAAGCATCAGTTTTTACATTTTCTTTTCGCATATTGTTTGGACTTATCAAAGCAACGCTCACTTAACCAGCAAGCCTCATTTACGTTCATTTTCATGATAACCGGGACTCAGTCAAGTAATGAAACCTCCTGACCATGGGCGTCAATCCTGGGGGGGGGGGGACACGTGTACGCGTCCCCCCATTTTGGAATTACAGCCTTTGTCTATTTGTGGGATCGTAATGATAATCTCGGGAGGTTTTTTTTAGGGGGGGGGTGGAGGTTAAATTTGCAGACTTGCCAACAAAAAAATAGCAAACCTGGAGGTTTTCGCATAAAAATCTGTAAATCACATCTCAAACCTGAAGATTTTAAACAAGTCTCATGCGGGCGTACGACAGTGTGAAAAACCAAACATTGAAACACAAAGTATGGCTGTTAAAGTTGTATCGATGGTCACTAAGGTTACCAGATTGGAATGTCAGTTTAAAGCTAGAAGAAACTGACTGCTTGCGGGAAAATAGCCTGAATATTGTTATCATCCCTAGAAAATCTCTTGCAAAATTAGTCTCTTTTTCTGATGACGATGCATTTGTGATTCAATAATAACTTAACCAGCGATGGAAAGCACAGATCTTGGTCTAAATATGGAGACTTACCTGGCGTTGTCTCAAGCATAGAACCAATACAAAGGGTGGACCTGCTAGTCGGAGGTAATGCTCTGGTCTTAGGTATTTGCTCGAAAATTTTCCCAAAAGAAAAGATACTTGAGACTTCCTGCTTCATGCATTACATGATGGATTCAGGCCACTAAGCCCGTATGCAGAGAAAGGGGCCGGGAGGGGCACAGGGAAAAAGTTTTGCCCTCCCTAGAAAATGAAATGTAAAACTTTGCCTCAATGCGGTTTTGCGTATCTCAGTCTTGAAAAAAAAATATTTAGTCCTTCTTGCCCTTTCCCCCTCCCATCTTCAGTATCTTGTCAGAAAGCCACTTCCAAGACAACAGTCGGGAAAGACAGTCCGACTAGCCCCCAAGCTTTTGAAGCAGCAAATAATTTTTCGGGAGCTAATGGTTGGGCGCCATCAAAACATTTATGAATGTAAAACTACATTACCACTTTTAAAACCTTTCTAACTTCAGACCTGGGTGCGGCGCCTCCTACCCCTCCCCCCCCCCACACACACACACACATATTGCCAGCCCAGTATCCACATTACTACAAACTTGACCAAACTAAGGCCAGGCTCCTTTGGATGTCTGTCCACATACACAGTGTTTTATCTCCCCCCATCCCACTCTTCCCCATTCGACCAGTTCAGCCTCCCCTCCTAATGGAACCTTACAATTTACTGCATGGTACGGGCCAACGAATATGTAAACAATCCATTATCATCCATTTATGTTCATTCATGTACAGCTGTAGTCAGAGTAACCCTGAACTAAGGGAACGTGTTTACATGTGGTCTTTTCTATCATCCCCGACAAGGTACAGTAGAAGTGAAAACACCAAATGGAAACACGTTATAGTTGGCACGGTTACTCTGACTGCTGCCGATGCACGGTCCTACTATCACTTCCGCGTATAGGCCTGTGGAGCTAACCTAACAAAGAAAAATTCATATCCTGTATAATGTGCACTATCCCTCGTGTTCAGGCCAGCTGCCAAAGGCGAAATTCAAATACGTGAAATATCGGCAATTTTAGCATTTAACATCCAGATTCATGCCGAACCTTATTCTTGGTTTTAATTTTAGTCCGATACTGCTAAAGGTATTCAGAAACCGTGTAGTACAGGGTGAAATAACGTAAAATTGTAAACCCCAAAATGGCGCCGACCTTCAACAATGGCAAAATGTATTCCAGGTCCAAGTGAGTGACGTCACTTGTGTTTGAAGCCGTCTGTCGGAGATCATGGTCGCCATTTTGATAAAAGTAAATTGCTCGAAAAAGTAGCACATTGGGCATCTTTTCAAAATGTGTTTACATGGAATGTTAGTTTGAAATATTTGATACATGGTAATGGGCGTGCTTTGCATAGAATGCGTAATTTCGCTGCAAATTCATGTCACTGATATTTTTGTCCAGGCAGCATGCTTCGTAATGACGCAGTTCGAAAGTTCTGTTAGGCTATGTTCACTTGAAGCCCATTCTATGTTGACCTATACCCGGAAGGAAACAGGGTGCAACGTCACTTAAACATTGCAAGGGATCTTTCCAAGATCTTGGGAATATGGCGCATGAAATGGGAATAAGACAATTTTTTTCGGGAATGTGTACTGCAAATTTTATAGGTTACATTGGCCATGTCGAATGACAGTTTTCTCCTTAGGTCCCGTGACAGTGACTCTCCGTGGCCCAACTCAAGTTTACTGAGCCTGTTTCATGTGAAAAAATGCTGAAACCGATAAAATAGTACCCTTCCTAAGATCCCACTAAATTTTTTAAGTAATTGCCATACCACATTTTTACACATGTTGGTGGACGTGCATGTTCAATGCTGTGGGGAAGGGGAGTCGTGGGGGTTTAACCTTTTATTAAACAAAACTCCGTTTTCATACGCAAAAATAATCAAAAACTACTTCAGTTGTAATGAACGATATTAAAACTTATATTTTTGGGAAGCCTTGCGTAGAAAGATCTCAGTTGGGGGAAGGGGTCTGAGCTGAACATTGTGTTGGACCACCGTCCTGGAGAATGGGTCCAAGGGAATGCTTGACCCCAAGCCCGTACTCGAGGGTGAGCCCTAGAAAAAAAAAATCGCCCCTGCAAAATTCAATGTAACCATTGTCTCATCGCAGTTTGAATGTCTCTCTCCTAATAAAATATCACCCCCCCCCCACCAGGAAACTGTTTCTTCCTCCTTCAGCACCTTGATTGGCTACGGGCCTGGATGTCCCCCTCCCCTTGGAGAATTTTTCTAGTACTTGACTGAGTACTTGATGCAACTTTGGTCCATGAGCTAATTTAAAAGGTACGGTAATTTGTTCTATGTGTAACATTATTTTTACAGAGGGAACAAATAGGGAGTTTTTGTCAGTCCTGGAACAAATCTGGAGCATATGCACGCTCTTGTCCCCGCACAATTTTGACAAAAGGGACTAAATCCCCCACCCACCCCTCACCCCGGCTTCTTACATCTCTGTACGGAAGGGAAGTCTGCTTCTCACATCGAAACGCTATCAACTAATTTTCTTTCCTTTCACATCATACTTTGCGGCTTCCCCAGCTATCTGATATGTAGGCGTACATTCTAGTCTGTGTGGGTGGTACCCTCACCCTTCCTCCTCCTCAACAAAATAGTAAATTTCAGGTCGAAAAATGTCGCTTCTTTGCAACGTTAATCTCATGAGTCATGATCGTTTGCTACTCAGGAAATTTTCATTGCGGCACTGACTACAAAAGCTGATAGCAACATACTTAGAAAAATTTCGGCTAATTTCATTGCGCATTTTCTTGTGTTAACGAAAAAGAAAAACAAAAACAAAGAGAAAGAAAAAATGAATAAAAAACCCAGCGAGTATGGCCACAAACATGCAACGTACCGCCAATGTAGCACTTCGATTGTTTGAACCTTGAGCATTTAAAGGCCTGCGTTTACAGTAGCTTACTGAGCCGTTAAAATTAAGGAAATAAATGAGTATACACCACCTTCAAAAAATCGCCAAAAAAAACTGGCGAAACATTGGTTAAGATGTAATAGATGTTCAAATACGAGAAACAGTAAGGAGAAACCATGATAGACACAATATGGTAAAATATTTTCCCAGTTTCTCAACTTAGCCTGAGTAACCTGCATCTGGGTTTTTAAGACCTAGCCTAGTCTATGGTGGTGCGAGTTCCCGCAATCGAATCGAGGCGTGTTTAAGTTTTCAGTTTCCAATTACCGAGTATTAAGTATACTTAACTTCAAAGTATACTTGGTATGAGATGCTGTGTTTTTGTTTTTTATAATTAAATAAACATTTTCAATGTCAAAAATACTAACACTTAGTTACGTGTCAAGCGTCTGTAAGTGAAAAAGTGTTGTTACGATAACACGGGCTATGTACAGAAGAATTTTTTTTTTAGTTCCGTTGCATTTTTCGCCGCTAATGCAAGCATCGCGAAGGCCGTAATCTCCTGGCTGATCGGCTATCTTTTGCGTCAGAATATCATTGAAACTTGACGTTGGGTTGATTTTGGCAACTGCAGCATTAAAACGTTACATCATTATCGAACTGTGTGGTATGTTACACAGGCCTTACAATAGTGTACTGCAACGACACACCATTCGTTATGAGTTGTATTATACCTGCCCGTGTTGATGAACTGTCCGGCCGTTCATCGGTGGCCGCAATTGATTTCTGTGTCAAAAGTCTTGCTACCTTCGTGTTATGCTCCAGTGAGCAGTCACAATAGCCGCTCAAGTGCTGAGTGCTCATTAACTTTCCAGCAGGGGAAGAGGTGGATTATGCCCGCTATTGTCAAGTTTTTGCCCTTAGTTACAGGCGGCCGCCGTGTAGCCGCCGCAGCGACCGACCGCTTGCCGCGGCAGCCGACAATTCGACATGGTGCCTAAATAACTGCAATGTCTGGAAAGGTGATGCTGTATCCAAAACATGTCGTAGTTTGTAACAAGCATAAACCAAGAATCATATCAAATAAATAAAACAAACTAACAAAATGCTCATTTGCATATCAGCATATCAAGTTATATCTGGCTTGATATGGCCATATCAAACTTTATTTGCATATTTGGAATTGCATTGTATCAAGTTATATCTGGCTTGATATGGCCATATAAAACTGTATTTACATATCTGGACTGGCATTTCATCAAGTTATATCTGGCTTGATATGGCCATATAAAACTGCATTTACATATGTGGACAGGCATTTCATCAAGTTATATCTGGCTAGATATGGCCATACAAAACTGTATTTACATATCTGGACAGACATTTCATCAAGTTTATATCTGGCTTGATATGGCCATCCATATAAAACTTTATTTGCATATCTGGAATTGCATTGTATCAAGTTATATCTGGCTTGATATGGCCATATAAAACTGTATTTACATATCTGGACAGACATTTCATCAAGTTATATCTGGCTTGATATGGCCATATAAAACTTTATTTGCATATGGCACTGGTTTTTTTAACTTATACCAATTCTTCCTGATTTGGGTTAAAATTTAAAAATCCAACTATCATCTCAAAAGTTTTGTTTTTGGAAAGTAGAAACACTAAATTTTAATAAACCTAGAAGTTCATAGCTTAAATCATTTCTGTTTTTCTGTCATAAATATTGGTTTGCAACTAAATACCCATACGTAATGCAAATACCTGTATTAAGTGAGGCTTGCCTGCTTTAGTAAAAGCTAATCAGAAACATCTTTCAATTCATTGATGTAATGGGAATAACAGTTTGGCAAATAATTCAAGTGATCTTTTTCACTGATAATAGTGACAAGAAACATTTTACAGCAAAAATAAGCTTAAACTGTCTTGATTTTAGAAATTCTGCATCAAGAAGTTTTCATTAAAACCACAGGAATCAGTTTATGTTGATTATTTTCTCACTGTGTAATTATTTAGGAGTCCTCCATATAACAGAACACAAAAAGTTGGAACCGCTTTTCAAGTCTAGAATTTTTCACCTAGCACTAATTTTGTTTCGGACGTAACAAGATGTCAACAATTTGACTTAGTTCAAAAGTTCTGCCATATTTAATGTCTATAAGGTGAGTTAACATTCCTGTTGAAGGAAATCAACACAGGTTTACAGTTATATTAAGAAATTAAGCACAAAGTTACAAAATTCTAAATTAATGTAATATTAAGAATGTTCCATACTGCTGTAACACTAGTTGTAGTTCCCGAAGACTTACACACATCAGTTTATATTGTGTAAACTGTGTCTGTATCGAAAGATTTTATTGGGAAAATCTTGCCCAGTTCTTCTAAAATCCTGAACAAACTATAGCTTTTTGATTAAGTTTGAACAGCTTAATGAGCCAACATAATGGTGTCTGATCATACTTGCTTCGGACGTAACACTTTGTCAACAATTTCTTTTTTCAAATGCCGTAATTGTCCTTAGAGCAAAACAATATCCTAAGAAAGTCCACCAACTTGCAAAATTGTACAGACTTTTCCAGAGTCAATGTGGTACAAGGTCCAGGTAAAGACTGTCAAAACTTTATTCTTTATTCTGATTCTTTATGTTCAATTAGCTGCCCCCCCCCCCCCCCTTCTAAAAAAATCCCTGCAGCCTTTTCATTTTTCATAGCAAACTGATACTGGTTATAGAAATTATATGAATCTGTCAAGACAAACTTTACCACCACTCAAAGTGCCTTTATACACTTCCTGTATTGAAGTACTGTAGGGCCATAGTTGTACTCTAGGGGCAGAGAGCATACAGTACCTGAGGATCATGCCCAATTATAAAATAGGTTTTGCAGTGCAGTAGACCAGAGCATGACTTTTCAGTGTTGTGTAAAGCGACTAAGCCTACAGGTAACATGTTTTAATTAGACCAGCTCCCATGGAATCATACAGTATAGCAAAATGGTACATATTTGATCACTAACTACACACAACTCTCTAACAATTGTTTTGTGCAAAAAGTAATTGTTGAACATCATGAAACTAATTGACACATGATCCAGAGTGCCATACTGTTCAGTATTTTTGAAGTCAACTGTATATATCAACTCAACATACTGTAGTCTGGTGAATGTAAGATTTCAACTTGAGTTCATGTAATATTACAGAGAAGTTCATGTACACTAGATAGTATTAATTTTGCATTCTTTTTTATTTTTATTTTGTAGTTTGTTTTCTTCATTATTTGTTTTGAGTATAATTCAAGAACCAATTTCATTTAAGTGATCTTACTTTATCAAAGGTTCTGCTTTAAACCTGCTACAGTATTTCAATTTTCATTACAACTAACTGAGGATGCAGCATGTAGTACTGGCTGTAACAACTTGTGCAGAGTGAAGATCATTCTTAGAAAAAAATAATGAGTAGTATATTAAAATGAAATCTCGAGAAATATTTTATAGATGGCCCCAAAGGCTTCAGCTTAAGTACAGGATGAAGGGTATAAGGGTACTGTACAATCACAATAATGAGCAAAATATGTACTGTATCATTTATGCAAAGGTCACAAATTGGCCTTGTGGCTACCTATAACTGGCCTGCATGGTCTCTATTCATTAAAAATTCAATTTTTTCTTGCAGAGGTTTGTATATTTACCATATAATTTAGTAAACAAGAAATCTTAGAAGTAAATTTATAGTAACTGCTTGTAACTGCTAATCTGCAGTGTGATGAAATGGCAATGAGCAAGTTATGCCCATAAAACTAGGGTAGACTTATCCCAGCCATTTCAGCTGTCTGTAATGTAGTTTCCTAACAGTAGTCTGGGGAAAGATGTCAATATATACTGTACCTCTATTCAATGTATGAAGGTGTAGGCTACAGTACTTAGGAATTCCTGTCAAAATTTCAGTAACAGACTGGACCCTATCCATGATCATACTATCCATCCCACAATTTTATTCTACTTCAAGGGTAATCCTCTTAGACTGCAGATGTTCCATGCATGTCCAGTACATGGCAAAAACAATATCTTAAATAGTAGACCTTTTCAACTAACAACCAATCATCTACTGAACAGTAACTTTTTGAAGGGTTTGCTCTTTCAGGTTCAGGTGAATAGAGTTCATGTGGCAATTCAGTTGTATCCAGTTTAATCATGTGCATAGTGCACTGCTGCACATGTACAGTATGAAGGAAAATCTTCACCAGATTGGCAGCATATGGTATACAGTAACACACAGTAACATAGCCTACATATGTGCAGTACCACAGCCCACTACTCACTGTGAGCAACATCATCTCATTACTGAAAGAAAAACTGGCATAAAGAGAATCAATTCTGAACCAAGACTTATATACCTGTACAGTTGCAGCATTACAGTAGCTTGTTGCCATCTACATTGCAGAGGTACCTGTAATGGGTGAGGTGGCATGTATAATGGTCATGGATCCTTTCCCCTATGAAATCCTCTTCCACCTCACCCACATGCACATAAAGTAATTTGGTCCAGTAAACTGACTTTACTTGATTTTGAACCCATAAATATGCCTATGATCTCATATGTATTTCATTATTCCCCCCCCCCCCTCCCAGCACACAAATATACACTTATATTCTGCTGTTTTAATATCTAGGCATCACAATTATGGAAGGGTTACATTTTCACCAAGGATCGGCATTCATGGACATGAGTATTTCATCATGGTGACCACCAACTTCACTGGTCATCATAAACCTTATTGTTTCACAGTTCATGATCTCTATTCTAATAGAACCCTCATCATCCATATTATTCACATCTTGTGGACTATCACCCTTACAAATTATCACCAAGTCCACAGTTCTCATTTCAAGCCCAAATTATTCCTATACTAAACAACGTTCACTTAGATTCTAGTATACAGTGACGATTGTCAACATTTTGTGTTACGTCCGAAACAAACAAAGGAGGGCATACAATTTGATACTAAGTTTTTGGTACATGTAAGACATGTAGAGTTTAACAACTGCAAAGAATCTGATTCAAGTTTGTGGAGAGGACAAAAAGTGACTTTGTTAAGGTCTCAAAAGACACATTTGTCCTATTTTTTAAAAGTTTACACCAAATCATTGGAATTAGAGCAATCGTTCCCATTTTTGACCAAACAGGTGCACCTCATGTTTGGAAACCATTTCCTACCAGGGTGGTTACAATGTATTCACATAATATACCTACTAATATTATCAGATAACAAAGCATTAATGGATTCCTTTTAATAATATGAAACAGCAAACATAAAATGTTGGAATTTCCGTCAACACCTGGAGCTGTTACGTCCGAAACAAGTTTCCACCCATATTGTACAAAAGATTGCAAAATAGAGTGAATGACTAGCTGTAGAGCATGACTTTCCAAAGATAGAAATGGACAAGAACTCTTTTACCCTACTAGAGTATCTTCACTAAAAATTCTGGGAACATTCATTCAAATATTTGTTTCGGGCGTAACGATGGTTTCGGACGTAACATGTGTTGATGGAATTCTTCATTTGTTGACGGTGAGATGGGGAAACAGTTGGGTAAGTTGACTTACTATGAAAATAAGGTTTGTAGTTATGTCAGTTTAAAAATTGGTAATAAACATCAAATCTATTTTGTTGCATTGGTCATATCAACCAAATAAGAATGTTTCGGACGTAACAAAAGTGTTGACGGAAAATTTACATTTTTTTTCAATTTTTCATAATTTTTTAAGTACTGGATTTAAATCATTCAAATGCACTCATTATACATACTGACAGTCACTGCTGTTCTACTATAGTCAATGACTTCCAATACTTTGTTTTGTGTAAGCTGTGCAAGCTTCAGATCTACAGCTACGAATGTTGACGGAAAATGTTATGTCCGAAACGGTGACTTTACTTCAACACCCTGACTCAGCCATGAATGCTCATAAACTTTGATACTTGTCAGCATGTTGACACTGTGCCAACTAATGTTGGTACCAAAAACCAGGAGGAAGTAGCATTTGTAGTGTTCAGTATGGGTAATTAAAAATTGACCTTTGAATTTCGGCCATATTTTCCGTCAACAATTTGCTAGTATATCACATCAGGTATATACTTAGATGCACAATACTGGTCCGGTTAAGCTATGGGAGCTTAAGCAAGTTTGATAGTATAAATTCAGACTGCAAAACATAAGAGAACATCTTGCTGGTGGATTGTGTAATGCCTAGAACCCCCATTAAGCCAATTGGTATAAGTTAAAACTAGAATGCAAAAATGCATTGAGGTTTCGATGATATATATTCTATTCCAAATAAAGCCATGATGTCCCATCTCTTTCAGTCAATGGTCAAATGCTATCTTAACATGTTGGATACAGTTTTGTATTCCTATTTAGTCTTGGGAATTCTTGGGAAATTTGCATTTTGACCTCTGGTGACCCCAGATGACCTTTGACCTCCACCAAAAACAATACGGTCCATCTTTTCACCATAACACATCCACATACTAAGCATAAAATCTATCCAAGCTTTCTCCCTTGAGAAATTGTGTTAACAAGGTTTTCAGTGTTTGACCCCTGGTGACCCTAGATGACCTTTCAACTCCACCAAAAACAATGGGGTACATCTTCTCACTATAACACATCAATTTACCAAGTATGAAATCTATTCAAGCTTCCTACCTGGAGATATCCTCTTGACAAGGTTTTCAGACATTGACCTCTGGTGACCCCAGATGACCTTTGACCTCCACCAAAATAATAGGATTCGTCTTCTCACTATAATGCATCTACATACTACGTATGCTTCCCACCTGGAGATATCGTGTTAACAAGATTTTCAGAGTTTAACCCCCAGTGACCCCAAATGAACTTTGACCTCCACCAAAAATGATAGGATTCTTCCTCTTAGTATAACGCATCTACATAGGAAGTATGAAACTTATTCAAGCTTCCTACCTTGAGATATCGTGTTAACCAGGTTTTCAGGATTTCACCCCCGGTGACCCCAGATGGCCTTTGAACCCCACCAAAAATAATAGGGTTCTTTTTTTACCTATAAGGCATCTACATACAAAGTATGAAATTTATCCCAGCTTCCTACCTGAAGATATCAGGTTAACAAGGTTTTTAGGGTCTGACCCCTGGTGACCCCAAATGACTTTTGACCTCCACCAAAAAAGATAGGGTTCTTCCTCTTACCATAATGCATTTACATACAAAGTACAAAATTCATCCAAGCTTTGTAACTGAAGTTATTGTGTTAACAAGATTTTCAAGGTTTGACCCCTGGTGACCCCTGATAACCTTTCACCTCCACCAAAAATGATAGGGTTCGTCCTCTTACCATAATGCATCTACATACAAAGTATGAAATTCATCCAGGCTTCCTACCTCAGGATATTGTGTTAACAAGATTTTAAAAACTTGACCCCGGTGACCCCAGGTCACCTTTGACCCCCACCAAAAACAACAGGGTTCTTCCTCTCAATATGGGGCATCTATGTACCAAGTTTGAGAACTGTCAGAGTTTCCCTTCTTGAGATATCGTGTTACCAAAGTTTTCAGGGTTTGACCCCAGATGACCTTTCACCTCCACCAAAAATGATAGGGTTCTTCCTCATACCATAACGCATCTCCACCCAAAGTATGAAATTCATCCAAGCTTCCTACCTCAGGATATTGTGTTATTACCGTTTTCAGAGTTTGACCCCCAGTGACCTCAGGTGACCTTTGACCCCCACCAAAAACAATAGGGTTCTTCCTCTCAATATGGGGCATTTATGTACCAAGTTTGAGAACTGTCAGAGTTTCCCTTCTTGAGATATCGTGTTAACAAAGTTTTCAGGGTTTGACCCCGGTGACCCCAGATGACCTTTCACCTCCACCAAAATGATAGGGTTCTTCCTCATACTATAACGCATCTACATACAAAGTATGAAATTCATCCAAGCTTCCTACCTCAAGATATTGTGTTAACACTGTTTTCAGAGTTTGACCCCTGGTGACCCCAGGTGACCTTTGACCCCCACCAAAAACAATAGGGCTCTTCCTCTCAATATGGGGCATCTATGTACCAAGTTTGAGAACTGTCAGAGTTTCCCTTCTTGAGATATTGTGTTAACGAAGTTTTCAGGGTTTGACCCCCGGTGACCCCAGATGATCTTTCACCTCCACCAAAATGATAGGGTTCTTCCTCATACCATAACGCATCTACATACAGAGAATGAAATTCATCCAAGCTTCCTACCTCAAGATATTGTGTTAACAAGGTTTTCAGAGTTTGACCCCTGGTGACCCCAGGTGACCTTTGACCCCCACCAAAAACAATAGGGTTTTTCCTCTCAATATGGGGCATTTATGTACCAAGTTTGAGAACTGTCAGAGTTTCCCTTCTTGAGATATCGTGTTAACAAAGTTTTCAGGGTTTGACCCCGGTGACCCCAGATGACCTTTCACCTCCACCAAAATGATAGGGTTCTTCCTCATACTATAACGCATCTACATACAAAGTATGAAATTCATCCAAGCTTCCTACCTCAAGATATTGTGTTAACACTGTTTTCAGAGTTTGACCCCTGGTGACCCCAGGTGACCTTTGACCCCCACCAAAAACAATAGGGCTCTTCCTCTCAATATGGGGCATCTATGTACCAAGTTTGAGAACTGTCAGAGTTTCCCTTCTTGAGATATTGTGTTAACGAAGTTTTCAGGGTTTGACCCCCGGTGACCCCAGATGATCTTTCACCTCCACCAAAATGATAGGGTTCTTCCTCATACCATAACGCATCTACATACAGAGAATGAAATTCATCCAAGCTTCCTACCTCAAGATATTGTGTTAACAAGGTTTTCAGAGTTTGACCCCTGGTGACCCCAGGTGACCTTTGACCCCCACCAAAAACAATAGGGTTTTTCCTCTTAATATGGGGCATCTATGTACCAAGTCTGAGAACTGTCAGAGTTTTCCTTCTTGAGATATCGTGTTAACAAGCAAAGTGTCACAAACACACACATGTATACACACATACACGCACACCCACACACATACATACACACACACGCCATCATGACTGCATAGGTTTCTCTTTTCATCGAAACCAAAAACCACAGCCATATCTGGAATTGCATTGTATCAAGTTATATCTGGCTTGATATGGCCATATAAAACTGTATTCACATATCTGGACTGGCATTTCATCAAGTTATATCTGGCTTGATATGGCCATATAAAACTTTTTTTGCATGTTTGAAATTGCATTGTATCAAGTTATATCTGGCTTGATATGGCCATATAAAACTGAATTTACATATCTGGACAGACATTTCATCAAGTTATATCTGGCTTGATATGGCCGTATAAAACTTTATTTGCATATCTGGAATTGCATTGTATCATGTTATATCTGGCTTGATATGGCCATATCAAATTTATTTGCATACTGGAATTGCATTGTATCAAGTTATATCTGGCTTGATATGGCCATATAAAACTGTATTTTAGGTTTTGTTTTGGGTCTGGATTATTGGGAATCTTATAGGGCTTTTGCTCTCCTTTGGCTTTCCCTTTTAACGTGTTATGTTATGTTATGATTGTTAGGTTGTAGGCCTAGGTCTGCGTATTGCAAGCTGTAACATTAGGTGATGACTAATAATACACTACGCTATATCCCAGCCAACATTCCCAGGTGGGCCCCAACTGGGTCCCTGCTGGGCTACATACTGGGTCCCAGCTGGGGCCAACATGTGTTTGTCAGGTGTTCCAAGTTGGGCCCCAACTGGGCCAGCCCATCTGGGCTAGAGTTGGGGCCCATCTGGGCCCCATCTGGGCTACATGCTGGGCCTATGCTGGGGGAAATCTGTGTTTGTCAGGTGTTCCAAGTTGGGCCCCAACTGGGCTAGCCCATCTGGGCTAGAGTTGGGGCCCATCTGGGCTACATGCTGGGCCTATGCTGGGGGAAATCTGTGTTTGTCAGGTGTTCCCAGGTGGGCCCCAACTGGGCTACCCCAGCTGAGGTTGGTCCCACTTAGGGGTCCAACTTGGTTAGCAATGGAAAATCTGAGGTAACTTTCCTTCTACAAGCCTTAAAAGCTACCGGCATTGCTAATGTCAGCCACTTTCAAAGGTAGTTGGATATTACTGGAAAGTTCATATTGAAGTAAATAATTTGGTTTGGTTATTATTGGTTATTATATATATTCAGTGACACTTGTTTGTTATTATTAATGATTAAGAATGCAATTTTCTTCATGATATTTCAATTTCACCTTCTTAATATTGTAATGTACAATTTTGAGAAACATGGTTTTCTGCAAAAATTCACCATTGCTAGCTTCACTTTATTTCAATTACACCTGCATTAAGTGATAAACACAAATTTCCTTGAAAAATTTGGAATACTCCATTAAGATGAAAGGTATATAAACCTGGTGTTCCAATATAATTTCACATCACTTTAAAAAAAAACTTTTCTCAAATTGTCTTTGCCCAAAACTCCAACATATTTAGTTAAAAAGAAAGATTTATGATAAAATACCTAGGACATACATTTTCTGAAGCAAAAAGAGTTAATCACCTCAATGAAATTATATTTTGAAAATTTTCCTAATTGGCCCCATCTGGGTCCCAGCTGGGCCAAACATATTGGGCTAGCCCAGCTTTAGCCAGGCACAGGGGCGACGCCAGGGTATTTTGATAGGATGGCAAAGCATGAGATGAGTGATTACTGTCCTGGGGGAGGGGGAGTCCCCCTCCCCATTGCGAAATTTTTTGTTAACTTAAGGTTGCTTATATGCAAAATGATGATGTCTTTGGTTCATATTTTGAACTGATCATATAAGGCTGGAAAACTTATAATTAAGTACTTTTAATTTTTGTTTTGGGAAAGATGCTTTTCTGGGGAGGGGTGTCCCCTCCCCTTTGAGAAATTTTTTATTAACTTAGGATTGCTTAGATCCCAAATGGTGATATCTTTGGTATAGGTATATTTTTTGAACTGATCCTATATGGAAGAAGGTGTTCATAATTTATTGAATTTTAATTTTTGCTTGGGGGAAAGATGCTTTTGTGGGGGAGGGGTCTAAGGGGAGCGGTGACCCCTCCCCTTTGAGATTTTTTTTCATTAATTTAAGATTGCTTACATGCAAAATGGTGACGCCTTGGTATTTTTTGAGCTGATCATATATGGCTGAAAAGTGTTAATAATTTATTGAATTTTAAGTTTTGGTTTAGTGAAAGAGGACAGTAGCCTTTGTTGTCTAAGAGAAGGGTATGTAGTCAACAAACCTCCTGAAGCCACCCCCTTTTATGCATGGATATGTTTTCACTCAAAAATATGTACGTTGAGTTGACAGAAAAAGGAACTATTACAAATATTTTTGTTGCTTCATATATGCATTATACAAGGTATCTAAAGGCTGGCAGACACTGGCATGGGGCCTCCTGGAAGCTCTGGACTAATTATACGGACCAAATATATGCCTACCCCACCCTCCTCCTTTCTTCTTTCTCCTTCGCTTCCCCTTCTTCTCTTTTGTTTTCTCCTTTTGTTTTTTCCTTTCTTTTCCTCTCTTTCCCCTGTCCTTGCAAATGATAGGAGGTGGTTGCCCCCTGCCCCATGTGGCATCGCTCTGTTTTTCTTTGCTCTTTTTCTGATTGACTCAAGATTTCTTCATACTGTAAAGATTGTGTTGTGGATGTCCAAGCAGCTACTATTTAAAATTCCTTTTCTATGGATTACTCAGTCGAGGCAACACCAAAATAAAGCACAATAAGGCATAGGCATAGGTAGCTTTTCGAGACTGGGGGTTGAACCTTGTTTCAGATCACCGTTCTGGGGAGGGGTCTAAGGGGAGGAGTTCCCCTCCCCTTTGGAAATTTTTGGGTATTTGAGGGTCTTCAGATGCAATTTGGTGCCATATTTTGGCAAATTTTTAGGAAAAGTACTGCAAATTTTTTACATTTTTCACTAAAGAGACAAATAAGAGCTTTTTGTCCTTGGATGTTGGGGGAATAAGCATACTTCAGCCGCCCAGATTTTTTACTGGGGGCTTTAGCCCCCAGCCCCCTGCTTCCTACGCTAATGCAATAAGGGAGACACATAATATTACTTCAAAGTTTAATTCATTTTATTAAATGTTTTTTATATTTTTATCGTCAAAATGTTCGTTAAGTGATTGACGCATGATATCCCCCAATATATGTTCTAAACTTTAAACGGTCCCATGCTGGGAATGGAGAGACAGTAAACGTTTGAGATTACCAAACATTACATCATCCGGACAGGAGGAATACCCATAGACAGAAGGTTCACTTGGTCGAAGGTTCACTAAAGACCAAAGATTCTCCCAGACGAAAATATATTCCAAGTTACGGGTAGGGTTGGGGTTTCGGTTAGATAGAGATTCATAGATCAGGCGTATACCCTGATGCACAAATTAGCTGTCTGTATTTTTTGGTGTAACTTGCAATGATATGCACCTTTCCTCCAAGAGAGGGAGAATTCTCCTTACTCCAAATCCAGATATGGATTGATATCTGGATATATCTGGTTATATACAGTCTTTATATGGCCATATCAAGCCAGATATACAGCCATATTTAGATGCCTTGATACTTTATATCAAGTTTTATATGGCCATATCAAACCAGATATAACTTGATACAATGCAATTCCAGATATGCAAATAAGGTTTTATATGGCCATATCAAGCCAGACATAACTTGATGAAATGTCTGTCCAGATATGTAAATACAGTTTTATATGGCCATATCAAGCCAGATAAAACTTGATACAATGCCAGTCCAGATATGTAAATACAGTTTTATATGGCCATATCAAGCCAGATATAATTTGATACAATGCAATTCCTGATATGCAAATAAAGTTTTATATGGCCATATCAAGCCAGATGTAACTTGATGAAATGCCAGTCAAGATATGTAAATAAAGTTTTATATGGCCATATCAAGCCAGATATAACTTGACACAATGCAATTCCAGATATGCAAATAAAGTTTTATATGGCCATATCAAGCCAGATATAACTTGATGAAATGTTTGTCCAGATATGTAAATACAGTTTTATATGGCCATATCAAGCCAGAAATGCCAGTCCAAATATTTAAATACAGTTTTATATGGCCATATCAAGCCAGATATAATTTGATACAATGCAATTTTAGATATGCAAAAAAAGTTTTATATGGCCATATCAAGCCAGATATAATTTGATGAAATGTCTGTCCAGATATGTAAATACAGTTTTATATGGCCATATCAAGCCAGATATAACTTGATACAATGCAATTCCAGATATGCAAAAAAAAGTTTTATATGGCCATATCAAGCCAGATACAGTTTGATGAAATGTATGTCCAGATATGTAAATACAGTTTTATATGGCCATATCAAGCCAGATATAACTTGATGAAATGCAATTCCAGATATGCAAATAAAGTTTTATATGGCCATATCAAGCCAGATATACCTTGATGAAATGTTTGTCCAGATATGTAAATACAGTTTTATATGGCCATATCAAGCCAGAAATGCCAGTCCAAATATTTAAATACAGTTTTATATGGCCATATCAAGCCAGATATAACTTGATAAAATGCAATTCCAGATATGCAAAAAAAAGTTTTATATGGCCATATCAAGCCAGATACAGTTTGATGAAATGTATGTCCAGATATGTAAATACAGTTTTATATGGCCATATCAAGCCAGATATAACTTGATGAAATGCAATTCCAGATATGCAAATAAAGTTTTATATGGCCATATCAAGCCAGATATACCTTGATGAAATGTTTGTCCAGATATGTAAATACAGTTTTATATGGCCATATCAAGCCAGAAATGCCAGTCCAAATATTTAAAAACAGTTTTATATGGCCATATCAAGCCAGATATAACTTGATACAATGCAATTCCAGATATGCAAAAAAAGTTTTATATGGCCAAATCAAGCCAGATATAACTTGATGAAATGTCTGTCCAGATATGTAAATACAGTTTTATATGGCCATATCAAGCCAGATATAAACTTGATGAAATGCCAGTCCAGATATGTAAATACAGTTTTATATGGCCATATCAAGCCAGATATAACTTGATGAAATACCAGTCCAGATATGTAAATACAGTTTTATATGGCCATATCATGCCAGATAACTTGATACTATGCAATTCCAGATATGCAAATAAAGTTTTATATGGCCGTATCAACCCAGATATAACTTGATACAATGCAATTCCAGATATGCAAATAAAGTTTCATACGGCCATATCAAGTCAGATATAACTTGATATGCTAGATATGCAAATGAGCATTTTGTTAGTTTGTTTTATTATTTATTTGATTTGATTCTTGGATTATGCTTGTTACAAACTAAGACATGTTTTGGATACAGCATCACCTTCCCAGACCTTTGCAGTTATTTAGTGGCTACACTTTTGTTAATACCATAGTGTACTAAGTGAACTTAGGCAAATGATTTGCATATTTGGGCGTAGCTTGTATCTAAACCTACATTTTTCATGATTTAGGAAGTTGAAAGTAAAATATGCACTACGCAGTAAACAAACTTTAGAGTCAAATACATAATAAAGTTTAAAATAAGAAGCTAATACCACTGTGATTACATAAAATAGGAAATTTCAAGGCATTTTTCTGTTCACTGTTATGAAATAAGTTGCATTTATGTACTTAAGTCAATTCAACCTAATACTTACATTAAATTCTAATTCATGGAGCACTTAAACATTGTTTGTTTGCTGGTGTTCAAAGTCTCCATGAGGAGTGTGGACTATAAGTCCTATGATTCATAACTAGAGCAGATATGGTCCGGATACAATTTTATCTGTGCCATATAAAGGCTTGATCTAGATAGAACTCTATCTTGCCATATATGGTTTAGATCTGGTTCTGGTTTAGATCTGTGTTATATCTGCCTAACTTTTTACCTGATCTGATATAAATTCCATATCTGGTGCAGATATGGGTCATATTATATATTCTACTCATATAAGGACCATATCTGGTCCAGATAAAATTTTATCTGTTCCATATAAAGACTTGATCCAGATAAAACTTTATCTGGCCATATATGGCTTAGATCTGGTTCTGGCATTGATCTGGGTTATATCTGCCCAATTTTTTATCTGGCCCAGATATAAATCCCATATCTACAGCAGATATGAAATCCATACCTGGCCCATATGGAATTTCATATCTGGCCCATATCTGGATTTCGAGTAAGTTAACTTTTTCCTCTGTGACACCATATGTGTAAGGTCTCATAATAACTTGGCGTTAGGGTACAGTACATACTACTGTATTGTTCTAGCTTTACTCTCGGTTCCTATGCTCTTTAATTTTGTTTGCACGTTATGTATAATGGCCTTAGTGTTTATGTAATACTAAACCTGCATTCACATAAACAATGGAGAAAACAGAAAATGTTATGTGTGCAAGGATTGCAAGTTTCTGGTCTTCTGTAACGAACAATTTAACTAATATTGTGATAGATGGGTGACATACTGTAGTGCCGCCCCTGGCCAGGCTAGGCTAGAGCCCATTAAAATAAAATAAACTTCGAAGATGAACTTCATTTTAAATATGCATGCCTACCTTTAACCTAAAAGTGCCAATACTACAAAAAGTTAACAATAGGAATTTTAGAAGAGTGAAATATCATTCATATATGAATGTGTTTCCCCAGCTGGGCCCCAACAGGTTCCTGTTTGGGCTCCTCTGGTTTGGGAAACCCATCAATATCCCAGCTCTTGCTCAATTACAAAACTTGGATTATTTTGTCTTGCTATTTTATTTTCATGAAAAATTTCAACGTTAAGTTCATTGTCTGAAACAGCAGAAAAAACTTCAATTAAGGGCATTTAATTCCAAACGTGCCCAGTTGGGCATCAACTGGGCTATTGCCAGCTCCAAAATGTGGGGAAGCCCAGCAAAAAACCCAGCTAAAGTCTGGAAAAAACTGAAAACAATTTCAGACAAAAGATTTCAGAAATAACGAAAGAATCTTTTTCCACATTCCCATCATGCCATTAGGAAGTCTGGCTTGTTCAAAACACCAATATCCCAATTAGGCTACATCCGTCAGCCCACCTAAGCCCAGTTTTTCCATCTAAAACCCGGCTGGGGCCCAGCCGGGCATGTTGGCTGGGGTAGGCTACACGTTAGTCAACTTAGCCTAGCCTAGTGTTTGCAATCACGAAGACACTCTTAGCCTAACGTTAGGCCTAAATCCAGATTGCAAATAAAAATGATGACAGCTAGAAAACAACAGGCCTTACCATACAATTAATAAGAAATTCCCACTTTTCGATTCGCAATCTAACTGAAGAATATCGGTGAGCCACTCATCATTCACAGGCTTAAAAAAAGGCCATGACCGAGGTTTCAAACAACCAGAACATGCATCCACATCCCAAACTTCAGGTAGGCCTAAGTACGTCCTAGCACTAGCAGGTCTAGGCCCTAAAGCAAGGATCGGATCGGACTAGCCTGTCTGACAGTTACTCGCTATAGACCTTGTGCATATGATGTCACACGCAGAAAGTGCTCCCTCGTTGGAGGAAAATGGCGTATCACTGCACTGCACTGCAATTTACAAAACAAATGCAGACAGCAGATTTGTCAAACAATCGTTCATCTACTGCACGTGCGGCCGTATGGCAAGCCATTTTAAAATTTACCTCCTAATTATACTTAATTAGCACAATTAATTTCACTTAAGTAAAATTCAATTCTGCTTAAGTAAAATTGTGATATACTTAAGTAGAATACAATTTCGCTTAAGCTAAATGTGAAATGATGTGAATGCATTCTACTTAAGATTAATTTAATTTTGCTTAAGTGAAATAGAATTTTACTTAAGTGAAATTATATTCAGCTTAAGTAAAATTGAATTTCACTTAAGTGGAATTGAATTCTACTTAAGCTTAAAAGAATTAAGCTTAAGTAAAATACAATTAAGCTTAAGTAAAATTGAATTCAGTGAAATTGAATTTGCCATAAGGACGCACAATATCAAAGCAAAAACGATATAAAATAGGCTATGCTCAAAATAAATTGAATTCTACTTAAGTGTTATCATGTTTTACTTAAGTAAAAGGCTGATGTAGTTTTGCTTAAGTTGAATCAAAATGAGCTTAAGGAAAATTCGATAAAGCTTAAGTTAAATTTAATTACACTTTAGCAAATTTCGATTAAGCTTAAGTACAAATCGAGGTCATTTCCACTTAAGTTAAATTGTATTTCACTTAAGTAAAATACATTTCAGCTTAAGTGAAATTGGATGCTGCATCAGCTTTGACAATTCTACTTAAGTAAATTTCAATTTTACTTAAGTAGAATACAATTCTACTTAAGCTGAATTCATTTTACTTAAGTAGAATACAATTCTACTTAAGCTGAATTCATTTTACTTAAGTAGAATACAATTCTACTTAAGCTGAATTCATTTTACTTAAGTTGAATTAATTTCACTTAAGCCGAATTGAATTTTACTTAAGTGAAACTAATTATGCTTAAGTATAATTAGGAGGTAAATGTTAAAATTGCTTGCCATACCGGCCGTTCGTGCACGTGTACTTCATTATTGTTTACATCCAAAATGACATCAGTGTGTCGTCAACGCATAAGGCTTACACCGACCTAAGGTATAGCGGGGTGGGGGAGGGGAATTGGCCGTCTGTGTATGGTTGAAATCGTCTTTCTTCTCACAGCAAATTTTGAAAGTAAAATCTTAAAGGGGAAACCTTCTCATCCCAGACAATTCCAATTCTCCCAACTATGCTAGTTCTAGCCCCGCCTAGCTGTAACTGTCTTTGGCTTCTCCTTGTGCAGACACAAACACAGTTTATTGCTCAGGGTCACATCCTGGTGAGTATACAAGGCCCTATTATGTAATCAAAACACACTCTGTGCATGCTGTGTTATGTGAGCTGCTCTGCATCTTTTGAATTTTGCAACTCTGATGTCAATCAAAGAGTAGTCACCAATTGAGACTTTTGCTTACCCCTGTGTAAAAGTCATACTTCGGGTTTATGCATATCTCTCTCTAATTTAGGCTACCATGAATTTTCTTCTCCAGATCTTACAAGAGTGTTGCAGCTGTTTTTGATAACTGACAATTCCTGGAAAAGTGCCAAAAATGTGAAATGAAATCAGCAACTTTTCCGCACCGTAAAAATACTTTGCTACTATAGAAATTTGTTTACATTAGTATGCTAATTAGCTTCGTCGTTACGTCAGTACAGAATGTTTGCAGAGGCAATTGCCTTGTTTATGTATAGGAACTACAGTAATCAAAATGTTGTGCGTGACGTCACTCTATAGCTTCCCACAGAGCAAAAACTTTGAAACATAGGTCCACTACTTTAGAGGCCACTTTACTTTTTCAAATTAGTGTGTAAGTCAATGTAGGATTTATTGGAGGGTGCGTATCGTATAATAATACAGTAGTAGGATAACATTAATTCAAGAAATTTCCTCTGTTCCAGAATATTGACTCTCAAATTTAGCCCCTCAAAATTTTGGAGGGGTGCAGTGTATACCATGTTGTGTGATGGGATGGACTCAACGTGTGATGTTGATGTTACAGCAAATGTATTCAAGCAACCATTACGCAAAAATGGTTGGAAACTGAAGACACTTAAGGCAATGTTGTGCCTTAATTAAAGGCAATAGGCAGTCGCCCCAAAATTTTCTTTGAAAAATCAGCAAACTCTTGCAAATCTCCTCTTATTGCATTACAAGCACGTCTGAAGACGTTTTGAACATAACTATTTCAAACAATAGGTAAAGCAAGGCGAAATTCTCTTTGAATTCCACAATTCACTAACAAAAATACTGTCACATGTTAAAAATAGACCATTCATGAACTAGAGTGACAGGATACACTCACTCTGTTTGGGGCAGGGAGTTGCTATTTGACATAGCAACTCCCTGGTCCGTTTGGAGAAACTTGTAGCATGCGAAAGTCAAACGTAAATAAAAGTAAGAACTCTTTTGCGAGAGAAAGACGCCGACAATTTTTTTTTGTTTCACTGTATTGGAGAAATTGTGATCTTGACGATGACCAAGGAAATTCAAAATGATGCCGGGGAGACTGATCGCCGTTGGAACAGGCACCAGACACCAGGCGAGGGTAGGGAACATGTCCCTCCGTCGGGGAAGAATCACACATGGTCGGGTAAATTTTTCAGTTTCGTCGAAAAACGGTAAAATATGAAGTAAACCCCATAGACAAGGGTCAGCCGCCTCTGTCACTTACTGCATGTTTGGCTTTAAATGAGGCAAATCCTGTAAGAAATCCTTAAAATTTTTCCAATTTTGCTAACTAAACCCAAATTTCGCTCCAAACATTTTGCTCTCGACAACCTTTCCGCACCCCGTCGCCCGTGTCGGGGCTTTTTCAGGCTGCAGTTCCACCCAGGGGCGTAGCTAGGATGAAATTTTAGGGGGGCCTAGGTAACAAATGGGGGGCCGGCACAGCCGAGGGTCAGGCTTGTCAAGACTATCTAAGCGGAGCGCCACCATCGGTTGGTGCGGAGCGGACAAGAAAATTTTTGGCTGTACGAGCCCTCCAGATGGCCGGAAACGGCACTTCCCACATGTTTTAAGCTGCATGTACCCAGCCTTGAAATTCGAATCTCATGTCTGCCATTTCTCAAATAATGCAGGGAATAAAATCAATCCATGAAAAAAAGGTCATACACAAGGCCGAACATAACACTCTTTTGCTAGGGGCAAAAAGTGGGCATTACTGATCTGTGGCCTGGGGAAGGGACTAAAGGGTCTTCCCCCCCCCTCACCTTGGCGAAAATTTGTAATTTCAGGAGGACGTATAGATAGCAAATGGTGCAATGTTTGACGGATTTCAGCTTTAAAAGGAAAACGAAAAGTAGTTGTGACTAAGTGCGACAAAAGTCATTTTTGAGAGCATGGTGGATATGATGTGAAGCATGACCTCAGCCATTGAACTCCGTTGTGGGGGTGGGTTTAAGGGAGGGGAGGGAGTGTTATTCATTATAAAACGTTTTTATGTCTAAACTGGCACGGTTTAAAAACGTTTTTAAGCCACTGATGATTGAAGCTACATATAGCAACAACAGCAACATTGTAGCTATGCATAATCGCGCGTAGCGCGAGAATTTTAGAAAAGTATATGCTAGAAATACATCCTAATGGAGCTGTAAATGATTGGTGATGTGTGCAGATATAGGCATGAAAATATTGATCTGCCTATTTTAAATTGTTCAAGTTCTATCATTACGATCACAGCTATTTCTTATATTTTACTGCGTTTTCTCTGTATATTCTCAAAGTTGGAAACGGTGCACTTTGAAAATTTCTGGGGGTAATTGCCCGCTCCCCGCTGTGTACGGCCGTGGATATCATATCAGCAGTGAGATAATAAAAGAATCCAAATCATGCATCCCTTTTCACTTATTCTGCCTGCAATTCTCCCATATTCACCTTCTAGTATATCTCTGGTACATTTGTCCATCACCCTATCCATGGGCTACATGTCCACTACTCAATTACATATGCCCTAGATCATACCATTTGTCTCCAACCTAGGGTTACCATATTTATTTTCTAGCAAGGAGGACATAGATCACTGTCCTGATGTAGGGGTCTAAGGGTGTCCCCTTCCCTTTGGAACTTTTTCCGGTTTTCAATGGTGTCTATAGATGCAAAATGGTGCTGTATTTGTTCACGGACTCAAGTCATCGGTATATTACTTTGTCAGACCTATAATACCACCAGTAAATCTTTCAAACTGTTTAACCCGCAAAGCAGAAGTAGGGATCATGTGGGAAACACATGAAATGCGGACCTTTTTGGCAATTTTACAAATCCGTCCGGACCGTGACGCCAGTGCGAACTACTAAAAACAGGGAGTTGCTATTTGTCAAATAGCAACTCCCTGCTAAAAAGAGGACTTGCCGAAAACAATCGTTCTACAGAGCACTTGTCATGGACAAGGAGAGAGACACGACATACTTTTTAAGGATAGCAGAATTATTCGAACGCAGTACCTTGCCGTACGGCATATTTTGTGTATGGTACCGTATAGGAATGGTCGTGTAAGAATGGTCTTCAGTGTATGGTTGTCATGTTTTCAGTAAATCAACCAGCCATCCGAAGGCAGAAAGGGTCTAAACCTGACAATGCCACATTCAAGTTTGTCGTCGGGACGTTCGTTTCATCGTCCAAGTGAATTATAGGCGAATTAAACGACAGTGCAGAATATACACCTAATTTAGTGAAAGTAGGCATTTTAAAGTTAACAGTTGATTTCACAGGCGCGGATCCAGAAATTTCGAGGGGGGGGGGGCCGAGATGGAAAATCTCATGTGCACCGAAGGTGCACCACGAGCGCGAAGCGCGAGTTCCTACGCGTGGGGTCCAGGGGCCCGCGTTAGGGCCCCTGGCGGGGTCCAGGGGCGGAGCCCCGGTGGAGGTCCAGGGGGCCAAGCCCCCGGAAGCTCTCGCAATGTTGCATTTTAAGAGCACAGAAATCGGCTCCAGTTCTTATGTCAGTGAGATTTTATACCTTTTCATGTTGCATGGAATTTGATGTGTATGGCTCAGTATAAGTTACTATATGTACCTGCAGAGTTCCGGAGAATCTAAGTTATCTTAAAACTTACACGCCAACATTATGAGCCCGTGTCGGTAACTTGAAATACGTTTTGTCATAATGAGTGTTTTATATTCGTTATACCGTATTCGGGTATTGTCAGATGAAACAATTGCGTGCGAAGCGCGCTGAAAATTTGAATTTACATTAAAACCATTGCGATGACTAACGGTGTCAATTCCCCGTATATGTCTCTATCAATTAGAAGGTGGGCTCGATACTAAGTTTTCAGTTCTCATAAGAAGAGGAGGGTGAAAAAATGAATATCAGTTGCTTTACATCCTTACAATGCTGGCTCCTCTGAAATCACGTTTATGCACACGAATAATTGGCTTATGGTAGAACCCCACCGATGAGTAATGCGAATACGTTCGGGACCTTATTGATAGTAAAGGGAGCAATTCAAGGCTAAAAGTGCGCAGATCAAGCGAAAATCAAGAAATATTGAGAAGACATTGCAAAAATCGTGAAAGATTTCAAATGATCTTTGGTAAAAAGTGATAAAAATAAATCCATCACTCAATAAAAACGTACCTCTCTCCGTAAGCGTAAACATTGCGCGCGAAGCGCGCCGAAAATTTTCGGTAAAGAGCCTCCCGGGAGCTCTGCATTAATTGTACACTGAAAAGGGGGGACCAACAGGACTCTCACAACCTGACATCCATATGGGAGGAGAGGTGATATACCACCTTCTTTATGGATTTCTGAAGGGTATACCCTTTAGAAATCTATGACCGATGGTGCCGGATAACTGCTAAACTATGCCTTTTTAGGCAGTGGGATTTTGTATACGCTATATACAAGAGTGGGAGAGCCTTTTCTTTTTAGTACATGAGAGTGCAATCACAGAAAGGGGTTCCCCCCCCCCCTTTGAGAAATTTCTGTTAATGTTAGGGGGCTTATATGCAAAATGGTGGTATCTTTGGGTCATTCTAAAGTGATTGTATGTTTAAAAAATGTCCACAATTTAGTGAATTCTAACTTTTGTTCGGGTGAAAAAGGGGAGTAAGAGACGGTTAATATATTGTCTTCAAACCTCCTTAAGTCCCAGGAAAATCATGGGCGTGTATCCATCTCCAAAAGTGTGTGTGTGTGTTTGGGGGGGGGGACTTTTTCACATTTGTGAATCGCCGTCCTGGTGGAAGAAGCAGTGGTGGTAGCCAGAATTTGCGTCACGGGGAGGCAATAAGTTTTGTGACCGTCGGCATGGGGGAGGGGTCTAAGGAAAATTTTTCTAGAATTGAATGCTTTCAGATGCGATTTGGTGCAACAAAAGTGTAGGATTTTTAGGTTATTTTTCCTCTAAAAATTTCGTTTTCCTAGGCACAATTGCAGTCTGTTCCATCATTTTTGAAAAAGTGAGAGGGACTTTTTGACGATGTCCCCCCTTCCAAAAAAGTGAGGGGTACGCGTCCCCTCATGATCCACGCCCATGGGAAAATTGTACACGCAATTATACCTGCGTGGAGTCCACAGAAACATTCTTGGACTATAATAAATTTTTTCCTTACATTTTAAAAGGATATCCAAGGTTGACAGAGAACAGTATAGAGCCTCCCGGGATCTCTGAATTAGTTACAGTGTACAAAAGCGGGACCAACGGGATTCTCACTACCCGACATCCATATGGGAGGAGATATGATATATCACCTTCTTTTTAGGTATAACAAGAGGGATGGTGGACCGGCAAAATTCGTTTCAGAAAAGATTTTCGTCGTTATTGAACGCCGCGGTAAAATGTTTGGAAAATAAGCAACGGCAATTACGTACTTTCAATCTTTCAAGTCATGTGCTAGGCTAGATTAGTCAAAGATCCCATATTGATGAGAGCCCTACAGAGAAGGAGATGTACTATTTTAGAAAAATGTTTGCATTGGAATAATTTCTTGCGTCACAGCTTTGTCAATGGTATATGAAATCTGGTGTAAACCCTGTCTTATGCGCGCGAGGCTCGCCGAAGTTTTGAATAAATATTAGTTCATGACAAAACCTGCATTCAGAACCTGCATCGGACACTGTCACTCCCACCAACCTATGCTATTCAGAAACGAATCTTCTGACAGAGAATTCTTAAAAAGCACTTTTGCTCCTTTGTTCCCCGTGAGTAGTTACCGAAAGCTATTGATAATAAGGACAACTCTGACACAAGGCTTGACGCTAGCGAAACGTGCCAAAATTTGGAATTTGTCGAGAATTTCCAAAACTTATGATAGTTTGAGAACAGTTTTGTGAAAGAAAATGTTTAGAACAAATAAACCAATCATCAAAAACACATCTCACCCTACACCCTCTACAGAAATCTGTAGCTTAAACGAATTTTGGGACCATTTTAAAAATTTTCAATAATGAATGGGGGAGGGGGTCACACGCCACCCATTGCCCACTGTGCCGACGCCATTTTCTGTTGCTTAAAAGCCCTTTGAGTTCATTTTTAAACTTTTCAGACAGTTACAAAATCGAATAGAGTAAGCACTCCGCTACTTTGCCTGCAACAGCTGGTGCCACTGTGCACAACAGCACGTCACCTGACAGCTTGTCTTCTGTATTCATTCTGCAAGGTCTGTATGGCGAAAACTTTGCCTCTCAATCCCTCTAGATTATAAAAAATTTCACTCTTTAACACAAAATTGTTACTAAATTTCAGTGCAGCTAGCCCGGCCCATACTGCATATGTCACGATGTTTACTATTTAGATCTTTAGTCAGGGATCATTACTCAGCTATTCCCTTGTTTTCGAACATTGTAGCTCTCCTTTCGTCGCCAACCACTTTGAAAGATATCTAAAGAGATAATCCAGCTATAGCTCCACCCGACCCCTACAGAAATATATACTTTGAATACGTTCTTAGACACTTTTATTCATTTTTTGCTCTTAATTTTTCTTTCTCCTTTTCTTTTTTCTTTTTCTTCCTCTTTTCTCCTTTCGTTTTTTTTTTTTTCGTGGCAAGGGTGGGGGGGGGCCGGCCCCCCAGGCCCCCCCTGGATCCGCGCCTGGATTTCATACGGGCGCAAAATGTGCTTTTCACACATTTACTATTTCTCAATTCTTATACATTTTATTTATTTATTTTTTGAAGGAAATACTTCAAAGTTTATTTCCGTTTAAACGTTAATTTTTTGTAATTCTTACACATTTTATTAGGACACAAAGAATCTGGAGGCCTGACGAATATCTGGGGGGGGCCTAGGCCCCCCAGCCCCCCTCCCGTAGCTACGCCGCTGGTTCCACCTCGAGGATCCTTGTCACGCAAATCCTGACTCTACCTCAGCGTCGTGTTTACACATTTATCGTAGTACCTGCTGTACTGACTATATGTCTCCGGAAAAAAATTGAAAAATTCTCCCACGGGAGACCACGGCTTCCCGTGTGCCCCCCCCCCCGCCCTCAACCCACCCCCTTTGATATCATTTATAGAGCAAACAAAGAAACATTTAAAGGCCATGCTAAACATTGCCAGGAAAAATGTATAACATTCATGCCTTGAAACAACATCATTTGGGCCTGTTTCAGGGAATATAACGTACGGTACCAATACTAAGGATGCCTACGAAAAGAGGTGTTTGCTCCAATTGCCCACCCAGCCACTCCCCACTCTCCGGTACTTGTGCTTGTATATCCTACTGCTTTACACTAGCTGAGTATTAAGTATTAATTTCTTCCCAATGATTCCAGCATTCATTGTGGTAGTTCATTTGGTAAGGCGCTCGACTCCGAATCCTTAGTACGTGAGTTCAATTCCTCCGAAAACCCGGCAGTGAGTCTTTTCTCGTTTTGCGTTAAAAGTTGTCGAACTGTCGAGTTGATGCAGTTTCTTTATCTTTTTTATCTTCTTTGTTTTAACTCTTATCGACTGCTATGCGTCCCCCTTTTTGTTTTCTTAATTAGGCTTCGTTTTGTTAATCATGTCTTCCTGCAAATTTCCGAATCAGATCACTGGACGCGTTGCATATAGCCTTCATTATCAGGACGTGCAACCCCCCCCCCCTTCCACATTGCTCTTTTCGGTCGCAATTGGTAACAGTTTTATGAATATTTTCCCATTTTGAGATGAAACCGATTCCAAAGTTCATGTATTTAGCAGTTGACACGAAAGGTCTCAATAAAATCAGAAGCCCCGGCGACGAAGTCGCCGGGGCTTCTGATTTTATTGAGACCGAATTCGCCTAACTTCCCAAAACAACTCTGCTTTCGAATAAAAAGCTTCTTTTGGGATGAATATTCAAAAGTTACCGGCTTCTAAATGCTTTTTTCTATTGCAACTATGGATTAAGCCTCTTAGGGGTAGGCCTAAGCGTCTGCCAACAATACGTGACCACTGTTCTCCTCGTTTCAACGTGCAATGATTTGTGAATAGAATAGATTGGGTCCTTTTAACTTGACCAAGTCTCCCGCCGCGTTTTTCCTGCTGTCGTTTTAAGGTAGCACGCCCCCATTAATTTGTTCACCTTCAAAAGTATCACCAAGAGGAGACATTGGGACAACTTTTGCAATGTGTTACCGGATTGGATGGGGGTCTTTTGTCAATTTAATATGAAAGAAGACTAGATGAAGTATCACTGGTGCCAAAATGGGATCAATTGAAACAATTTAGAAGGTGGCGGCCGTACATCTAATCAGGCTTTGAGTGATTAAAAACGCCTGGCTAAAGGTACGGGAAATTTGAGCTCCGCTGGCAAAAAATCTTCACGGTCATGGTATGGTAAATTAAAATATGCCAGGAGAACGGCCAACTTGTCGGCTTTCTTGTGAGGGGTTAGCTTATATCTGGCGAAAACTTCTACAAAGTTTTAGGTAGCGAACCACTAATTATTGCCGCCGTTGACTTACACACTAAATCATGTCAGTTCCCCGCCCCTACTTCCTTTTAAAATTTTTCAACCTGGACATTTTACCAATCTGGTGAAAGCCCACAGTTTAACAGGGCTCGTCACCATTGAGATTTGGAACTAGAAGGGCTTGAAAGCCCTGATCAGATCAATACCCAAAGATATCAAAGTTCACAGAGGTTCAGACTTCAGGTTTGACAGACACCGAGTACAGCGGCCTTTGAGAGAGTGTAGTAAAGTCTCTTCAACCGAGGGCGAACGCCCCCAACCATCCCACCCCTCCTCTCATGATAGGCACTTGAATGCAAAAGTTTTCGTCAGGTTACCAATCACAGAACAACCGAAAAGCTGCCCGTAGATCAATAGATAGTTAAGTTACCATATCATGACGGTAAAGAGTTTGGAAAGAAGTTGTAGCATTTTTTAACCTTCAGCTAGCGCATGTAGCAGCAATCAGTCCTCGGTTGATTCACAAGCTTTATTTAGGCCCGTTTGAAGGCATTTGGAAACTTGTAGCATGTAAAAGTCAAACGTTATGCAAGCAAGAACGCTACAGCGAGTCTAGGGGCCGATAATTTTGTCTTTGAATAGGAGGACTTGTGGTCCTGGGACCAAGAAAAGTAGAAAAGTCGGGGAGACTGATCGTCGTCGATACAGGGTGACACCAGATGGGGACAGAGGCCATGTCACCGTCGGGAAAGCAGGGGCGGACAGAGCAATCGGGCAATCGGGTTCTGCCCGAGGGCCCACACAGATAGAGAGCCTACATTGTCATTCGGAAATTTTAATTAAAATCGGAAAATTCAGAAATCCACGGTGTCACAGGTGGCGTTTCAAACGTTCTCTCACCTGCTGTTGCTGCCTGTATAAATTCTTTATTTTGGTTTGCTTTGTGAGAAAGTTTTTTGTAGGCGAGTATGTAAATTTCGACATGCCTTTTAACAATACGAGGTTAGGAAGAAGTCTCCTCAGGGCGCGGTTCAAGTCACTTGCCTCGAGTCGCTGAAGGAGTGAGGAGGAGGAAAAGTCCGGCCAGAGTGCCGTTAAAGTTTTGTGTTGTTTTTCGTTGGAGCATGATCTCCTATATCCTAAGTAGGATGAAGTTTTCTGTGTTTGAACCAAGTTCGTGATTATGTGGGAATCCTAACCTGTAAGTTTGTGCATTTTTCTTAGTAATTGTAAGAAAGCATTTTGTGCCTGTTTTGATGTGCAGAGTATTTGATAGTTCCGTATAGCATATCGGTAAATGGCAATTCAGCTCATATTTTGTCTGTGAGACACATTTGCAGTATTGATTAGGGTTACCTATTTATCGAGAGAATTGAGACAAGCTGAAGAATGGGAATATGAATCTAATTCTCACCCCAAAAAAAGGGGACTTTTGGGGACAAAGGGGGAAGTATTCGCTTGGGAAGTGTAAACTCAAAACTTAATTACGGTTTGGTGTTTTTTTCCCAGGGTTCTGGTTCTGGTTTTGGTTCAGGTTTCTGAGGCCTAATTTACTATTCTGTTCCTGAGAAGTGGTGTATGGCATTCTCGATAACTAGTCTCGAGGGTAGACGGTGTAGGCGCTGAGGCCACTCCATGTTTTCGTGAGCTGCCCAGGGCCACGATATCCATCCCGGTTGACTGGGCGTTGGGAACAAGTCACACACGGGGGCTCTGAGGTTTCTGCTGGTTATACTACTTGAGGGGCACGGCGGGTACAGCGTGAGCTACCGAGGGCCACGTCGTTCGTCGTTTTATTGAGTCGAGGTGTCGGAGACCAAGACTGCTATAAGGCCCGTAGGGAGAACCAGAGAAAAACCAGTGACATATTGTACTACTGAGGGTCACCGTTGAGGTTAACCGGTGGTATTGTAGGGAATTTCCAATCCACGTGACAGTGAACCAGTTCAAGGTTGACAGGGGGTATTGTTTGTGTATTAGTGAGGAGTGTGACGTATTTTTGGCCATTTGTATGTATGTGTGGGTGTGCGAGTGTATGTGTATGGGTGTATGTTTTTAAAGTGTGTGTGTATGTTAAGGTAACGGGTTATTGAGGTTGTACACGTGTAAAGGAGTAACGAGTTAAGTGCTAAAAGCTAAGTCTGGAGGACAAAATTTACGTTCCCATTTTTGAGATATTTAGGATTGTATTTTCTTTGTGCAAAAGTCAAGCACATTTAGACAGTTAATTCTTGAATTATATTTTTCTTTCTAAATTTACAAGCGGTGTGTATATGTGATTTTTTGAGTCAGTCTTCGGTTTTTGATTGCCCCAGAGAGCTGTACTCAACGAGAGTTTTAAAAGATCCCTACACAAGGGAGTTTTTTTTTTCTTAATTGGAGAAAATAGGAAATAATAAATACTTGCTATTAGGCCTATTAATTAAAAGTTGTTACTTGTTAGAGTCTTTAATGTATATATACTGTAAGTAACAAGCATGTATAATAAATGTGTATTTTTTATTTCAATCATATTATTATAATAATTGTATTTAAACATAACATGATCTGTTTACTTTAATTAAACAGAGTTTTTTGAAAAGTGAGCTTTTTTAATGTGAAAACTGGTATTGAGTTGGCAACCTATGTGGGATAGGTTGTGGCCATTATAATTAGTGTCGATGAGGGAAAGTTGATTCAGGTTGGGAAGGAGGAGGGCCCCATAACCATTTTCCCCGGGGGCCCAGTTCTTTGTCAGTCCGCCCCTTCGGGGAAGGATCCTCACATGGTCGGGTAAAATTTTCCAATTTTGTCGGGAAACGATAAAATATGAAATATTTCCCACACTGACCAGTCGTCTCTGTGATTTATTTCATATTTTGCTTTAAAGTGGACCTAAAGTCTAAAAATTCAAAAATATTTATTTTAGAGGTTACAAAGTTAATCTTATTGGTCCAACTCCCATTGTCATAGCTTATTCCATTGCTGAGATATTAAATGTTAAAATTTATTCACTTAAATCCAAACAGTTCATTGCGCAATAATTTTTGACATTCTTGTTGTACAACTCACATTAAATGCTTTGTTTTCTTTTAAAATTAAAAATGTTTATATGACCTTGACCGCTTCCTGTTTTCTTGCATGACATGCTGTACAGAGAGGGCTTATATAGTCAAGTCACCCCAAAGCAGTAAGAACGCGATTACATTTTGGCACAAGGTGCGGTGGCTTTCAGAAAAACAAAGAAATACAAAGATTGTAATTTGAGTAGTACAACAATGACATCACAAATTATTGCGCAATCTACCTTTTTAAATCGAGTGAATAAACTTCAACATTTTATATCTCAGCTTAAGAAAGTCCTGTGAAGATGGGAATTGGACCATTGGAATTCAGTTTTCATGCTCTGTAATATATATTTTTGAATTTTCAGACTTTAGATACACTTTAAATAAGGACAAACCCTGTTATAAATTCCCCAAATTTCCAATTTTACTAACTAAAAACCCAAAATGCGCGCGGAAAATGTTGCTCTCGACAACCTTTCGGTAACCCGTCACCCTTGTCGGGGCTTCAGGCTGCAGTGTCCCACGTCCGAGGAGTTTGGACCCCCTGTTGCGAAAATTCTGGCGCTACCCCAACATAAGCACTTATTTTATCGTATCTACTATCCTGACTATTGACGAAGAAATTAGAAATTCTGCGACTGAAGATCACGGCTCCCTGTGCCTGGATGACCCGAATGCAAAGTATCGCAGGGCCTCAACTATATAGTTTACGCCAACTTTCTGGGTTTGCCAAGGTGGGATGGTGACATCATCATCTGTGCCCCCACCCCAATTACCAATCCCTGACGACTCCACTGACATAATCAGTTCAAAAGTTTGCCAAAGATAGCACCATTTTCCAGCTTAACCACCTTAATGGACAAAACCTTAAAGGGAAGGAGATATCCCACCACTGAGACCCTTTCCCAAGGATGCCATTCCCACGTGCCAACTATCCTAGGTACACCACTGCACTTATCAAACTCAAGACTCTGGCGCAGACCCTGACCGTAGATGAAAAAAATGAAATGATGCTATTGTTCCTTGTATTTGTACCTTGATCAACACATGTTTGCTTGTGAACATTGGACAGTTTAATAAATATGGCAATATGCTAACGATCTTCCTGTCAGGTGCGATCTAGAAATTTCGAAGGGGCAGGATGGGTAATCTCAAGTGCACCTCACGCGTAAGGGCCACCTGGTGAGCCCTCCAGTGGCGGCGCCCCGGAAGCTCTTGCAATACAGTGTATCTCATATTAAAAACACAGAAAATCGGCTCCACTTACACTCTGTTAACGACATTTTATGTCATTTCATATTTTGTGAAATTCAAAGTTAATATAGATGAGTACAATTTTATTGGGCAAAACCATGAAATTTGTTGGGGCGACTGAATGGTTGTCGTCGGGGATTATTCTTTATCTTACCCATTAAGGCTCCCTAATTACCAAACTGAAAAATCTTTTTCTTACAAAATATGTTTGCCACGATGGCGAGGCTGAAGAAAAAAATCTTCCAAAAGTCAGGAAAAGAGGAAAGAACTTCGCAACGATGCATTTTCGTGTTTCTCTTGAATCACGCCTACACGGAAGAACAACATTTGTGGAAACGTTGAATAAATCCAATATGTATGAAACGGCAGGCGTTACCACTTAAAAGAACTATAGATGAAAGCGCGCGAAGCGCACGAAATTGTTTTGAAGATATAGAAAGAATCGTTCCAGAACTTACTGGCTACGAGCCTGATAAATAGACGTCTGGAATAATACTTCTGAGTATATCTATGTTTTCAACAATATTAGTCTATATAAATTTTTGCGCAATTTTGTGGGGCTTGGAAAAATTTGGGGGGAGCTCCTGTAGAACTGTGCCTGGTATATTTACCTTAATAATGTTCATGAGATTGATTATAAAACGTGGCGCATGCGCGCGAAGCGCGCCGAAACTTTCAATAAATAAGATTTCCATGACAAAACCTACATTCAGAATCTGCATCGAGATACTTTTCAATTGCCCAACAAATCAACATGCCACTCAAAAAGCCAGTCTTTTACCTGGTAATTCGTAAACAGCTTTCAACTTATGCTGTTGTGCTTCTCCGAAAGTTGCTGTCGGAAGATATTGATAATAAGAACAACACTGAGGTAAGGTTTGAAAATTTTGAGAGTTTGAGAAGAAATTGAGAAAGAAAGACAGTTTTGATTCGATTTTACGTGAGGAAAATAACGTTTGGTATTATTCTCACTTGATCTTGTTGTTGGAAAATATATGCAAGGTTGATATAGGATCAGTCGGAAAAAATGTGCTAGACTGAGATATAAGAAATTCCAACTGTTATTTCAGATTTTCCGACTATCGTAGCCCTGACGAACTTGGGGTGGGAGGGGTGTGAGACACCCCCACCCACCCCCCGGTGGCTACGGCATTGGTTATATAGCGCCAATCCGTGTCATGTGCGGGCGCGTCCATTTATGGACAGGGTGTTCGAAAATGGACACTGTAATGGTCCTTTCTTGAAGTACCCCCTCACTAGCTTTGGTTTTCTCCATTCCACATTATCGGTGGATAATGGTAAGGAGAAATTGTATCTTGATTTCTCCTTCCCCATGTTTACCGAAGAAAGGGGTGGGAAAACTGGCATGTCAGATTTCACACCACAGCGATATTCTCCGCTTCCGTAGTTTTCGGTATACGTCCACCATAGGGCGTGAACTGCTCCAATTGCGTGAGAAGCGCAGGCACCGAAATTTTTCTACTAAAGGCATCATTTTTTCATACTAAATTTCACTCAGTGGTTCTGTCTGGAAGATAAGTGTGATTTATAAATGCTTTTTTATCCACTAGAGAACACTAATTTACTTCAAAAACTCTTAAAAAGGGGGGGGGGGAGTCCTCCATCGCCCACAAGTTAGTTACAAACTTTCCTCTTGCATAGTATGCAGAAGATTAGTTAGTTAGATGAGGGTTAACCTCCCAGTTTCCAACCAATTGGTTGGTATGCAGAAGAACACAGGTGGCAGGGGCGTCGATCCTGGGGGGCAGGGTGGGCAATTGACCGTCCAAAGGAAATATTGGGAAGGCAAACATATCCGTTTGCCTCCCCCCCCCCAATAATTCAGGGAGAGTAATAAAATACAGGCAGAGTAAAAACAAATATAATATTGTGGTAAACAGATGACTTTCGGGCTTTGAGAAAACGCCAATTTGAGCCTATTAAAGTATTAATGTGAATCTCCCATCTAACCCTTTCAACATAATGCATATTCCCATATCCCATATGCTATTTTTTTCAACACTTCAGATAACTATTTATACATTTTCTATTGAAATTAGGGTTGTCGGGAAATTTTGCCCCCCCCCCCCTCCATCCCCAAATCCGATCTACGCCCCTGACAGATGGAACAAATTAACTGTTAAATGAAGCGAAAGCGTTGAGATGGTATTGAAGAAAACAATGGAAAAGAATTGAACTGAAGGTGTAGGCTCAAAAATTTGGGTACTTTTCCAAAGATTTGTAACGGAAAATACGTCAATTATTCATGACTGAAGACATTTCACACCACCCCTGAAGAAATCTCTTGCTTAAACTTGTTTTTGATCATTTTAAAAATTTCGATTGGAAACCATTAGGCTTTCACTCGCCCCCTTTCAATACCCTTTGACGTCACTTCCTCCTTGAGAAATTTTTTATTTAAGGTGGCTTAAATGAAAAATTGTGCTATCTTTTGCAAAGTTTCGAGAGGATAAAATTCTTAGAACTTCTCATTACTTAGTGATATTTGGCTGTGGCATGACACTTCTCCAAGGTGGTACCATGAGACCTGCACTGGGAAACTCTGGGGTAATGGCAAAATGGTGAAACTACATGAGCAATGAGAAACCAGGAGATACAATGGAGAGTGAGCAAGGAGGGAGTAGGAATAACAAAAGGGTCGTAAACTAAGAGGTATGTAATTGTACTAACATTCACTAGACTACCAAATACCAATAACAGGGTGCGCTAAGCGCGCAGTGAATATTCTATGAAAAATGTCTAACGCAAATACATACTTCCAATTTTTCACGTCATGCTATAAACCTGACAAATGTTGCGATAATTACTCATACTCATGATGCTAGATTACTATGGTCCCCTCTACGCACAGAGGTTGGAGATGCTTCTCTATCTTTTGGTAAAGTGTTTTGGCCAGAATTATATTCCGTGGTATTATTCCCCTTATGATTGTAATAAGATATCATGAAAGCGTGAACAATGATTTACGTCAAAAATCATTTCTATGCCAAGGTTGCATGCAGACTCTCCACCGAGATACTATCTATCCCCCCCCCCCCCCCCCCAAAAAAAAAAACCGTGCCTGACAATTAGATTGCGAGTCTGCTGCTTGGTAATTCGTTAAAGATTTCAGTTTTCATAAAATATGTCTCCCGAGAAGAAGAGGAAGGCGAAAAGAAATTACTTGCTTCGCATTTCTGCAGTGCCTTACCCTTTTGTAACCACGTCTATGCACATGAAAATTGGCTCAATTGTAGACCTCAATGATGAGTGATTTGAATACTGTTGATAATAAGCACACCAATGAGGCTAAAAGCGTGAAAAAAAATGAAAGCGAATGACTAAAGTAAATCCATCACTTAGTCGAAAACACACCTCACCGTACCCTCTGCAGAAATCTATAGCTTTAAAGCCTGCTCTGTTTATTTTAAGAAATTCCGAAAATTAACGGAAATCGATTGGGAGGGGGAAGCTCTCCATGTCCCCCATGCCGAAGCCACCTCACACAACGGCAAGTCCCCCTTTGCAGTCTGACGTCTTTAATCATCCTAAAAGTAGTGTTTGGCGAAAATTTGGCATCTCAATGAACAATGTTGTAGAATTTTTTCTTTTACACAAATTTGTTACTACAGATCAATGCAGTAAGCCGTGCCCCTCCCATCGCATACATATATCATTTTGCACGTCATTACCGTAGATCTGCAGACTAGCATCACTGCCCATCCATTTATCTATTTTCGCCGCACACTGAAACCCTCCTTTCGTCGTCAACCACTTTAATGGATTTCTAAGAGATTTTTAAGAGAGATGATTTCAACTAGAAGCTCCACCCAACCACCATGCAGGCAGCAAAAAGATCCACTTTGAATATGATTTTAGACAATTTTGTTACTTTTTTGTTCTTTTTCCTCTTCTCTTTTTTCTTTCTTTTTCCTTTCTTTTTCTCCTTCATTTTCCCCGGAGAGGGGGATGGGGCAGGTCCCCTAGGTCCCCTAAATCGCGCCTGCTTCCTGTCAAACTCAGTGCATTAAAAATTCTGAAAAATAAACCAACTTGTGTGGGTCAACTTCCTTTTTAAATGCCCCCATTTTGCATGTAGGCATCATCTTCAGAATTAAGAAGTGTCCTAAAAGGGAGGGACAACCTCCCTTTATACCCGTCACCCAGATCTACCAATATACACACCTTTCATGAACCACCATTGATCAAACATTTGTCTGCATTTAAAAGAGTTATAAAAAGTTTATACAAGCTCACAGAGTATCATTTAGTACTATCATCCCCAACAAAGTGATTTAAAGACTTTTATACATTCTTTCTGGAGGCATATTTTTACAAATACTGAATGTTCAGACGTACGCAACTTACAAGGCCTATTATTTCCTGCAGTCTGGGAGGCATTTTGGACAAAAAGTTTCTTGACACTCTACGTATCAACTGATGGTGGCGCTTCGCTTAGACAGTGCCATTTATGTCCTTCAATCTCACCCCCTTCTCTCCTAATCTTGAAAATCTCCCCAAGCCTATGTGAGGTTACCATAAACTACGGAAGCAGAGAACATCGCGGTGGTGTGAAATCTGACATGCCAGTTTTCCCATCCCTTTCTTCGGTAACGATGGGAAGGAGAAATCATGATACGATTTCTCCTTACCGCATTATCCACCGATAATGTGGAGTGGAGAAAACCAAGGTTAATGAGGGGGTACTTCAAGAAAGGACCATTACACAGTGTCTTTTTTCGAACACCCTGTCCATAAATGGACGCGCCCGCACATGACACGGATTGGCGCTATATAACTTTGGTTGTATTATTACCAACGTGGGATGATCCCACCGTGGTACGGAGAAATCGTCGACGAGCGAGCTAGCTATATTACTTAAACTGAAAAGAGGATCGATGGACATAGATGGAGTTACATCCCTGACCAGTGAATGTCAAATGTCACAATGAAATAGTGGCAACTACACCTGCTACTACACGAATACGTTTCCCGAGTCATTTACTGTAGGCTACCGTTCGACAACTACAACAGAACAGCTTGCAACTGAGGCTGTAACTTAATTAAAGGAACTATGGCATCCCCCAAATATATTTAGACATATCCCCATAGTTCTAAATCCAGTTGACTGTACCTTGATTGGTATTCATTCAAACAATAATAACACCACCCTGTTGGTAATGATGACTTGGACATTCAGTTGTGTTCCTAATTGGGCTTGTAGTCACACAGTTTGTTTTTCAATATTGTCCAGAGCAATTGAAACTCAGAGCAGGCTACTGTGGCTCTGTCTAAGAATTAAGTGTTCTACTACTATAGACAGTTGTTTGTGTTTAAATTGGAGGCGGGGTTAGAAGTTAGGTTAGTTGGGAGAATTATTACTGTCTGGGGTGAGCTTAGAGGGCCTTTAACTCTCATTATCACAGCCCGAGCCAGAGTAGGAAGATTTCTCAGTGACGAGACGTCAAGGCTCATCAAGTAAGCTACCGCACCATAGAAATATTTCTCCAGATAAATCTACCCATCCTAACAATTCCGTTTACTAGCCTACATATTCGTTTCAACGAAACATTCTGAATTGTTACATATTTCGTTAATTTGTTCAGTTATTACTCATACCGTATTCTTCTCAATATAAAGTCCACCTTTCTAGACTTGACAAGTTTTGATTGATTTTTGCTCTATTAAGAGGTGGGCTCGTAGCCAGAAAAAAAAAACTCAAGACGGGCAAGATAGCATCCGGCGGGGAGGGGGTGGAATGTGTATTTTGGGGTGAGATATACTAAGATGCAATTGCAATTTCAGGGTTTTCAACTTTCTCAAAGGCACCCCTCCCTCCCCTTTTGGCCTTCTAAAGAGGTTTAAAACCATGGTAAAGATACTTGACATCCTATTTTACACTTCAATCAATTCAGGGCCCTCCCTAATACTAAACCGCCACTGTATGAGAAAAAATGGGTAAAAAGAGTGCAATTAAACGAGAACTTGAGGATAAAATTTAATTTAGATACTACCTATACATTACATGAAGGGAAGGAGTATTATGCAATCTCATTTTATTACGTAGTGAAATGTAATGGTGAAGTAGAATTTTCTAGCTCTAGCTTGGTACTCTTGGATAATGGTGAGGCATCCAGAAGGACATTATTACACCACGCACGAGCCGTGTGGTCAGTCAGGCCCTCTGTAAAGTGGTAAAAAATTCCAGACTAATAACTCCCTCAATAACTGTCAGGGAGGTTATTCCAGTCCCGAATTGTACTGGGAACAAAACTGTATTTATAGCAATTAGTCCTAGCAGAGGGGGGGGGGGGGCGGAAGCATGCATATCACGAGTATTACGTATAGGTTTACAAACTGAAGATCAGACAAAGGGATGTTAGCTTCACCGTAAATAGGCTTCAGCAAAGATTACGAGCCTACAACACCTGCGGCGGTCAGACAAAGTACTTAGACCAAAATCTTTCAAGAGAGCAGTCATCGAGCCAACTTCACGGGAGTAGATCTTCTTTGTACTCCCCACAATCTTTCTCGAAGTGAAGTCTGATTTGGGTCCCAAAAGGGACAAGCATACTCCAGTGAGGGCCTAAGCAATCCTTTGTAGGCAGCCAACTTGACTTCTTTGGAACAAATTGAAAGGTTCTTGCGTAATAAGCCAATGATATTGTTTCTTTTATTACAAACAGAATGAATATGTTTACCCCAGTTGAGATTCTTGGCGATGGTCACCCCCAAATACTAAACAGAGTCAACCCTTGTCAAATTAGCCCCCATTGAGAGTATACTTAAAAATTCTTCAGTTGGGTTGTGTTACCTAGTAACAGACATAAAGTTACACTTAGCCGGGTGAAATCTCATACTCCAAGTTTTAGCCCATTGGTCCATCTTAACAATCCCTCTGCAGCTCACAGCAGCCTCACTGGGATCTTCGATGACCCCAAACAGCCTAACTTCAGAAGACACAAGTCTTACAATATCGCTTATAAAAGACAAGGGCAGACGCTTGAGGAATGGGTAAAGTTGTCAGAGCATCCGACTTGCACCCGGAAGGTCTGGGGTTCGACTCCTGGCCCGGTCATACCAAAGACTTTAAAAATGGAACCTACTGCCATTGTGCTTGGTGCTCAGCATAAGCAATGGAGTAGGAAAAACAAGCCAGTGAGCCACAACTGGAAAAAAGACCGTGGCCGGCCAGACTTAAACCAATTGGTTAGAAACTGAGCCGTAAAACCTCATCTAACCAGGGAGATGCGTTAGAGTAGCATCTCCCTGATCTTACTCTAACCCTTCAGGAATGGGTTGGCTCTGCAGTGACAGAGTGGTCTATTCCAGCTGCTGTGCACTAATGTGTTTCACATGTGCGTGAGTTCGAATCCCGCTCGATGTACTTGGGTTTTTCTCCGGGCAGGCTCCGGTTTTCCTATCCCACTTGGCATTGGCTTGCTTGATGAATGACACAGAAAAAACAGGAGGGGAAGCAGACCTAGTATCGTTAACAACCGAGTTGTGAGAGGTCGGAAAGAAAGTTACCGACCCAATTTAATTAAAACTTGCCTAGACACCCCAAGGAAAATAACTTAGCCTTGAGAAGTTCATAGGGGACTGTGTCAAAGGCTTTCTCGAAGTCCAACTTCAGAGTTCGGAGTTAACAAGTACAAATGTTTCGATGAAAGTGAAGTGAATCAAGTGTTAAGCTTCAAAATGGTATGAAGATGGAACTGTATTTCTCAGTTCCTCTTTTAAATAACCACGGACTTCCCATATACATGGACAGAAGATAACGTGACCAATACGGTCGCCACCGTTCCCAACCAATTTAGGCTTACCAAGATGGCCGCCGGGTTGCCACCTTTTGCCCAATTTGACGATGAATCTGCGACATTTTAGATATAAACATGAATGGAAGAACAATATCACAGTCCTTCATTCTATTTGTTGAATTTGACCTGATCTTGCATTCTTTCGAAAATATTACAGGTTTCTCACACAATCTGTCGATACTGAGCCACTTGAGCAAGTCCAAACTTTTACACACAAGCAGCCATATTGGTAAGCCTACTCGGTGGCGACAATTTACGCATAGGACCTTAGCGCAGTTATGCTCTGTCCATATATATATAAGAAGTCCGTGCATATAACTCAGTAAAGCCTCAGCATGCCGTAAAGCCTGTTACGCAGTCAAGCTACGGACCGTATCCTGTATCGTAAGTAAATACAGTGTGTATATAGAATAGAGCAGTTCTTATATCCTGCTCTATGATGGTATAGGCTATAGCTGCATTGACAAATGAGTGCCATACACGAACTTACTTACTCTAAGGCCTGGTAAATATCATTCAAAACAATTTCTTAGACCGTGAATGCAAGAATCCAGCTCCAGCTTGCAAGTGACTGTATGAGGTGTTAGTAAGCTTGTCAACGAGTAAGGGATCATCTTGGAATAAAAGTGGTCTTTGGTAGCCTAGTAGCCTATACTAAAGGCCTAAGCCTAAGTGTTAGGCCTAACGAATATAGGCCTAGGCTAATCTCCATTGCAAGGCATTGTGGATTTGTGGGATACAAAAGGGAGCAACAGCACCAAACTTTCAATGTTACTAGTTGCTCCCTTTTGTATCCCATCATGCCGTAGTAAAGTGCATCGCGTGTTGAATTAGGAGATTAGCAATAAAGGCCTAGCTTATTGGTGTGTTGCCATATGTACAGTGTGCATTCTGCTGCAGAAGTTACAGCTTATTTTAGGCCTATCCGTTTTTCGAAAGATTAGGAGTAATTTTCACAACAGGAATAAGTCATGGTGCCTGAAGTATTTTGTTTTATACTCCAACTTGAAAACTTGTAGTTTCTTTGCCAATACTTGGGGCAAAAGCAATGACCAGATATTTGTATTACGCTCCAGTGCTCTGTTGCCGCACAGCCTAGCCATATCAATGGCTTCAGTCCAGATCGGCAGACGTCATTCTCCCTTACTCTAATTTCTATGACATAACATTAGACCTAGCCTAGGCCCTAAGTCATTAGTCCACTGACCTACTATTTGGGTCACTTTAGGATTCCCATACAGGGATTCCGCCAGAAATGCAAAAAAGGGGGGGATTAATTGCTCCTAAACTGCTAGTCCAAATTGATGCTGTCCCTGGCTAAAGTTACAAGTGGGTTCAGGGGGACAAAAGCTTGCTTCAAGACCCCTATAAGGTGCATTCTGAAGGGTTTTAAAGGCCATTTACCTATGAAAGTCCAAACATTGCTGCAAGGGTGCCCTCTTCTTAAGTAAGAAACCAAGATACGGACAATTTTTTAAATTTTTATGGAAATGAAAAGGGGGGGATTTTACCCACCTTCTTCTGGAAAGGGGGGGACAAATCCCCCCCTTTCTCCCCTTTGGCGGAAACCCTGCCATACTAACGTTAGGTCAGCAGCAGGCCTATATGCCGTTTGCAAAATTGGGGGCTACCACATCTTCAAAAATTTTGACAGTAGGCTACAAATTTATAGAATCAGTGCCTGGAAGTTATGACATTCTCTACTCTAGCAGACCAGCGAAAATTTTGATGGCTTTAGTATAGTAAGATGGGGCATGGATATTTTTGGGGGATCCTTAGAGAGTTGTAGGTAATTTGAGTGGGAAATTAATTCAGTTTGCACAGCTTTTGAAACTTCTTATCCTTTGTCCCCTCTATCAAGTATATCCCCATGCAAAATTCCAGCTGATCCCGTCTGTCAGCGTCTTCTTCTATTAACCTTGCTGTGGATGAGAGGAGAGAAAGCTGAACCAAAAGACATACTGTAGCAGCACGAGGAATCGAACCATCGATCTATACATATTTATACATCACATGAGTCACATAGCATTGATAGTCTGAGTAGACACCACTAAGCTATACGAGCAGTTGGGGACTTTGACAGTTGAAATTAATAGAAACCTGTGGATAGCAAAGTCCCAATTATTTACATGTCATAAATATTTATGAATAATCTTAAAAAATTACTGTAAACTATGAATAATCAGTACAGAATTGAATATCCATGATAATGTAAATATTGATCTACTGCTAAGCTGGCATTGTGCATAGAGCAACAACAGACAGATTAAATCAGTGTATAAGGCACTGTACAAAGACACACGTGGAGTCTACTGAATTCTGCAGATGATTATGCATCAAAGTAGCGGTTTAACAGGGTCTGTCAATATCATGATGATAAAGAGGCTATTATGATATTATCTGATGAAACTACTAAAAACAGAAAACGGCAAAAAGGCTGAGTCAAAATTCAAAGCGAATGAGATCATGTTAAACAACCGTATAGTAGCACAGCAGCTGTGACATGCATGGTGAAAGACACAATGGATCTACTTCTCCATCCATAAAAAAGTGGCAAACAAAAATCCACATTGAGAAGAGTGAAAAAGAACTTCAGTTTTCATACAGAGCAATGCAAACAGAGCAACGCATCCTAATCATAACTGAGATTGCTGTGTGTGAATCAACCAGCCAGGCTTACATACTCGAGAACGTCAATGTGCGCAAACATTCTCGATTAAATAAGAACAAACTCTCCAGTTAGAAAATCCTCCAAAACAAGTATTGAAGAACAGGAATATCTCCCTGGACCTAATAGAACACAAAATCAAGACAACATTTTCTCGACTTCCCGCGGTTGATTAGACTCATTCTGTAGAAAATCCAAAAAATTCACTGTAGTAATCAAGATGTTTGCAGGTTGACAGCAAGACTGAAAACCACTAAAGAAACACTCTTACTGTACCTTTTGATTCCAAAATATGCCATTGAAAAGGAATTGCTGCAAGCCAGGTACTCTAAGCTAATGGCATGGGTGACATACGTGCACCTGACTGTATGGAATTCGCAAACAGTTATGCGATTTCATATTGGACTATTGTATGGTGTTGCATCACGGACAGAAGAGACAGGAAAAGTCATTTGATTGTTGAAGTATTTCTGAGTCATTGCATTATGTGATAAAAGCCAAGTTAACCACGTACTTTTTTCCACTCAATTTCCGTCCCCAAACTTGCAGCTATGCAGAGGGTGTCATTTAAGTTGTCTCCTAACTTTAGTTTGTGACCTCTTTATTCTAATTGAGTTAGAAAATTGATGTCCCATAAGTTCTAAAAGTGTCCCTTGTTTGACATTTCTCATCCCCAGTGATTACCCCTATCACATAACCCTATCCCGTAGCAGTATTCCTTAACCCTAAGGAAGAGAGCGCTATTTTCCTTTCTACTTAGTACATGTATATTTTTGCTCTGTCAGCGTTCCACTAGGGCACATAGCCCATTCATCCCATTGTGTGCATACTGCTATTCATTCCCATCTATTCATCCCTTTGTTGTTGTGCACTGCACAGCGAGCTGAATGGAATGCTTGGAGCTCAAAGGAACTAGTCTGTTGTGACCGGTGTAGGCTGTTCTTTGGGTATTGTTCGTCAACCTTAGTAGCTGGTGAGGTGGAATGTTGTGTCGTCACTTAAGAGCCATTTTGACTTGTCTTGATTTTGCTGAAATTCACCTGGCCTATATGCTGTAAAACAAAGAAAAAACACTGAGTTCCAGTGAATTATCTGCAGACACTGAATTGTAAAGTTTCAGTGATTAAGTGTTCCATTAAACACTAAATGCTGCTGAAAGTCAGTGACAACTTCACTGAATATCAGTGTAATTTAGTTCACTGACAGGCATTGGATTTTGTTCTTGCACATAGGATGCTGAATTTCAGCACAGACCATATAGGGCCTAAGCCAAAAACTTTACCTGGGCCAGATATGGTCTTTATTTATACCATATCTATTTCAGATCTTACATCTTAGTTGGACTTTTGCCCACACTTTTCATAGAGACTTATGCAGTGATACTTTTTCAAAAGTCCCCTCGACTCTCTGGCGAAGAGCCAAGGGGGGAAACCAGACATTGCTCCTAAAGGAGTTCTGCTCCCCAAAGGAGCTACGTCCCCAAGGGACAACAATCCTAACTGACCAACCTCTGACTTATGCAGTGATACCTAGCAACAGCTGTTGCTAAGGTCTCCATCAGAGTTTAAATATGAGGTTGAATTGACTTAAGTACAGAATGTCAACATTCTTTAAATTAGTGAACGGCAAAATGCTTTAAAATTCCCTCTTTTATGTGATCACAGTGTTATGTGCTTTTTATTTATACTTTGTTATGTATTTGACTGTATACATATGTTGTTTACTGCTTTTTGAATATTTTACTTATAACTTCCTAAGTCATGAAAAAGGAAGTTTTAGATGCTCCAATTTAGTACAGTAACACTGCATTTGCATAGTGTGATGTGTGCATGCAGTTGCTGAACTGAAGATTCAGCATGCATGTTTGCACTGACTCACCACTGGCAGTATGAGAATTCTTGATGCTGCTCTGGCAGTAAGAGAAATCAGCACTTACTGTACAGTATACTAAGAGAAATTGCTGAATGACCTGATACAGTTCATATTTTCACTGACAAAACATTGAGAAGCTGCTGAAAGTCAGTGACTTTTTTTACAGTGATAGGCATAGGCCTACAGTATGTGTGCCAGTACTAGCGCAAAACCCCTTTTTGGGGATTGTATTCTTCCGAATTTACCAAATTCACCATGACTCACAGTAACTCACCGGAGCCCACCGGCAGTAACTGCCGACGGTGTCGTAAAAAATGGGGCAGATAGCAGTTTCTGGCTTATGTAGAGCCCCCTTCTTTTCTGCAGAAGAGGATGAATTTTACTTTTAAACCCATTGACGGTTGTAGCAGTAATAGCTTGCTGTGACACTTTGTTCCACTCAGTAGTAAGGCGTTGACTAAAAAAGTACTTCTAATATCCAGTGGACAGTAGTGCTTTTGGAATTTTATTATTGTACATCGGGTCTCTTCCATATTCAGTACAAAGACCAAGTCTTTCATACAGCATTGAAATAACCTTGCAGATGTTATTAAGATACCGGTGAAAACACTTTTATATATTTCACACTATTGGTACACATACTGTAGGCCTAGGCTAGGGCCTATAGCCTGGACCTTGTCCTTAGTCATACTGTAGGTAATTGATCTCTAGGCTAAAGATAATATGTTTAAGACCCTTCATTCTAAGAATACTTCCACCTAGGCCTACTAGTGTCAAAAATGTCAAAAAATTTGGATTTACACAAGCAATCCTGTTTTGTTTCCTAAACATTCTATCAAACTAGCTACTAAATCTTGCTACTGGGATGTTTGGAGAATGTATAGGCCTAAACATATGTACATATCTAGGGGTTTTAACTGGCCGGTTTGGTCTCCGATCCCGTGCTCGAAATCCCCCATCAATCCCAATCACCAACCAAGTCCTCTGGCTGATCTGCAAGGGTAAATGAAGGAAATGTACCGGTAAGCATGCAGTTGTGGCTAAAGTAACGTGATATATGCACATGTGCTGGGATACATGTGCATGTATTTATGATGAGGGCTGAAGGTAGACAGCTGTATAGACATCTACTGCCATCTGCTAGTTTTTACTTAAACCTACACCGAAGTCTACACCTGAACTGACCGTGATAACAGGAGCTAGTGAATCAGCTGGCAGTCTCGGTCAAGTTGCAGTAACCTAGGCTGTTTTGAGTTTAGAGAATCTAAAATGTGTCTGGCTCTGCCAGTGAGTTGAGTTGCCACCATGAATGTTTGCTGATCTGGCAGATGTAGAATGCTACTGGCGATGCTTTGCCTGAGGTTGCACTGCCAGGGTTTCCGTCAAAGGGGGGAAAGGGGGGGATTTGTCTCCGCCTTCCCAAAATAAGGAGGGTAAAATCCCCTCCTTGTCATACTCATAAAAATAAAAAAATTGTAAATATCTTGGTTTCAATACTTAAGAAGAGGACACTTTTGCAGCAATGTTTGAACTTACATAAATAAATGGCCTGTAAAACCCTTCAAATTGCACCTTATAGGTGCCTTGAAGCAAGCTTTTGTCCCCCTAAACCCACTTGTAACTTTGGCCAAGGACAGCATCAATTTGGACGTGGGGTTTAGCAGTAATAAATCCCCCCCTTTTTTGAGTTTCTGGCGGAATCCCTGACTGCTGGTGCTGAGCTGAACATTGCAATTTGACCATGGCAGTTGTGAATGCTGCAACCATTGAAGAGAATTGCCACATACCAGAAATGACTGCAATCCTGCAAGGGCTTGGTCTAGATTATGCTAGTAAACTACGTGGTTGATGAGAAGCCTACAATTAGAATAGTTTACGTAAGACCTATACACACGCTATGACTTAATTGTTATGATTAGGCACCATGTGGTGCTAAACAATACCAGACATTCTACGATGACATAGGGCCAAAGCGATTACTGTATGAAATGTAATCTGCAAAGCTAAGAACCCTATACTACCTGGTGGTCTTCTCTGCTAGAAAGTGCCATCTCCAAGTGACTGTTTTGCAGGGCTGGCATTATAAGACGGGCAATTGCCCGTGCCCGCCTAAACGCCCATCTTGGCTCCTAAAAATAACTGTTAGAACTTGCCTAAGATGGGCAACCATTGCCCGTCTGCCCAAAAACTTCTGACCAGGCCTGCTGTTTTGTGTGGAGAGCTATAGGTCTTTGCTGAGTTGACCCAGTGCACCAAAATTTTTAGCCAATGGCTGATTAAAACTTGTCAACAAGCTACTGAAAAATTACAGTTCCGCTTTTTGGTTTCGACAAAAGAGAAACCTATGCGGTCATGATGGCGTATGTGTGTATGTATGTGTGTGCATGTGTGTATGTATGTGTGTGTGTTTGTGACCCTTAGCTTGTGTGCACGATATCTCAAGAAGAGAAACTCGGACAGTTTTCAAACTTGGTACATAGATGCCCCATATAAAGAGGAAGAACCCTATCGTTTTTGGTGGGGGTCAAAGGCCATCTAGGGTCACCGGGGGTCAAAACCTGAAAACTTTGTGTGCATGATATCTCAAGGTAGGAAGCTTGGATGAATTTCATACATAGTGTGTAGATGCATTATGGTAAGAGAATGAACCCTGTTGTTTTTGGTGTAGGTCAAAGGTCATCTGGGGTCACTGGGGGTCAAAATCTGAAAACCCTGTGTGCATGATATCTCAAGGTAGGAAGCTTGGATGAATTTCATACTTAGTATATAGATGCATTATGGTAAGAGAAAGAACCCTATTGTTTTTGGTGGAGGTCAAAGGTCATCTGGGGTCACTGGGGGTCAAACCCTGAAAACCTTTTTAACATGATATCTCAAGATAGGATGCTTGGATAGATTTCATATATGTAGTATGTAGATGCGTTATGGTAAGGGAAAGAACCCTACTGTTTTTGGTGGAGGTCAAAGGTCATTTGGGGTCACCGGGATCACACCTTGAAAACATTTGTTAAAATGATATTTCAAGCTAGAAAGTTTGGATTGATTTCATATGTAGTATGTAGATGCTTTATGGTGAGAAAATGAACCTTATCATTTTTGGTGGAGGTCAAAGGTCATCTGGGGTCACAGGGGTCAAACACTGAAAACCACGATAACACGATATCACCAGGTAGAAAGCTTTGATAGATTTCATACGTGTTATGTGGATGCGTTTTGGTGAGAAGATGAACCCTATCATTTTTTGGTGGAGGTCAAAGGTCATCTGAGGTCACTGGGGGTCAAACACTGCAAACCTTGTTAACACGATATCGCCATGTAGGAAGCTTGGATAGATTTCATACTCAGTATGTGGATGTGTTGTAGTGAAAAGATGAATGCTTTCGTTTTTGGTGGTCAAAGGTCATCTGGGGTCTCATGGGTCAAAAAGCAAAATTTTAAGAATTCCCAAGATCGTCTCATGGGTTCACCAGAAGTCAAAATGCAAATTTTCCCAAGAATTCCCAAGATCAAATATGAACCTAAAATTATTTTTCCAACATGTTAAGATAGCACTTGACCAGTGAGAAAGATATGGGACATCATGGCATTATTTGGAATAGAACATATATCATCGACACCTCAATGCATTTTTGCATTCTGGTTTTATATTATCGAAATTTTTTTGTAATGATAAAAACGGGCAGAAAAAAGCGGATATTTGTTTTAAACTTACCAGTGTATCAAGGGAATCTAATGCATTAGCATTAAGTAGGAACATTAACGTGCAAAAGTAAGCCCATTAAACCCAGGAGATTACAGATACTGTACAGTGCAAATTATGCAGTACGTGCATGTGTATGCACGGGAGCAATGCGTACATCTTTGCAGTAATCTTTACATAGTAGATGGGTAATACTATGTATGGCCCTTCTCAAATTAGAACATACATAGCTGGCCTACGTCTGTGCAGGTATCAATATTGCGGGTAACATGCATCATGCAAGGGAAGGGCCACGCGATTATCCATACGTATTGCATGCATTGAACTGCGTGCATGCTGTGCCGGGGAAATTGGTAGTTTCATTTCCAAATCATTCTAAGATAAAAGGGATTCTCAGTTTGTGACTTTGACAGAACTATTAAAAACAAGTGGCTCTAGTCATGGCTGGAATGTTCATGCACTAAGGATTATTCCATTATTTGAATGGAAACATCCCCTGTGAAGAACGGGCTTGGTGACTTTGTTCGTAATGTAATGTTAGGCCTATCCTAACGCTATACTATAGCTTGTCTTACAGTCTGTTTATGTTAGGCGAAGTCTTGCACTAATGTGTGTCAGTCCTGTAGCACTGGAATCGGTGGCTACTTTCTGCCAGTCACTGTATGCATCGCATCGACTTTAAAAAATTCTGTGCAAAATAACCTGGCCTAACATTTCGTTACACAGGAGTTTACACATACCAATAATATCGTGCCTAGGCCTAGACCTAGCCCATAGTAGGCCTAACATTACAGAGTAAAGCTAACTTGTTAGGCTTAGCTAGATATAAAACAAAAAATAAAGACTGGTAGGCCTACATGCTTAACGTTATGCTAATATTAGCCAAGCCTGGCCCTAGGCCTAGCCTGATCAAAACCTAGCCTAACAGGTAATGTTGCCTAAGCAGTTGGATGAGATGACAAATAGGGCATAGGCTACAGGGTAAAGTTAATAAAAATTTGTGTCTGAGAGTGCATTTCCTGCAATCTAAGCAGCCAAAATTTCAAAATTTTCTCACATCAGCCCCAACCATGGTGGGGCTGAGGTGGGCCATGTCCACCTGCCAGTGAATTTTCTCTTTTTTTTGAAATGTCAGGCTTATGCCTGAATTTTTACTAATCTATGATCCGTGAACTCACCAATAGACCTTATGCTTGTACATCACATGATGTCATTTGGGACAGTAAACAATGAAACATACTGCATGCACCAAATACATTCGTATGTGTGAATAGTAGGTTATGCCTGTATCTAGCCGGTACACAAATCAGTTTTCTGCATTTGTTGGTTTAAGTTGCAATGATATGCCTCCATCAGAGGGCACAGTTTTCTGTTCTGTAATATCATATGCATAAGTTTCTGTTCTGTTCGTATGCATTGACTGCTCCAAAATTTTAACGTTTGGCTGACAATATGGTTTTTAGCGAACAGAAAGTAAGTAGCAGACCTCATCATCGGGTAGCCTCTTCCACTTGACATGGTCAAGTGGTTAGCGCATCCGACTTGCAGCCGGAAGGTCTGGGGTTTGACTCCTGGCCGGGTCATACTGTACCATAGACTTTAAAATGGAACCTACTGCCATTGTGCTTGCTCAGCATAAGCAGTGGAGTAGGGAAAAAAAGCCAGTGAGCCACAACTAGAAAAAAGGCTGCAGCCAGCTGGACTGAAACCAATTGGTTAGAAACTGAGCCGTAAAACCTTATCTAACTCTAACTCTTCCACTTGAATTCTGACTGTGAATACTCTGTGCTTCTTAAAAGACAGTCAGACCTAATGATGACTTCATATTCCTGTATTCTCTAAAACAGCTTTTGTTACTATTACCAAGATGGTCAGAGAAGCCTGTTTCCACACACGTCTTTCTACTTTCCTAGCTAGATGGAGCTTTGGCAGAATAATAGCATCCAAGCTGTCCAAATGAAGCAATAAAGAGATAACAATAGTTGCAGGCAAAGTGGTCCAAAAAGGGCATTTTTAAGACTGTTTAATTATGCGTAAATTTAACATTACAAAAATCACCCTTTAACCTATACTTAAATGTTTGACATAAGATTGATGGTGAATGCTTGCACATTTGGTTTCCATTTGGTTTCAGTACATTTTTTGCTTAAGAACCTAGGCTGTGTAGCATAGTACTATGTACAGGCACTTCTAATGTGATTATGTGACATAAGCCTGCTACACATTGTTTGTCACCTACTGTACTCACAGCAAAATGTACACAAAAAAAAAAAAGAAAAGACATCTATCCCCTCCCTGTCCAAGTTAACCAAGAACATTGATAATAAAGAGTTTTGTCAACATTAATCCAGTAAATCATTGACAATAAAATCTTAGGACACCACTTAAATCAACAAAATAATATGCAGTGGTTGTTTTGAAGTATTTCATGCTTGGTCGTAAGAGAACACAGAGGATAATTCCAGAGCTGAACATAACAGTGATAGAGTTTTTGTTGTGAAAGTTTTGAATGATATTATGATGCAGAAATGGGGACTTTTGAGTATTGCTGTCATTATTGGGAAGTTACATGAAACAAAATGTGGTAAAAGGTTGTGAAGGGAATCTAGCAGGTTAAATACAGTAGCATTGCTCTGGCACTTGTTAAGGATTGGCAGGTTAAGTGGCAACATACTGGTACGTGTTGTCATTTGTCCGTGAGCTTCAGAAGTTTCAGTAATTAAATGAATAAGGAGTGTTATGTTAAATTGGCAAAGATATTTTTTTTTATTTCAGGTACATTTGAGGAGGATGTGATTACAATTTGTTTTGGTGTTAACTTTTCCTTCATCCTTGTTGTGATGGTAAAGATTTCAGCTGGTGAAGTGGAATATTAAAAAGGCTGTAATTGCTACAGAGGACAAAACTTTCTGTTAAGCTTGATTTAATAAAAGGAGACAACTAAAATGAAGATGTCTAAGACACAGTACTTGATTTTTCTTTGTGGGATGGCAAATTTCATTAACGCAGCTGATCGAGTTATAATGCCAATTGCCATAGTTCCAATGTCAGACCTTTACCATTGGGATCTGCAGCTGCAAGGTTGGATATTAAGTGCATTTGCTTATGGATACATCAGCAGCCAGGTTAGTGATATATCTCAGATTTCTAATTTTTACAGAGGCTGCCCTTAACTTAATGAATTTGTTCATAACATGCCTACAGTATATCTGGAGTCATGCAGTCTTGTAAACAGTTTTATTTTACATGAGCACAATTAAGGCTCCCTGTATGAAAATTGTGAATGTCAGTAGTATGTTGTCTATTATTTAGCTGTAAGTAAGCTGCACAATTGAGAGGAAGAATATTTACTTTGCATCAAAAATCATGTATAGTAACTTCAGGCTAGGAACCTCCACCAATCAATCAAATCATATTTAGGATTACCAGACCTTCATCAAGAAGGAGAGCTGATGCTATTGCTATCATTCATTTGAGAAAATAGCTCAAGGAGCAGAGTAGATCACTCTCTTAAAACCATGCATTATTGTTTGCAATTCATCCTCCACAACAAAACCACTTTCCTAAAATTTTTCAGGGAAGCATTTAGCAGCTCACCTTGGTTTTCTCTAAATGAAGGTCTGAGTTATAGTTTCAAAAATAATTGACTTAACGTCAGGCACAAAAAATTAATTGATTATAGTGAGATATATACAAAAATTAAATATTTTGGAAATCTTCATTTCTGAGCCTTACTCCCTTTTCAGTATTAAACCATCTGTGTAACATTGAAAATTCATTGTGAATACAGCAGTAACAGGTGGAACTTGTGTGGACTCAACTTCTGTAAAAAAATACTATATACTCGTCTATGTTACAACCCTAGATTCTCCAGTGGCACAGTATACCTACAGGCCATTGAGGCTGACCACATGCGCTTAAAATGGCCAGCCAAAAAATTTACTTTTCTGCACGGAATTTCACTGAATTTAGCAAAAATTACTAGGCTCAAAGTACATGTAAATTTTTGACAAAAAACTGAGTTATTTTTCTTCAAAACCATGTCAAATGAATGCCTGCATATACCAAAGATCTACACAGACATTTCACCATCTGAAATGGTGGTAAATCATCAAAACCCCTTGAAGTTATGATCAGAAAACAAGTAGGATATTTACAAAAATCGGCAAAATTTTGCCGGTATAGGCTCCAGTTTGCCTATACTATAGTGTGTTAGGCTATGTCGCTTGTGTGTTAGAAGTGTTTGCCACCTTTAGGATCATAACAAGACAAGCTTAGGACTTGTTTTAAACAAAATTACTCCAAAATCCGAAAATCATGGAAAGGGGTTATGCTTGAAACAGAATTCTGCAGAATTTGGAAAGTTAAAAACGGAATTTTGTGATTTGTGAAGCAGAAAATCAGTAGCCCTTAGTATACATTGCTCAGTGTTGAAACTTGTCTTTTATAGTCGTGGTGCAAATATTAGTGGATCTTCATTTTTCAATTAGTGGTGAAAGGTGTCCTTAGGTAATTTCAACAGTCCAAAGTGGACCTCAAGTTAGAAGAGGTTGAGACATCCTGCAATGCTGTATATCATACTCAGTGCAGAATAAGTGTCAAGACTGTGCTTAATTTACCATAAATTTCATGTGTTTCTGTTTCACATTTCTTTAATCACAGGTTTTAGGAGGCAAAGCTGCCCAAAGGTTCGGTGGAAGAGCTGTGCTTGGTATAGCTGTGGCGTGCTGGTCTTTTGCAACTTTTATCACACCTATGGTTGCTTCCCAGGTCCACATTGTCATCTTCTTAAGAATTCTACTTGGCTTTGCAGAAGGGTTCTGCCTGCCGACAATATTCCATGTATTTTCTTGTAGTATTTTGTTAGAGGAAAGATCCAAAGCCTTTGGTTACCTGGTAGCAGGAGGATCTGTAGGACAGTGCTTGGCTTCTGTGGTTAGTTCTTTTTGTCATTTTGGCGTAATACTTGAATTCTTCTTAAAGTTTTTAGGACATGAAAACTTGGCTAGAAGATTCATCACTACTGTTAAAAGGAAGTATTGTTAAACAGAAAATTTTTATACTTTTGAAACCAGTATTTAAGGGGATTTGCCAGTGACAAAAATCAATGACTTCAAAAAATGCAGAAAATTTTTCTCTTCTAGGAGGTGAAAACAGCATCTCAATAGCTTGTAGCATTTGGAAGATACTAATTTTCAAAGACATGCAATTTTTTCTCAAGATAAAGTGCATTATGGGAAATCTGTGATGTCATCGCAGCACATTAATATGACAAAGCATTGAATTTCTTTATAAATATTGACACTGTTGTAGGGAATATTTAGCAAATTTGTTTGTTATGCTGTACACATGGTGTAGATTTATGCTAAACCTACATGGAAAGATATTCAAACATTCCAGCAGTATCAAATTTCAAGGACAATAGGACATTCAATTATGAAGGAAAACAAAAGAAATCTAAGGCAATGTGCCCTCTTTACATAACATTATGTGACTTTGATGAGAACTAGAGGTATTTTTTTTGACAAAAATAAGTAGCCTTTAATATTAGATATCTCAATTTGGGAAAAGAGTATCGCTACAGGGTTTAGATGGTGTGAACTGAAATTGTTTTTCTTTTACATGGGGCTCATATGAAAAGCCACTGGAAAATGCCTTTAAAGAACAATAGAGAATTCAAAATAGGGCAGTACAGTAGCTCCCTTTTCAAGAGAAAAGGTTCTCACGGAAAAAAATTCAGTTATGTTTTGTTCAAGAATAATTTGTGGACCAAACTTTCAATACTTCAAATGATGCAACATTTGTTACTTACTCTTGTAATCCATAATATTTGGAGGAGATAGCAATGCCAAATTTTATAAGGTCAAAGGTCATATCAAGGACAGGTCAAAGTTCATTGTATGTTAGATTGTAAAATATCACCCAGAAAAGAAAAAAATGGAACTTCAGTCAAGTAGAAGCAAGTATTACTCGAGTCTATTGGTAAGACTGAATGGTTTAGTAATGATTATAGCTGTTTTCTGTGTGTGCCTTGTTGGTGCATTTTAAACTCAATATTTCCTTTTAAAGGAATGCTTTTTAAAAATGTTTTTTTTTTTCAATTTGTAAATTAATGCACCTACGAAAAGGTTCCTAGGTACAGGTGCATAAAAAATTTAGTGCACTAATATGTTTGATATAAAATATCAGTAAAGAAGGGAGTAATGAATGTGATTTCTGTGTGGAAGAAGTAGATTCATTTTGAGTCTGAAAATAGCTGAAATATAATGTTCTTTCATTTCTGTCCATCCTGTCATTAGTTTTTTCTTCATCTGTACCTTTGATGTTATCATTCCATTAACATTATTACAATTTTGATAAATGATAAATCTATTTGTTTTGTAGATTTGCCCATATATGAGCTGGCCAGATATGTTTTACACATTTGGTGCTATTGGGTTTGTCTGGGTCTTACTGTGGTTCATGCTCTACACCAAGGAAATGGACGGTGTGAACTCGGACCCTCAGAAACTAATGGAACAAAAGGTATGGCATTGACATGATGTGTATATTGAAACACTCAAAAGTTTACCCCTAGTTAAATTGCTGCATATGATACTCTCTCACCAAACAATACAATACAATAGCTTACTTTTGATAAACTGATTTTAAGAAAACAGGCAGGTTTCATGTGCTTCTGAAATTGATACCATGTGTATGACAAAAACACATACCATATATCCAGGATTCCTCTAAGAAATAAATGTAGACAATATTCAGAGGTAAGAATTCTGAGTTTTTGTCTAAATAGATGCCACTTACAGCTCAGATGGCACACAGATGGGCTAGGTACATGAGCTGGGGTACGTGCTCAGCATGAAGTAATGAGTGGAATTATGGGAATTTTGACTCAGTAGCTAATTTTGAAGAGGAAACACTGCTTTAAGACATACCTCCGTTTTCTTACATACTTGAGCTCCATTCTTATTGTTGTCTAGTTTACCATCTGTTGCATGCTTTTTTCCTTTTGTTTCTCTAAGGTTATCTCTTCAAGTCACATGCTAGGTTTTTGTCTTAGACCAGCCAGGGGAGCTATCCCCTGCCCCTGCCTTGGTTTGTGTCTTTTCCCCCTCCCATGAAAACTATCCTGTTAGTAAGGTTTAGTGTGCCTAACTTTGATTTCTAGAGTTCATAGGTTGCACCATTTTGCATGTAAGCCACATTACATCAACAAAAATTTTGTAATGGGGGGGGGGTCCTTTTCCCTTTGAGTCCCTCCTCAGGACAGTCTTCACCCTCCACAGACAGCCCCCTACCTGCCATAAAAGAATCTGCATCCTCGGGACCTTTGCCACAAGTTGGTAGCATTGTGTATTAAAGTTTAAGTGTCTTCAGGAATTCTTGTTAGCACCCTCATGAATATTACAAGACAGTAAATAGTACAAAGAACACTTCACCAATAGGATGTCACTCACCTAAAGTTCAAGTCTCTTAACTGGTGGCTTTTACATTCCAGCAAGTGTTCATTGAAATATGCTTTCAAGTCTGTTTGCTTTAAGTAGGGGGATGACAATGCTCCCAAGACAGCTCAGAGCTAAGTTTGCTTTTTGGGAAACCACAGTTTCCATTTTACTTGAGCTTCATTGTCAGTGTTGTCCATTCTGCCAGCTTCAGACACCACATCATTTTGCAATATGAGTTTTACTCTTAACCTTGTCTGTTTAATATCCTGCAACTAAGACCCCCTGCTTTTGTTACCCTGAGTGCTATTTCAATTTTATCTTTTGTTCAGGTCGATACCACCAGTCAGGTTAACTGGAGGAGCTATATATCTCATCGGCCTTTATGGGCTATTTACTTTGCTCATTTCTGTATGAATACCTCCAATTACATCATCAGTACCTGGTTGCCAACATATTTACAGAAGACCCTAGGGGCCAACCCACATGATATCAGTTTCACTGCCTTGCCCTTCATTGCTAACTCCATCGTTGGGGTCGGTGAGTTACTTTTTACAAAAACATGAACAGTGTTCCTCCATATATCTTTAACAGGTGGACAATGTAAGGGTCACAAACATTCTGTTGTACAATTTAGTTTCCTTTAATAGAAAGGATTTGTTCGTGACATCTGGCATGTGTGGAAAAACTTGGGAAGCTGGGAAGCTCCTTCCTGGGAAGTTTGGGTGGGAGGGAAATTCTTTTTTAAACATGGAAATATGTACATTTAAAGGGAATTATACTCTGCATTTTTTTCCCAGCCCAGACATTGGGTGACATTATGTGTTACAACCTGTCGCATGTTTGACATGTAATAAGAAGTACTGTACAGAAATAATTTTCTTGAATTAAGTTGTCAAGTTGTTGTTTGGAAAGGCTAGAATACATAAATGCCATCCTGACATCATTTAAAGAGAAAAATATATGACATAGATTTTGAAGATTTGCGAAAGACAGGTGAAAAGTGACTACATAAGTAATAAAAATGTCATATGAACTATTGGTACAGTTGTAATGCTGTGGTGTAAAAGCCATTATCCTGATGCTGAGGGTCTCTACTTACCACTAGTAAGTAACAAGGAGGATGTCACAGTTTAGAAAACATGGAAGAAACATTGATCCATTTTTCTCATTTAACCTTTTTTTTTTGGGGGGGGGGGATGTTAAGTTCAAAACATGTTATCTGAAAAGAAGGAAGGTTTACATGCAGCTTTCGAGGCCTGGGAAGTGTCATTTCGTATAAATTTGGAGGCACTTTGGCACTGAATTTCTTGATGTGCTTACACGCCAGTCAGTGGTGGGAATTCTCTCACAAAGTGTCACATATCAGCTCCTGGGCCTCGGCAATTGTGGGAAATCAAAATATGGGTTGCCAGTGAAAAACTTCGGCAAATACTGTGCTACACGTTTGTGTGCAGGTTACTCTACTGTGTGGCCAAGCTATGTACAGCTGTTTTAGTGGCTCATGTCACCAACATATTTTTAACTGGGGAAGTACACTACAGTTTAGTGGTCAGGTAATTGTGGAAGGTACTGACTTTTAATAGTCAATGCATGTTACAAGATTGTTCATTTGTTAGTTAAATAGGTATTGAATGAAACAGTTTTTGTGCAGATTTTTTCTTTCACTTTGCCTGATGATTAGACTCTATGTCAGTCAGGAAAGTTTTCAGAGCAGAGGATTTTTTATGTTGTTTTGTATTGTAGTAAGTGCACATCATTCTGTCCAATGGGGTTTCTGTGCATATCCTTTCAACTTATGTACATGTGTTTCTGCTTGTGTTTTGTTTGCACTTATGAGATGTGTTCAAGTGAAGGACAAAAAGAACAAGCAAAACAAAAAAAATTAAGCAAGCAATTGTACTGGATAATGGACATAAGTTTATTCTAGTGCAACTTTCTACAAAATTTATGAATAGAATTAAAAAAAAAACATACAGAACAACAGTAAGACAGGATCAGACTAATAGAATTAACAACACTGGGAAAAAAAGACACTATGGAACTCATTATAAGAGAAAGCTGTTTTCTACCAAGAGACCTGTTCTGTAAGTAGAGTTCTTAAAGAGAAATATTCAAAGACATTGAGTGATATTAGGATTTCTTAATTTAAAGTTTGTCAGATTACACAGAGAATTAAGCCAATCACCTAATAGCAATATCAGTTTGTTTGCCTATGTTACTTTCTTAGCTTGTTTAACCCTTTGAACCCTGAACTATCTATGGCTATTGATGTCCTGCCCCTGAATTATCCATGCATATGTACTGCAACCAGAGCTACTTGCGCCCTGCATGTCCAGTAGCCTAGGGCCTATCCCAGCCTGTATCACAAACTGGTTATCACTGGGAACGTCATAAGATGCAATTGGTGTATTCACTGCACCATGTCAGATCTCAACAGTGTACATCCATTCTAGATGCTCTTTTCCTCCAGTTTCTTGTAAAACTTCAATTTGAAACTTCGCAGAAGGAATTTAGACTAGTGTCGCTAGCAGTTTCATTCAAAACCCAATTGTTAGAAGCTGTTTCATTTTCTGAAAATTGTAAAATCCCATAACATCATTTGAAAGCCACTGCAGCGATATTTCAGTTACAGGATTATTTAAGAGGAAGTTGCCATAGTGGCATTACAGGTTCAAAGCTGTAAACCTTTTCCAACCTCTGAAATGCTGGTATCCATGCCTGTCAGTCTGAGAGAGACATGTGTTTACAAAGGTGGTTTTATTTATCACTCAGAGAAGAATGTGAGAGTTGGTATGGCCATGTTTAGTCGTCTGATAAGCACCTCTCACCTGTCAAAGTCTGCAAAATATGGAAAAGATCACAAAGGAATCTTTGCTCATATTAAATGCATTGTCTGATGGCATTTTGTTGAGGCCTTATATGTAAGAGAAAAACTTTTCGTTAAACGTGATCCAAACCCAGCACCAAATCTCCATTCTTTACTCAAGATATCCCTTCTTGAAGGTTGGTTACTTTTGTCAAGATATACCTCCAGGTCCCTCAAGGTCACAGAATGCGATACCAAGAAGGCAGATTGCCTTGACAGATGTATTCTTCATAATTGAAAACCTTGTTTGCCCTTGAAATGTGGTACTATTGAAATGTTGTGAAATTTTTCTGTATACATCTAGTGTAAAACTTTTCCATACTTTGGGGTATAGCAAACAAAGTTATGAAATATTCAGTGGTATCAGCGTTATGAAGAAATATAAAATCTCCTTCTGATGAATGTGCCCAGATGACATCACAAATTCCCCATCATGCACTGCAGAAGCTGCAAAAACAGCATTTCTTCTGAAATAAGTTTCTTCCAAATGCAAGGTTCTATTGAGATGGGGTTTTCACTGCCTAATACTGAAAATTTTCCTGCATATTTTGAAAACATCAAATTTGGTCACCAGAACATTCTTTAAGTGTTTTAACACTTACCCCTAAAATTCTGATTTCACTTCTTTTGTAATTAAAATGAAAAAATAAAGAAAACAAGTTTTTCCACTATCACAATTGTCCCATACAAGATAACATTTTGCAAACCTCAGTTGTTTAAATATTGTTATTATAGCAAAGTGTTAATGTTCACCTCATAGGAAATGCTTCAGGCTGGAGCTAAACTTGAATGTCATGAGCAAGGTTAGAAGGTAAAACTGATAGCAGTTATATGACATAGGATGTTTTGTCATAATTAACGTTATGTTCCTATGTCTTACAGTGGCAGGTCACAGAGCTGATTACCTTATAGCTAAAGGAAGCTGGACAGTCTTGTCTGTCAGACGACTTATGACCGGCATCGGTCTTCTTGGTCCAGCTGTCTTTGTCCTTCTCTTTGGATCAGTCTCTAGTGTTGCTGTGGCAATAAGGTGAGAATTTTTGAAGGATAAATTACAGGTTAGGGAGTATGCCCATGTAAAGATACTTTTTGGCTTCTGAAAAAGGAAAACTTGTGTCATTCAAATTTCCTACGAGTGAAACAAATCTGGTTTCAAAATTGGTAGTATCATCAGGAATACTGGTTAGCACTCTTGCTACATGCAATAACAGTATTGCAATAGAACTTGAAGCATGGAACCTGCAAAAGGTCACTCATTCAGGGTTTGCCAAAGTGGTCTCTTGATGCCTTGTTAATTCATTTCAGCAAGCCTTTAATTTATCGTTATGCAATAGGTTCATGTATCACTTTTTAGTGAAGGAATACATTTGTAAAAGTTGGAGCTAAGAAGGCCCTTTTACAAGGTATGCCATAGATACAACTTTTCTAGCAGTTCCATCTAGGAAGAAACATATCGGTGACAAAGCTTTCTCTGTAGCTGGCCGCTCACCTTGGAACACACTCACATGCAATATCAGGAAACCTCAAACAGTCAGTACTTTTAAAGAGCTCCCCAAGTCTCACCTGTTTTAATTGTACTTTTGTGTTCTTTTTGTGTTTTCAGTGCTTTGATCTTTTGGAGTTAGTGCTTTATAAATATTGTAGGCATTGTATTGCATTGTATTAGGTTTGACCAAATTTTTAATTCTTTAGGTTGGAAATAGCGGAAAAAATGTAACTGGGATACTTTGTGCAAATGTTCCTATGCTGCATCGCAAAGTTTAAAACTGGTAATGTTAGTTATTACCATGTACTAGCTTAGTAATGATGTAGACTGGATAATGTACTAAGGAGGGGATGGTATGGTGCAAGAAAAATTCTGATGTCATACTACTATATGTATGCTTCTATGTGTTATCCTGTAGTAGGGTTTTCATACCTGTTAAAGTCGAAGCTCATTTAATAAGTTTCCTGAAGAGTACAAAATTTTGTAAGTGTGAGCTCTAAGGATACTAAAATGACAAACAAAGGACAGATGGAGGGTCTGATAGGGGATAAATTTCAGAAAGTAGGTAATTTGAAGTTGGTGAGGATGGTTAAGTTGTATGATTGGGTTTCTATAGATAAACTGGAAGAGGATTAATAGAGGTAGGAATATAAGACTGGCACTGTGTGGGTTTCTTTTTCTGTATTTAAAATAAAATGGAACAGAAAAGGTTACCCGGCCATTTGCAGTGACACTAACAAATGTCAAGTTAAATGATGGTGAACTTGAGTTGAAAGGTTATATATACATATATATTTCTTGCTATCTTTACAGTTACATTTCTATTTCCCTTGGTCTCTGTGCCTGCAACTCAGCTGGACATCTCAGTAACCATGGAGATGTTGCACCTCATCACTCGGGCATCACATTTGCAGTTTCCAATACCCTTGTAAGTTGGCTCTTTAGTTTCTTGATGTGATTGTTAAAAGTTTATAGGGAGAGTGACCTGCCAGTGTAGAATTCAGTGATCTAGTTCACTGTATTCAAAAGATGGCTGGGAGGGGGTATGTTCACTAAAAGAGGGCGGAACTCCATCAGATGCTTATTTTTAATAAGGACCCTTGTGTCCTCAAAAAATCCTCAAAAATCTAAATAAAATTTTGGATAGAATTAATTAGTTAACCACCCAGTAATAAGTTGCATTTTACATCCTGTCCAAGTTTCTTTATGTGTGACTGCTTAATTGGGGACTTACCCAGGTATTTGTCAGTTATTTTGGACAAGGTAACCTCAAAAGATCCAATAATTTTCTGTAAGACTAGTTGTCTGCAAAACCACTGTCACACTCATAGCAACAGAACCAGCAGCTTGGCCTGTTCAAAGTATAGGGCAAACCAGTGTCGTGATGAGCAGAAACAAAACAGGCCCTTAATAATCCTTACTATGGTCCTGTTAGCATTATGAATAATTACATATATGAGGCAGAAATTGTGTGCATGTATGCAGTAGAAACACTCATTGGTTATGTATATTTTGTATTTTGTATTTTTTTTTTTTTTTTGTAAAGAAAGAGTACTGTATTTTCTTTATCCTTCCAATAACGTACTTCATCTTATTATAGCATGAATGCTTTGCTTATTGTTGATGAATTTATTTACATTCATTTTCCATAGGCAACTCTTCCTGGACTGACAGCTGGGCCAGTAACTGCTGCAGCTGTGGATTACTTTGGGACCTGGACGCCAGTGTTTCTGGCCGTCTCTTTAGTCAATGTTGCAGGTGCTGTTGTGTACATCACAGAAAGCTCAGCAAGTCAAGTTCTTTAAAGCAGGTCATTTCAAAAAGTGTAAATAGCTGGTGGACATTTGTTCCCACACTTATACAAAATTTATTCGTCTGTCTCTCCACCTTCCAGTGAAGGGGAATTGTCATAATGCACTAGCAATTTTGGCCAGTCATGAGTTACAGACAAGGGATTTAAAGCACACAGTCATACAAAAGAGCAGTACTGTCGACACTTCAGCACCCATTTAAACTTTTGTCAAAAAGTACCAGCTTTAAAAAGAGAATTTTACTCGGATTGCAGTTGCTAGCAGTGAATATGCTGATGTATGTTCAAGTCCTCAAAGTGTATTACTAGGCATAGGACAATGCACCCCTCAAAGTTTGACTGTGCTGTCACTCAGATTTAGACGGACCTCCCTCCCCTCCTATGGAGTTAGTTAGATGAGATTTAACGACACACCAACATGCATGTGTTATATAGTGTCATCTAGGTAAAAAAAGTGTAAATACAGTTTCAATTACGGTTGAAGTTCAAGTTCGGTTTCAAATACAGTTCAAAACGGTGCAAGTCCTCCCCTTTAGTCGCCTCTAATGACAGGCGAGGAATACCATGGGCATATTCTACAACCCCCAGCCGACAGGGGGCTCCAGAAGTGAATAGCTGTATTCTCAATAACATACCCTCAAAATGGATTCATGCAACTGTCCCTCTAAGCATAAAGCTGCCCCCACCTCTCCCATCCCCACCCCAAACCGGAACAGCTGGTTATAGGCCCATGTATCACCTGTACAAACTTGGTGCTTCCTACACATTATTTGATAAATTTTCTGTTTGTATAGACCCTTTGACCTTGTGTTTGCTTGGTTTTGAACATTAATCCTTTCATGAACTGTTGATGTGAAATGTTAGTGTTAGTTGTGTGGGGTTGTGGTAATGGTCCCATGGCTGTATGGCTGTATGTGGTATGAAGTATTGAGGGCGCAATGCAGTTTGAACAACATATGAAGTATATATCAAACTGCCTTGTTGGGGATGAAGCTTTAGAATTCCTTGAAATAGTTTCTTTAGTGAAATAGAAATTGGAATACGTTTGAAATGGTGAACATATATCACCGGAGTGAAGGTAACATATCAAAGTAAGTTACTTCATAATAACATTTGATAGAATGTGATAGTGAAGTAATCAAGCTACCATGTAATTGTTCCAGTTTTCAACTGATATCCTATTACAAAAATTTTGAAGCAACTTTTGCCAGTTTAGTCATATTGTTGTAAGTATTATCAGCTAATTTATTGATTCTAGATAGTCTTATTCAAAAGTTCAAAAATAAAGTATGTCATACTTTCTTCAGATTGTGTATTAAACTTTAGTTATAAAGATATCTGAAAAGTGTTGTCAGTGCAATGAGGAAGGATTCTTGGAGACTTAAAAACAAGTCAGAATTGATTGATTTTACAAGTATTTATTTTCATGCCTATGATTTTAAGTATGAAGAAGCTTCTAAAATGCAAAATTTTTGGAGGTTTGTGGAAAGTTTAGAAGAGGTGTTCAACCCATGCTCTATAGACCAGAGATGGGCATGTATGTATCATCCCAGTTTCTGGTTAAAGATGCTACATTGTACAGTGTTTTGTGCTTCATTAATTTATTTCTTGGGAGTACACAATCGTCAGTGATGTAGAGAGTGTGCCAACCGACCAGATTCATGATTTTAGAGCTGAGTATGAAGCTGTAATGAGCTGAAATAAAGCACGCATTCCATTTTAGTCTATTATCATGCTGTACTCAGCCCGTACATTGTGTGTATGTATAAACGTATACAGCAGTGAGAAATTGTGCCTACCAAAATGTGGGTTAAAACCAGTAGAATCCAGTGCATTTTGTTTAGCAAACTGTAACATAGAGAAAGATGCTCTGGCTAAGCCATTTCCGTCATAAGAATACCTCTGTTGTATGGGCCTGCAGTATTTGGTTTAACATCAGTTTCATGGAATCACTAGCTTTGCCATATTTTGAGCGTCTTGGTGGCTTCTGCGTCGGCATTACAGTGCAAATGAACATTATTTTGCTATGATGTAAGATTCAGCTATGGGACATTGTATGTCATTGACTTACACTGTCATAGCATCAAAAATATTACAAAAAGAGCCTAAAAGGAAGAAGTTCTCAAATGGATGGAATGAATCTTCAGTCAGAAAATTTGTGTATATGATCAGGTGATCATTAGGAGGGTAGTTACAAGGCAAGCAAGAGGAGAAGGTACAGGAGAGATATTTACATGTAGAAAGCTGCTTGAAGAGACACAATGCAACATTATGACAGAAAAACTACCAGTGTATGAAAATAATGGGGCAGATATTGTGGTTTTAATACCCTGGGAAACATGGGTGTAGTTACTTTTAAGCCTCATGTTGAAGGGATTTAAATTTGTATTTCCCCCAAAAACACACTGGCTGGTTTCCCAAATTTGCTGTTTCTAAGCAGCAATTTCCAGTGCGAGTTTGAAGAGGTCTGAATATCAAAGTGTACAAGAACATTGAATACAATGTCATTTGTATTCTAAACAGTAAAAATATGTTATACCTTCCCTTACTGTTGTGTTTTATATCTGCTTATGATTGTTCTAAACATGTTGCTTTTCATCTGTTTAAAATACTGGATTTCATTGTGCAGTATGAAGTTTTGTACATTTTTTTTGTAAGAACTTACATTTTATGAGCTCGTTTCAAATCTGTTCCAGAGCAGAGATCCATGTACAGATCTGAGCGGTCTGGTCTTTGGAAATTTTTGAGAAATTTTCAACTTCAATTTTTGCAAGCCAAATATGTTCTTTTTCTAAAGAAAAATAAAACATTTTTGACATACATCTGCACATTATGATTTTTAATTCATTTATGACAAACTTCTAATGAAGTATGTCTATATTATATGGTTAACCTTGGTTGTTTTGCTTTTAGAGGGAAGCAGACAATTGGTTTATAATGGTTGGACTTATGATTCAACCATTGCTGTTTCAATTGTTACCAAGCTCATTTATGCTGTATCCATGGGGAAGATCTTTATCCCAGTTGCTCTCTTCCATTCGCATGCAAATGGGGACCTGTGAGGAAACTTATCATGTAGAAGCATTGCCATGACAGCAGCCATGAGGAGGGATTATTTCTGGTGGAGATAACCCATAAACTGGGGGGTAACCCCCAAATTAGAGGTAGTAATATGCATTGCACATATGATTAGAATTGTCTAGATAATAGGCACATAAGTGCATGATATTATTACATACATCATATACCACCTTGTGAAACTTGCAGCTCTTCATTTTCATTGTTATAGTTTGTTAAGTTAATAATTAGTTTCTTTCTTAATCAGACTTACATATGTAGGTGAGATTCAGACCATGTTACACAGAAATAGGTCAGATATATAGGTAGTATGTTCATTCTAATTTTTTTTTTTTTACAATTTTCAAACATTTGTACTATTTTCATTGAACAGTGGTTGTACTGAAAGTAAAGTTTCCAAACTGTGGAAGGTGTTGATGGAGTCCATTGTTCTGATCAACAAAAAATGGTGATTTTTGTGGGGTGTTTGGCGTGGGAGGGGGGGGGTGTAGGGCAGGGGATGGGCTGTTCACAACAATATGTACATGCATATGTATATGTGCACATTTGTCTGTTTATTGTTGCGATGGTGTTACATAAGCTGTGAAAGAAGCGGGTTGGAGAAAACCCTTTCTGTGACCAATTGACAGCAAAGTCATTTTGTCCTAAAAAATATTTGCAAAGTGTAACAGCCATTGACCAAATACTGAGTGAAAGGGAAGGTATTCTGTTCCCTAGTCAAATGTTTTCTGCCCTTGTTTTGATTTCCTTTTTGTCTGTTTCAGTCACATGGTTTCAAATTGCTAGGCTACCCTATTGATGTGTAGGTGCTTTATATGTGGGACAAATATGCTTCCTTTCAACTCTCTTTTGTTTGTACACTGCAGTCCTGAAAAGAAGCGGTCAGCTGCTTTGGAGCAAGATATGAGGGACTCAAAACAGTAGCAGTAACAGATTAGAATGGGGAAGGAGTTTGGAAAGCTGTCTATTATAGGATGGTGATGGTGTTCAGCACACTTGCTATTGTGCACTGTACTGTACATAAATGTTAAAGTTGCACATAGGCCATTAGTGACAAATGGTGTAGGGGGGCATGTAAATACCCACATTGAACCCATGTGGTACAACCTCTGAACCTGGATCTTGTGGTTGGTTTCCCAAATGAAAGTTGTTGGTTGCCTCAACTCAGTCTAGTTATTCGGCTTGCTTGGAATGTCACTCCTAGTACTTGTGAAGTTAGCATTCAGGAAGTTATCCATACCCCAAAATTTTGTTACATGAAGAGTACAGTATGAAACATATTTGTATATTTTGTGAAAGGGAGGATAACTAATTTTTCTCTAATTGTAGTAAGTTAAGGGTAAAAACTCTTTGAACTTACGGTTTTTGAAACTGAAATTGTTATTTCATCTCGTTTTATTCGTCTTTTATTTCAGCATCTACAGAAGAATAGATAAAATGTTCATTCTGAACTTTCTGAAGTATCCTGTTTTATATATTCTGTGCAAGTTAATCCTTTGTATGAAGTTAGGGAGTTGCAGCCCAACCTCATTCTTACGTTTGCTGCCCATGCAAGTTATTGTTGCAGGGGCAATGGCCTAGTTGCCCTCCATGGAACTGTAACTATGTGCAGGGGTCCTTTGTGAAGTTATCATCATAAAGACCCATTACTGAAACTGTAACACCATAAAATGTTTTGGAGAACATTGTCAAAATGTACAGGCATTACCTTTGTTTGGTTCACAAAAAATGTGGAACAAAGTACACACTGCCCTAGTCCACAGTGTACATACCTAACTGTAAATGAAAGATTGGATATTTGAGTAAAAAGTGCTGAAATGCTGAAAATTCCACTGTTGTAATTATAGCATTAATTATTAAGGCCCTTAGAACCTGGAAAATCACAAAATCACTAAATTTCCCAGGGAGGTGCCCGCATTCTTGCCATAGACATGTTCTTACATAGCTTATTTTGCCTAATGAACACCTCTTCCTCCAAAATACATAGTTTGAATATACCTGGAGCACATACCCAGACTGAAGAGCTTTAATTTATTTTTCATTCTGTGCAACAGCATGCTTATATAAATAGAATGTGATTACGTTTAGTCATGCACATAGCCAAGGGGGAGGGGGGGAGTCAGCTGCCCCTCTTTAGCATATTTTTGGTATTTTTTAATGTTTATTTTTACAATATTGCTAGTGTTTCCCCATTTATATGCAGTAAATAGGCCTGGGAAGTGCCATTTCCAGCGATCTGGGAGGCATGTTCGGCCAAAATTTTGTGCTTTGCTCCAGCCCATGGTGGCAGGAAGTGCTGAGAGTGTATATGAGCTTTGCCCTTGGCAAATTCCTGGCTGTGCCCCTGCCTTTAGTTATATGCTAAATTCACTGGTGTTGTAAAGTAACTTACAATTCTAATCAAATCTACCCTGTTGCTTTGAAATCTAAATTGTTTTTGGTTCCTTGCATTAGCAAAAGGAACCAATGTAGTCAGGTTGGCGTGTGTGCATGTGTGTGTGTGTGTGTCTGTGATGCTTGCTTGGGTACACTGTAACTCAGTAAGGGAAAGTTGGACTAAACTGAAACTTGGTATATAGATCTGCCATAGTGAGAAGGTGTGCCCTATTGTTTATGATGGAGATCAAATGTCATCTGGGATCACCAGGGGTCAAACACTGAAAACCTTGTTAACACGATATCTCAAGGTAGGAAGCTTGGATAGATTTCGTACTTAGTATGTGGATGCGTTATGGTGAGAAGATGAATGCTGTCACTTTTGATGGAGGTCAGAGATCATCTGGGGTCACTGGGCGCCATTTAGAGGTTATCAGGTCATTTTGAGGTCGAGTGGACTTATAGGAAACTTGGTAGATGAAGTCAACATTCACTGCCAACAATTTTAAAGGTCATGTAGCAGTCACCAGAATCACAGGCAAACTTCACATTAGCTAATATTTTGTTTGTATGCTCATGGCTCAGTGTCATTACATTCAGCAAGGAACCATAGTGCCCATTGGGCTCTTGATAAAGCATGAAATCTAAATACAGAGAATGTTCAGATGCAACTAGATGTGCCATTCCCCACACCCCCATCTGGGTGATATTTTTGACCAAAAATATTCTTGGAAATACTTTGCTATGGCTACAGCTACATGCAACCAATAGTGGATCTGCCAGTAGCACTTAAAGGGGGCAGCATACATTGTGTACCATCCTTGCAGGGATGCCATGCCACTGCCAAAAAATACACTGATTAGAATTTTTAAACATATGGTCAGTTCAAAGGTTACCATAGGTAGTACCATTCTGGATCTAACAAACATAAGAACAAAAATTTCTCAAAGAGTAAAGGTGTCACCCCTCCCTCTAGCAACATGCCATTTAATTACACCCGATCAAAAGTACGAAATATCACTAATGAGGATTCCTTAACATAAACAATTCAATGCTTTACTAAGCTTTACTAAAGATACCACCAGCTTGCATTTAAGCCACTTCACATAACAAAAATTTCTCAAAGAGTAGGGATTTTATACCCTCCTCTTGCCCCTACACTCAGCCAAAAATTAGGAAAATCACTTAAAAATGACAATTTGCAAACATTTTACAGGGATTTGCCAGTGGCAAAAATCAATGACTTCAAAAAATTCAGAAAATTTTTCTCTTCTAGGAGGTGAAAACTGCATCTCAATAGCTTGTTGCATTTGAAAGGTACAAATTTTCAAAGAAATGCATTTTTTTCTCAAGATAAAGTGCATTATGGGAAATCTCTGATGTCATCACAGCACATAAATTTGACAAAGCATTGAATTTCTTTATGATATTGACACTGTTGTAGGGAATATTTAGCAATTTTGCTTGTTATGCCATACATATGGTGTAGATTTATGCTAAACCTACATGGACAGATATTCAAACATTCCAACAGTATCAAATTTTAAGGACAACAGGATGTTCAATTATAATGGCAAACAAAAGAAATATGAGGCAATGTGCCCACTTTACATAACATTCTGTGACCTTGATGAGAACTGGAGGTATTTTTTGACAAAAATAAGTCGTCTTTTATATTAGATATTTTGAGTTAGGAAAAGCATATTGCTATGGGGTTTAGAGGGTATAAACTAAAATTTTTTTCTCTTTCACATGGGACCCATGTGAAAAGCTACTGGAAAATACCTTTAATTGTTCAAAACTTTGCCCAAAATAGCACCATTTTGCACCTAATCCATCTGACATGTTACCCCCTCCACCTATTACCCCCACCCCCATGGTATTCATGCACATATGACAAAGGATGGGTCAGCCTTGGTGTCAACTATCATTTTGTACTTCACTTAGTGTAATGAACTGTCCCCTCCTCCCCCCCCCCCCCCCAGATTTGCCCCAGGCTATGGTCTAAATACAATGTTGTTACTCTCATTCAGATATGCCAAGTTTTGCAATTATTTTTTCACATTAATAATCATAATTTTCTCCTGTCTGGTATACACCCCAACTTTATCCACACTAAACATTGGAATGATTTACTGCGGGATGATCTTTGGTGTCCAACACTCTCCTGATGTTAAACGGATCTTGCGGTAAACAAGGAGTCTTCGGATGTAGTATCTTTGAAAATGAAAGTACACAGCGCCCTCTAAAAGTAAAGTTTTTTTTTTTACGCCGAAAAAGAAATCTGGCTTAAAGCAATTATGGAACGCTGTTAGGACCCAAATTCATGCAATACGTATTCACAAATTCTAGTAGTGGGTTTTTTTTTTTTTTTTTTTTGATCCACTAATAAAAAATTGTCCTTATCACTATATTTTTAGCAGGGATCTCTTGTAGGTATTTTTAGCAATATACATTTACTACACATTGTAGTTTTCTGCACTGTGCCCTTCCTCATCTTAACTTGACTCAGAATGCAGCTATGACTAAGGCGGAAGTTATACTCTAGCTCCACCTCCCGTTTTCTTGACTAGGGCGTTTAGCTCGCTCACCCGCCCAACTCTGCTCTCCTACTCCTTTGCGTTATATTTAAGCATGTGAGCATATAAAGTAAAAGCATTGGTTTACTGAACAATATAGATTTATATTCTCTCACTGAAATAATCTTATCCCTTTTTATTTTTCTCAAAGTTTGACTATTTGTTAGGTTATATTAGCTTTGGAAGAATAGCCTAACAAATGGAGTATTTTACAGTTTCACGCATCCTTTTGCCACTTAGTACTTGCCTATCATGAGTGTCAACTCCTTCTCCAAAAGTCGGGGTGGGAGGTAGGGGATATGAACTTGAGCAGAAAAAATTTGAACGCTAAGCCTTAAAAGGTGGAGGTAGTTTAGATCTGGGATGCTCTGTGGTGAAATCAATTTTAATATTCCACTTCTTTTATATTAGGCACACATGACAACGGTTTAATTACCGTCATTTTCAGATGGTTAAGACTGAAGTCTGAAACTGGCCGTTTCCACAATTTTCAAGTTTATTTCGTTACATGGATCAGTCATTGTAGGCTAAAGAATCAAGCATATATGCCTATTATATGTCTTTATGAAGGTTCTTTAAAGAGAGGGGGAGGTGGGAGATACCACATGATACCCCCACTTTCTGAAGTTGGGGGCTTGTCTCCCCGTTCCCTCATCTAACGACGCCCATGTTGCCAGGTTGTACAGTTGTCGTCGATATATTTCAAGTACACAACTGTCAGCCTGTTAATTCCAAAAGGAACCCTCAGAAAGTATTGGCATTACGACACACGTTAAGTCATGTGGGGTAGTAACTAGAGAAATTGATGTTTAATTTTTATGGATTCTTATGGATATTATGACGTGTTTGTAACGTTAACAATGCTTTTAATATCAAATAGACATGTAGGGCATTTTCATGTCCACAGACTTGCTTAGGTCTTCGCCCAATATAATTTGGAGCCATCGTGCTGCATGGTGGAAGCGATGACTAGCACATTATCAAACCCTGTCTAAGACACGATAATGAACGTTACCTCATGCAATAGTTATGAATAATACAATAATGAACGTTACAATACGATAATGAACGTTACCCGATGCAATAGTTAATGAAGCGATACGAGGAGTAGTGCTTCATCCCCCGTCTTTTAGCTTTTAGTCATCGTCACTTTGCCCTAAATTGATAATTTTGAAGGTTTTTTTTTCTTTTTTTTTTATCCGTTCTTAATCTTCTTCTATGCTTGCAACAAGTTCAAATAGGCTACTTCAGAGGTAATACTTCCACTTTCTTTTTAGGTAAAATATAATTAAGCGGAAGGACAATATGTAGTCACACTAATTTGAAGGTGGTATCCTATTCACGTATCGCGCTTTTTAATAATGTGACAACATTTTTGTCACTTTATTGAGAAGTTCATAACTGCCAATATTAAAGTCCTGAAATATCGTAACAGATACTTGTAAGGAAAGTTGTTTTCAAATAAGGTTCGTGTGATTTCTTAGCCCCTACACTCTCTACTTGTCTGTTTTGGTAATCGTAGTTTAAGTAGAAACGAAGCTGTGAAAAACATAGTCTGCATAACTGGCTTTTTCGGCCCCCTCGGAATTAGTTTTGTCCTTAACGTTATAGTTTTTTAAGCCAGAAATGAGTCAACAAACTATAACTCTGCTACCGAAGGTAGAGGTACTTTTACGGACTTAAAGGGGAATTTTCATGATCCCAGACAGTTCCAATTCTCCCAACTATGCATCTTCTAGCTCCTCCCATAACTGTATGAGGCTCTTCCTTGTGCAAGAATAAACCTGTTTTATTGCTTATGGCCATGTCCTGGTGAGCACACAAGGCTATAAAATGTAATAAAAGTACTCTCTCTGCCTTGTGTGGAATGTGAGCTACTCTGCATCTTTCAAATTTTCAAACTTTGATGTCAATCAAAGAGCAGTCACCAACTGAGAATTTTGATATACATACACTAAAAATATACTTTGGGGTGATGACAGTCTGTCTTTAAGTTGAATGCACCTCCCTGGCTTACCCTGATTCCCGCTTATTTAGGGGGAGGTCATGTAGCCAGTTGTAAAGGCTGTTGTAGAAGGCGCAGGGGGCGTACTATGTACAAAGAGGAAGGGGACAGGGTAATTTGATGGAATAACGACTGGATTTGTTCTCATACTCCTTATGCAGGTCATGTTCTCTCATTGGTGTACTGAAACCAAGAACATAGTTACAAGAAGTAGAGCACAATAATGATGTAATGTAGATGCAAGTTATACACTGAGGCATAGCTAGTGGCCCACGGCCCAGATTTCGACCTTGAGTGAGCATCATCAATCCTCTAAAATACAGATTTAAAGGGCCACAGAGTTTTTGACTTGAGTACAAAGAGCAGTAAGAAATTCAGCAGCGTTTTGCTTAAGCCATCTACAGGAGCACAGGGAGGGGACTGCAGAACCTTTGTGCGAAGTATGAATGCATGTTTCTCCGAAAACAGCATATTATTTTGGTCCAAAGTATATGGCAAATTTCTGTCCGAAAGGGGGATGCAGCCACAGCTCCCTCCCCTGCTTCACATGCCTATGTACCTACAAAGCTTAAACCAGGGAACTACAATTGAAAATTTGCAGCTTCCTGGTTAGAAAATGTCAATTTTCTCCATTTTGTTTACTGACTACCTTTATCCTAAAACAAACATCAACACAACGAAAGTTAGCAGCCTACGCTTTACCTTTCCCATTCACCATTCAAACTAATTTCACCAAGAACCCTTGCTGATGTATAGTCCATTGATGAACAATCTGAACCAGTAGACGCCCTTTATGTCATTCACCTTAAGTTTAAAGATGGCATAATAGCTTCCATGGTATAAATCACACTTCAAACGTAAGGACTAAATTGTTTCATCAGGTTTAGTTCAATTTCTAGTCCCTTTCACGCAGTTGACAATGAAAAGTCCTTATGCATTTCACTGCTGGTATATTACTTAATCCTTCGCAATATTTACAGAATCTCGCGTTGTCGCAAACATTATGTAAACATTGTACAAAACTAAAACGATTTAACAGCCATTAGTCCAAACCTGATCGACACTGTTGAAATCAGCTGAAGGTCAATTTCTTGTCGGCACTGTCCAACGGAAAACTCCCAGCATCTGATGCGGTATTTATTAGGCACTTAACGAAAGGTCGGTCATACTTGCAATACGATAGTCAAAAGGTTACAAACCTGAAGTAGCCGTTTAGTAAAGTCCATCAATAAGGTACCAAACAGACTGCGGGAGCTATGATAAAATCAATGTATATGTAGTCTTTTCTATTCTTGATTAAAGGGAAAATGCTGTCACCCCAAGTGACATAAGTGTATCCCGGCATCCTTTTTCATGAATGGCTCTGTATAACTCATGTGACTATATTCATGCAGAAGTTCTTAGTTTACCTTTAATAGACAATATTTTTGTTTGGATAAACCATGAAAGATATTTGTAAAGGACATAACAGGAAATCTGTAAGATTTAGCCGACGTTTCCAAAAAAATTTGGGGCGACTGCACTGTCCCTTTAAATGATGCATGTAACTTTTTTATTTCGAATATTACACATGACAGAAAACAAAACGAAATCGTTTTCTATTTATCGTATCCAGTGCACAGTGACTACGACAAAACCAGAACGCAAGTCCTTTACCTCTCAAAAAGACCGAGTTCTACGTAAACTGTGAACTTATGCTTACGGTCCCTTGTCTCCAGGTATCCGTAGCCAAAGTGGCATCTGGAGAGATTGCTCCAAATGTTTCCCAAAAAGTTTAATCCCCCACTGACCCCACTTTTTGGGAAATGTTTACTTGATTTACGCCAACCTATAGATCAATTAACATGGCCGCTTCATATACTTCCAAATTTTCATACGCTATGAGACTATAAGAACCATATCTAGTCATGCCTTGCTCTTCCTGGCCAATCACGGCATAGCCCAGAGCTGAACAGTGTTCCACTTTCATAGCGTTATAGCGCTATACTGAAGTATGAACCGGCCTTTGTACTCGGTGGTACAGGTGAAAGTTCTTTAATGTTCATCTGACACCTTATCGGGCAAACCCTCCTAAGCCTAGGATTATAGGCCTGCAAAATGGCGGAGGGTTCATGGGCAAAAATGCAGGACATAAATAACTCTTGATGGCTGTACACTCTCTCCCCCAACCTCTCCACATTTTCCGACATCTCATTATGAGGTGTGATGGTGGGAGTCTAAAAGTGAACACAAATTCAGAAGTTGACTGGAAATCTAAGGTCTCCGATTTTTTCCGTAGTCAGGACCGTTCACAGTCCCGGCATGCATTCCACTACAGGAAACTATACATACTTCTTTCTTTCCCATTTCATACCATCTAATTAAATAGTTAATCTTTTTATCTGCATGGGCCACTACCCCGGTCCAGGGCTCGCCCTCCCCGGGACGGTACCCCAGCAATGGTCCCAGTCAGTGAACTGATAAAGTTGTGGTTCAACTCTATCCTTACAGAAGTACAAAGTTACATTTGATTTATGCCCTCTTCTTGTTCTTGATTTATTTAAACGATGAGGCTCACGGAGTGGACAAGCATTTTTCGTTCAGCTTTTCACTACGAAAAAAAAAAAATATACGGATGGGACAGCTCAAGGGGCGGCAGCCACAGAGCCGCTGCGCAGGCTATCCGCCAATCGCTAACTGTATATATTTCGGCCAGTCACGTACCTTAAAGAGTTGGAACGTAGGTGAATCCTTCCTTCTCCATTCCGTACAAGATGTGTCGTCCTTGGGGAAGAGGTTCCAGGAGAGGAGAAATGTTTGTTAATGTAAGGGGACTTAGTATATTTAGTTCATCGGCCCCTCCCCCAATTCCTACGTTTCTCAAATTACCAAATTCCCCGGTGACTGTCGTCAAAGTTCGGTTGCCTATTGAAACACTCAAACTTGCAATTCAAAAATATTTTTTCTCCTGTGTTCCTTTCTCTCTTTCCCGGGAATGGGTATGCCGGCTTAAAATCGGGCCAGGGGTTGTCACGTTGCCAGGGGTTGTCACGCTCTACAAAAACGCACTATTCAAATTTACTATAACGAATTCCTTAATGATGAATGGGGGCACTAGCTGGAGCTTGTCAAATATTTGTGGTTTGTCTGAACTTGGCTCATTTGAACCAAATGTAGTCAAATTTGAACCAAATGTCTACACATATTTGATAAGATACCAGATCAAACCACGCTTGACTAGAATCACTATGATAGATTGTTTTATGAGTGCACGTCGATACACCCCTAATATGGAGAAGAATAACGCTACGTTATGTACCCTGAAAATTACATACAGGTGAGCAAAATGCAGTAAAATCATTTTCAGTCACCTATCCCTGTATACCACTCACAACTATATAACGCCCTGTTTAAAGAGGCAAGGTGGTAGAATTATCCAACATGAGAGCTTTGTGTCCGAGTGTCGGTCGTCATGATCGTACCTCGATTTGCTTTCATCGTATATAGCCACAGTGTTCGACCCAGTAAATGAGGAAAAAAAACAGCAGGGCCGTAGCCTGCGGGGGGAGTGGGGTCAAGGGGGAAGTTCCCTCCCCCCAGGTTTCCAAACTGTTAATGCCAAGTTGGCCACCTTGAGAAAAAATACTCAAATGCTGAAAATTTCACTATCCTAATTATGATTTTTAAGGCGTTAAGAACCTGGAAAATTGCATGTACGGGTTCATTTTTGCCCAAATTTTCCTGAGAAGGTCCCGGACCCGCACCGTGGACGCATCATTATGTGAGTTAATATTTCTGACGAATAGACCCTCTTCCTCCTGCATGATACGCGGCTTGAATACATTTACATTTACTCATGCTTAAAGGGAGAATGCAGTCACCACAATAAAGAATTGTATAATAGACTATCCTATTTCCTGAATGACTTTTGAGAATCATGTAACAGTATTTTTCTCACTCAATTGTAAAATTTACATGGAGCAACTGCTTGGTTTACCTTGAATATGTAATATTTATGTTCTAAAATATTATGAAAGATATTTGGAAGAGAAATGAGAAGAAATTTGTGACAATTAGCTATTGTTTCAAAATAAGTTTGGGGCGACTGCTTTTGACCTTTAAGATCTTTAGTATATTATTTCTCATACCGTGCCACAGCATACTTTTATAAAATAGCATATGATCACCTTATTTATATGCTAAAACTCAATGAGCTTCAAAAGTATCTTTTAATTTAAACCAACTTTACCCTTTCTTCTTGAAATCTAAATATGTTTATTAAGCATGAAATCTAAAAAAAAAGGAATGTTTAGATGCAACTTAATTACAAGGTCTAACTATGTGCCAGCCGGTAGTTTTTTTTTTCGTAGGATGAAAATGGAAAAATCGGTTTTTCAAAAAATTTAAATTTGTTTTAAAATCATGGTTGGGGTTAGAATTAAGGTTAGGGTTATGTGAACAAGGGATATTTGACCTGTTCTTTCATAATCCGAATAATCCAAAATTACAAAAAATTAGTCGAAAAGCTGTTATTTTGGAATTAGGGGTGTGGTCAATTTCCAAGAAGCTGATTCGTCCATTGGCATGATTCTTCCATTTTCATCCTACGAAAAGAAAGAAAAAAAAACTCGCGTGCCGGCCCCTCCGCCTCTGTGAGGCATTTCTACCAAACATTTTCATGCAAGGCCTAAGCTACGGCTACGCGCCAACCGATGGTGGCTCCCAAGTGGCGTACTAAGATAATTTACTAAAGGCGAGATGGCTTCCAGAGGGGAGGGGGCGAAAATTTTGGGTGGCGGGACTCCCCACCTGGCGCCACCACTGAGCACAAATTACTTTTGCAAAAATATTGGATTTCGATCCATGGGTCTGCACATATTCTAATTAACAATTTTACACATTTAAAAATTATAAGGCCAATCACTCAAAAAATACCGTAGTTATTCCCAGTAAGCAATATACGGTCCGCCCGCGGTTACTGGCGGCTCACGATCGGCCATGAATCATGAATACGCGGCCATTCGATATATATATATATATATATATATATATATATATATATATATATATATATATATATATATATATATATATATATATATATATATATCCAGGATATTTCACGAGTGGGGGGGGCAAAGTTCGCACTGAAGAACGCTAAATGTACGAAGCCCCTGTGGGGGGTTGGGGGTTCTAAGCAAAAACTTAAAATTTAGACAAATACGGTATGCACTTCCTGGCATCTGGGAAGCAAAAATAAGTATAAATACTTACAGCAGCTTTGGGGCCGTCTCAGAAAAAAAGGTGCTAGAAAAGGCCGGGAAGGAGGGGCTGGAGCCGGAAAAGTCCCCCCTCTAGATTTGCGCCTGCTAGAGCCTGGGGGCTGTTGGAGGGCAATCGGAGGTCCTATGGCTACATCCTCGTATTATAGTACGCCTGCTCTTCCCTTGTGCTTTTCCCTTTCCCTTCCTTTGGTCATTCTTTCCGTTTGCAAAATCTCGTTCAATGCAAAAGTACGATAATCATCAATTGTGAACCAGGCGTGAAGCTAGGAATTTGCTAAGGAGGGGGCGAATCCTGTAGGCAAACTATCTAAGCGTTGCGCCAGCATAGGTTGGAGCGAAGGGTACAAGAAATTTGAGCCGAAAATACCTCCCAGATCGCTAGAAATGGCACTTCCCAGGCCTTGTAAGTTGCATATAAACATTTTTTTTATTTTGAGTTACTAGCAATATCATAAAAACTCATTAGAAAGTACTAAAATATCCTCAAGGAGGGGGGGGGGCGGCCGCCCCCATCGCCCACCCCTTGGCTACGCGCCTGTTGTGAACTATGAAGATTTGCATGATCATGCTCTCAGTTTCATTGCAGCCCATGGACTCCTCGCTGTTTGAAAATCACTCTACTCTCTTTCTGTGCTGCGGAGCTGCAGAAGCATGCATCGTTATAATACATAGCTAGGTTTCTCCCGTTCACTTTTTGATACTTTCTACGTCTCTTCATGGCAAGAGGAGGGGGGGGAATTGCAACTGGGAAGGGAAATTTTTGTGCTCGCATATGCACACGAGACACCGATTAGGACCTCCTCCAGTCCTCGAAGCTGCTTGTGGTGGGCTTCAGATATTACGCCCGTTGCGTTTTTAAGGACCAACATCTGTTGACACCCACTGGCTGCAAAGAATATCTTCGGTGTGGCACTTCCCTTGCAGTGCCGGTGTCCCTGTCCGTAGGTTAGGAAGCGCGGGGGAGGGGGTATTAAAGCCCCTGTCAATTCAAGGAAGTAACTTGAAACCCCTTATTCGTTCCCTCTGTAAAAATGTCAAAAAATTGCCAAATATTGTGCACCAAATTGCATCTAAGCAGTGGCGCCGGCACGGGGGCATGGGGGGCGTGCCCCCTCCCCAATCGATTTCAGAAAAATTTTTTGAAAATTTTAAAATGATCACAAAAAGCGTTTAAGCTATAGATTTCTGTATGAGGTAGGGTGAGGTGTGTTTTCAACCGAGTGATGGATTTATTGTACCCATTTTCCATCATAAATGGAATTATCGCAAATCCTTCGCAAACTTTCAAAATTTTCGCGCGCTCCGCGCGCTTCAAACCTTACCTCAATATTGTCGTAATTGTCAAGAATTTCTGGTAGCAACTCCCGCAGAAGCACAGCAAGAAAAGCTGAAAGCTGTTTACCAATTCTCAGGTAAACTCGGACTGGCTTTTAGATTGGCAAATAGGTTTGTTGGGGAATTGAAAGTGTCTCGATGGAGAGCATGAATGCAAGTTTTGTCATGGTCATCCTATTTAATGAAAAATTTCGGTGCGCTTCGCGCGCATTCGTCACGGTTTTCACCCCAACGCATGACCATTTTTAAGGTTATAACACATGCAACTATTCTGATAACAACACATTTCCGAAAAACAGAAGTACATCCCCAACATCTGTAGGTGCCTATGGGATCTTTCAGTCTAATTTGTAGCATGATGTGGAAGGCTGAAAGTGCGTATATTTGCCGTTATACATTTTTCAAAACTTACCGACTTTCGGGCGCAGCTTCTACCTGTATAGATGGTGATTGTTAATACACTTACGACGTAAAAAACATTCTGAAGCGCGCCTTCTTTGCTTTACCTATCAAGGGGGTTTAATATCACTTCCTTGCACCTATACTCTCTCTCTCATTCCCCTTTGATGGAAGATGTTCGTCTGGATTTTCTTTCAAACTTAGCAAAAATACCATTGTTGTAACGTGCTTGGCATTATACTCTATAGTATCACTTGGATGTCGGTAATATTCATCATTTCAGTGACCCATTTATATAATTAATCCAGAGTTTCCAGGAGCCACTATACCGGTGTCTGTTAGTATTAGATGCCCTTTAAAGGGGAATTTTCATGATCCCAGACAGTTCCAATTCTCCCAACTATGCATCTTCTAGCTCCTCCCATAACTGTATGAGGCTCTTCCTTGTGCAAGAATAATCCAGTTTTATTGCTTAAGGCCATGTCCTGGTGAGCATACAAGGCTATAAAATGTAATAAAAGTACTCTCTCTGCCTTGTGTGGAATGTGAGCTACTCTGCATCTTTCAAATTTTCAAACTTTGATGTCAATCAAACAGCAGTCACCAACTGAGAATTTTGATATACATACATATACTTTGGGGTGATGACTGTCTGTCTTTAATAATGCACAATGAGACAAAGAAAAAGTTTCGTAATTGTCCAAGAATGTTTCTGTAGACTCCACCCACGTATTTTGTCGTAAAAACTTTCCCCGAATAGAAGGCATTAAAGCCTAAGCCAAAAAGGGGGGGGGGCTTGGGGAGGTTTGTTGACAACATACCCTTCTCTAAGACAACACACTCTCCTCTTTCACCTTACCAAAAACTAGAATTCAGTAAATTATGGATATTTTCCAGCCATGTATGATCAGTTCCAAAAATATCCTAAAGATAGCACCATTTTGCATCTAAGCAACCTTAAAGGGGAATTTTCATGATCCCAGACAGTTCCAATTCTCCCAACTATGCATCTTCTAGCTCCTCCCATGACTGTATGAAGCTCTTCCTTGTGCAAGAATAAACCTGTTTTATTGCTGTCCTGGTGAGCACACAAGGCTATAAAATGTAATAAAAGTACGCTCTCTGCCTTGTGTGGAATGTGAGCTACTCTGCATCTTTCAAATTTTCAAACTTTGATGTCAATCAAACAGCAGTCACCAACTGAGAATTTTGATATACATACACTAAAAATATACTTTGGGGTGATGACAGTCTGTCTTTAATTAACAAAAATTTCTCCCCTTAGACCCCTCCCCCAGGACGGCACCTTTATGTAGTGACAAAAAGGACTCCACACTGCTGTTTACAATCATAGAGGGCACAAAAATGGTACAATTTAAGCAGACTTAGGGGAAAACTAAGGTGGCATTATGACATCATCTGTTATGCCCCCCCCCCCCCCATACAATCACCAAATCCTGGCGGCCCCACTGCATCTAAGGACTCTTAAATATTAGAAAATGTTCATAATATCCCTTCCCCAGGACATCGGTTCGAAGCAATATTCAGTACCCCTCCCTTCCCCTCCCTCCCCTCCCTCCCCACCTTCCCCCAGCCGAGAACACCTTCCTACGCCTATGCCCATATGCAAAATTTCCGGCTACCGTCTGTGGTTGGAACATGGAATCATTAGAAATCAAAGCATTGCCCGCTAAGCTTCCAACCGGAAACTCTCTTTGTTGAAATAAGGGATGCATGCGATTAAAAGGCCTAACACTTTTGTGTGCTTACTAAATATTTACAGTGTATCGAATTAGAAGATTAGAACTCATCCTGCCCTTGTTGAGCCTTCCCTCATTTCTTACACTATCGTTAGTGAATGCACAAAACAACACAAAAGACGCACCTGCCCATTACACCCTTGAAGTTGTATTGTAGTAGACCACAGTTAATTGCTGTGGTTAAGACATGAAAATTAGAAACGAATGACTTCAATTGCCCTATCTATTGTGATTGACATCTATGCTCCAAGCCTGCACGCCTACCACGTTTTTCGGTTCTGGCTGTCTACTGTATGTGTCAAAGTTTGGTCCGGTAGGTCGACCATGCAAGTCACTTAGTACTTCTTGAATGTGGTTGTGATATTTGCACTTCTGAAGCAGAATTCAGTGAGAGGTGCGGCGGTTTGGAAATTGGAATGGTAACCACAAACTCGCAGTTAGAAAATAAGTTGCACCTTTCAGGTGAGAAAACCTGGTAGTGGCAGGATTGTACATTCATGGCAGAATAACTTGTATGGCCGTTGGTGTGCAACGAAGCGAAAAAAGTTTTCACACTGGTAAGTCTGAGCCAAGATTTTACCATTTTTTTTGCCTCGAAAGGAATGCTTCTAGCTGCACCGTCAGCCAATATTTTGTTTTGAGTTCTACTACTTGTCATACTCATACTCATAGCAAAACGTTCGTCATTTGGAGCTTATTTCACCGCCATCCCCGGTGAAGGCCTGCCTAACATAACTTGGAGTCGGAACCATACTTATTTTCTTGGCATTGCCCCGGTTAGGCTGGTTTGGGACTATTGTACACCTACCCGGCCGAAGGATATCCCAGCTGAAGACGGTTTTGGCATGATAGTGATACACAGTTGGTGAAAAAGCTAAATTTGTTCGATTCACGCGGCGAATTTCACGTCCAAAATTCACTCTACCACAGTACAGTGCCAGGCTGAGTTACAGTCATAGGGCCTCTAGAGGTCTAATTTATAGTAACTTTATGTTCCAACTCCATTAGCCCCGACTTGGCCTTGACGACGCCAAAACTACACTAAAACATTCAAATTCATGTGATCCTGGTAAGTTGTTTAACTTGTCTATTCTCACTCTCAGTGTTTGTGGTAAAAATTGTAAAACTTTTGAGTGTTGTGAATATTACTGCAATATGCATGTACACATACCGTCAGTGGCCCAAGGTCCATGCAGTATTCTTACGATCAGTGGCCCAGCCAGAGGCCTTCTAAAGTTCTCAATGTGTGCAGTTCATTTACAATTCACTCAAAGGTAGGGCTAGGTACTAATAGTGGTAGGCCTAGTTGGAAAAAATAAAAAGGCATTGTAGGCAAGGCTATAGAAGCTAGAAAAATCCTCTTTTAGGGGGTGGGGTAGGGTGTATGTGTGTGACTGCAACATTTCTTCAGATACATTGACAATAAAAAAAGTGAAACCATTGGTTGGTGTATGATATACCAGAAAAGTTTCAGCTAAACAGTAATCAATATGCCCATAGGCCTATTCCTCTTCAGGAATTGACACTTTCAAGGTCATACTGCACATTGCAAATTGACCTAGCTTAGGCTTGTGAAAGTTGGGTAGCCCAACTTTGCTTAGGTCATAAAGATTTTTTAAATCCACACTTTTTGTAGAAACATTCGCAGATCCAAAGTAGGTTACTCAGTGTGCCAATGAGGTACCTATAGTAATTGGGATTATCGGCTCAGTAAACAACATACAGCATAACAGGCCTGAGTTTTAAGGAAATTTTCAGGTTGCCCATCCGACAACTTGAAGCTAAATTTAGGTTGTCCGAAATAGTTTTTGGTTGTCCAAATGAAAGTGATGAACAAGAGATGAACAATTCTATAATTTCCTGTCTCTGCCATAGAAAACAAACATTTACTTTAAATTTTGCATTTTTCCATATTTATTGGCATGGTACAATGATGACTGGTAGTCAATACCATTGTCTCAATGCCACTTCTTAAGGGGATTTTAATGACATACTTTACTGCTGATGTAGGGAACTATTCACTTACAAATAAAATCTACTCGTCCATCGGACAAGTTCAAAGAGAGAAAGTGGTTGTCCGATGCAAGTTTTACCCGTCACGGACGATCGAACGAGTGCTAAATTTCAGCCCTGCATAACATAACAAGTGAAGTTAAAGGACAAAGGAGGATTAAAAGGCCCCAAGATGACCTGAAGTCCAAACCTTTATTCAAATAATAACCACAACCATCAAAAACCAAGCAGTGCCCAGACTAGTACAATCAGATTTTACCACAGTCATGGAAGAACTAAGTCAATGTTTATCTTAATTTCTTACAGCAGTGAACTTAATTGGAGTTAGCTACCCACAGGCAGACTGTTCCACTCATTGACAACTCTATGACTCCAAAGAAGCTGGGCTAGTCAAGCCTCACAAATCACTTTATTTCACTAGCTTCTCACAATGGCCAGGGACTTGAGATGAGCTTGAACCTTTAAGGTTGACAGAGGATACCTCCCAGAGAAAAAATTTGTTAACGTGAAGCATGTTTCCCTTAATCCTTCAAAGCTAGGAGTCTCACCAGGATTTACCCTTCAGGAGGGCCAGCAACAGGAAGCCCCGATAAAGGGAACTTGGTTGCCAAAGGATGTTGAAATTTGCGGCGTACTTCTCATGCTGAAATTTGTTTGGCTTCTGTAGACAACAAATTGAAAATTCTGGATTTTTATTGAAGAAAATTTTGATTTTCTTTGAAGAAAATTGGAAAAATGTTAGCTTTTAACTTGTAATTGAAGAAAATATGAAAAATTGGGGTCATAATGAGGAAAATTGGGGTCATAATGAGGAAAATTTGAATATTTGGGGTTTTTACTGTAGAATCGACACTTCCTAAGAGCAAAATCAAGCAGATCATTGGGGCAACTGACTGTCGTCATATCAGGATTACATTTTATCATACACGTTGAGGCTCCCTGACGAGGTCGGAAAATTTACCTGACAAGAGGGCCAGCCTTCCTGGGATAATGGCCTCCCCTGGCTACCCCTTTTCTTAACTCCAGGGGGAAAGCCCAAGATTCTATAAAGTCTTTCATGATAGGGAAGATTACTAACTTCAGGAATAAGTTGAGTGAACTTGTTCTAAAGGAACCTTTTTTCATAGAAAGGTTCCCAAGCCTGGGCAGCATAATCAAGGATGGGGTTTAACCAACATATACATTAAAGGTCGTGTGACATGCCACCAAAAAGAGCTGTTTCACTTGTCACTTAAAGAATTAAGTCCTGCAATCAAAGATCCATTGGAATTATTTCAATATCTTTTACTGTTCTCAAGATATACATCCTCAACTTTTGATGGTTTCTGAAGAAACTAATTGCCTATGCAAAAATAATGATGTGGAGTGTTGCACAGTGTTATGATTTCTTTTGTTAACCCTATATAAATTATCTCTTACTTACTGATCATATAGATTACAGTTTGGTGAGTGATATCAATATTTTTCAAGGAAAAAATTTTAAGTTTTATAATGAACCTCTCAGGGAATAACAATGCTACCAGTGTCCTTGAAATTAAGGTTGAAAAAACAAAGGCTAACATGTGCCATATATGGTATATCCCTCTTTCGATGTCACATATTCGCATATTTAGTTCATGTTTATTCATGATACAAGTGTGAAATAGAAATTTCCCTGTAAAATGGTCAATATTTGATGGATTTTAATGGAAATTGTGGCAATTTTTTGGATTTTTAATGCTTTTTACATCAAATATCCAACTATGTTATTTTCATGTCACACGACCTTTAAGTACAATCTCTGTACTAAAACTAATGAAATTTCTCTGGATAAATGCAAGCACCCTATCTAGCAGCTCATCATCTGCACACTGCTTGATGGTTTCAGATTAACTGTAATGACAATAACCAGATCTTTCTGGAAAGTCAGACTGATACTCCTTTATAACCACCATGGAATTTTTTTGTCCAGACCAAAATGAAGGACTTTGGTCTTATCTGCAGTGAAAAGGAAGTGGGAGGGGGGGGGGGGGAGGGAGTGGATAAAACTGTCCTGTGTGATTTAGCAAAAAAGGAAATATTTTAAAGTGGTTGTTGGTGTCTGTATAAACAGTACAGTACTCCATGAATGGTATGGCATGGTATAGTACACAGGTTTTTCTCAAATCTTCCCTCACCAACCCCTTGATGCTATCGGGGCTGTCAGGGCTTTGGGTCGTTGGCCCTCGATCTTGTCGGGGAGTCAGCCCCCATCAGGCAAATCCTGGCGCTACCCTTGGGTGGATGGAGGGAGGGTCACGGGTGAGAGGGTGGCTTGTTAAGTGATAACCCTCTGAAAAAGTGTTGGTATATCTGACTTTATGCTGTCGGTACATTTACCTTATTTTCATCCCTGCCCCCTCCCCCCCCCCCACTTACGCTACTGCTTCCCTGCATGTAACATTCTCTGATAGTCTCCTAACGTACTTGTGCATTTAGTAAAAGAAATTCAAAATAACAGACAGGAAATAAGACAAAGAGGAATTTTGGGTGTAACATCAGGCAGTACTAAGCATATCACTCCATCTCAGAAAAACTTGGAAGGGTCCGGAGGGGGCTGGGTGCATGCTAGCCTACAGTAAGGCAGGTTTAGACCTCAGTGGCACCTTGAACATGGAGAAGGTGGGAGTGAGCACAGGAGTTCATAAATTCTATTGCCTCATGCATCTGGCGCTATTTTTAGCGCCCACTTTGCCATTTTTCTGGCACATTTGCGGTGGTCTCTGGCGCTTTCGCGCCAGAGCATCAGTCTGTTTTCGAGCCCTGCAGTAGACCAGCATTGCCACCACCTCCTAGGGAGACCACTCTTGCTGCATCCCTTCAGCTACACTAGTGAAGGGTGGAGGGGGGAGGTTTGCAAGATTGACAGTTTATATTTTTGTTTTTGAACAAAAAAATGATGAACAGTAAGTACATTAATTTTGCCATTTCAGGACGTTTAATTATTTTGAATTTGAATGACAGTTTTGAAACTGTAGCACAGTATACAGAGTTGTGATTTGCAAAATTGCATTTTAAGAGTTGTTATGTCAGTATTTACATTGCATTTCAAGATGTGTAGAAATTACTTCACTAGCATGTTTCTGGTCACAGATATTATGTTGTGTAGCCATTTAGTTACTGGACAGCTATTCCTGTGTTATGTTCATAGCTTTGCTTTCTAATTGTCTTCTTCTTTTGAATTCCTTATATTGTACTTTCATCCCACCTCCCCCCTGCTAAGAATTTTAATGATAAACACATGGTGTCCCTTGATGTGTAGTTATTGTGTACATGCATGTGAAAAACTCCAACATTCAATACTGTAGGTCTGTGAAAGTATTCGGCCAAAAAAGATTAAATATAAAATTTAAAGGTCACTTTAGAACCACCAGAAATCACACAAACTTGATCCCTGTCAGTGTTTTAATAGTTGACCCCCTCCCTCCCCACCTCTACCATATCTTGCAAATTAAATATGTAACCACTGCCACTTGCAATGAGCTTTCTTTATGATGGTGTAATTGCCACTGCATAGACATTTTGTATGCTTGATTTTTAAGTGTGCATAGGCAGAAGTCATGTTAAGATGGGGGGGGGGGGGGGAGGGGGTTATATATATCCTACCAAATTGTGTTGATGTTCCCATTGACTTTCATGTCTTCACAGCACTATAAATATTGCATCAAGAGCCCTTTATTCCCCTCCCCCCACATACATACTCATGCCAACCTCAAGGCTTTTTTTTTTTATATATGTATGGAAAATTTGGATAACATCACCTGTCAGTATCTTCATTTACCATCCCACCCCCATGTTCCCCTCCTCCATGGTCCCATATGCACCTCCTTGAGTGGTTTTTGTGGTCCTGCATAGCATTGCCAGTGTACGGAAATGTCATAAAATCTCTGTAGTAGGAAATGTGTGAGGATCGAGGAAGAAGCAAACCATTCACTATCACTATTCTCGACTGGAGCAATGAGTACTGCTGGGTATGGACATTGGAAACGACTAAAGAAATCAGAAGATCACAGAAAATTATTTTTTCACTACAAATATAAAAAGAAAATGAAGAAAAATACAAGGAAAAAAACATAATGTAAAGTACTAGCACTTCAAATAAAATGTCAAGAGACAGAACTTTACTTTCGTATGAATAATGTATGAAACTAAAATTTGTAGTTCGGAAAAAAATCATGATGACACTTTTCAATGATTTCAGAGTATGGAAAACAAGTAATTAGGAAACACACACAAAAAAAAAAAAAACACACAGAATTAACCTTTGAGAACACAGAAAACATTTTGCTACTATGCGCTGGACAAAGTAGGTTGGCATTCCTGATTAAATACCCTGTAGAAACCCTTAGATTATCTTATTGTGTGCCTTGAGAATACATCGTAAAGGATTAAAGGATGCTTAAAGTTTACTTTGATTAGATCAACTTGATAAAGCTACCAAGGAAGGAAGGAAACACTCACAAAACTTTGATATACTGTAATCAAGGCTGCTGTGAAGGATATCATGCTCCCACTGTGTGAGTTCACTGTTTTATTGAGACATGGTATCTTTGATTTGTTTTGAAAAGATCTGTTATAATCTCAGTGATTCAAAGTTTTCAGCTTCATGTCTTTGGTAGGAAAAACTATCTGCTTAAATTGTTTACTCATCTCATCCTTGTGTGCTGCTTTGGCTTTTTATGGGGCATGGTGCTTCCTTCCAGCCTTTAGTAGATTTAGGAGTGATCCCCAAATTACTTTATCAGCTTTTAACATCATCTTTTAAGGGAACTAGTGATTAGACAGAATGTTTCCAGGTCTCTAATGTATTAGTCAGTAGTAGGTTTTTATGTCAATGATAAACTGAGCTTGACTTTCAGTTATATTGCCTCTGTGGCTTGATTAATTAAAATCCTTTATAAAAGGATATGTATGGTTTAAAACTGAATCTGAAAGAAGGGCATTGACAGCAACTTTAACAGTAGCATGGATGTCTTTTTGAGGGAGTTGTATTAGGAGCAAATCTCATATACTGTAGTAGAGCCCCTTGTTTACCTGCACACATGTCGTCAGGACTGAAGGTAGTTTGGATAACAGAAAAATTCGGATAAATAGTGAACTCTCAAGTTTTGGCTTCAAGTATGGTACAATGGGTCCCCTAGAAAAGAGTGCCAAAACATTGGCCAAATAATTTCAAAACTGCTTACAAATTACAGAAAAAAAGTCCCCCAAAACTTTTGTTATTATCTTTTGTGACAGATGATAGATGACAAACAATTTTGAGGATTTCTAAAACCCAGCCTAGAAATTTTATTTCCAAAATTTGAGCCTATGATCTCCTTAATGACCAACACTTTGTACTCACTAAATATGTGTATGTGCTGAAGAGAAGCTTTAATGATTCTTGAGAGTTATGTAGAACTCACCCAATGAAGATGTCCCATTAACTTTAATACTGTGTAAAGTAATTAGAAACAGAATTTTATACCCCTGTATTTTGAAACCAATCAACAGTCGAGACAAGATTAGACTCATGAAAAAAAAGTGAAATTGGATGATCTCCGTCATTGTTTGTTAGGTGTTCAAGTATGCGCATGAAAAAAGGTGTACACATTCGACACCTGCTATGAAGTTAACAGTGCCCCCAACAATTAGAGTTCAATCCAAATTGGAGTTCTTGCGAGGTCTGATCCGCAAGCTGCTATTAGCAGCTAAGAGAAATATGCATGCAGCTTCCTGGACAGACTCGAGTGTTTAATTCTGTTTACACATGGAAGTAATTTCTTGCACAGTTTACATTAGCCTTGAGCTGAACATTGTTCCTCACTGTCCTGACAAGTTTACATGTTTTTTAACCTTCAGTTTGCCTTCATAGGCAAGCCTCATGTGTTAAAGAGTTTTTGGTGGAAGTATAAGATTAATACCTAACTTGACCTTTTTTCCAGTCATCACAAAATCAACCATATCTTTGGTATAAACTTGGTTCCCCAACTTCCTCATGAATGAAACCTTGGTTGTCAAATGGTGCAGTAAGGTAAAAACCATCTCTCATGATGTCACATATGTTTGGTGTCACATGTGGAGAGCATGTGTACAATCTACAGTTTACTGTCACTATTGCATGTCTAGTACTGTACGTAGGGTGACCATACGTCCAGCTTTTGGCCGGATGGCCAGCTTGTCCTCTGTCCAGCATTACTTAAAGCCTGACATTGATTTGTCCTCTTTTTGAAGGTCTGCAAGGTCACAATGGAAAATTTAACAAATTTAAAATGGGAGAAAAAAAAGAAATCAACTATGCCTAGGAATAACTTCACTCCTACCATATAATATATTACAATGTGAAAAAAAGTGGAAAACTGTGGGTATATCTCAAAAAAAAAAAAAAAAAAAAAACTGCTCCAGTCACATTCAGAGATGACCATATTAAATCCTGCACTGGCAGTCAGTTTGTTTAGGTATGTGTGTAGCTTGGTGGACATGTATCACCATGTCTGTATACATGACCTGGTGTGGAGCAGTGAACAGACATGGCTGAAGACTGTCATGTCCTCCTTTTTGGAAATTTGAAAATGGTTACCCTAACTGTATGCCAATGGAATATTGTACAGGCACCAGGACCAATCGCACGGTCCACTGCCTATGGATTGGTCACATTGGTGCAACTTTGACTCACAAAGGAGTGGCTTCATGCATAGCCATTAGAAAGATGGGATAGGCAAAATAGATTTACTGACATTTTATAAAAAATGTGCATTGTTTAGTGGCAGGATCAACAAGTATACAATACTCCAGACGAGTGCATGGCCTGTTATGGGTGAAATACTGTAGCCTTGTTTTCTGTGTATACTGTATAGTCATATTCTTTACATAGGAAAGTGCACCAATGACTATACTGTAGTTTCTGACCATATTTTCAGTCACACACTACCCATGGCATATCTTGCAAGTCATTTTTTTTTGTTTGTTTGTTTGCTTGTTTTTGTTTTTGATATGCTATGTCAGGGATATGGGAAGTTGTCAGTAAATGAAGGAGGGTACAAAGGATTAGCCCACTTTCACCCTCTTAGGTCAATAACCTTTTTATATCCATCAGTAAGACAGAAAAGTTTGAAAACCGCTGTCCTAGGGCATATGGCATCATAGTAGAAATTCAGAAAAAAAAATTGAAAAAAGAATAGGAATGGATTCAACAAATTCTGTTTGCTCTGTGAAATGTAAGGCAGGTCACTGTAATGTAGGAAGATGTGGTTGTCTGTTTGTGATAAACATTTCCTGACTATAAGGCAATTGACATGACCTATTAGGTAAACATGACACTTCTGTGTACAAATACTGAGGAAGTTAGGGCAATGACCAGCTGACCATTGGCTAGTTTCCTTGACCATGCTTGTGAAGTTCCAAAGAGCTAGGTCACTAGTGTATTTAGAAATTGTATATCATGTGTGGAGGATCACATGACTGAAATGAATGCTATAGTAGTCATCCTTTGGCACACTTATCTTGGAAGAGCAGCTAGATCTTACAGATCTTGTTTTTAATTCCCCTCACAAGTACTGTGATACTGTAGGATCTGTCAAGATGCTTTTTGTACAGTACATCAAAGGCATCGAACAAAAGACTTTCTCAAATTCATAAATTTAACAAACAGTTCAATACCAAAAATACTGTCACATGATTGGAAAGAGCCATACATGAATAAGGATGGAAGTTATGCTAATTCAGAATTATGTGGCTACATTTGTTCTTTGAATGTGACTTTGCAACTAAAGAGCTGAAAAGAAAAGCAGTCTTGCCCATGACAATGGAAAGTACATTTTGTCCAAATTCTGTGTAGCAGTGTCATAATTTTTTGTACTTTTATCAGACCTGTAACCCAGCTGATTCTTTTAAAAGTAGAAATTTGGTAAGGCATGGATACATGTGCCCACACTGGGTTGCACTTGGTGGCTCTGATCAGCACTATTTTCACTTAGCACTATAATTAAGAATTTGTGAGTCCTACAGTCCTGAAGTATATTTCCATCTGGTACAGGCAAGCCCCTCTCGATCATGACCCCTCCCCAGGGATGGCCATGTGCCTTGTAATCAGAAAATCTGGAGCATGTACATGGAAGGATGACTGTAGATTATGTCATACTACTGTAAAAATAGGTTTGAAAAACTCATCTCTGATACTATTAACTACATACAGTACTAGGCCTACTTACTACAGAATCAGACTCCCCAATTTTATACTACTGTACTGTACAGGACTCTTTACCTGTCAGTGAACCACTCCATAATTATAGGACCCTAATACAGTAAATCTTATGGACTGTCTTTATTGCAGCATATTGTTAATATTTACATTTATCTAGAGTATTATGTGCATAGGGGATAAGTAAAGAGGCTTCAAGCTTAAAGTGTTTGTCCAAAGTTTATTTATGGTGTGGTAAACTCTCTGACTCAGTGGTGTTCTGGACTACATGTAAAGCTGGTTCAGGTTGTATTGTAAAAAGCAGTGCACATTGTTGGACTTATTTTTTGACAAAATCATAACCTTCACTGTTCACAGTGTGCATGAGTTTGATCCTAAAATATGGTAGGTAACTTTTGGCAAAAATTTTAAAATTGGCTGGGCAAGTTACAGAGAGGGTAACCACATATTGTAGACAAGGTTGCATATTTTATGCACCTGCAAGAAATATATTTTAGGGAGGCCCAAAGCTTGGAAAATGGCAGTGGCTTGTTTTAAATATGAGGGCACTCACAGGGGCAGGACCCTTATGTAGGGGTAATAGCATATGGAAACGTTTACGGCCATTTGTCTCATAAGAGACCGAACCGCATACACAGAGCACAGGATTACATGCAATCAATGACCCTTGCAAAGCGTTTGTTTATTCACAACCTCAGCTTTCTGGATAATGGACGATTCCTTTTTTTAGCAAGGCGTTAAAACTGTTTTACAAAACATCGTAATTTAGTTTAATTTTGAAAAATGGCAATTTCCGGTAGGAAAATTATAAACTATTGAGTCTACATTAATATTACACTGTATAGAGGCTATGCACCGACGTCACTGTGTCGCGCGTTTCTCTATTTTTCCATCCGGGCGTGCATTGTGCAACAATTGTTACTTGGTGCTATTGTGCGCGCGTATCAGTAACACACTTACTGCGCATGATCAGTTCCATCCAGCAAAACGCACTGACGTCACGGGCATAATCTCTATAGGCTACTGCTAACGTATGTACTGTGTACATGAATGCTATGCAAGCAACACCAATTTCCCCACGAGAGAGTGCTGTCGCCCTGATCAGTAGTCACGTGATCTTTGTTTACATCAGAAAACCAGCCCGAAGCCTTTTCGTAGGGGATCTCTGAATGGATGCGAGTAACAAAAGTGCACAGTCCGATGAAAGTAAGGAACCAATCAAGATGGTTTTTACATAATTTGAAAGCTTATGAGTTTCACAACAAGCTATCATTTGCCCCATTGTAATCGGGTGCGAAATGACTGAGTGATGGCGTGTTGAACAATTGCGGCATTCCGAAGTTGATGTTTTGGTGCCATTTTCATGTACCAAACTGCAAGTTTTTTTATTTTTTAAACGCCTAGTCCGACGTGCACATTACTCATAGTTCACTTTTGTTAGCGTCCTTGGTTAGATAAATGTTTAAATTTATTAAAACTAGGCACCCCGAAGGAAAATAGGATACAGAAATAGGAAAACTGAACGATTGTTATGGATTATAATGACAACCCACTTTTGCACTAAAGGGTCGCCGTAGAGGACAGATTAGCAAAAGAGACAACGTTTCCATATGAAATTCAATTTTCTGTTAAGCCGGTGCATTCTTCTTAACATAGGCATAGGAAGCAGGGGGCTGGGAGACCAAAGCCCCCCAGTAAAAAATGTGGGGGTGAAGTATGCTTCCATCCACCCCCCCCCCCAAGATCCACGGGCAAAAACCCCTTATTTGTCTCTTCCATAGGAAATGTCAAAACTTTGGAGTAATTTTCCTTAAAGTTTGTCCAAAATGTTGCACCAAATTGCATCTGAGGATCGTCAAATACCCAAAAATTTTCCAAAGGGGAAGGGCACCCCCACCGGCAATCCGAAACAAGGCTCAGCCCCCCCCCCCCCCAGTCTCGAAAAGCTTAATACACCTATGCTTCTTAACTATACTGTAAACATGTAGAAACTTACAAACCTTATAAACGAAGTTCCAGAAAACAGCCTACAAGTTGAGGCAGGTGAGATTTGCAATTCTATGCATTGTCACCTTGTTCCTTTTTGATCCATTATATCCTTTTGCTCTAATTTAGATAATTATGGCAGTTATTACATCAAATGACTGTATTTTGTTACTAGATTGTTAAATTTGAAATGTAGCTACTTGAATAACGTTTACTATGTAATATTAACCACATTTAAAAACACAGTTGTAAGGGAAGTAATATTGAGATTCATATAAAGATATGAAAGATATTTCAAACTGAGTTTGAGGTGACTGCTTATAAATTTCCTTGAAGTTGTGTGAATATTTCCATGCCCATACAATATATCCTGACTACCGGGTTTAAATAAACATGAACATTCTGCACTTTACTTTATTCTTCCTACTTTTAAATGGGTTTTGGTAAATTTTACAACAAGATGAATTTGGCAAACTACCAATGTTTGCATATTTTTAAATGACTTCTATACAATGTTGCCATTAGTTACATTGCAAACATGTATGCATGTGTGGACCATGTGTTGATAAATTTATAAGAAAGATACTTATCAATGATCCAATGAACCTGACAATTTTTGGGGGTAGGTACTTGAAGTAATTTTGGATGCAAAAATAGTGACAGTTTGAAGGAATCAACTAAAAGTTATGTTGTATCGCAGTTGAACAATTACAGTGTTTTAAAACTGTATACATGATTTTCCTTTAAAAGTTTTAGTCATTGTGGTGGGCTGAATAAAAGCCTAGATCAGGCCAGTAGCCAGACAAGACACTGAAGGGGGGGGGGGGGGGGGGGGGCAAAATAGCTTCTAGGGGAGTGAAATATTTTCATCCCCTGACTATACTGACTCAGCCTAGATATATCTATCTACAGGGAACAGTGGTTATGTAAGGACCAAAAGATGATGGGATGGCATGCACTGGCAGCAGGGGGATGCATGCCAGAATGGGGGCTTAGCTATTACTATGAGCATAATACTGTGTAACAAGTAGTAACTGTACAAACCATTGTGCATATGGACTATACACCAAAGTAAAATATTGATGTAGATGGCTATTAGGAAGGAGGGGGATCTTTTTTTAGGGGGGGGTGGGGTAAGGCATAAAATCTGTCTTTTGAACTTTATAATAATAGGTTGGTCAACTCAGTAGTCTGTAGAAAACAAAAAATGAGTGGTACAAATCATGCATTTCATTTCTTTTGATTTACCCCTAAGATATGTCTTTTGAGTAAATGTATATTTTTGTTTCAAACATGCAATCAAATTTGCCCTCTCTGCATGATGGGGGATGCCAGAATGTGGCTTACTTCCTTAGAAAAGGGTTACCTACACACTTGTTACATGATTTGCAAGGCCAATAGAGAGTTCAGATTTCTTTCTGGTTCATTTATCATTTTCGTTATTATTTCTTTTCCTACAAAAATAATCAGCCTCACCTCCTGTGGATAACAGAAAGCTATCCATTGCAAATTGACAGTTAAGAAAAATAAAGTTCTTACCCTGTTTTAGTCTAAACAGAATTGTCAAGAAAAAGAAAGTTTTTCCTTCTGCAATGTACACCCCAACCTATCATAAAAAGTGGCAAGCTTTCACTACTTCAGTAAACTGCTAGGTGAGGTCAGATTTTCACATGTTTGTATAGTCATACTTTATTGAGTTTTTGCAGAATGGAAGGGAAACAGAGGATTAGAAGGAGGAAAAAAGTAAGTAAGGTTCATCTGTCTTGGTTTGGATTTGTGAGATAATGTTTAGAATCTTTCTGTATGGGAGGAGACATAATTGAGAAGAAAAGACTGGATAGTGCAAAAACATACACACACATTTGACTTTTAAAAATCATGGGTGTCCATTCCATAGAATAAGAACTTTTAATAGCTAGGATGAAGTTGAATGGTAGAAGGGGGGGGGGGGGTAGAGATGACATTGGGGTGATTTTCCCAAGTTTTTAACTTCCATATATTTTTCATAACAGTTGCCACAGATAGAGGAATTTATGATGGCTAATTGGCTATCCTAGAGGACTAATCTGCTAGGATGTGAAAGTACATGTACCCATTAGAATTGAGTAGGAACAGTTTAGCTGTGGCACTGTATAAGAACAGGGAAAGTTGAAAATGAGGGCTTGTTTATGACTTTCTGAAGTAAAACTGACAACAGATAAGCTATCAAGTTTACCAAAATTCATTCCTGGTACTTTGGAAGGGTGTATCAGAAATGTGGTTGAAAACTTAAAGTCACACCTCCTATGCTTAGTACAGTCATTGGAAAGAAAGATATTTGCACATAATAAATATAATACATCATCTTGTAAGATTGATAAAATTTATGGTGATGTTACCTACTCCACGAGGAAATCAGTCGATTTTGTTTTTATACTCTCTTTACTCACTTTGTCCAAAAAAGTTTCTTTCCTGCTGAGAAAACCTGCTAATATTTTAAATTAGCTCAGCAGGCAAGTACATCTATCCAGGCAGTGAAGTGAGGGGGCTGTTAAGGCAAAGTAGGTAACAGCACCCTGGTGAGACCTGGTTGGTGATGGCAAGTTCAGGGACAATGTCCACTTTCGTGCAGGACATGCCTCCAGTCAGGGAGATGTTAACCCCAGGTCTAAACAGTATCATTGCTTACAGTTAACAATAGTGCTGCTGTCATGGTTTGTAAGGTCACCAACTGTAATGTGTGTGAAATTCCATAAACTGACCAAATTTTCCTCTTTGTGAATATGTTAGATAAGTTTGAAAATCAGTTTCAAATTGGTGAAAATTTTTTTAAGCAGATTGACTGTAATTTCTAGTTGTTATTTGCATCTTTGTATTTCTTTGAAGGGAAATATTGTGTTTGTAATGACCCAAAAGGCCTTGCAACCAAGGAAGTTAAAATCATTATAAAACAATTCAGTTTCGATCACCACTAAACCCCAGCAACAGCTTTATCTTCCCAAAATATACATTTCAAGAGTTGCGGATGTTGCATCATTTGAAATTTTGAAAGTTTAGGCCAACTACTGTAACTATAACTGAATTTCTCTGTGTGAAAACTTTGTCTTGAACATAAAGTTACCATGCTTCTCCAGCTATCTTGAATTATCATCAAATCATATTTGTAAAGATATGAAAAATGTCTGTACCACAGACACAATATTTCCCAGAATTGTAGGTACAAGTACTAAAAATACCAGACAGAAATGTTGAAGCTTCAAGGTGTAAAATGATTAACAAAATGTTACCTTCATTTCATTTCCTTTTGTTGTATCTTAACAACACTATCCCATGTTGTGCTCATTTTATATTTCTCAGACCGTCGGCATTGGTTGGGATGGATAGAAGTGGGAGAAGGGGGGAGGGGGGTCCTGGTTTTTCTAGAGTATGGTCTGGCCCTCACTTCTCTGGTGTGTACAATCTCAGAACAAAAAGAAAAAAAGCCAACACAAATGTATCCCTTCAATTTTTGAAATCCTGGACAAAGTCTGCCCACTTAGGCAGGTGTGAAAAATGTCTTTATATTCCAAGGTAATCTGTGTTTTAATCAAGCAAGTAATAAAAAGTCACTTCAGTAGGGGTCAGCATGAAGACATAATGTTCAAGATAATTTCCTTTACAGGAAAGAGTACCCATTTTTATGTTTTGTTTAGTCTCTCTCAAGTTCATTGCATTTCCTTTAATGTTAAACAGGTCACCTTGCAAACAGGTGAGGGGAAACCTGAAATTGGTTACTTTATTCTTAATATGTGGACCTATAATGAACCGTTATATCCAGTACCCAAAGATTAATGTCCTCTACATGGACCACATAGAATGTGGCATTAAATTGTCAAACATGCAGTGTGCCTCACATAAACTGTCTAAGGCGAACTAGTTGGTAGTGCTATTCATGTCAGCTGAGATGAGGTTACAAAATAAACTTGTCTCATATGACATATGTGGTTGTCTTGAATATTTTTGATAGCGCACTCAAGCATGGTTCCAGATTTTAGTAGTACCCCCATTGAGGGAAATGTAAAAGACTGTAAATTTGTGAGACTTTAATTGTCAAGTTTTACTTCTGCTTTTCCTTGTTTTATTGCTTGAAATTTAATATTTATACAATGCATTTCAAAATTATGCACTACAAAAGTTGTCAGTACTTTTCAGGATGGTGAATTTTGCTGCCAGATGTATGTGCAATGCTAAATGGGAGATCCTGTCACTCTAAGCTTATTTTTAAAACTGAAAACACCAGGTGGAACTGTTCAATTCACTCAGCAGTTTTCTTAGCAAGTGAGTTGGACCAGGGAGTTCCTAACAACTCCCTTGTTGGACCTGTCACCAAATTGTGAATTAGAGAGAGGGAGAGTATTTAGAGCAGAACTTTTTAGGGGTCTTAGAGAGAGAGGTTTTTTTAGGGGGGGGGGAGGAGATAGGGCAGGGGAGGAGGACAGCATTTGCATAGATATAGCATAGGGATCCGTATTTGAAATATTATTTGAAAAGAATGTGGGAGAGATTGCACCAGAATGTCCCTGTTGGCTATGGGCCTTTATGTACGCAACTTGGTAACCTAGTTCACACTCTTAATGCAAAAGAGTGCAATTCACTCCAAAAGAGACTGTACAGTAGTTTGGGACCACTCCTAGTAAGAGTGAATTTCACTCGGGGTGGAGTAAAAATTCACTCGAAGTAGAGGGATATATCATTCCATGTGAGTGAGTATCGCTCTATTTGGAGTGAATTTTCACTCGACCCCAAGTGAAATTCACTTTTACTAGGAGTGGTCCCAAACTACAGTCTCTTTTGGAGTGAATTTCACTCTTTTGCATTTAGAGTGCAGATAATACCTTCTGGGCAAGCAAGTTCTTAGTGTCAATCATCACAAACTTAGGGATAAAATGTTTCCAGCTACCAAATAGAACCAGTGTATTAATTGAACTTGGAACATTTTCCTGTTGCCCTGTTTGACTTTCTGTTCATACAGGATGTATAAGATTCTGGGTTGCAATTCTGCACATGTAAAATGGATGTTGGTCTACTTTCAATTTCCCCTACAGGTATTCATAGCATCAGTCATGGTCAATTAACTTCAAATGTACATAATTCCTTAGACTTCCATCTTTCTTTCCTGTGACATTTCAGACTGGACTTCCAACAAAATATCTGTGAGATTTTATCAGTAGTCTTGGAAAGTAGACTCCTTTAACTTGCCCTGTTTCAAATAGGAATACCAAAATACAAAACTCTTGTAATACTGTAGACAGGCTTCAAGAAGAAAGGAAGGTTTACTGCCATTGTAATAGCATTGTAATTTACCCATCCCTAATTCTCTCGATCCTCTTGACTTAATGTTTTTTGTAGAAGATGATCCTTTATCCTTGTAATATTTGATGTTGTGATAAAACCCTAATTGAAGAAAGGTTGCATGATCAGCCAGATGTGTCTTTAAGAGACTTTCTTCAGTCCCAGATTGTGGAAAAAATTTTGTTACATTAAAGGAAACTACATGGGTGGCAATCCTTGTGGGACGGGGGACCTGTCCCCCCACCCCCAATACTGAGAACAAATCGCCGCCAGTGGGAAGCTACTGTATTATCTTTGTTGTATTGATGTGGGTCTACTGGTGTGTGAAATTAATGAGCTTCCTGAACATCTGCAACACAATTGTAGACTTAAAACTTGACAGTTATTATTATTGTTTGAAAGTGTACCTTCTATATGAAAACACTTTAGAAGGTGAATGTAATTATCTACAACAATTGATTCCGCTATTGGGTGATCTCCTGGTTCTAGTCCCCCCCCCCCCCCTGTTTTGTCCTCATACTCCTCAATAATGGCCATCAGAAAGTGACATTACTTACAGTACACTGAAGGGGCATATGCCCGAACTGTATACATATACCTCTAAACACAAAAGGTAAATTGTTTATCAAATCCATGGGTAGGGAAAGCCAGAAAGACCAATTTTGAAGGCTTGATAAAATGAATTTGAGAGGAATATGTTTCCATGTACAAAAAAGCCGAATCTCCATTCAATTACCAGTGATACCATGCAGGCAAGGAGCTTTCCCAGTTTCCTGATTTTTTTCCTTTGGACTTACAGTAACTTTGTACATAGGAATTATAAAGCAGTTTGGATTTTGAAAAATCGATTTTAAGTCTAATGCAGTACAATGTTCTCCATTGGAATCTGGATTTCCAAGAGAGTGATAATCTACTGCGAAGAAGGGGATAAGGCAATCTTCCCCCACCTTAAAACTCATAGGAGATTGTCACCATACTAGCAGTGCAATTTGCATTAGGGACTTTGGGATACATAATTTTCTATTTATTCAAAGTAACCTTGCTTTTCTTCTGTGTTAGTATGTTAACTGGAAATCAGTGTGTGTACAATCCTCTGACCTTGAAAAACTTATTATAGTCTTCCACAGCATATATAATATGCTTTAAATGTTTATAATGTGTTTACACTGTGGCCTACTTGAAGCCTTACTGATGTTTACTTCATAATTTCTTAACCACACATTGAAAGATGTCAAAGAGGCATTATAGTGAAAGTGTTTCCTTCCAAGTGTTAATGTCACATGTATAAAGTACTTGAACAGATCCACATCTGCAGGAAGACTTGAACCAAGAGTAGGCTAAGCCTTGCACATTGACAAGTCATTTTTTCCAGCTTTGATCGTGAGTCTCCTAATCCTTCGGCTTAGTAGGTTTGCTTCCACCTTGGATGGCAGAGGCACCTTGGATGGCAGAGGTTTCTGGTCTAAGATGTGTCTGAAGTTAAATATGCACAGAAAAACTGTAACAATGGCTTAGAGTTAGCACTTAACTTAAATTGTTGATTACATTGTAGTAGTCATGACTACAGGAAAAGTAGGCATTCCACAGAATTACCAAATTTCACATCAAATTGTTCCATGACACATAATTTAAATAAAAGTGTTCTGGAAACTTGTAAAGTTGTAAGAGAGTGGTGCTGGGTCAGTATGCCTGCTGCTACTTCCAAGATTTTTATCAGAAAGGTGACTCAACTCTTCTACCCACGTGTAATGGGGACAAGCGAGGTCATTTGCCATTTTGCAGTTGGTGGAAGCTTGTACATGGTCCTGGGCTAGAGGAATATTCTGCAGGAAATCCCCTCATTGACCAGGGATCATATGTTTCAGACTGAATATATGTCAGCACCTTAGAAATGCAAAACACTGTATGTGAATGTGCTTGAGTTGAAATTTACCTGCTAAATTTTAAAGCAAAATTCATTTCCTGTCGCACAAAGTGAATTCCTCTTTGGTTGACAGGGCATCTCTTGGAAATAATTTTTCTGCTTAGAAATTAGGTAACCCTAAGGCAGTAAATGTCCCTTTTAATTCCTTTTCAAGTGTGTAGTCTAAACTGATGATCCATTTTCCAAGTGACCACTTTTCACATTTGCCATTACCTTGCAGGTTATTTAACTTTAATGGTTTCAGACATTTTACTGCTGAATAGGGGCTACTGGTCAATTCAGTGAAATTTAGTTTGATGGAAAGGTTTCCTATTCCTTGGAAGTGAGGACTGGAAAGGGATAAGCGGTTAGCCAGTGGTAAACCTTGATGAGAATATTCAGTGCATGCATGTTTTCCTAATGCAGGTGTAGGGGATTACTTCTAAATGGGTGGGGGAGGGGAACGGGAAAGGGGGAAGGGGGACTGTAGCATGTAAGCTAGAAATTTACTGCATGTTTGAGTGGAATAGCATAGCAAATATTTTGCCTGAAAATTGCAAATTTTCTGTCTGAATGGAAGAGGCTACAGCTCCCCCTACCCCTCCTTAACTTGTGTAAAACCTAGTAGTCACCTATGTTTTTAAAGGTCGTTGTTTTATCTTCACAGTTGGCTCCCTTCTCATACCTTGTAAATTCCCTTATTGAAGATGAACAAAATGTACTGTACTTTCAAATGAGTCAGGTGGGTAGAAAGTACACCTGTGCAATACTTCATTGCACTTTTTTTCTTAATCTTCAAATGTGACGATTTATCCATAAAAGTAACCTTTACATGATTTAACCATATAAAACTAACATTTACATGAATTACAGCTGTGGTTAATATGACATCTCAACTTTGATGAGCATGGCATTCTTCCTGTTCTATAGCCTCCAGGGACAAATACTTTCGTGTCTTCAGGCACAGTAGTCAACTCAGCCAGAACAGAACTTGATTTTTGAGTTGACGTACAAGGTTTTCGTAAAAAGTACTTTTATGAGTATATATCCAAAAAGAGTCAGTCCCAGGCCTGTACCCATACAGTGCCAAGAAGGCAGTGCCCCTGTAAAAAAGTTTTTGCCCCCTAGGAGATTAAAAATAACTATTGGTTTAATGCATTTTAGCCTGTCTTGCTCCCCCTCAGGCTAAAAATAAATTTTCAATCCCTGGAAGCTTTCTCCCCTCCTCTTCCCCATCTAGTGCTTTGTCTTGCTATGTGCCTAGTCAGACCACATACAACTTGTCTCATCTTTCGATCTGGCCACAGCTTTGCAGTTATTGCTTCTACCCAGTAAAATCCACCTCCTTCAATTTACCATCTACTTCAGGGGTGGTCAAAATTTAAGTGAGCCCAAATCAAATTGTTGTTAAGTGAAATGGGAAAGGGCCTAAAAGGGGGAAGACAGGGCCTTCTATAGATATGTAAACTTTTAGCTTCCTTTGGGCTTAGGCAGAAATCCAAGGGGTATGGGGAGGATATATCCCCCACTTTGGAGATGCTCCAATTAACTTTCAAGTCTTGCTTCAAGAGCTGTTTCTTCCCACCCCTCGCCCCTTCTTTTTCACAGAAATCTCTGCAACTGCCCTTTGGGACTGTTCTTATCTCAATGGCGGATTGCCATGTAGTAGGCTGAATGGCATGTTACATGTCAGGAAATTTTTAAATTTGAGAGGTGTCTGGATGGCAAATGGAGAATGTTTGACCCTAACTTACGTATCATGCAAATGAGGTGAGAAGTATAGTTTGTTACTGTACATTGTTTGCAAAACTGAATCAAGGTCATTACTTTGAAATAAATGCTTGTCATTACGAGTACAGTTTGGTTACACTTTTTCAGTGAATTTGTAGCCAGTCAGGCAGATAATATGTTTATTTGCCCACTCTGCCATGATATGCTGATAGGCCCACTCGAGTGTAAATATTTTGATTACAACTCCCTCACACAACAATGAACACAACAATGAATACTGTCTTTGATTACAATTAATTAAGTTACGCATTCACCATGGCATGGTGTTAATCTAGCCGGCCACAGGCAAGAAGAGGAGTTCGATCTTTTTTCCTTATTGATAAGATAAGATAAGATAAGATCAACTTTATTAAACCCCAAAAGGGTAACTGAATGCTCGCATAAAACAGTACAAAAACACTACAATTACAAAATTTATACATTCAGACAACATTAAGAAAATAAAAGAAGGAAATACGAGAAAGCAAAAATATAAAGCAATAGGAACCAACCTGGCAAGTAATAGCGTTGAAAGTAAGATAAGGAGATTAAGACAAATTACTAAATATATACATGTAAACAACAGTACGAAAATAAAAGAAGATAAAAGAAGGAACTCAGAGAAAGTAAAAATATAAGCAATAGGAACCAACCCAGACAATAACTAGCGTTTGAAAGTAAGATTATGAAATTTAATACATTGAGGTATGAAAGAGGAGAGGTGTCGATTAGTACTGGAGTAGGGTAATCTCATTCTACCACTTCTAGGAATAACCGCATTATGTAAAATCACACTAAGTGGATGGCCATTGTCTTGGATAATCTTTTGTAATTTCATCCCTAATCGCCGTTGATAGGACGTGGCCAGTGATGGTTGGACTTCCCCTATTAAGCGACTAGCTTGTCTAATAATAGCATCTATTGCATTTTTGTCTTCAGTGCGTGTATTCCCACCCCACGATAAAAGATTATATTGCCACACCCCACAGATAACTGAATTATAAAACATGGCAAGAATATTTTTATTTACATTAAATTTGTTCATAATACACATACAATACATTCTAGGGCTTAGTTTTTTCAATAAAGCTTCAACGTGTTCATGCCAGGAAAGTCGATTGTCTATAACCACTCCAAGATACTTATATCTATCCACCCTTTCAACTATACTTCCATTAATAGTGACTACGCTTGGTACTTTCTTTGACTTCCGATAATCAATAACCATTTCCTTTGTCTTAGTTACATTTAATTCCAAGAAATTGTCACTACAATAGTTTACAAAATCATTTATTTGCTCCACATATGCCGTATCATCATCTTTTGTTATCAGACCTAATAAAGCAGTATCATCTGCAAACTTGACCAGAGAACAATTATCAAATTTTGATCTAGTGTCTGAAGTGTACAGAGTGAATAAAAATGGTGCTAGAACAGTACCTTGAGGTGCACCAGTGTTTGACATAATTACATCAGACGTGTTCTGGCCTTCAGGTGTTTTGATAATAACATGTTGGGACCTATTAGTTAAATAATTAAAAATCCAAGCAATAAAATCATAGCAGACATTCATTTTTAATAACTTATTGGCTAAAATATGGGGCTGAATGGTGTTAAAAGCAGATGAGAAGTCAAAAAACATAATTCTAGTAGAATGACCCAAATTTGTGTGTTCAAGATGGGAGTACACATTTTCAAGACTGTATAGGATGGCATCATCAGTACTTCGCTTTGGCCTGTAGGCAAACTGCAATGGATCTAAGTATTTATCAACATTGCTTTTTAAAAGTTTCAGTGCTAGGCGCTCGCATGTTTTCATTGCTACCGAGGTCAATGCCACAGGTCTGAGATCATTCATGCATGAAATATTAGACTTCTTTGGTACTGGTATTATACATGACCATTTCCATAAAGCTGGAACAGTCTGAGATCTGAATGAAAGGTTAAAAATAAAAGCAAATACATTGGCAAGTTGATTGGAACAGTATTTCAGTACACGAGGTTGCAACCCATCCGGTCCAGCAGCTTTTGAAGGATTAAGTCTGGAGAACTCGTGACTTACCTCATCTGCAGTTACAACTAAAAATGGTTTAAAATACATACGATTTGATAAAATTTCATGTAGCTCTTTGTTTTCACCAGAAAAATCATGGCAATCAAACCTATTATAAAATACATTTAGTTCATTTGCATAAATAGTAGAAGTAGAAGGTAAACGAGAATTTTTAATGGTATCATTGGAATAACCACTCATCATTCGAATTCCAGCCCACACATGCTTCATATTATTCTCCGTGAAGTGTTTCTCTATTTTCCGTCTGTACAGGTCCTTTTCTCTCCTTAAAATCTTGTCGAGTTCTTTTTGAACGGATTTAAGATTCTCCATGTCACCTTGACCAAAAATCTGCTTCTTTTTATTTATGATTGATTTAACTTCCTTAGTAATCCAGGGTTTGTTATTTGGATAGACTATTGTTTTGTAAGAGGACTCAAAAGATACAAAACGATTAAATCTGCTCTTTATTAGTATTGTAAATTTACAAAAATTGTCGCAGTATTTGTTTTGAATGTTTGGGAGGAACATATTTTCATTTATTGGAGTGTCACAGTGCCCACAGAAGAATTTGATTGTGAAAGGTTCCATCACAAGCTTGTTAATTACCGATACGAGAATCGATAACTTAAGTCATGTGTGAGCAATGTTGCTTCCACAGAGCAAGCCGTCAGCCAACTCAACTGTGTAGACAGGAGATAACGTTGCAAAAGTTTGGTCACGTGACACCCGGGCAGACTTCGTGTAATGGTGCAGAAATCGCTCTTCAGATTTTTCATGCTATTGTTTTATGGAGCAAATACATTTAACTTGTGAGTGTGCTTACTCCTTTAGTTGTAAAGCTGAAAGCCTAGACTGAAATGTTAAATTTCAATCATTACCATGTCATATCAAATCTTTTGAAAAAATTTGACACTGTAAATGGTTCGAAAATACTGATAATTGGCACATAAAAGGTTGACGCTACTGGGTCTGTGAGGAAACACTGGTAGGAATGATCAGTTATTGAGAAGGGGTTATTAAACTCATTACAAACATTAAAGACAGTAGGCAGTCACCCCAAACAGAGTGAGTGTATCCTGCCACTCTAGTTCATGATTGGCCTATTTTGATCATGTGACAATATTTTTGTTAGTGAATTGTGGAATTCAAGGAGAATTTCGCCTTGCTTTACCTATTGTTTGTAATAGTTATGTTCAAAACGTCTTCAGAGGTGCTTGTAATACAATAAGAGGAGATTTGCAAGAGTTTGCTGATTTTTCAAAGAAAATTTTGGGGCAACTGCCTGTTGCCTTTAACGTGCTTCATACGCATTCCTTGCAATTTGAAAGCTTACTTTCTACTGGTAGAATTCTGCTTTCATAATGTTCATTAGCTGTTTTAGAGTGACCTAGCAGGTTTCATCTGCAAGTTACAAAACAAAGCAAAAGCTCTACAGTATTATGTTTGAAGTTGGTTTAAGGGGTGGATTAACATAGTAGCAAAAGTAGCATATGCTACGGGCCCCATGCTTTCGGGGGCCCTGCACTATGGCTATCAATTTCTTTTTTTTTCTAAAAAAAATTGCTTGAATATTCTTGCTGTACAGTGGTGTAGCTAGAGGGGGGGGGGGAGGGGTGGTTGCACCCCCACAAAGCTTCCAATGTCCTCTGTCGGAAATTTCTAGTCTCAGTGGGAAATTTTTACCACCTTTACAACTAAAGGAGTAAGCACACTCACAAGTTAAAGGCAGTAGGCAGTCACCCCAAACAGAGTGAGTGTATCCTGTCACTCTAGTTCATGATTGGCCTATTTTGATCATGTGACAATATTTTTGTTAGTGAATTGTGGAATTCAAGGAGAATTTCGCCTTGCTTTACCTATTGTTTGTAATAGTTATGTTCAAAACGTCTTCAGAGGTGCTTGTAATGCAATAAGAGGAGATTTGCAAGAGTTTGCTGATTTTTCAAAGAAAATTTTGGGGCGACTGCCTATTGCCTTTAAACATATTCGCTCAATAAAACAAATAGCATGAATAACAGTGATTTAGCCAGCTTGTACTTGTGCAACAAATGGCACAAAAAATCTGAAGAGCAATTTATGCACAAGCATTTATTTCAAAGCAATGACCTTGATTCAGTTTTGCAAAGAATGTAACAAACTACTGTATACTTCTCACCTCATTTGCATGATAGGTAAGTTAGGGTCAAACATTCAACCATTTGCCATCCAGACACCTCTCAAATTTAAAAATTTCCTAAGAAGGAGGGGATCACTCCCTCATCCCTCCCTTTAGACATTCCCCTCAGGCCATCCATTCAAATTGTCACATTGAAGAATTCACCTGGCTAAATCCTAGTGAATAATCAGATAGTACAGGAATAAATCATATTGTGGTATTGAAGTTTGCATCTAAAACTGGACGTTTGTTTGGGATTCTAAAGGGACTGAGCAAATAGAGTCTGTTTCACAGGGTGAATGGTGGTCTGAATCTGGCATGAATGCTGCCAGTCACTGAACCCTGATCTAAAAATACAGTAGCTTAGTGTGGGATTTCCTGCTTGCTCCCCCCTCCCCCCTTTCCACCATTGTTTGTCTGGCTTTCCAGTTGCCTTGTCAAGTAGCATTCAGTTCTGGCAGTGATCTGCAGAAGGGCAATTTTACCAGGGAGGTGTTAGGAAGGAGATACAAGAACCGAATCTGTCAGACAATATGAACTTGAAAATGATTTAATTCTTTTCAGGCACTGTCATATGATTGACAGGTCTCTTTTTTCCTGTTGTTAAGTCTGTGTTGACTAAACCCTTTTAATGATGATCTTCTCCTTTCTTTTTGAAGTAATCCCAAGATAAAGGTCATTGTTTACATATGCTTTGAAGTGAGGTTTGTTTCTGCCAGTGACATAACTTTAATCAGGACTTTCAGTAAAACAACTGGCAACAAACATTTAAATAATGTACTTCATTTGTGTCCCCATGATTTTAATATGTAATCTGCTGCCTGTACATTTCTCTCATTTTTTGCGGCCACCATTAATAAACATATTCAAAAAGTAAGTTGTAAAGAAATTGTTAGATGAAATGGTGTTTAGTGTGACCGATAATGATGAAAGGTTAAAATTTCACATTTTTGCATGATGGCTGGTAACAAAAAGCTAACAAGTGCAAAAAAGGGGTGTATCTTCTCATTGTCATTTTTACAATGTATTACTGATGGTTGTTGATTTGGGTATGGAGATAAGAATTTTGAAATGAAAGGCAAGATTTGGAAACAAACATTGCTTCAAAGAGTCTACAGAACATTGGATCTCCTTCCTAACACCTCCCGGATTTTACTCATGGTCAGCAGCAGGTTCAAGCTCGTAATATTTACACTGTGTCTATACACACTACGCATATGCAGTGTCTACTATGTGCTCTGTACAGTCCCACATGATCAGAGGCCTAAACTATATTCCTTAAACATAATGTAGGTACTGTAGGATATATTGTTTTATTCCATCTTATAATTATTCAACCATTGCAATTGTCATTGATGACACAACAAAAGGTCCAGGGAAATTTTCATTTTGCAAATATTTTGCTCCCCACTCCACTTTGTCTGCCCCAAGTCACTCCCTCCCCTTGTCCATACTACTGCATACCAATCTTTCAGTGTATAGTGCATGTTGCATGCTACTTGTTGGTTCTCCCCTCCTGAGGAATTTTCTCCAACTCCCCTCCACCACCCCCTCTCTAAGACTTATTAGCATAATGCTGTCCTGGCAAGTGCAAGGGCATCTCCTTTGCTTTCAAGTTCTCCAAATTTGAAAGAACACAAGCTGACAGCATTATGGGGATTACTAGGCCATTGGTTTTGTCACTGTGCAGTATCTCCATGGATATTCACCTTACCATGAATTCAGAGGAGGTCCAAGTAAACCTAGACAGATAAAGAAATGGGATCTGTGGAACATAACAAGGTTGATAGTTGAAATAACAGATGGAGGTGTCAAAGGTGCAGTACATGTTATGTCATCTCCAAATCAAACTTTGTCTTTGAAACTGGGATTTTTCCTGTTGTGTAAGTTTTAGTAATGATCTAAATTTTACATAAGGTTGAAACAGCTGGCATAAGCTGTGAAAGTCAAAGGTTTTGTCTTGTCAAATTTATAAAAAATCTCAAAAAATTCTTTTCCTGGTTCTGATACCTGAGATGATAAATCCATGTGTATATGAAGTAGTATCAACATAACATGCTAGCAAACAAGATAGCTTTTTGAACATGATCCTTCCATAATGGAAGGATAATATAGAAAAGAACAGACAGATTGGAGAGAATACCAATTTGCATTGGGGTGCAGTGTTGTTATGGAGGCAACTTTACATGTAGTGGTCCCTAATTTGAAGAGTTGCTATTACAGGGGGAGGGTCAGGGGTCAAGATCTTGGAAGTTGATAAAGAAATGTTTAATTCATGAATTTGTAATCTACATCATCCCTTCTTTCCTCCTATCTACATGTATGTACCCCTCACTTCATCCTGTAATAAGGCCTTGGCAAGATTTGACTGTACAGAGGAGGAGGGCACCCTTTGGAAGGCGGTCTCTCTAGACCTGTGTCGCACTTGCTAAGTCAGAATACTGACACAGTTTGAGTCTTGGACTAGCTAATAATGAACTTCATATGACACCCTTCATAGTTACAAACATGTAATCTATGTAATATCTTTATAAGCAAAAAAAAAGGAAATATTTGCATTACCAGTGTTAAAAATCCTTAAATGAAAGAAAGTTCAATAAACAAGAACGAAAATAAAAAAACAGTAATTTTTTTTCCAGTTGACTTTTTGGACATTGAATTATCATTCTGTTCTTACTAGAATACTGTTTTGAATCATCTGTAGCATGGAGGGAGAGGCAGGCATAGAGAGAAGGCCTGAGAAATAATTTGCCTAGGCACAATTAAAAACTTTGGGTAACTATATACCCTTTACTAAAGTTACATGAAAAGTATGATCAAAATTTTGAACACTAGTGGTTATGCTTTGAAGTTTTGGTGATTTATCAGTTTATGCTGCCTATGCTTTTCATGGTTGCAAGGGATAGAGTTACTTGTCAAGTACACATGGATAATTATAGCACCACAGTTGTGTTTATCCTCATGACATCCCAGGACTTTCCTTCACTCTCATGAGATGATATTTGATAGATCATGGCAGATTGGGTACTGTGTTGACCTGCATGGAATTGAGCTACACTCTTTTAAATGAAGATTTTGTTAGTTATCTTAATTAAAAAAATTCTGGCCATTTAGTCCCAATCTTTGAAATATGCAGGAAATTCATAAACTAATGAATTTTGATATGGCAAGGGAAAGCTTGAAAGAACATGCTTTTTCAGTGGAACTGAAACTCAGTTTGCCTATGGCTAACTGACATGACACCCAGTCTAGCTGTGATGGTGATTCCATAGGCCCCCATACCTGTGACCGCTTCATGAATCCATATTGGATTTTAATGGCACCACCAATATAAATCGCTCAGTGTGTGAGTGTGAAATACAATTTGGTTTTCTGGGGTTGCTTGTGTGACTAGATAAAAAATTTTCTAACATGTGTTTGAAGACAGTATAGTTATACTACTTACCAGTATTTTTTGATAAAGAAGAATGCAGTATGAGAAACATTTTGAGACATCTTTCATGAAATTATGTATTTCAGACACTAGTGTGTCTACCTTCCCATTATCCATTCTCTTGTTCCTTATGACATCACCCTTCTGAATTAATCACTTCATCTTTCTAAATATGATTTTTGTAACTTATATGTTCCATGCAAGTTGAGCTCAGTCTTAATTTTCACAAGTTAATAAACATCTCAAAGGTTCTGAAGGTAGGCTTTAATCTTATGGACCTTGATGGCTTTTGTCAGTGAACCCTACTGGGAGCATTTCAGTTTTTTTTTCTGAATTTGTTTTTTCTTTTTGGTGGAATCTGCTTCTGTTATGTTCAAAACTGACAAGTACTATTTCATAATGATGCAGGTTACATTATGTTTAAGAGCCTTGGACACAACAACACTGCAACAGACACTGTACTGTCCCTCAAATTTATCCAGAAAAGATGTTACTTTTAGTGTTATCGATATTACCGATACTGACATTTCAGTTCTCAATATCGGGCGATACAGTTCCGATACCAGTAATTCGGAAATGAGCATTCTGCGTACCTATTTAACCACAGGCTACTGAGGCACTGCAACGAAGTATCGTTTCATTCTGATGAGGCAAAATATTGGAACTTGCTTTCAGAAATTCTCAAATTATACTAATAGTGTCCGTATTCATGACATATGGGACAATAAATATGGGGTCAGTTATATCTGCATTTAGGGTAAATTTTACCAATAGCAATACAGGAGGAAAATGGCAAATATCTGCTGATACCCGATGGCGAATACCGGTACATCGGTCCAACACTACCAGAAAATGTACTGCACTTCTCAACAAAATATGCACAGTAGCACATTGTGCAATACAATATTATGGCCCTATATTTGCTTTCATCAACCGCTGCATTTTAATACCAGAGGGACCTGTGATCTTTTAAAGAAAATTGTGACCCCACTTAGGGTTGCAAATCAGGGAACAAATTGGTATTGTTTGTGTTGACAACATTTTTCCCTAGGGATTGTATTTGAACCATTTCATTATTTAAAGGTATCTTCAATGGTGGCATGTCATAGGTTGAATTGCATGAACTTATATCCTACAGGGGTAGCTTTAGCAGGCCATTCAGTCAATAAGTTTAAATAGTTTTGGTAAAGTTTATGGGGAGAACCCTTGAAGGTAACGTTTGGAGTAAATGGAATTAAAGGTTCAGGAGGAGATGAGGGTATTGTGTCTTCTCCTCAAAAAGGTTTGCTAATAGCCCCCTTCTGGTCATTTAGGCCTACAGTAAGTTTTCAGCATGTTGGGTGCAGACTTTTTAATGAAGGAATCAGAATTGCAGTCAACAATTACAAAATTGATGTCAGCATAAATAGTGCTCTAGCTAATCTGTATTCAAACTCCAGTCTGGCATCCTGGGTCAAATTCTAATAGTAACAAATAATATGATAACAAGACATAATTCAATTGTAGTAAATAATAGACAGGCTTTGGGGCTGACCCAAACCACATGGCTTAGATATAGGAAAAGTTGAAAGTTTTTCTTGCAGTGACATTTTATCGATTGATAATTTTGTCCATTGATAAGAAATAATTTGCACTTGAAGGAGGAAGGCTATATGAGAAACCCTAGGAATTGGAATAAATGATTGCTGTAGATGGTAACTGTGGACAATAGTAATCCAAGGAAATTTTTCAAAACTCAATAAGAAACTCATGCCAAGTCATTGGGTCTAATGGTGCAAGCAATGGAGAGTCTTTTGTTAGTCCAAAAGTGTGCACACATAATAAATTTTTGAATGAGCTAATAGTAATTGCTGGGGGAAACTAATGGTTTTGTTTTAAATGTTACTTACTACATGTTCTTACCTAAATTCTCAGGAAAAGCTTGGGTGGACTTTGGCGAGTGTGAGTTTTGGAAGATGCCCCTACATATCCCTTAAACTTTCAAAAAGCTAAAGAAACACTTATCACACATGTGCTTGTGGAAGGAACAGTTAAAATTCTTAATTTCAGTGGTTAGGAGTTCCTGGTATTATGTAATAGCTCTTCCAAGGATAACTTTTAGGTGTTTCCAGGTATTGCCCTTTTGTGTGGGCTCAATGTTCATGGTTCTGACCTTTAGAGAATGGTGAAGTTCAGGAAATCTTTGGGTAAAGCAAGGTCAGAGCTGTTAAAGGTTTCTTTTGATTTGTCTAGACATTTGAAAACATTAACATAATAATGACAGTAATTAGCAGGAAACAACAGCTTCATCTCTTAGTGACGGTTAGACTTACGAAGTCTAAAAGACGATTATTTGTCATGAGCTTTTGTTTAACCTCAGTTAAAGTCACAAACTTTTCATTGTGCTACTTTTCTTTGATGGTTTAACTGAATGGGAAACTAATCCCATTATCTAGTTGGGTTTAGAGTGTACGAAGAGATGTGGAATGGAGGAAGTCATCTATCTTTGATTTATGTAATTTACGAATGGGTTAATGATTATGGTAAATTGTCAGGTACATACTTAGTGACTTTTCTGGATTTCTGCCATTGTAATTGTTTTATCATTTCTATCCTCGATCAGAGATAACTTTGTAGGCTGGGTATCGTGTACTCTTCTGGATCCTTACTTTGAAATCTGTAGCAAATTTTCAAATTTGAAATTTTCAGACTAATAGATTGGAAAAACTTCTTATTTATTTGAAGTTTTCAATCCAGATTTGTAGTTTTCCCTCATCCCCAATATTTTTGATTGATATTTCAGTCAGAGAACCATGTACTAAGGGTTTTCATATGAAAAACTTGTGATAAACTTGCCTGATGTATTGATATATCTACAGTATTTATGACAGTTTAATTGCTGTTATTGGTCTGATATCATTTGCTGTAAAGGATTACATTTTCTTACTAAGTATAAACCAGTGAGGTTGCAAAGCTTCTGTTTATACAAGAAACTTACCGGCCCAACTTTCACAATGTATACTGAAAATCAACTGGTCCACAGGGCCTGCTTGTTAGAAGCACTGGCCCTGGCATGGATTGAAACCTACTGGCTTCAGGCATCCAAGCTAAAATGAAAGGAACTGGCTTAAATTTATGATGATTTGTGATGGAGAAAGTTCTGAAGATGTTTTGTCTAATTGCATGAGGATATTCCTTCTTCAATTGTGGATAATAAAAGGAAACAATATAGTATGAGGAACACCAGTGTATCTTATTTACCCACTTAGTCTTTAGGATGTTGATTTCTATTTAGTACTGTAGATTATTTCTTTCATTCTTGTTACTAGTTGTATACTGCACACATTTTTTTGTCAAAAAAAAGAACAAAAATGTGCAGTCCAAGGTTAAACATCAGAATTAGACAAGAAACTGGTATCGTAACTTAGACCTAATTTTTTTGTTTAAAGATTCATTTGGAAACGTGATAGAAAGCCCTGTTCAAGTTAGAGAACTGACAATTTGACAGGGGTAACCATTAATAGCCTTTTAAATTTTGTGATGATAACACTGCTTAGCTGAATGCCACATTGTTGCAAAATTAATGAAACCTTGTGGAAATCTCACTTCTTACCACACATCATTGATCATTCCATAGTGGAACTTACTTTTAGTGGAACTTAAGTCATTTAATACTTTGCATCAGTGTAAAAGCAGTCAGAAAATTCCCCCGTTTTTCAGGTGATGCACACAAACGAGTAAGTTGAGTGAACTGCACAAGCCCACTGTGAAGTGAAATTCTGAAAGATACTGTAGTGAAAAACAGGCCTATTTGAGATAAATCCCTCACTTCGTGTGGTTGATGATTTGGATTGATGTTTTTTCCAAGTTTATTTTTAACCCCCATGGAATATTTTTGCTTAAAATGGCCAACAAGAAATAATTATTTGGAAAAAGGATTAAATTTTGTAATGATTGCATACACTTTGTTATTTTTTGGGAGGAAGCTTTTGGGTCTTTTGTGTCACTGCTCCAGGGTATGGCCAATCGGATGCCAAACAAAAAGTTATTATGCAGGTAACCTATTCACTTGATATTTGTGCATTTATTCAATGAGTCTCATGAGGTTATACTTAAAGAGAATAATAAAGCCATGCGATAATGGAAGGTCAGTTTGATACTGAATAATTGGCATCTTAAGAAATATCTCTTACGGCTATATTTTTCATATTTCATATATATTGTAGAGAAATTACTTTAAAAGTTGGCTTCCACATTTACTGTAAAGGTTCACAACAGCATTGTGTGGTAGGTCTTGTGCCGAGTGACTCTTTAAATGGTCTATGGACTATGGCATCCATCCATAATAAGTGGCCTAACATCTTTGAATCAGATAGCCTTTTCCTGGAGTGCAAAAAAGTTATGAACAGTATACACAGTGGTCTTATTCTTGTGATAATATGGTGGAGAAGACTTCACATATAGGCCTACAGTCCTATCCTTTTAAAATTACCAAATGGGGCATTTTATGGTCCTATGCACCATTAACTGTCAAGTCTGTTTAGTAAAAGGTTCTGAATCTTCATTGATGGGCAAACTGACCATACCACATGCCCAAATGGCTTGGTCAAGGACTGACTTGTGTTTTATATGGCAATATATATTTTAAATGGCTAAGAGGTCATGGCAGTTTACATCATTCCAATATAAGGTATTTTGTAAATTGGCTAGGAATTGCCTGATGGTGCTTTCCTACAGAGTTTATTACTTTTGACTTGCACAGGATAGCTTCAATCTCTGGCTCTCTGAGTTCTCTTAAGCAAACAATGAAGGGTTAAGGAGATGTAGAAATAAATATCTGCATGGAATCAGTGGAAGACAATTTATGCAATAGACCTTATGCATGTGGTTCACAGAACAGAAAGTGCCCACCCCCCCCCCCCCTACCCATTGGAGATAAAGCATGTATCATTGCAACTAACACCAACACAAATGCATGCAGCTGATCTACTAGTCTACTGTGCATGCATACGAAGTCTGTGCAGGGAGCTCTTATCACCTCCCTGGTCTGTGTTATATATACAGGGTGCTTCATTGTTTATCCTCCTAAGTGATGTCAACGCATACTGTAACTATATATAATAGAGATACCTAATAGAGATACTATAATTGAGATACCTCAGTGGCTTTTAATTGTTCATGCACCCTAAATCTCTAAAAATAGTAAAAACATGAAAGGACCATTCTTGAATATAAAAATTTTGGAGTTAAATAGTTAACAAAGCTGGGAGAACTTGCTGTGGGGAGGTGTTAGAAGGGAAGATGTGTTTGGTCAATTGGTATGGGATGGGCAGGGGGGGGGGTGAAGGAAGAGGGGGTGCTTCACCTTCATCTTGTATCCAGTACAGTTTGTCTGCTATAGGGAAATTGTAAATCTGAATTTTTTTCCCATGCTGTTCTTGTAGTTAAGAGGCTGGTATGGATTTCAAGTTACCTCCGTGGAACCTCAAATTGATTTTCCCTCAGTACAGATAAATAATTTAAGCACCAGTGATGCATCTCTTTCAAAAGCGCATTGAGTAAAACTGAACAGTTGGTGAATGATTTATGAAAGTTGGTCTTCATATGGTGTCAGGGGATTGAGATGACATACTTCATGAGATCATGGAACCAGTGGATTCTTTTAAACCTAGCATCCCTTCCTCAATGACAGATATCAAACCCGAACTCTTAATTTAACATCTGGTGCTGGTGATGGAATACTCATGACTGCCAGAACAGCTTGATAATGTTCAAAATGATTGAAAGTCATGATTGAAAGTCAGGGTTATGATCTGTGGCTTTCATGTCATAAAATTTTTACTTTTAGGTGGATTCATGATCTTTAGTTGGCTTAAACCAAATACATGAATCAAACATTTACTTGCAGATATCTAGTCTTATTTACAGGGTTGTCTACAGGCTGTATTTTGTCTGACCTATAGTTGAGAACCTTGCCACAAATCCAGCTGTAGTATGTACTGCAGTTTGTCTCCACTAGGCTTGGGCGGGTTACCCTACTTCAGAGTCACAAAGTTGGTGGGGAGTTGAGTATATAAACATCTCCACCTTCTTTGGAATTATGACTCCGTACACTCACTACACTGTACTGTCAATTATATGCACAAAGATACTTTGGAGTTAAAATTTGTGTTGTTTTGCAGGTTTTAGTGAAGTATTTTCGTGCAACCAGCTCTTGTAGTCTTCTTTAAATTATACAAGTTGGCGGATACAATCTCTGAGTTTCGCAGTTCAGCACCTTGCCTTTGAGAAGCTTGTAGTGCAAGCTTAGGGCAGCAGTATAAAAAGTATTGGGAGTGTCCTAAGCCTAGTATACACACAGATTTCCTGAGTGTGGTGATACAGTAGGACAAGTTGTGGGAGGGGGGTGGGGGAAGTTAAGCTACTATGGGTCAAAAAGCATATGTAGCCTCTGTCAAGTAGCACTTTTCTGCTCCCCATTCTGCCTTTGCCTCTGCATCCTTATGTCAGTGGCATATAGGAGAATACTTTCACACTTTTAAATAGGGGGAGGGAAGAGGCCTTGGGGCAGGTGGCATCACCATTTCATGAGGGACCTTAAATATGGAATGGTACATATTATTTGCTCTTAAACTTTCCAGTGGGGGAGGGGTCCCTGGAGGACAAGACTTGAGGGAGATTGTCCTTCTTCTCCCTAGCTATATGCCACTGACTATAAACCCTGAGACTAATAAAAGAAGCAATGAGGCTGCACCCATAGGCTATCTTTGTTAGTCTGTTTCAACTATCAAGGTTGCCATGGCTACATGTATATGAGATCATTGTACTTGTGAAGGGGATATTTTGAGATTTGATAGGCTCAGCAGATGTGTCAAAGTAAGGTTGGGCAAACTTACTTGCCCTTTAAGGGGTCATGTTACCCTGTTGTTGATATCACTGGTAAACTTGGGCTTGCCCATGAAAAAGTTTTGTCATTGTCAAGAACATTCACTAGTTTTATTGTGTTTCTTTATTGAATCTTCCATCAGGCAACCATGGTGTGACTAGTTTTGAAGACGAGGAAAAACCTTACAACTGGATCCCAATTAGAGAGCAAAGATGGCTTCACTCCAGAGACAGCTTATTACCTGTGTAGTATTATTGATAGAGATTTACCATGTGATTGGTCAGTTGGTATTGATGAATTCAGGAGTGGTTGTTCCCATTGGCCGGAGTGTGCAACTGACAGAACTTTCATTACAGTTCAGGCCAGTTGGTCCTGAGGAGGAATGCAGAGTGCAGGTTGAAGTTAATGAACCATATTACATGAGGGTTGGCACAATTCAACCACAGGTAAGAATAATGTGACAAAATAGACTTGAATATTTTCAAGTTTGATAACATGAGGCTCTATGGTCATCTTTTGGGTACCATACATCATGGGGGTGTTGCAATTCTGGTCCACTTGTTTTTCAGTACTGTTTATCTTGGTGGGAACATTACTGTACTGATTCAGGTAGTAGATGTCGGGAGATGGACCAGGGGACAAAGGGTGGAGAGACTGTAGTGAAATGAATTTAGATGTTGTGGACGGGGGTTGGGGTCGGAATTTTCCATTCAAGAAGAAAGCTGGCATAGGGGAGATCCACTTGGTGTCTCTTTCCCATTGGAGGGAGAGTAAAACTTTGATCCATATGGACAGTTTAACGCTCATGTAAATTTTGCTGCTCAGATGGGTGTACTCTATCAGTGAGTTCTGTACCTTACAATGTTATGCATTGTTTTACCCTTCCAAGCTACAACACATAAAATTGCTGCCTTGATAAGTCTTGCAAGTAGAGAACTTGAAAAACCAGAACTGTTTTCATGCCTTGTATAGACTTGCATATTTGTACCAGGCTAACTAGAACTTCAGTACTGTATGCTGAGCCTGAGAAAATGTAAGCCACTGATTATTAGTTTAACCATGAAAATCACTGCCCTAACATAGTCAAACTCTGCTACATTGCCAACTTATTGTTGTGTGAATCCTGACTCGTAGTTTACATCACTCTACGGGTATGGTTTTGAATTTCCTGTATTTATTAACTCACATGAATTGTTTAAGTAGCTGGTACTAAGCTATGGCTACATACTCCTACCCAGAACAGCATTGAATTGAATTCAACTGTTGAACTGATCTGATCTGATATTTGATCTGATATTTTGATTAAATGGATTTGACTGAACTAGGTTGGAATTGAGTTGAAATGAACTGAATTGAATTGGAAATAGCTACATTAAATAGTAGAAGAAAGATAAAAGTATTCACAACCGGGCGTACTGCATACTGGCACTCATGAGTACTGCTTTGTACCAGGGAGTTGCTTAATTTGACTGGAGATTTGTCTTCACAATCTCTTTGAAGTCACCAAGTTACCGACATGTAACATAACACTCTTATCAAAACAGCTAGGTGCAATAAACCTCCGTGTGCGGTAGCTAATTTGCATACGCCGCACACACTGTACTACAGCGCTAGCTTCGGCTCTCCGTGTAAACAGCAACTAGCCTAGTAAGAGTAATCTCGATGTGAGAACATGTATACATAATGGTCTAATCACCTCATACAGTCGAATGTTAACTACAGTCTGGGTTACCCTGATCAGGTTTCGCCATAGCTGCGTAATACAAGCTGCATGCTTTGACTGCACACACTAATGTATACAGAACAAACACTTGCCGTAAAGACAACGAGAACTAAAAATAAAAGCAGCAAAGACCACAAAATCGACATAAATCACTTAACTTATTGCCAATTCACATTTCTACCTAAAACAATAACGGTGCTCTGAACTGAAAAAAGGTTATTTTTCTATCCCGATAAAGATTTCGCAGAATTGGTATATGGCATTATGGACTAAAAGTAACGTTAAAATTTCCGTTAGTTCCGCTCAGCAAAAACGCGCCAAAATTTGTCAACTTCAGTAACCATAGAAACAAATGGAAATTTTGCAAAATCTAGGCCCCGAAAAATGCTCTTTTCGGTAAATTGGCGCTTGGTGCCACGTTTTTTCTCTTCGTGAAATGTACGTATACAAACATAGCTACCTACACAGTTCGTTCAGAAAATGCGATTCATTGCGGAAAAGCACGAAAATACTCAAATCTGAGGCCCTGAAATTGCAGTTTGACCACCAAGTTTTGTCACAATACGATTTTTAGGGTTCGACAAAAACGGAGGAAAACTTAACTTAGAAAAAACTCTGAAAGAAAAGGAACTTACCTATCAATAGATTTATGTCCAAGCTTGAACTGCACATATATTACAACTGTAACACCTCACTTATTTTCTACTGCGCATGGTATAAAAATAGGGAGAGTCCCATTAGATCATCGATTTCTGTACAGAGCAATGGTTTCAAAACCAGCTCAACCGATAGAGGGCGTTTGGAGCTGTCGGTAACATCCTTGTCTTTAAAGGATATTTTACAGGTCCCCTGGGGAGCCTGTCCTTGGTTAAAATTCAAAGAGTTTGCAAAGGCAGGATTGTGTGTCCTGAGGTAGATTTAAGGACAAGGTTCATAAAATTTTTGAAGACAAATCTCCAGTCAAATAGCAACTCCCTGTTTGTACTCACACTCACATGACATGAAAGTCCTTTTAGTCCAAATTCTGGTAGAAGCTGACCACCGTTAATCAGGCTTGCATCATAACAAGGTAACAGAACTCCAGCTCTATCAGCACAATGTGCGCTCAAGCGAATAATGACTTGTGGTGCTTAATAAGTAGTTCCAGTGGCTACTAGGGCTTGGCCGGATCATATGTCTGGATTGAGCATGGTTGTGAAGATACAAGTCTCTGGACTAAAACCACAGAATGTGAAAGTTACTGACCATCACTAATAAGACTTTCCCGGGCTGTGGGGGACTACTCGGGATTGTAGGCTTATGGGCATTTTAAATAAAGCAGTAAACTGATGTTTTAAGGAAGTTTCATATTATATAAAATGTTATGAGTAGTTTGATCCATTTTTCATCAGCTTTTATTTTATTTCTACAACAGGTCTTTGATTGCATGCACTTTGTGGAGAGCAAAGTGTATTACCATCACTCTGGGAATCCATTGTTGGATCATGATGTCGTCAAATTCATTGCTCATAAACTAAATGAGACTCATACTGTTACAGAACAGTTCCATTTTAGGGTAGATATCACCGAGGAAGACTATATGATCGTATTTCCGATGGGCGAGTTAGAGATCACAGAGTTCTTTGGAGAATCTCATGAGATAGATCTTAGAGTCATTGACTTCATGTATGAGCCATGGTTTAATGTCACTTGCATGGTCACTATAAACACTCTGAGGGATGGGTACCCCAAGTACGGGGAATTGATCAAGGGGCAGGGAGAGGAGGAGCAAACTGTGAGGGCTCTTCAAGTTTCTTGTGATGAATTTATGAGAACGGGAATCAGATACCGTCATTTATCACCCCCAACTCCCGATAAAGATTTTATTGTGCTTACAGTGGAGGTCAATGATCCTAATATCCAGGAAGATCCATTTATTGAAAAATATTTTATGCCAGTGGAGCTTACAGCTTGTTTTCCTAATCAACTACCAGAAGCAGCTTTAATGAGTACAGAACTTCTTCATGTTGATCAGTTTATCTTATCAACTCTTACACCGGAAGTTTTATCTGGCAGGGATGATGAAAGTCCAAATGAAGAAATAATATTTCACATTGTGCAACCCCTTGGACCAGGTGAAGGAAAGATCGTTCACCTGGATGACCACACTAAAGCAGTTGAGTCATTTTCTCAGGCTGACCTGGAACTATTAAACATTGGGTATTCTCCTCCAACAACAAGTTTCACTGAGCGTCAAGTCTTCCAGATGAGAGTTCTTGTATACGATTCGTTTTTTGAAGAAAGCAGCCCAGTTCAGGTCATGTTTGCCGTGCGTCCTTCGTATACGAATGCACCAAGAGTGGGTGTGAATACAGGTCTTACGTTGCTTGAAGGGCAGTCTCGTCCAATCCAAAATACTAATTTTAGAATCGTTGACAGTGATAGCCTTTTTATTGTGAGAGCTAAAATTGTTGGTGGCATGCGACATGGTCATATTTTGGTCAACAACAGACGAGCTCTGATGTTCAGTCAAGCTGACATTGATCGTGGTGCAGTTGTTTATCAGCATGATGATAGTGATACCCTCAAAGATAGTTTAGAATTAAGGATTACAGATGGAAGAGACTCCATTAGGGCAACCATTCCGATAAATATACTCCCTAAAGATGACACGGCACCATATTTAATAAACAACGTAGAGTTAGAGGTCACAGAAGGTGAAACAGTTCGCATATCACGATTCTCTTTGCTGGGGACTGACAAAGATTCTTCAGATGAATATATTATATATAGGGTTGTGGAACCTCTTCTTGGTGGAGACATCCTGAAAAAATATTCAGAGGAATCGTATGGATTTCCAGTGATTGAGTTCACCCAGCGAGATTTACTACGTGGACAAATTTATTACCAGCACTTTGGAAATGAGGTATTTGAGGATAGGATTAATCTCATTCTTGTCGATAATAACTTTCCTCCCAATGAATCACCCATTCAAACTTTTAACATCAAAATTCTCCAGGTGCATGATCTTCCACCCCAGTTATGTCCTGATGCAAAACTGTCTCTTACAGTTAGAGAAACAGAAGTTTCTCAAATCACAAAGAGGATGCTTTGCTTTACAGATAATGAGTCAGAGGATGAGGATCTGCTCTACACCATCACCACCCCTCCCTACTTCCAGGAAACCCACACTCTAACTGATGCAGGACGAATCTTCTCTTCAGCTGGTATGCCAATGCTTATGAAAAATGCTGCCATCCCATCATTACGGTCTTTCACCCAGGGTGACATTAACGAGCGGACGATTGCATTCATGCCCCCCTTCAAGGAGGGGGGACCTCTGCCAAGGAACGTAGAATTTGTATTCTCTGTCTCTGATCCATTTGGAAATGTTGTTCTGGGACAGATCTTTGAAGTGACTGTGCTTCCTGTCAATAATCAAGAGCCAATGATCTATATCACAGATTTTGTTGTCCAGGAAGGGGGAAGTATCACTTTTATGCCGATGACAATGACGGTCACTGACATGGATACCTTGTCTGACCATCTCATGATTACACTGACCAGCGAGCCAACCAACGGTATGATCCAAGTAGCAGATAGAAACCTGACAGATGGAGATACTTTTATGGTACAAGACATTAGGGCTGGGATTGTTAGGTAAGAATTTTGAAAAGAATAAGTAATAATCTAAGTTTGAAAGATCAACTTTTCTTACATATCTCTGCATGCTCACATACCATACAAGTACAAGTGTTTCAAAACGTAAGTGTAGCATAATAATGGGTTACCTTAGGGGTTAGTCTGCAATACTTTAGCAATTCTTTTTTAAAAAAATAGTGTAACAGGGTTACAAAGAGCTATACGAGAATTATGATACTAGGGTAAACTCATATAAATTTGGGTGACTGCATTTACCATTCTAGGACCTGGGAAACAAAAGAACCGTTGAAGGACATACTTTTGTTAAGCAGTAAAGACATTCATGCATGCTGGTTTAATAACATACTTTTCCTACTGAATAATGTCACACGAACAAACACATTTTTTTGTAGCTGTTAACTTGAATTCCCTTTGGAAATGGGAACAAATGTTTCTTTGTGCAAAGTGCATGCATGTAGCCTATGTTACAATCCAGATGGATTTGAACTTAGTCTGGAATTAAGAATTTGCCAAAAGTGGGCTGACAACCTTATACACAGGATTAAGTGTACCTTGGATGGGTGAACTCTATTTGCCATGTTCACACAGAAAACTTTATTATAAGCATAGCCATAGGCTTATGAGAATGGAAAGGGGGCAGGGGGGTATTGTGTGTGCCCCAAATTTTGGACATGAAAATTTGGGCAAACTTTGTAGAAATTGAGGCAAAATTTGTAGAAATTAGGACAAAGTTCGTAAAACTTTGGATGAAATTTTTAGAAATTCGAGCAAAATTTGTCAGAAAATGCTCAGAGATTCTGGCAAAAAATTTGGTGCCCCCTAGATCAAATTGGTCTCATATGCTTATGAGCATGGCAATAAGAAAATCAATTTTATAAATGTGTAGAATGGAACAATCATTGGAATACTCCCTGCCTGAAGTTATTCAATACCAAGCATGAATAGTGAAATCTGGCAGCAATGTGGCAGAATTCTTTTTGTCTCTTAAATGCAAGTAAACACCCTCTTAGATGGATATGGAGGGAATGCTGCTGATATCAGATTAACTTTTCATTTTTTTTTTTTGCCTCTCCCTGTTTCAGTGACATTAATTGTGGTTAGTTAAACACAGCAGGGGAAAGACCAGGTATCATTTTTGCTTGCTCAAAGTTTAATCTTGGCAGGATATTCCAGGTCAAATACAGTGAAATCCATGATTGAAATATAAAGAAGAGATTTAGAGCAAGATTTAGTCAGTCACGTTCATTCGCCAACCGAATATATCCTGTTCACATAGAAGGTGTGGAAGGTTGACAGTTCTGTTATGAAACAAATGACAAACATACTATTGGTAGCCTGATGCAGAATATCGTGTTTCTATAGAAACAAATCCAGTCACGAACTCACATAGACATATTTTACTGTAGCAAGAAAGAAACAGAAGACCATGCAAAAATTTAGGCTACTTGTTTAGTGTCCCTGCCAGACCTGAAAAATGGTCCTGACCTCACTTTTTTAATGCCATTGAACCTGGCTATTACAGTATTTTGTCCAAAAATCAATACTTTTATTCATTTGGTTAATATTTCACATTTATCTGCTTATATAAATTCAGAACAAATTTTTCAACTAAGTTGAATGTGTAACATTAAGTGTATGATACCATCAGTTTACTGATGATGTCAGTACAAGACATTTATGAAAGAGACTAGATAAGTGTATTAAGTACAGTAATCCACAAAATATTGTCACAAAGTCGTGTTACATTCAATCCCTTTTTGGTCTTTACTTCAAACTGAAATACTGGACACGGGGCACTTGAAAAAAAGACCTTGACAATATTCAGTGTAGCTGTACTTTTTGTTCTCTTTCAAATCTTGTGAATGAATTTTTTTCCCTTTCTCTAAATTTCTAGTAGCATACATGCTGTGAAAAAGAAATTCATAAACAAAACAAAACAGGGCAAAATGTAGAACTTTCAGAGTTAATGAAAAAGTCTTCTGAACTTTCACTTTTGGAAAAGGTGAAAGTGTTCTGTGTTATTTCTTCATTTTTCTGTTGTATCAAATTATGCAAGTTCTGCCATGGACTTTCACGATGAAATAATGAGATCATTGTCTTCAAAACCTTGAAATTTGTAGAACTTGGCTTTTTCAAATATTTGTCATTCTTACAGTACTGTACTTGCACTGGTTAGTTTCAAAAGTTTCCACTATGTAAACACTGATGGATACATACTGTGAAATCTGACTGTGTATACAATGTTTATGAGTTTCGTAACTCTTAGTTGAAATTTGTATAGTAGCTTTCAGTTTTGTAATACCAAGTCTGGGAGGTAGCAGCTTTCAAGTCAGGGGTGGTGTCAACAGGTGGGGAGGGGGACCATGGAGAGCCATGCCCCCCTTGTCAGAGAAGGCTGCTTCCCCTCCCCCGTTGCAGAAATTCCAGTGTAGTCAGGGACCGTTGATGCATATGTTAATAATCCTGATGACAGTCAGTGGTCCCGATGATGGCTGTTTTGTTGTCTTAGCAACAAAGTTTCTTAATATGTCAGTTTTTTCTTTTCTTGTAATCCACAAAAAGTTTCAAGTTGTTCTGACTGTTTATCTCCATTGAACTTACACAGTAGGCTCACAGTGCATTATGGGAGAAAGGTGAAAATGGCACCACCCATGGAAAGATTTTCCTCCATTGGTTGAAAAGGAATTTTCACCTGAAAACAGTTAATGTCTTCCATACTGTAATAAGAGATAGTAGCAGATGAAATGAGTGAATGGTAGGAGGTTCCAATTTATGGGCTATCTGATCTTTTCAATGGAGAGAAGTCCTGACTTCTATACCACTTACATAAATTATGTGAATCCCACAAAGTAATTGGATCATGTAGAAGCTTGCTGCATGTTGTTAAAGGTCAAAAGCAGTCGCCCCAAACTTATTTTGAAACAATAGCTAAATGTCACAAATTTCTTCCTATTTCCCTTCCAAGTATCTTTGATAATATTTTAGGACATAAATATTGCATTTTCAAGGTAAACCAAGCAGTTGCTCCTTGTAAATTTTTAATACAATTGAGTGAGAAAAATACTGTCACATTATTCTCAAGATCCATTCAGGAAATAGGATAGTCTACTATACAATTCTTTATTGGGGTGACTGCATTCTCCCTTTAAGTATGGATTTGCCGCCTCTGATGGCAAAGTGTATACAGCCTCACATTTTGTGGAAACTGCAGGCTACTGGCCTTCTTTATTTGTTCACTTCCCTTTTTTACAGACCCCTGAATTAACAGTAAAAAGTTAAAGTTGATCATCCTACAAAATTATTTGCCCTGCAGGCTTCCAAATCTACAAAAAAGAGAGAAAAAAGGTAAAAGTGGTGTGTGTATGTGGGAGGGGGAGGGGGGAGGGCAGGGGACAGGAAATAAAAAAGTGTGAGTGGATTCTGCAATGAACAGGGTACTGAAAAACTTCAAACCTGAGAGTGCCTAAAACGTTTGGCATAAGTAAGGGACTTGACTTTTTTGAAACACTTTTATTTTATGCAGATATGTTCATGGAGGTAGTGACAGTCTTCAAGATGAATTCACCATTTCAGCTACAGATGGTATTTTTGTGGTCAGCCAAGTTGTACCCATCAGCATAATGCCATTAAATGATGAAATACCAACTCTAAAACCAGGTCTGAAGAGTAGGCTTACTGCATTTGAGGGTGGAGAGGTATCTGTAGGTCCTGATGTCCTGTCTGCCACTGACCCTGATACCAATGACATGGTACTGCAGTATATAGTGGTGCAGCATCCTTTACGGGGTGTCATCCTTAAAGGTGGTCTTGTGGTCAATAAATTCACACAGAAAGATGTCAACGATGGCCTCATCACATACTTCCACACTGCTGGAGAAATTGGACTCACAAAAGTGGAGGACGTTGTGACATTTTTGGTATCCGACACTAGTGTCCCCACAGATGAAAACTTGCCTTCTCATCAGGTTACTATCACCATCCGGCCAGTGGACAACCAACCACCTGGAATTGTCTTTGGCAATCCATTCTTTGTGAGTGAAGGACACAAAAATAGTTTCAGGACCGATGTTATCAGTGCTCTGGACAGAGATTCCACAAATGATCAGATTACATTCCATATTGTCCAACAACCTGACTGGGGATATGTTGAAAACGTTCGACCAGATCCTGGCTCTGAAAAGAGTAATGCTGGTACACCGATAACATCCTTCTCTTTCCTCGATGTTCAAGAGGGAAATATTAAATACGTCCAGTCCTCACATCTTGGAGTTGAGCCTACATCTGATAACTTCATTCTTTATGTCACAGATGGGGTACGAGCCTCCCAAAATGTTACCTTTCTGGTGACCATAAACCCTCGCAATGATGAAAAACCTACAATGAGGGTTAAAAATTTTACAGTGTATGAAAATTCTTTTTATAAAATTCAGTCTAGTTTAATCACAGTTGCAGATTTAGACATTCCCATGGAAATGTTGATGTTTTCCATCATGGATGCCCCTCGATTTGGAACTTTGGTTGATAGGTCTGCTCCAGATCCACTTCCTGTCTACGATTTCAATTTGAATGAACTTCAGAATACTATGAAACTGACCTATGTCCACGATGGGTCCGAGAGCACCTCTGATAGCTTTGATATTCGTGTAAGTGATGGTAAGCACATTCTTCGAAAGACTGTGTATGTTACTATTGTTCCTGTAAATGATGAAAGGCCAGAAATTGTTAAAAATGCTGGTTTGGAGCTCAGCTTGCATGAGAGCAGACTTATATCCCCAGTCGTCCTCTTGACAGAAGATTTGGACACTTCAGATGAAAATTTAGTTATTGTTATAAATGTGCTTCCACAAAGAGGTGCTTTACAAAGAAAAGTTGGAGAAAATGTTTGGGAAGATATAGATGAGGTTGGATTAAACTTTACCCAAGAGGATGTCAATCAAAACTTGATTCGCTATCAGCATAGAGGTGAGCTGGGCACAAAGGGCATTGATCGTTTCCGCTTCACTGTAACAGATGGTCAGTATAGAACAGGAAAGGAAACTTTTCGTATTGTAGTAGAAGGAACAAAACGCCAGGCTTTAGATGTCTGGAATGAAGGCCTAAGGGTCAGGGAAGCATCTTTTAAAGTCCTGACACCTGAACATCTATCTGCTACAGATCACAGTGATCAGGTAGATTCCATAACTTTTAATATCTTGATAGATCCAACAGAAGGACAGATTGAGGATGTTGGAAAGCCAGGATTCCCTTTAACCTCCTTTACCCAACTTGATTTGATTGGTCAAAGGATAGTTTACAGGCATCTTCGTACTGATCGCGTCGCCAATGACATTTTGACATTTAGTATCAGCAATGGCTATGAGACCAGGAACGATACTTTCCAGATTACAGTCATACCAGTAGATAATTCCTTGCCAGGGTTGGTTGTGATAGAGCCAATATCAGTTAGCCAGAGAGGTGTAGAATTCATCACTCAGTCTAATTTGCATACCATTGATCAGGATACGATACCATCAAGAATATCTTACATAATCACTCAGTTCCCATCATTTGGACGGCTATTGATATCAGGAGTGCCAGTCACTCACAGCTTTTCTCAGTATGACGTGGACAATCTAGAAATCTCCTATCGCCATGAGATTGGTAGTCATGAAAGAGATGAGTTCTATTTCCTAGTAACAGATGGCACAAATGAGGGATTTACTACGGACGATGGTTTAAGAACTCAGCCAATGAGGTTCTCCATTCAGGTAGACCTTATTGACTCTTCTCCACCCAATGTACGAAGGATAGAAATTCCTAATAAGATGGAAAGGGTGCATTCTAACAATGGCTTCATTTTAAGTAACATGGTCCTCTTTAGTGAAGATGAATGTGGCAGTGAGGGAATTCTGTACATCATAACCAGGGATCCCCAGTTTGGATACTTTGAAAACACTGAAACCAGGCAGCGTATACAGGGACAGTTCACTCAAGAGGAGGTGGACCAACGACTTATCATGTATGTAATAAGGGAGGAGGCTGGTGTGACAAGTGACAGTTTCATTTTTGATGTCTATGACTGTGCAGGAAATGCTGTCCTCAACAAACGGTTAGTATAGTAACAAACTGATAGGAATATGGTTTAGTGCGGGATGGGCTCATGAGTGAAGATGGGGAAAAAGCATTTTAACAAAGTTAACTAGTGCACGACTTGTTCCCCCCCCCCTCCCTCATTTTGATTTCATCTTCTAGTGCAAATACCAATGCTGAGTCAATTTTATGTTTTGGCTAAAATAAACTTTAAACAAACAAGTGTAAAAGATTGCCGAGGTTATCAGTGCAAGTGTAGCTTGATTTTTGAAGAAAAGGCTTTGAAAACTTTGAAGTCACATTGTGCTACTTAGAGTCATTCATCTTTTACTCACATTAAGTCAGGCAACATGAAGCAACAAGACTTATTCAATTAGGAGGTCAAAAGTTTGATTCCAGTAGTTGGGTGGAAGTAAGGTGCATTTTCATCCAAGAGCAATCTACTACTCTCCTATCTGAATTCATGTTTAAAACTAAAACAGATTCCAATCTGAGAAAACTGCTAAAACTGGAAGTGTTCTGATGTGATATAATTCCCTAGTTCCTAATGGCCTTCATTATGGCTGCCCAGATAAATAAAAGAGCTGCTCTTCAACTCGTGATTTTTTCAAATCCTGATATGCTGACAAAGCTATAGAGGTTCGTCACCGACTTCACTACGCTGCGCGCCTCTCTATATTGGCGGCCAGGCGTCCATTGTACAACAATTGTAACTAAGGCCGTATCGTGCGCGCGTATCAATAACACACCTGCGTGTGTTCAGTGATGGCCAGTATGCCCAATTGAAACGCAGTGACGTCATGTGAAGAACCTCTATAAGTCATGTCATAAGGAGTATTCTAGTCAGCATTATCTTCCTTTTACAATTATCATTCTTTTTAATTTTACCCTCAGTATTTTAAGTATGTTGCATTCTTTTTTCTTTTCTCATAATATTTCGCAGCTTTGATCTTAGCTGGTCACTGATACAGTTCCCCCAGCACGTGCTTCACATCTGTGAGACACTTGGTGTCCTGCCAATTCATGTCATACGTACAGGGAACCCATTTGTGTCTTCCTTTGTCAGCATTGACACTGTGGAAATGACAGCCACTCGGGGTGCAGATTTTATAGAGCCTCGTGCAAGTCAACTTCAGTTTGATCCATTTGAGACGTCGGCTGTGTGGAATGTACAGATAGTCGAGGACGAACTGGAAGAAATCCGTGAAAGGTTCCGAGTGAGGTTGCAAGAACCAGTGAATGCCCTCTTAGGAGAATTTTCCAAACTTACAGTGGTGATAAAGAATGCTGTTGATGGTAAGAAGTGAGATATTTGATAATTGTAAGGTGGGGAGGGTTATGATAGTGAAGGGAGAGTGGGATCTACAGATTATTATATCTTGTAGGCAATGTCAGGTGGGTCTTAAGATGCTGGTTTGTTAAGTTAGAATTACCCTTTAATAATACTTATACCAGTTTACCAAATTAAACTTACCAAATTTTCATTTCTATATGAAAAGGAGATAACTTGATGAGCAAAAAAAAAAACAAACAAACAAACAAACAAACAAACTGAGTTTCATTTTGTGACAGTTATATCACCCCCGTGACATGCACTCTTGAACAGAGTGCAAACATTAGTAGAAACTGAAGCTGCATTATGGAGATGATTACAGAGTGGTACTTGACGTACTTTAAAAACCAAATTCTGTGAAGGTGTGAAATGAATATTTTTTTTTTTTTACATAATGTTTTGTGAGGAATACACTTTTCCATTTTATACATGTAGGTTACTGTGCTGGAGAGAAACCCCAAGTAGAAGATGGTGTATGTTGTGAGGAACCTCTAGGCCCCCCTCCTGGTCAGCACCCCCCTCCAGGTCAGCCTCACAGTCCCATAGAAGAACCAGTGCTTCCTGTTCAACCACCAGTGAATATTGAACCTCCTCTTGACCCCAGTGTTGGGAGAGGTCTTAACCCAGAAGACCCTCATGGTAATCCAGGAGGTGATCCACCTTTACCTCCAGTGGGAACAGATTTCGGTGCTCCTTACATACCACATTATGATCCTGTACCAGGAGGAGGTGGGTTCATTGCAGATGGGCAGTGCTGCCCACCTGATCCATTCTACGATGGTGGTGACCCTCCTCCTGAGGGTACATTCAACCACCAACAAGCTGACACTCCCATTAATCAAGATTTACAGGATGTCCTTGGCCATCCTGGATGGATCCATTCAATAAGTGGTGGTGAACAACCCCCCAGTGGCAACCCAGATAACCCTGGGGTATTATATGTACCCACTTTAGGAGGAGGTGGACGAAGTGGAGAGAACCCTTCTCTCAGTAGGGTAAACCTTGGAAGAAACAGTGGTGGGTCGGATTCATCATCCAGTGATGGGGTGAGTGATAAAACTTTCAACAAAACGTACCACCTTTGCCAGTTTAGAGTAGCAATCATGCTTTCATTTCAAGAAAGTTATTTCAGATAACTGTATAGGCTTACTGTCTTACAAATAGGGTCTCTGTAAAATGTGGTTATTCAAGGACAAATGCAGTTGTCCCCATCTTATCAGATAAGTACCAATTTGGTCTTTCAAAATTATTGTTTTATCCATTAAGTTTCTTTATCTGTTTAGATCCTGTATCAGTACAAACAGTATGTGTGTGGAGAAGAGAAGAATACCAGTCATTGCATTGATCTTGAGTGAAAAAATAAATTCAGGTCTTGAAGGGCAGCTGTTTTACGACGCTAAGCGACCACAAATGTTGGAGAAGCCTACTTAGAATTACTGATTCAATGTCCGTAGATGGACCTGTGGAGAGGTTTGGGTAGGCCAAGGGATGTTAGTTTGAAAAGGAGCCATAGCGTCGTCTGTTCCAAAAAGGTTTTTCTAGAACTAAAGCTTAATGTTGGTGGGTCCCATTCATGACAAGGGGCCCCCTGGGTGGTTACCCCAGTTTGCGCATGCCCTCTCAACAGCTCTGTTCATAGAGACATTATTGGCATGGTACTATGAACTGAAAAGTTAGAGTAGGGGGTTGTCTGACATCTCATATTTGTCATTGTGCTATGTGCAACCGAAGTTTTGGATCTTGAGGAGGAAGTAACCTTGGAAGAAGTAAAATGCAAAATACTAAGTACAGTAAATACAGCCATGTTGCCAAACAGGCAGATAGCATTTATGATATCATTTGGGTTTTTTTTTTTTTTGATTTTATCCCCTAGCTCTTTTTGGTCTGGATGATTTTAACACCTTGTCAGACACAAGAAGCAAGTGTGACAGTTACCTGCTGTGAATTTTCCACAAAATGTCAAGCCTTAGCTTAACCTATGGGGATTTCATTCTTCTTGTCTGTACTTGTTACATTTAGTTGGGGTAGTCTAGTTTGTAGCTTCAATTGGGATGATTGAAGTGACTATGCTTAAGGGTTAAGGTCAAAGGTTTTCAACTCTTTTTGCTGCATTTCTAGACATCAGTGTCAAAGAAAATTTTCTTAATTGCTAGGATGATCTCCAGGCCATTCATTGAATGCAAATACAGGAATACTAGTCAAATATGACCCCAAAAATGACTCTCACTGGCATCTGCAACCAGGCTAGCATCTGTCATAAAGTTGAAAACCACAGTCAGCCCAGTACATAGTGGCAATGTTGATTTGAAGGGGGGGGGGGGGGGGGTGAGGAGGTGAGAGGCTGAGCAGTGCCATTTTTTCTTGGGCGGAAAGGCTTAATACGCACCACACTGTTATAGCACATTTTTTTCAGTCTTGATGGATGGGAAGGGGTCATAAATTTACCATATCCCCAGGCATGAGTAAAGGCCTTTTCACACTAGGCGTGATGTAATACGGTATGATAAAAAGTTCAGAACAATGTTATTTCTTAAACCCTTTCACACTAGGAGCAATACAATGCCATTTGATATTAAGAGACGATAAAATTGTGTTGAAATAAATGTCAACTTTCACGCTGAGTGATATTTTGTGTGGCCAGTACTGCCAATGATGAGACCCAATTGCTGTTTTGTTAGATCACATGACTAAACAGTAATTGGAATATCACTGTGAGAGGAAAAAAATAGTGGCCCTTTAATGTGAAAGGGCTGGCGAAATTTTTATCATACAGTATGTATCATATTGCATTATATTTTATCATGTAGCCTATAGTGTGAAACAAGCTTGATGCTCATTGTGCCACTGTCCAGTACTGAGGCATAGACAACAGCATATGAGGTGGTCTTTCAAGAGCTGTGGCCTACTTGATTCCATCCAAAAAACCAGCAGCCCAATGGCATATCATTTCTGAGCCTGACATTTTTTAATTTGGCTGGTATGGGTCAACAAGCCTTACCCACACAAAACTTGCATAATAAACATTGAAGTACTACTCTCAAGTAGTACATTGCATGATATAAATTTAAAACATGACCCCAGAGTTATTCCATCTGATAGTTGATGGACAAATGACAACTGTCAGTGGAGATGGATCCACCTTTAGCCTCTTCATTTGAACTGGCCAGTGTAAACACCTTTGATGGAATATATCTCATATTGTCCTTTATGATTTTCAATTGGGTGGAGGTTTCATGCACTCACTCTGAAGTAACCTGCATAAATGATCATAATAGTGGGTCAAGGGTTGGAGGGGGGTTGAAGAGTGGGGTGATTAACAGGCAATTGCTGGAAAGATCACCAAAGGGGAAGGAGGGGAGTTCCATTAATTTAGAGGCTACTGTGCTTGTATAGTTGTGCAGTCTTTTCCAATAGTGGACCCTTGCAGGAAAGGGGTTGTGATTTTAGGGGTTGCGGTGTTTTAAATGCTCTCTGAAGACAGTTATTTCTTAATAATATTGTTCCCATCACTGGAAATGAGTAGGAGCAATGGGTGATTCACACCTATGTCTACAAAATAGCCCTCCAAAAGTCAAATCATGACCCTTTAATTGTTATTGACAGTGGCTAATCTTTCAGTGAAAATTTATTCCCCACCTCCCCCCCTCTCCCCCCCCCCCAAAAATAACTTCAAGTTCACCTGATTATTACTTCTAGTAACACAAGACAAAAGTATGTTTGATTCTTTCATTTTTTTTTTTTTTAAGTTTGTTAATACTGCAGGACTGTTAATTGAGAGTGAATCAGGAGAGGGCAAAGGGATTTAGTACAGGTCAGGAAGTAGGTTTACGTACTGTTTCATGTTTGTTTTTTCTCAACATTTCCTCTTATAGGCTGTGTAGTGTACTTTTGCCTAATTCTATAACTGTTAATGTGCTATAGGTAAGAGTAGTATGGCCAAGTTGTGTTTACAGTCCTTTTACATTCTTACCACCAGAATGCAGATCATATCTTTGCTCCTTCTGTGGTACATGGGAGACAAGAGCAGCCTTCTCAGGGTGGTGGTGGTACTTTCAGCAGTTCTTCAGATCCAGAGGGTGTTTATCCTTCACCAGACAGGGTTCCCTCCTCAGATGAATGGGTAAGTGAGAGAAGAATTAGTCACCACCATGGATGATCTTAAGGGCTAATATAATTTTCTCATCCCAAATGATTTAACTGCTCCCGGCAAAGTGTACCTTTAGCCGATCTTCTTCAACCTTGGTAACTTTCTCTAGTTTTTGCACTACCTTCTGCTGAACACTCTACAGAAGCTGGCAAACCTTTAAAAAGAATTCTTTGTATCTTTATGTAAGTTAATGATGTAAATGCATACCTTATTTTCTGCAAATATTTACCCCCTGATCAAATTGTGTACCCTCCATTTGGCAGTTCTGCTGTGAAAAGTCATTCCATTGATGTGCACCTGGTATTGATCAATCAGAGTGGTTCACATACATTTAGAAGGATAGTAGGAAGTTGCTCTTGTTATGTCAATCACAGTCGGGTAGCTAACCACTTATTTTTGGGATGTTACTGTGAAAGTATGGTGGGACTATGAGAGGCTTCCCAAAAAATCCAAAGTATTGTGGTTCCCATAGCTTCTAAAGAAACTTAGGTGGCTCCATCCTTAAAGGTAGTATGCAGTCACCCCAATCAGAGTGAGTGTATCCTGTCACTCTAGTTCATGATTGACCCATTTTGATCATGTGACAATATTTTTGTTGGTAAATTGTGAAATTCAAGGAGAATTTCTCCTTGCTTTACCTACTGCTTGTAATAGTTATGTTCAGAACATCTTCAGAGGTGCTTTTAAAGCAATAAAAAGAGATATGCAAGAATTTGCCGATTTTTCAAAGAAAATTTTGGGGCGACTGCCTATTGCCTTTAAAGTAAATACCATTTTTGGAACGTTTTTTCAGTTACTGTGTCAGTCACTGCAATATTTCAGCAATGGCTAAAGGAGGCCAGATTAAAAGACCTAATGTGACATACTAGAATTTAATGGTAACTTTCACGGCCGCTGTTCAGCATCGTGTATTAAACTTGCCTAAGACTTAAGTCTTTCCTTCTCTTCATAGTACCATTTTAATTGTGACAAAAATTAACGTTGTAGAAGTTTGACTGATACACATGGTAATTAATACCCTCACCTTGTAACATAGGATGAGTAATAAGATGTTATTCCTTTAGGTAGGGTTGGAAGAAATAACTTTGTTTGGTATGGGTGTACAGAAATAAACCTTGGTAATGACAAGAGTTTGTATTTTTTAGATGGTATTATCAAGTCAAGTGTATTTGCATGTAGTATCAAAATAGTTGTTGGACCTATTATCTGTATTCAGTATATGCTTTGGCCTATATTCTTATGTTTGTACTATCATTACTGGTAAAATGTACCTAAAATTCTGAATTTCTGGTACCATCCAACAAGTATTTCTATAAAGCATATGTTTCAATAAATGCTACATATTTCTGATTTCTGACTGTAAGTTCCAAGGTTTTACCTCATGTAAATGAAATGCCAGTTTGTGGTAATTGCACAATAGTTTAAAAGGGCAATTCTTGTCATCCCAGACAGTTCCAATTCTCCCAACTAAGTTACTTCAAGCTCCTCCCACAACTGTATGAAGCTACTCCTTGTGCAGACATAAACCTATTTTATTGCTTCAGGCCATGTCCTGGTGAGCATACAAGGCTGTAAAGTGTAATCCAAACACTCTCTGTGCATTGTGTGGAATGTGAGCTACTCTGCATTGTTTGAATTTTCAAACTTTGATGTCAATCAAAGAGCAGCCAACAACTGTTAATTTTGATGTCCCCACATCAAAAATATGCTTAGAGGTGATGAGTGTCTGTCTTTAAGGTACACTCATTTTTACAGCTGGTATTGAGACATAAAATATTGGATAAAGTTGGGGTGCATTTACACTTGATCCGGATCTGATCGCCCTATGTTATCAGCATATCGAATTACGTGTATGGCTTGATCCTGGTGCATTTACACTTGTCTCGTACTCTGATCCACCTCCCTGCATAATGAGTGTTTTTTGCAGAAGTGACCTCCAAATAATATGCGTTGAATTACCGTTGATCTCGGGTCACCGTTGATCCGGGGAGCGTTTACACTACAAGTTTGATCGCCTGCGCGGGGTCTGATCCTCCCCCCTTACTAGGATCAAAATCGGGCGATCAGATCCGGATCTGATCTGTGTTTACACTACAAATTTGATCTCGAGCAGTGGATCAGACCCCGCGCAGGCGATCAGATCCGGATCAAGTGTAAATGCACCCTTGGTACTATCGGTTAGTTGTTATAGATGTGAAAGATTAATCAAAATAATTTGAAGCAAACAGAATTAAGTAACTGTTGAAGCACACTGGTTATACAAAATTAACTGAAACTTTCCAATAAGAAAAAGTTCGTAGTAACACGGTTTGTGCAAGATGCATGTTGCTGTGCCTTTTTATAACTTTCTCATACATAACCCATTTGTATTTACAATGTAATGCCTTTTCACTGGGAGGAAGTGAAGCAAACCAGTGCAAAGTTTCATAGGAAGTACTGTTGAATGTTAGTAATGCTTTTTGTGTTTTGTTATTACACAAACACTTGATAATTAAATGCTGTTTGTCAGATATCAGACTACAGTATTGTTAGGTGTGAGCTTTGTTATTTCCGTTCATGATAAGACCTAGAGATCATCAGTTGCTATGCTCTGCCTAATTGGTGTCTGCACCTGGCGTCACATACAAAAGAACAATCAATCAATCTAGGCATTTCTTTGAAAATTCAAATATTTTATGAAGAAAGTACAGGTGTACCTGGTAGCCACAATTAATGTAGCATCCATATGTTATTAGAGGAAGTCATAAATTGAGAATTATTTCCTCTGATATGACCTTCTGATACAAGTACCTGATCTGGATACTGTCAGGTGAGGTCAATAAGTAAAGTGGTGTTTACGTAGCTGGGTGTGCAGCCTCTGCCTGAACCACTGAGACATCTAAATGGGGCCCTCAGTAGTATGGACCCTCTTTGTTTTAAATTACTTAAGGATGACTGTGCAACCGTGTGTTACTTATCAGACTTTCAGTGAGCACATACACTTACAGTTTTGCACAATTGCCAATAGCCTACTTGTACTCATGAGAATGGATTTGTACTTATACTCACAGATATTGGAAGTTATGCATTGGGGGTAATACAAACTTCTGTACTCATGAGAGATGTGTTGTCTTACTCATAAGCAGGGAGACTCCTCTTGTAATCATACTCACAACCAGAGACACTCTTGTACTCATACTCATGACAGTGTACTCACACTACAAGTCTGGAGTTTCATTCTGTGGCCAAGGAATCATTCTATGTAATCATGCTGTTGACTGTATGTGTCAGTGTATGTTTGTGATGCTTAGCTTATAAATAAAATATCTCAAGATAGCAATGGTGAGTACTTTTCATACTTGGTATACGGATTTATCATATTGAGAGGAAGGTTCCTGCCATTTTTGTTGTAGGTCAAAGGTCATTTGAGGTCACCAGAGATAAAAGCCTGAAAACTTGTAAAACTTGTAAATACAAAAATTTCAAATAGGAATGATGTTTGCTTCATATTATTAGTATAATACATGGATTGATCATAGTGAGAGAAAGAAGTCCATCATTTTTGGTGGAGGTCAGACCTCATTTGAGGTCCCCAGAGGTCAAAAACTGAAATTCTTGTGAACACGGTATCTCAGGGGAGGAAGCATGCATGCTTTTCATAAGTAGCATGTAGGTGCAATATGGACAGTAGATGGAATCTATAAGGGGTAGTGCCAGAATTTGCGTAACGGGGGGGGGCAAGCTTCCTGCCGGGGAGGGGCAGCAGCCTAAAGCCCCAACAAGGATTACAAAAGCAAAATTTTCAGGGCATGAAGACCATTGGTTTGGTACACCAGTGACTGCATAAGCCATCATTGACAATCAGAATGATACTCATCTTTGAATTTATGTCAGTCAAAGTTCATAGTCACCAATTGTTAGTAGAGGTATAGGGCTATTCCTACTTAAGTTCAGGGTGATGCAACATCCCCTTTAAATGACAAAAGTTGTGTGCTAAGCTTGTCACAACAGCAGTTTTTCCAATTTAACATTTGAAGTCAGGCACCTACAGCTAATTAATTGGTGTTTACAAGCCATATAGGTTTGGATGAATAAGGGAACTGGAAGGAGGGGGGATGACCAAAGAGGTTGCAGACCTCTTGCAATACTTTGTTAAAAGAATTCATTTTGTAGAAAGTGTTTGTATTATAAATAGTACTCTTGTGTTGCTACTTAATCAGAAATATTTAATACATAATGTAAAATACTTATTTTACACATTAATGAATGTGTCCATGCTATTATATATGGTGTCATAATTTTCTTTTCACTGCAATTTTTTTAATCCATGCATAAAATTTGGGAGGAAGGTTCTGACACATCCTTCCAGTATTCCTCTAACAGGTCAAGAGGGACTCATAAGGTTTTAAGTTTGTGGGTATAAATAAAGTTTTTTCAAGAGTCCACCATAAAATTGTCAAGCATCAAAAATTTTTCTGCCTCCCTCTAGTTTACAGTGGTAGTACCCTGTTCAGCACAAAACGCTGGAGAAGTTCGCCACCATCAACTCTCTGGGAATGACTATATCTGTGATGGGGTCAGCTGGCAGAGATGGACCATTGTTTTACCCAGTGAGCCTGAAGAACCCCGATGTGAAGAAGGTAATATTAATAACAGTTTTACTCTTGTTTCACCCTTTTCTTAGGTAACAAAATTATGTTTAAGTCTGAAACTTTTTTCAAAAGTTTGAAAAAGGAGTCTGTGCAAATATAAAAAGTTGATGAAAGGGACTCTAAAATAAAGTGTAGACCAAAAGTTCATCACTTGAACTAGTGACTTGATACCAATTGAAGGAAACAAATATAGCTTTCCCCCTTTCATAGTGTACTTGAGTTTTAAAGGCAGCATGACCTCCTGAGTATTGCCTTTATACACCGGATATTTCGTCGTGAATTAGTATGGAAGTATGTTGATTGTTGACATTATATGTATATGTACATGGGAGGAAGGGGCTGATTCATATGAACTTAACATAACACTTGCAATTTGATGGCTTCTGAAAAATTGAGGAAATTGTCATAGGCTGTTGGATGCATTGGATGCCTTTTTGTTTTAACCTGAACCTTATAAATCTTGTGGCATAATCAAATACACTGATTCATGTCGAGGAAAGAAAAAACAAAAAAAAAAAAGCATTTTTTCTTGGTGGTTCATTGATTTAACATGTTTGTAACCATCTTATGAGCATACTGACAGAAGAGTGAGTTGGTTACTTCATCTCAGATGCAGAGTAGTTGAAGTAAATTCTATTAGTGTGTAACAAGGTGTGACATAAAATAGCAAGCGAAATTGGTGAGGGATAAGTAGGATGGGATACCTCCCTAAATGTTTCAATCACGGGGAAGGGGTATGAACTGCACAGTCTACAATCCCCAACAAAACAAAAGCAAAATCACCAAAACTATGGAAGTACTGCCACAGAGCTAGTACTTTCATAACCAAATCGACTTTGCTGTCGTAGCCGAAAAATGAAAGTGGGTGCACGAAGGTAAAACATTGCCAAATGCGAAACTGCCTGTTTTTTTGCTTACCTTGTCCTCCTGTTATGTTTAAGATTTCCATTTTTTACTTTTTTTCCAAGATTTCCTTAAAATGAGGGTTATGAGCTTACTTTCTTGACACATATATTGTCAGGAATGTAACCCCTTATATGTGGGAAAATGGTCCAGCATGCCCCCCTCCCACTCAATGATCCTTAGGGATGACCCTGAATAAGAGGCTCTGAAAGGTTTGAAAAAATGAAATTGGCAAAACAATGTCTCGAGGGATGCATGCATAGTTAGTCTTGCAGCAGTATCTGGCTTTGCCAAATGAATTGCAGCCATTTCACAGCCATTGGTCCCATTCCAGCACCATCAGAAATAAGATAAGTTTCTTAGTCTGTGCAATACTCGGTTTTACTTGTCTTTTTACTACCAGAATAAGATATGTTTTCAGTGCATACAACTCCCATGTGTAATTCCATAACTCAATCACCTTTGGGCCACACTGACTCTAGTCAACCCCTCCATCCCTATGTTTTACAGTCTTTTCCAATATTCATATGCTCCAGGGTGTAGCTGGAAGCATCACCCTGTGCACATGTAGCCTGCACAGCGAGTGCGAAGCCTATGTGGGTGGGATCCAGGGGCCTGCCTTGGGGCCCTTGCTGGGGGAATGGGGAGGAGCCCATGGAAGCTCGTGGATTTTAGTGTTTCAGAAGCCCATAGAAGACTGCTTCTAGAAGAATATTTCAAATATTATTGCTACTGTTGTCTAGTTCACAGCCAGCTACAAAAAGTTTTTTTTTGTTCTGCTCAAACTTTGGTACCTTCCCATCCCCTTCCCCAGGAAAAAACATTTGTGTGTGTTTAGTCAATGTTCTATGAACACTTCACTGTGATTGTCACAAGGTTAGACCCTGTGCATAGTACGTAGAGGACACAGGCATGGTGACAGGTGGGCTTGGCAGACAAGTGCAAAGAATAGGTACAACTTGCTTTAAATTCACAACTGTGATTATTGTGCAACATTCACATACATATTTCATACTATCAAAATACATACAAAAGTATATTCAATTTTAATACAAAATTCAAGAATACACCAAAATACACATATTCAATATACACATATTCAATATACACATATCAGTTCTCACGCTACCGTAGTCTACTCGAATGCAATGTGACTTTCTGAGGTAATGATGGTAGCGTTTGAAAGGAGAACGACCTTCGAGGTAAGTCAGCTTCTGGCGTGAGGCTTTCCTCTCTGAATACTTCTTGCTACTGACACATGGCTGGTTGCCTTCATGCGTTATTGGGTAAAGATGGATGGCCAAAAGTTGTTCCAAAAGTTGGATCAGATAAACACGATACAACGTCAGGACTCGTCAATTCCGATGCCAACTTCCTTCTAGATGATGGCATTGTAAACTACAAAACCCTCTTACTAAATGGGAGCCAAAGTAATTGGACTAGAAACAGAGCCTCTTTTCCATAATAATTTTGTTGACTAGAAAACAGAGCCAACTTTTCTCTTTTAAGGCTAGAAGCCTTTCTGCAATTTTAAGTTTTGGCTAGGAAACGGAGCCATTGTAAACTGATTTGGGCTAGAAATGGAGCCCTCAGGCTCTCCAGAAACACAGGTTAGTGTGTAGGCTAGGAATGGAGCCTCTCCACGGGTTGACTTCGGGGTGGCAACTAACTTGTTTCTTTTCACACCTACATAAACACACTTTGGGCCATCCTTTACCCTCACTTAATTATGCAGTAATTCAGTACTGAGAGTGCCTTTCTTTTGTTATCACAAGACCCCTATTTAAAATCCCTGCATACCCACAATACAATTTGCATCTTTGCAAGGGAACAATCTGACCTAGGTATGCCCCACGGATAACAGGAAATACCAACAAGGATTAGCAACAGGCTATCCGGTAGACCTGGATATTCATGAGCACGTGTGACAGTGATACAATTAAAGAACAAGCAGCTCCTGAACTGAAGGGTAGGGCGGGATAAATCCTCCTTCACAAAAGTAAGAAAATGAATTTAAGTTAAACCCCCTTCCAGGCTTGGTTTCATGAGGCTAGAATTCAATAGGAGGAATAGCCATCAGGCCACTTAAGACTTCTTTATTTTTCACCTGGGAAAATGGCCTTTTCCTTAGGAACTTTGGCAAAACAAGCCTGTTGAATTATAGTGGCATGATTCCCAGACATTGTATCCACTAATAGGGGGAATTCCTAATATTGCAGGGATTTCAGAATTTTTGTAGAGAAATTTATTCTGTACATTCCCTCTCCCCTTCTACAGAACAGAAATATCACAGTCCTTACTAGGCTTTACTAGTACCCAGTCCATATGGTGTAGAACCCTGCAGTACAAGGCATTTGTGTATTCTGAAAGGGGGAGGGGGATGGCCATAGGGAGAAAAAACCTGTTCTATATGTTTCTGTGATATCCAACCACTTCAATGAAACAGAAATTCACAATCTGTACTAAAACTAGATTGTGCCCAAACTCTGTATGTTGTGAATGCCTCTTAGAACTCATTTATATCATGAAAGGTTCCAGAGCTAAGGGGGAGCCATTGGCCTAATCGACTTGACTTTGATGCTATTCCCCTGACTATGTACATATCTATGGTTGAGGCGTGAGCGGGCAATTAGAGTTGGATCAGGTTCCAACAGCTCCTTTGGGTTTAAATAAACATGAAATCTTGAGCTTGTGTTACTCTCTCATCACACTAATTTAATTATAATGGAAAATTGCTCTTAAATATTTATTTTAATGAACTTTTGACAAGCAAACTGTTCTTAACAACACATAAAACAATATATATATAAAACATTAAGTACCACTGTAAATGCAAAAAAATTAGAAGACAGAGGGCCCTGTTCTCCTGTGCACCAGTATGAATTCATGAAGATGACTTCTTCAGAAATACAGCTGTATAGGTTAGATTCCTAGTGTAGGCCTGTACATATATATAGCATGTTAGGCAATGGCAAAAGTGCAATGCCACTCTGCAGAAAAATGCCTCACAAGGAAACCTCCCATAGTAAATCTTCTGGACTTGTTACTGATTAGTCTTTTTCGCATGTGACATGAATATTTTTGGCATTCTTGACCCTCTTTCATAGGTTTTTTATGTTTGATACTTCCGCAGAGGGGTCTTGCTCTTTGGAATTAGCTATGCTGTGTGCTAAATGTATACAGAGAGCAGTAATTAAAATGTGTAATTGACCATTCATTTTGGGACTGAAATGTTCTCATTTGGGGATTAAAAATCTGTATGCATGAACACAGATGCTGTAAACTGTCACGGAAGGAGTAACAGTGGTTTTAGTCGTCTTTTCAAACTATTTTTAATTGATACGAATGGATAAAATTTTAATCGAAAGTTAATCTCTAAGAAAGCTCTGCAATCTTCATGTGTGAGTGTCAAGGATTACCTGCTCAGCCTATCTGTATCATGATGAAGTGTCAAGGATCATTGCCTGCATGGCATATCTTTATGTGATGAAGAGCTGAGAGTAGTGTCTTTTGGAAGGCCACCACCTCCATGCTGAGATTTAGTACAGAACATTGAACATTTCAGCTCAGATATTAGGCCTGTATGCTTTGCTATCGATTATTTAATTGATTTGTCCATAGAAATAAAAGTAAGGGAGAACGCTGACACAGTGCATCCCTGCATGTTAACCGATGAAGCCACGAAAATTGTGAGGGCACTTCCGTTGTACGGCAAAAGACCGGTTGATTGGTGTGTCTCGACAGTGTGCATGCTGCTGCAGAAGTTATAGCTTAATTTATCCGTTTTTCGAAAGATTAGGAGTAATTTTCACAACAGGAATAAGTCATGGTGCCTTAAGTATTTTTTTTTTATACTCCTAACTTAAAAACTTGTAGTTTCTTTGGCAATACTTGGGGCAAAAGCAGTGACGTGATATTTGTATTAGGCGCCGTTGCTCTGTTGCCATACAGCCTAGCCAAATCAATGGCTTCAGTCCAGATCAGCAGACGTCATTCTCCCTTGCTTTAATTTCTATGATTTGTCCAGAGAGTCAAAGTTGTAGGTGGCAGCAACACACTGCTCATCATATTGTGGCATTGAGGACAGTATGTCATGTGGAAGAAGAGGACGTGCAACAGTGTCCCACAGTCACTAGGGAAATCCTTTCATTATGCCTCCTTTAGGCCACAGTTGATCTTAGTTCATTGCACTTTACTGGCCACAGGCTTTTGTTAGGAAGAGATCTTAAATATTACCAGGACCATAGCTGTGGAGGATGGGGGTGCACACATGGGGACCTACCCCACTCCCCCTTGCTTCAGATAATAAGAAAACTAAAAATTTTCCCAGCTATCAGAAGTTTTATCCTTTCAAGCCCCATACACATTGTCTGTAGTCTGTAATATTGTTTGTAGCCCACGTATTTGACTCCACACATTATTGACCCATTTTAAAAACTCCCTTGTCAGTCTTATTGTCGGTAGTGCTCTTCTCTTCACTTGCAGAAAGTATTAACTTACCATAGGCTATTCCTTAATAAAAAAGTGTATGAGACCTTGACAAATGGTGCAAGCCATAGGTGTTATAGATCAAGTACATCAAGTGACATGAGTCACATGACCTGTGCTCGAAAAACGTGCAATTAGACCATTCACAGTTACGTCACTGGTTGGAAGTGGTTGGCAGAGAGCATGCACAAGATCATATGCATGTTAGGTTTTGCGCGTGTAAATGCTGGCACAATTCCATGTATCATATAGACGAATTAAAATCTACTTCTCGTTGTGATGAGCATGTAAGTGCATCTTATCAACTCTTTTGCCGACCAGCCGTGAGGTCATTTGTTTGTTAATATGAATGAGTTTATAATACTGCTATGAGATGATCCTGCTACCATCTGTCATAAAATATATTTGAGAGGTGTCTCATGAAATTTTTTTCAAATTTCTTCATTTTCTCCTTTGTAGGGTGGATGTATCACCAGCATAGATGCTACATGATGTCCAATTCAGCAAGAACCTGGGACCGTTCCCAGAGAAGATGCAAGGAAAGGTAAGAGCAGCATAAATGAAATGGGCCGGGGGTTAGGAAAACCCTTCAGTGGGTTCAAAAGCTTGGAAAATACCAAAAGAGTTAGAGAAGAAGAGAGCAGAAAACAAAACAAATGATGAATTTTTACAATTTAATGTACAAAATGAATTGAAGTTGTTTGTTTGTAAAAATTGGTTTATAGGACTTGTTAATACTTGTACAGTACTTTTTATCACTAAATTAGAAAAGCTGTGCCCCAGTTAATGTTAGATCTCCACTCAACTCATAAACTGTCATTCAGTCACAAGAATGACATCATGGGTTACCAGTTACAGCTGGGCCATGTCATCCCTCAGTTTCTTGCAACTTTTGCTGTTAATCTAGACTTCAATCAAATAAAGAAATAGTGGTAAAACCGCTTGCCTGCATAGCTGGATGTGCAGTCACTCCCTAAATCACTGAGAGTTTTTGAACACAGAATTGTGTGAACAAAGTATGGGCACCCATCACATTGACATAGGCCTATATTATGAACTAGACGGATCAACCCACTCTGTGAAATCGAAGTGGATAAGCAGGACCACATGAGCTGTATTGCTTGCTCAAGTAACTGCACAGTCTGAAGGTAATGTAAACATCTGAATACCTGTTCATGATGTGTTCAATGTGTATTGTGACTGCGGTGCCACAGTTGGCTTTCAGTATGTTTAATTAAAATGTAAATAAAAGTAATATTGCAAAAATAATGTAATGGATGGTTAGAGCAGGGAGCTGTAAGAGATTGAGAAACAATACTGGTTCCTCCTTTGAAAGTAGGTGTTTTGCCCACACTTAAGCTTCACATTGTCTGGTCCCTGAAATTCCTCTAAAACTTAGAGGGATAAGGCAGTGAAGTGAATAGACACCTACTAATCCTATTCACTTCAGGCTATTTAGCCTATTCATTTCCCTTCAGTTGCCTATTCACCTCAGTTTGAGGTAGTCTTACATGAAGTATCTCCCCAGCAGGGGCGGCGCCAGGGTATTTTGAAAGGGGTGGCAAACGTGGGGTGAGTAATCGCCGTCCTGCGAGAGGGGTCGAAGGGGAGAAGGATACCCCTCCTTTTTCAGAATATTTTGTTAATTTAAGGTTGCTTAGATGCCAAATGGTGCTTTCATTTGTTATATTTTTGTACTGTCACCCCACCCCCACAAAATTATGCCTTAAAAACGTTATTTAGACGATTTTAATTTTTGAGCTAAAAGCCATAGGGGCGGCAAATGCCTGCCCTGCCACCCCTGTGGCGCCGCCTCTGCTCCCCAGTGAGGTAAAGAGTTTAGAGTTAGATGAGGTTTATGGCTCAGTTTCTAACCAATTGGTTTAAGTTGGGCCGGCCACAGCCTCTTTTCCAGTTGTGGCTCACTGGCTTGTTTTCCCTACTCCACTGTTAAGCTGAGCACCAAGCACAATAGCAGTAAGTTCCATTTTTAAAGTCTTTGGTATGACCCAGCCAGGAGTCGAACCCCAAACCTTCCAGCTGCAAGTCTGATGCTCTAACCACGTGACCATGCAGTCGGTAGGCAGTGAAGACAATTGTTCTTGTCGTCTGCTACATCTGAGGGAGCTAATAGGATGATTCCTCCCATTGGTGTCACATTGCCAGCCATCAAGGAGAGCAAGATTTATTTAAACTTGTGCCACCAAGTGCCATCTTTTAAAAGGGTGCAGTGTATCTTTTCATTACCTTGTGAACATAGATACATTTTTCTCTGTTTCAGGAACAGTCCAGAATTGTTTGAAATGCCATCACAAAAATTTAGACCCCCATTGCTTTTCAAACATGTATTTCTTTCTTAATGAAGAAATTAGAATAATAATGGAATTGTGCGGCCAGGTATTTTGAAAAAAAGAACACAGTGAAAACATTCTACATTTATCAACTGCACAGTTATCTTCAAAGCAGCATCTTGACAATGGTCTTGGTTACAGGATTACTGCGCTTTGAAAGAAGGAAATCATTATAAAGAAGGAATGTCAACAAATGTCAAACAATAAGAACAAAGAGACCTGTCAATCAAACTTTGGTACCTGAAGAGGATTTATTATTCTCAAGTACATATTGTCTGACAGATTTGGTCAATGCTTCTCCATCTCTCACAGCTCCCTGGTTAGAGCTGTGCTCATAGAGGAAAACTACCAACTTTCTATTTGTAGAACCTCACAGCAATCCTTTTGGAGAATGTTATGTTACGGTCAAGATGACTTGAGTAAGCTATCAATGAGGTCACTTCATTCTATATGTGTTTCAAGTTCAGCACATTTTTTGCATTGACATGCTCCATCTAGTTCAGTATAGGATGTCTATGCCTGTCACAGAAGGTTCAATATCTATGTCCATCACAGTCAGTAGAACCATTGATCTATCATAGAGCTTTAAGACACTTAGCAACTAACAGAGGTATTCACAAATTAAAGATTTCCATTCCAAGGAAAGTCCAGAAAATTGTGAGAAGTAGCAAAACCAATAAGGAAAGCTCTTTTGGTACTCTTGCTTAAGTTCATCTTTACTGGCATTCCTTTTCCTCAGACACAGGTGCAAGGGGATTAGATAAATTACAGGTCATTACACCTAGTTATAAATATGACCAGCTATGAATGGTTGTAAAAGGATTATGCCCTGCCGTTACTGCAATCACCTTTCCCACATCTGTGCAACTAAGATCCCAAAATGGAGCAAAATTGGCACACAGACTGTCCTCCTTTTGTGACCTCATGATTGAAGTTAGTTGCTGCTGATAAAACCATTTGGCAGTCCTTTCAGTCCTTTACTGCATCTTCAAAATCCATTTCCTTATCTCCATTAGTCCTCAAAAGGATAAACACGTTACTTCCTACGACCTTTACTAATTTGAAAACATTCTGGATATTTCAGTATTTAATGTTCTGTTGCAGGTATAATGGTAACTTGGTGAGCATTCTGTCTCCAGATGATCAGAGCTTTGTGAGAAGCATCATGGGTGGTTTGGATGTCTGGATTGGTAAGTTATCTTGTGAAATTATTTTGCCAAAAGTATGGGGAAGGGGCAGGGGAAAGGAGGGACAGACTTTGGCTTAGGAGGGAAGGGAAAGAGAGGGAAGGGGATGGGAGAGTGGTATGGAGGAAAGAAGGCAAGAAGGAGAGGGAAGGGGAGCGGCAGAGGGAGAGAGAAGGAGAGATTCAAGGCAGAGGTTTGAATGTATGGATCAGTAATTTTCACTTAAGGGAAGAGAGAAGGACGAAGGAACTGTGGATCAAAGGAAGGAAAGAGGGGAAGACTGATTTGCACTAACAATGAGATGTATCGCTGAGGTAGAGGAGCAAGATAACACAGGATACCAGACTTGTATCTCTTTTCCCACCTTCCGCTTTAATCTCTCCTCCCATCTTCCCCATCTCTCTCTCCCTGCATTCCCTTCCATCTGTCCCCTCCCAAGACTCCCATCTATCCTTCTCCTACAGTGTCTCCCATCTATCCCTCCCTATAGTCTCTCCTGTCTATTCCTCCCTACACTCCCTCCTATTTCTCTTCCTGTGTAACATAAAGCAGAGCAGCAATCCTAGACAAAATGATGGTACAATTCTACACAAATGTCGTAACACTGAGATGGTCAGTCCTCTCTCCAAAATACCCTCCGCTAGTTCAGTGTTGGCCTTACAACAAACATTCAGAGTACATTGAATGGGGGAGTATGGGCCCTCTTCTGTGTGTTTTATCTGGGATTATAGGGTCAAATCATTGTGCCCTTTGTTTATTCCCTGCTAAAATTAGCCAAGTATGGGGGGGGGGGCTAGTTACATATGACAGGTGAATTATCTTGAAGAGTATGTAACTCCTAATTCATTTATTTTCATCAGATACTTTTTATACATGAGTTGAGAGTTGTTGTGGTGAGGGCTGCTGGTAAGTGGGCTGTAATGCTCACTGTATGAATTTTAGTTTTCTTTCCCTTGAACAGTTTGTCTGTCATATCCAAAGTTAAATTACCTGAGGAGATCAGTAGTTAAGTGAGCAAGGAAAACATTAAATGTACTATCATGTTATAATTTTTACAGGTTTAAATGACAAGAGACGTGAAGGTCACTGGGAGTGGGTATCAGGTGATCGTATATCTTTTACGAGATGGAAACCTACTTCAAACTCTAATCGGAGGAGGAATGAAAAGAACTGCGTGTATATGAACTCACGATTCCGATGGGTGGCCGATGAATGTAACATTGATGTCAGACGATTCATTTGCATGAAACCAGCTGAATAGAATTTTGTAAAGTGATAAATTACTTCCAAGGAGGTGTAGAGTTCTTCGAGAATGGCAAACCTTCTATCACACACAGTTATCTCCCAGAATGAAGTATGCAGTTGCATTGGACATAGCCTGCATAGCCGGCTGTATGGTCTGGTGTTTCCATTTGGCAGCAGGATTAATTCCATCATTTTCTTAACAATCCCGAAAGTTTTAAAATCAGGTGCTGGTAGGGTGTGGATAAAAAATGTGACATTAAATGGGAAATGTTGAAGTAACATCCATCTACTTAATAAATGATAGCTCAGTGTATCTAAAAAATAAATGGATTAGAACCTGTTGTGATAAACATTTTAAACCATGAAAGATTAATTCAACCTATTTTACAAAGTGCCAACCACAGCCTGTGATATTGGGTTTACCAGCATTTTACCTTATTCAGCACAGAGTTAAGGCTCTCGACTACACATATTTTGCCTAAAGTTTTCTCTGGCTGTGATAACAGGTTATATTTACAACAATGTAGAGCCTCATTTGTGCTTGATATACACCTTGATAATCAGGGCCCATAGACAGATGCCATTGTTTTGGAAAAGGGGCCTTTGTCTAGTCTAAGCAAAAGAACTTTTTAAATCATTTTATGCCAACAGGGCCCCTTCATAATGACAGGGCCTGGATAGTTACCCCAGTTTTTCCGTCCTCTCAAAAAGGTTTTTTAGATGTCAGTGAGTGGTGTTGCCTGTTGAAGAGTGTGGTGACATCTCTTCAGGAGTGGGTAATCATACAAAAAAATCAGACAGTGGACTGTAGCCTTCATGTTCTTACTTAGTGCACATCTCAGGTAGGCAAGTTCGCCATTATCAGATAAGTTTTCTTGTGAATGGCTCAGCCTGCCTCTAGGATAGAGGTCACTGTCAGTTTGGATTGAAATGGTAACTGGAGTTTTAACATCTGGGAGTCACTTTTGTGAGCAATTATAAATCTTTAAGAAAGGAATATGCTAAGAGAACACATGGTCGATAATCTTATTCCCAGTTTCCACATTCCAGTCTAATTGTTTTGTACATGGGGCTTATCAAATAATTTATGCTGATTAGCAGTTCGAAATTAGGGCAGACTGTATCAATTAAATCATAGTACTATGCATAGTGTTGCTGTTAGAAAATTTGAAAATACTTTTTCCAAAGTCCCCTTGACCCTCTGGTTACTCCCACAGGAGTTCTGCTCCCCCAGGAGCTATGTCCCCAAGGGACAACTTAAAGTGAACATGATCAACCTCTTGACCATCAGATATCTACATTAGAAAATTAGAAAATAATTCGCCAGTTGAGATTCTTAGGTAGCAAGTTGACATGCAAAAACAGATGTTGAATAGTTTTATAACTATACAGTAGTTATTAGGGGTCGAAATAAGCCTTCAAACTTTGGGGGCCAGACGGGCCCCTGGCTCATGGAATCTAGGGGCCAAATGAGAAATCAAGGAGCCCAAAGCTAACAAATATAAAGTCACTGATATTAGGCTGTGGTTTTTTTAACTTATACCAATTGGCTTAATGGAGGTTCTAGGCATTACACAATCCACCAGCAAGATGTTCTCTTATGTTTTGCAGTCTGAATTTATACTATCAAACTTGCTTAAGCTCCCATAGCTTAACCGGACCAGTATTGTGCGTCGAAGTATATACCTGATGTGATATACTAGCAAATTGTTGACGGAAAATATGGCCGAAATTCTAAGGTCAATTTTTAATTGCCCGTACTGAACACTACAAATGCTACTTCCTCCTGGTTTTTGGTACCAACATAAGTTGGCACAGTGTCAACATGCTGACAAGTATCAAACTTTATGAGCATTCATGGCTGAGTCAGGGTGTTGAAGTAAAGTCACCGTTTCGGACGTAACATTTTCCGTTAACATTTGTAGCTATAGATCTGAAGCTTGCACAGCTTACACAAAACAAAGTATTGGAAGTCATTGACTACAGTAGAACAGCAGTGACTGTCAGTATGATTTAAATCCAGTACTTAAAAAATTATGAAAAATTGAAAAAAAATCTAAATTTTCTGTCAACACTTTTGTTACGTCCGAAACATAGCAACAAAATAAATTTGATGTTTATTAACATTTTTTATATTTGAATGAATGTTCCCAGAATTTTTAGTGAAGATACTCTAGTAGGGTGAAAGAGTTCTTATCCATTTCTGTCTTTGGAAAGTCATGCTCTACAGCTAATCATTCACTCCATTTTGTGATCTTTTGTACAATATGGGTGGAAACTTGTTTCGGATGTAACAGCTCCGGGTGTTGACGGAAATTCTAACATTTTATGTTTGCTGTTTCATATTATTAAAAGGAATTGGTCATTGCTTTGTTATCTGATAATATTAGTAGGTATATTATGTGAATACATTGTAACCACCCTGGTAGGAAATGGTTTCCAAACATGAGGTGCACCTGTTTGGTCAAAAATGGGAATGATTGCTCTAATTCCAATGATGTGGTGTAAACTTTTAAAAACAGGACAAATGTGTCTTTTGAGACCTTAACAAAGTCACTTTTTGTTCTCTCCACAAACTTGAATCAGATTCTTTGCAGTTGTTAAACTCTACATGTCTTACATGTACCAAACACTTAGTATCATATTGTATGCCCTCCTTTGTTTGTTTCGGATGTAACACAAAATGTTGACAATTGTCACTGTGTGCTAGAATCTAAGTGAACGTTATTGAATGTGGGAATAATTTGGGCTTGAAATGAGAACTGTGGACTTTGTGACAATTTGTAAGGGTGATAGTCCACAAGATGTGAATAATATGGATGGTGAAGTTGGTGATGAACATGATGAAATGCTCATGTCCATGAATGCCGATGCTTGGTGAAAATGTAACCCTTCCATGATTTTGATGCCTAGATATTAAAACAGCAGAATGCAAGTGTATATTTGTGTGCTGGGAGGGTGGGTGGAAGGGGGGGGGGGGGCTGGATAATGAAATACATATGAGATCATAGGCAAATTTATGGGTTCAAAATCAAGTAAAGTCAGTTTACTGGACCAAATTACTTCATATGCATGTGGGTGAGGTGTCATACATGCCACCTCACCCATTACCTCTGCAATGAAGATGGCAATGAGCTCAGTATTGTAGTGCTGCAGTTGTGTAAGTCTTGGTTCAGAACTGATTCTCTTTATGCCAGTTTTTCATTCAGTAATGAGATGATATTGCTCACAATGAGTAGTGGGCTGTGGTACTGTATGTATGTAGGCTATGTTACTGTGTGTTACTGTATACCATGAATGCTACACACTCTGGTGAAGATTTTATTCACCTGAACCTGAAAGAGCAAACCCCTCAAAAAGTTACTGCTCAGTAGATGATTGGTTGTTGGTTGAAAAGGTCTACTAAACAGAACTAAAGATATTATTTTTACCATGTACTGGACATGCATGGAACATCTGCAGATTGCCCATGAAGTAGCATAGAACTGTGGGATGGATGGCATGATCATGGATAGGGTCCCGTCTGTTACAGTTACTGAAATTTGGACAGAAATTCCTACTGTAGCCTACACCTTCATACATTGAATAGAGGTACAGTATATATAAACATCTTTCCCCAGACTACTGTTAGGAAACCACATTACAGACAGCTGAAATGGCTGGGAAAAGTCTACCCTAGTTTTATGGGCATAACTTGCTCATTGCCATTTCATCACATTGCAGATTAGAAGTTACGAGCAGTTTACTATAAATTTACTTCTAAGATTTCGTGCTTAGTAAATTATATGGTAAATATACCAAACTCTGCAAGAAAAAATTGACATTTTAATGAATGGTGACTACACAGGCCAGTTAGGTAGCCACAAGGCCAATTTGTGACCTTTGCCTAAAATGATACAGTACATATTTTGCTCGTTACTGTGACTGTACAGTACCCTAATATACTCTTCAGCTTGTACTTAAGCTGAAGCCTTTGGGACCATCTTTAAAATATTTCTCGAGATTTCATTTTAATATACTACTCATTTTTTTTTCTAAGAATGACTTTCACTCTGCACAAGTTGCTACAGCCAGTACCACATGCTGCATGCTTAGAAGTAGAGTTGTAGTGAAAATTGAAATAGCAGGTTTAAAGCAGAACCTTTGATAAAGTAAGATCACTTAAATGAAATTGGTTCTTGAATTATACTAAAAACAAATAATAAAGAAAACAACCTACAAAATAAAAATAAAAAAGAATGCAAAATTAATATTAGCTAGTGTACATGAACTTCTCTGGAATATTACATGAACTCAAGTTGAAATCTTACATTCACCAAACTGTGTTGAGTTGATATATAGAGTAACTTCAAAAATACTGAACTGTATGGCACTCTGGAACATGTGTCAATTAGTTTCATGATGTTCAACAATTACTTTGTGCACAAAACAGTTGTCAGAGAGTTGTTTGTAGTTAGTGATCAAATATGTACCATTTTGCTACACTGTATGATTCCATGGGAGCTTGTCTAATTAAAACATGTTACCTGTAGGCTTAGTCGCTTTACACAGCACTGAAAAGTCAGGCTCTGGTCTTACTGCATTGCAAAACATATTTTATAATTGGGCATGATCCTCATGTACTGTATGCTCTCTGCCCCTAGAGTACAACTACTGTATGGCCCCACTTCAATACAGTAAGTGCAAAAAGGCATTTTGAGTGGTGGTAAAGTTTATGTCTTGACAGATTCATATAATTTCTATAACCAGTACAAGTTTGCTATTCAAAAATGAAAAGGCTGCAGGGATTTTTTAGAGGGGGGGGGCAGCTAATTGAGCATAAAGAATTAGAATAAAGAATAAAGTTTTGACAGTCTTTACCTGGACCTTGTACCACATTGACTCTGGAACAATCTGTACAATTTTGCAAATTGGTGGACTTTCTTAAGGATATTATTTTGCTCTAATGACAATCAAGGCATTTTAAAAAAGAAACTGTTGACAAAGTGTTACGTCCGAAACAAGTATGATCAGACACCATTATGTTGGCTCTTTAAGCTGTTAAAACTGAATCAACAAGCTATAGTTTGTTCAGGATTTTAGAAGAACTGGGCAAGATTTTTCCGAATAAAATCTTTCAATAAAGACACCGTTTGCACAATATAAACTGATGTGTGTAAGTCTTCGGGAACTACAACTAATGTTACAGCAGTAGGGAACATTCTTAATATTACATTAATTTGAAATTTTGTAACTTTGTGCTTAATTTCTTAGTATAACTGTAAAACTGTGTTGATTTTCTTTCAACAGGAATGTTAATTCACCTTATAGACATTAAATATGGCAGAACTTTTGAACTAAGTCAAATTGTTGACATCTTGTTACGTCCGAAACAAAATTAGTGCTAGGTGAAAAATTCTAGACTTTAAAAGCTGTTCCAACTTTTTGTGTTCTGTTATATGGAGGACTCCTACATAATTACACATTGAGAAAATAATCAACATAAACTGATTCCTGTGGTTTTAATGAAAACTTCTTGATGCAGAATTTCTAAAATCAAGACAATTTAAGCTTATTTTTGCTGTAAAATGTTTCTTGTCACTATTATCAGTGAAAAAGATCACTTGCATTATTTGCCAACCTGTTAGCCATTACATCAATGAATTAAAAGATGTTTCTGATTCGCTTTTACTAAAGCAGGCAAGCCTCAATTAATACAGGTTTTTGCATAAAGAATGGGTATTTTAATAGTAGCAAACCAGTATTTATGATAGAAAAATAGAAATGATTTAAGCTATGAACTTCTAGGTTTCTTAAAATTTAGTGTTTCTACTTTCCAAAAACAAAACTTTTGAGATGACAGTTGAATTTTTAAATTTTAACCCAAATCAGGAAGAATTGGTATAAGTTAAAAAAACCAGTGCCATTATCGTTTATTGTAATCTGATTGGATAAACCTGACATTATTCATATGTGCATTTAATGATCTAGGCCTATAGCCTGAGTGCGTATGTAACAGTAACAGAGACCTGAAGCCATCATTCGGTATTAGAACTCTACCCTACTACATTACGTGTGATAGATTTTCGACTGTGTATACCTATGTGTGGTGTGCATCACTTTTGCCGTACCAATGGTTTACTATGTTGGCCGAGTTTTATAATCGTTAAATGTCCCGTAAATAGTTCATATTCTCCCCAAAATCAAAAGGCTTTGAAATTGCATGTGATGATGTACTATACGGTGTGTTGTACGTGAAAAAAAAATCATGCATGTGTACCAAGAGTTAAATTCCACCCTTTCCTTTTACGTCGATCATTGAAGAATGTACTTTCCACCATTACATAGTCTCTTGCATGTATTGCATAACATGTGCACTATCTATAGCGATGGTATACTCGTACTGTTTCCAGCGCAGGTCTATGCATTACAGTACAGTGTAAATTAACCGGTGCAAATGCCACACTGTAGGTACGGAGGTTGAAAAGGAGATTGTCGTTTGTTAATCTTGTGAGGCTCTGCCTACATTACTCATGACTGACATATCAGTGTATGCCTGCGTGAGTGACGTTCCATGTTGTGACAAAGCAGACTACTTATGAGCAGTGTGAAGTGATTTCAGAAATACGCGTGTTTCGCAGGGTTTTATTGACTGTCAGTATATGAAATACACAGGCCATGCGAAATACAAGATCGTGGATGTGAATGGAGAAGTTTGTGTGCAGACTGTACATTAGACTTGCAATATTTAGGAGCCCCCTCTATTTCGAGCCCTGGTTATCAATATGATGGGGAGTGCTTAGAAGTAGTGTTGCATCGACATCACTAAAAACTGATGTATGAATGCCTGATATGAACCATTGTTGATGAAGGTACTGTATGCAAAACCATCGCTGTCATTTTTACTATTAAAAAAGGACAAACATACAGTAGTCCATGGGAATAACACAATACGATGAATTTTGTTAGTACCAAGCAGCATTATGTCATGTACATGAGGTAGTATATTGGAACTTGAACGCAGATGTGGTAGCGAAGTGTAGGCCCTGAAGTTTCATTTGGATAGCAATAGCATTTAAGCTTTTTCCAGTACCTGTGTAGGACAAATGTGAAGAAGATAGGCCTAACACAACAAAATTAGGTACCAATAATCGGTCCAGCACTACACATAAACATATGCAACCATTTGGAGGGGGGGGGGGGGGCACAATTTTGTTTGCTGCAAGTCCTGAGCCTCTTTAGAAGAATTTTGCCCATATGTGTACAGATTCTGCCCAATTTTGGGGTTGTCAAAAAATTTTGGGTGTACAGTGCCCTGCCCCCCTGCCCAATATGCCTTTGACACTACTAAAAACTAGTATTGTTACAGACTAACACAGATAACCCCTACAGGTTTGTCCAGAAATTTGTTTACAGACTGATTCAGGTTCTTGTTTGTTACCAGCCATTATTATACAGTGGTGATAGATGAGTAGTAGCAAAAGAAAAATCAGAGCAGAGGATAGATAGACTCAGCTGATTTTGTAAGCTATAGGTATGAAATTCTCTTCTATTTAGCAGGATCATGTTTGCAAATTCTTTGCCTGTTGGACTTTGTTGATGAAGTCGTTCCATACAGCTTTTGCTTACACTATACTGTAGGCCTTCCAAGGACTTATCTTTAAGTTTTGTGTCCCTTTGGGGTCATAACTCCTTTTGGGGGCCTTCTTGTAGGTTTTCACATACTCTGCAGTGGGAGAAAGCCTGAAGGACTTTTCATAAAAAGCAGTTTTCTTGTGGGATTGCAGAGTTAGATCATATAATTTTGAAGCTGCTAACACTGTGATTAGAATTTTTACCAGGTTACATTAGTTACAAAGCTTGGTATTGCTGCTCCCTCTTGTAGAGGACATGATTAGAGTTTATACATTACTGGGTGGTTGTAATTGTAGTACTTCTTTTTTTTCTGATTCAGTGACTGTCAATTGTACCACATAGATGTTGAGTAATGTTGAATAAAAAAATTGGACAAATTGTTATCATTTTCAAGCCATGAACAAGAATTGGCAGATTCTAGTGTTGGTCCTTTAAACTTAAAGGCTCTGTAAGCTCACCCCAGACAGTAACAATTCTCCCTACTAAGTTAACTTCTAGTCCCTCCTCTGATTTAGTAAACCAAGCCTCCTGTGTAGTATACCTTTAAAACAGAGCCACAGTGTTGCTCGAGGCAGTATTGTCACAGAAGTGTGTGTGAGCTTAGTTGGGAACATAACAGACTGTGTAAAAGGCATTGTAAAGCGGTTATCTCCCGAACTGGTGTACAAGGCAACCAAAGTGAAACTGTATCATTTGAATGAATGTCAAACAAAGTGCAGTTATTAACTGTATTTAGAACTCGGGGGATATTCCCAAATATGCTTGGGCAGAGAGTTGCTAGCAACTAACTCCCTGGTTTGATGGGATGCCATACTCCCTTTAACTGTTGAGCCTGATATGAACATGACCCAGCCACAGCTAGGACTAGAAGTTGAGGATATACCAAAGGGTGTGAAATCTATCATTGGTATTTGTTCTGGTGTGTAAGGTGTAGTCCCCCCTCCCCCCACACACACTCCTCTCTACTCTCATCACCCCCTCTCTACACTTGTAAATCCCTTACATTGTTGAAATTTTTCCCTTTGGTTTGTACTAAATCTGTGGACATCTAGTGTTACATCACATAGGAGACAAGTCTTATAGATCAACTCAAATGTGATTTAATTATTGTGCTCAATATTAGCAACTGAAAGAATTGCATCTTGTAGAATTGGTGGCATCATTGTTTGCCCTTGAAACTTGACTAACTAATATTCAGCTAAGTGTGAGGTTTGAAAGGTGTGCTTGATGGTTTACAGTGGAGCAGTGTTCACTCAAGTAGACCAAAGTTTTGCAAGCAAGCTGCAGGGAAATACCACAGAAATGAAGGAAGTGATTTGGAGCCTGTCAATGACTTCTTCAGCAGGGGTCTTCACCATAAACATAAATTTGCATTTTTACACTCTACATGGATGCTTAGAGATGTAGCTACTAAATGGAGGAGGCTGGGTAACACTGGAGTTAGTAAAAAGAACTCGCTGTACTTGAGAACAATTTTGTGTGGTACACTTTTGGCTATATAACAGTGTTTGAAGTCCATATCCCTTTTTAAAGGGGATATGCCATCCCCCCAGACCATCCCTGCCCAAACACATTAAGGACTAGCCGTAGAGTTATAAATGCAGTGGATGACTGCACCTTGATTGACATCCATTCAAACAATATAGTTTCCAGTTAAGCTCACACACAGTCACTGTGTGTCATATATGTGGCCTTGAGCAAATTAAACTCAGTGCAGGCTAGGTACTGTGCCTCGGTCTTGGAGGTGTACTAGACAGGTGTTTTTTGTTTAAATTGGAGGAGGGACTAAAAGTAAACTTAGTATTACTGTCTGGGGTGATATTAGAGAGCCTTTAAGTGGCCTTTTTTGTTGAGTGAAGGTGGGGGAGGAGAATGGGAAGGGGGGCGGGGACTGGCTTGACACCTGACTTCTTTGCCACCATAGAATATCACTGAGAAAGTAAATCAGCTTTCTTTACACTTTACAAAGTGATATAACCAGACTTTACTATGAAGTGGGGGAGCCAAGGGGGGGGGGGGATAATGTAGGAACTTTACTTGCACACAAAATTGTGTAGTGGACTTGTTGGCTATATAAAAAATATTTTGTCACAGTTCTAGGTTCCCACAGGTCATGGAGAAACCTGGAAAGTCATGGAATTTTACACATGCATTTTCAGGGCCTTGACAGTCATGGAACAGTGTCAACTTGCTTTAAACGTCAATTTCCAAATCTTTGAAAAACATCTTTGTTTGACTGACTTAATTCTAGGTGTCATTCTGTCCTACTATATCAGAAAGTACAGTCCATTGTTAGTCTGGAAATGTCATAGAAAAGTCATGGAATGGTCAATGTAAAGGTAATGGGAAGTCATTGAATTATAGATGGAAGAAAGTGTACAACCCTGTAATTGCATATACGACTGATGTTATGACACAATCAGCATGTCCCTTGTGGAACATACATATCAGTCTGTGTGGTATGTGCTGATCATGTGTTTTACATTTTGAGTGTTAACAATTAGTGATGTCTTTATAGAAAACTGCACATCTGTATTTGTTTTTTTTTTTCTTTGCTCTAGAAGCATTTAGTTTATCGTAGCCCTGTTTCATAGAGATGCAATTTAAAGTTTGGTTCTATCATGTGATATTCGTATGGAAATCATACTTAGATGAAGCATAACTTCATGCAAGGCCCAGGAGTCCGCTGTAGGTGGTGGTCACATCTTGTTGCAAACAGTGGCTTTACATCAGTTTGTGTCTCCTCTGGTCACGTAAGAAAAAAATATGAAACTAGATCATGTCCTCAAGTTCACGTTAATACTATTTTTATAATCAATTTTGCATATCTTTTAGTGATTGTAGAAAAGCTATGCCGACCTTATCTACATCATTCCAGTCTCACACCAATCACTGATGTACTGGGGCGTCAAATGTTGTTGGTGACTGGATGCCTATATGCTGCAAGGTTCTCTTCTATAAACAGAGAAAATGATTTTGTAAATATTTGCTGTTGGTAGTTCAGATGTAATAAATACTGTAATCATCACATAACACAGAGAGTATGTAGTTATTAATTTAATGGTAAGAGAAACTGATGCATTTGTTATGGCATGTGTTCTTATTTATTCCTGTGCATTACGATTAGGCGGGCTAACCGACTCTACTCCGGTTGCAACTCCTCACCCGAAGTCAAGTAGCAACTCCAATTTTTTTGCCAATCACAACTCTAGAGGAGAATTTTCAGTCACCTCAAAATCATACTTTGGAGATTATATTTGTGTTCTGTCGCTGGTTTAAGTGAAGTGTTGCAGAATAACAGGATCTTTTGGTCTTCTTTTATATTCGATCAAAAGTTTTCTCGCCAGTTGGCTATGACAAATTATCAAACATTGGCACAGTCTGGCACCTCAGCCATTGAGAAGCCAATAGTGTAAGTCTGCTGGCGTATTGATACTTATTGTTAGGCTAGTACTTGACTGTCTATCCCTGCTTAGGTGTGTTTCTGCATTAGTTACGACTTAACTGTAAGAGTTGTGAATCCATTCAGAGCTGCCACTGACTGGGCTGCTGGTACCAGACTCCAGAAATAGTGGAGTAGCCCAAGCTGAATGTGTATACATGTGTGATGCTTAGCTTGTAGGGATGCTATTTAATTTCAGATAGGAAGTAGGACTACTACTCGTCATACTTGGTGTAGGGATGGTGTCATATTGAGTAGGTTACCCCTATTGTTGTTTGATATCGAAGGTCATCTGGGGTCACCAAGTGTCAAACTGTAAAAACCCTATGAACATGATACCTCGAGACAGGATGCATGTTGCCTGGATGCATCATATTGAATGCAAGAACCTGATTGTTTTTGTGGAGGTCAGTGCCAACACAGTAAGATATGCCCTGTTTCGTCCATACCCATTGTTTAACTGTTCATCATTGTATGAGAGCTAGGCTCTTGGTGGATGACAAGTTCGTTCTTTGTGAAGGAGTAATCATTCAAACTGAGGTCACTGCTTTAGCAAAGGACAGTTCTAAGCTGTGAAATGTTACTTTTCCATGTGAAGTCTACCAATAGTTTAGGGAAATCAATGAGAAGGCAGTCAAATCTTGTATGTGGCACTATTCAGTTTGCAATTAGTAGACCCCATAAGCCAATTAATGTGTTCTGTTTACTAATGAAGCAAAAGTTTTTGTTCTTAAATTTATATCACACAAGATACCTCCTTGGTTTACCTTTCATATGCTATATGTTCTGCACAACCATGAAAAATAGCAGTAAGAGATATATGGGATCAGAAAGGTTAATCTTGCATTACAAAGATAAGGGTACCATTTTTATATGCCCTACCATGATCTAAATCTTAGAAATATCATCTTACCTCCAAAATCTCATCATGGAAAATAAGATATGTAGTATACTCTGGAGTGGGTGGGAGGTATGTTAATTAAATCGGGCTAACTCTACATTCCCTTTCAACAACGAGTACTCAAAGTAAGACAAGACAAAAAAGACAAATTTTGTTCTGCAGGATTCTTTTATTGCTTTCTGATGCACACATTTACGTCCCTTTACGTGCTACGGAAAATATGTCACTTGTGTATGTTACAAGAGTGGTAGGCAATAGACACACACATACAATGGGACAACCTTGACAGATATTAAGATAATTGTGTCAGCAAACAACTAATAACATAAACAGAAACCCTTTAGGAAATGCCCCATACATCTACAAAAAAAAAGGGTGTAAAACTGCTACACATAAAATGTGTGGTGAATGAAGTATTCTAATGCAGGGGATGCTCAGCGGATTCGATCCCTCTAAATTAAGTTGGGACCTACTGCAATGTAATATGTGGAGGGACCCTGAGTCAGTCCCTGGAACTTCCCTCATATCATTATGTTTCATTGTGTGAGTCTCTTTCATTTACTAAACACTGAAAACCAAACATTCCAATTACTTTGGTAAAAACTGCCCCTCCCTCCCACCCTTTTTCTCCAAAAACTGATTTGCGAACTCTGGATAAACCTTTCTGTAGGGTATCATGTTGACAGTCTCTGTTTTTAGGAAGAAATGTCATGTGATTAAAGTAATATTCTTCGAAGAGCATAAAAAAAAGATGACAAAAAATACACTTTATATTTATATGTCCACCACATTGTAATGGTTGGTGGGTTTACTGGAAGCACCATATCAAAAATAAATATACACTGACTGACACTACCGGTACCTGACTGACACCATCAGTAACTTTGGAAGCATCTCAAACTATCCAACCTCCTATACAATCTCTCCCAATGTTCAAAAATAAAGTATATCAAACAAAACTGGCAAAATTTGTCATACAAAATGTTTTTAAGTGATAAACTTCTGCGACAAAATAAAAAACTTTTATTACAAACTTTTCTTACAAACTTTTCTTACAAAATTGGAAACAGTGACAAAAAAATCTGAGACAATCCGAATTTGGTATTCCAAAGTGTGCATAGATATTTTTACATACCAAACAGATACTGAAGCACCATTATACATATATTAATGAAAGTTATACTATATATGCAGTTGTGTGTACATGCAATCCAGTGTTGTACTTGTGGCAGACAAGTTCCACCAATCATTTAATAATGCTACTACTCACTGATGATGTGTTACACATGGTTCCAACATGTGCAAAACTGACTCATGCTTTACCAGTCCGGGAGATTCTCCCTTTCAGGAGAAAACCATTCTCCCAAATGGGGGGAAAATTAAGCATTTGCAGTATATAGATTTGCTAGCCAAACAAAGCCAAGGGTTACCAAGAGCGAAAACTCTAAAACTTCTGTTTTTCTCAAAAACGGCATGGTGAGCCAGAAATAAGGATGTGGCTTTCTGGTAGCTATGACAGTACACATAGCAAATATGAATTTAGTTCCATTACATTACACCAATAAACTTTTTGCTATTGAAAATGTACACACAGGACTGGTGGGATTGTGAGTGAAATAAGTAAAATGGTGGCACCAACAATCAATTTTCCCTCCCAATCAGGGGAAAACTAAATTCACCCAAAACAGAGAATCTCCCAAACTGTTAACAGAGAAGTTGGATACAATGAATGTTAATACCGATATAAATCTTTCTGGCTGAACAAGAAACAGAGACATGGAGAAATTTACCATGGAACTGCAATAATACAACCCACTCTACCTCTATACAGCAACAGTTCGAGCAATTTCTAACATTAAAAGCTGTTTACAATCCCAGTAGAGGTAACTCATACAAACCAAACCTGAAAAAAGCACTGGATGACATGAAAAATTCTCACTTAACATGCAGTCAGCCTGATAGACTTTATAATGTAACATATAAATAATCAACAGTCATGCTTTTTGTCTTTAAAATTTCTGTTAGATTTGCCAAACCAGTGGCTAAATTAGGAAAGGGAGTTGAAACCATACTCAACAGTACTAGCATATTTTTACAACTTTGTACAACGAGTTGTGAAGTGTCCCCTGACAAAACCTACCCCATTATTCTCTCCCTTTTTCTTACAGCCATAAAGCTCTTTCCAGCAAATGTTAAATAGAGTGCCTATTAAATGTAGTGCCTTTATAAATGCCAGTTTGCATAGCTTAATTTACTCCTTTTCTTCAAATATCAGCCCCATACCCCAAATTCATGAAGCAATATAACATTCTTCAAACATACTAACAGCAACACACTGATGGGTTGAAGCCAACTGTTTTATCTCAGAGAGGTGTATGACATTCCACATTTCGTTTTACTTGAAGCAATGCATAGCAGTTAATAAAAAAAAATTGCAAAATTAAGATGTCAGACAACAAAGGAGTGAAACCCCAGGGTTTTATAAATGGTGAAGTAAAAGGGACATCTGAGGGCCACTCAGAGGTGCAGTATGCAATTACTAATAAATATTTTAAAATGAACCTGAAGCAATACTTTCCAAGTCTGGTGGTTTCCACATACACAGAGCCTCAAGTCTGCATTCTAGCTAAAACATGGAGAGTACACATTTTATTCTATACAATTACTGTTTTGTGGTAAAATCTTCCTCATGGAAGATAGTAAAACCAGTCAAATGACTGCCCATATGTATAAAACCAACGAAGAATGTCAACCTCTTGTGATGTATTGCTGTTCAATTGTAAACAAAACTTAACAGGTAACTGGTAGTTATCTCTCTAAATGCATACTGGCTCTTGTTAAACATTGTTTGCATCATCATATTTATGAAATCAGTCCTAGCCTTCCTTACTTGCATCACACATATTTATGAAATCAATCCTAGCCTTATTTGCATCATATATTTTTATGAACTCAGTCCTAGCCTTCCTTATCTGCACCATACATATTTATGAACTCAGTCCTAGCCTTCCTTATCTGCACCATACATATTTATGAAATCAGTCCTAGCCTTCCTTATCTGCACCATACATATTTATGAAATCAGCCCTAGCCTTCCTTATCTGCACCATACATATTTATGAAATCAGTCCTAGCCTTCCTTATCTGCACCATACATATTTATGAAATCAGCCCTAGCCTTCCTTATCTGCACCATACATATTTATGAAATCAGTCCTAGCCTTCCTTATCTGCACCATACATATTTATGAAATCAGCCCTAGCCTTCCTTATCTGCACCATACATATTTATGAAATCAGTCCTAGTCTTCATTATCTGAATCATACATATTTATGAAATCAGTCCTAGTCTTCATTATTTGAATCATACATATTTATGAAATCAGTCCTAGCCTTCCTTATCTGCACCATACATATTTATGAAATCAGCCCTAGCCTTCCTTATCTGCACCATACATATTTATGAAATCAGTCCTAGTCTTCATTATCTGCACCATACATATTTATGAATCAGTCTGAGTCTTCATTATTTGCACCATACATATTTATGAAATCAGTCCTAGCCTTCATTATATGCACCATACATTCTATGTGTTAATCACAGTGGGAGTCTTCACTATTTGCATCAACACTATGTCAGCTGCTAATACAACATTACTTGCATCTGCCTCACGATGATGTAACACCTGTAACATGGTTCACACCATCATCACCACTTTTATGCCAAGGAATACCCCACTGACAGGATACTCTATTGTTATACTTAAAAGGAAGCCTTTGTTACTACACGAAATCCTTATGCTTGTGATGCAATGTGTATCACATGGTGCCTGCTGTGTTGAGTTTCTTCATTGACATGATACATGGTATCCTTGCTCAGGAGCATGGTACAAATCTACAAATCAATGGATGTCGTTAATTACTGCGCCAATAAAAATAATGGCCAGGGTTTGCAGTCAATGTGTCATACGATACCCTCAAAGACCCCACATCTACAATAGTATTGCATAATAGGATAAGCAGACTGACAATTCCTCGTTAATCTATTAAATTACCCCTTAAATTGTGATTCAAAGTGGTATTTGTCAGTATCAAACATATAACATGAAAATCTTGTGTAAAAGTTCTCCATGACAATCAGTGAAATCATTACCATGTACAAAATATTTTGCAGAAATTAATTGTCCAGAGCCCACATCTGCATTGAATTGTGATATGTGATATATGATATATGACGTGATATGTGACAAGTAAAATAATATTTAATCAAGTTGATATTACTCCAATGTTTTTGTCATCAAAGGATCAAATGAAAGCATCAAAATAAAGTTTTTTTTAGCTACAGAGTATCCAACAGGTACACTCAAATCTCCCCTCCCCTTTTTGGGGGTAGACATCAGCCCTCCCCCTCATGGAATCAAATTACACAGTTACATGAAAACAGCCACCTTCACTGGTTGGTCTGTTGGTGAACCATTTGCTCTATGGTTTGAGTGGTTGTTCTATGTGGTAATTGTAGGAAGCAAGATCACACAAGTAGCTGCAGGGATGCAAATGATCACATGGAAGCTAAAACAGAATCTTTTCCATTAAACATCAGTTTGCAGAACTGTTTCCCTCTCCATCCTTGGCATAAAATAGTTCACAACTGAGATAGTTTCATCTTCATCTGCTATTAAGGACAATTTCTCCGGAAATCATCTAATCGGTTCCAACGAAATTCAATTATATATGTAGCCACTGTCATATAAAGTATACTATGGTTTATCAAACACTTCACAATTCTTTTTCTCTGTTTCATTTAAATCCATACAGCTTTATATCAATGGAGGGTATCAAAGGCAATATTTTTTGTTCTTGCCTCCTAAAATCCTCCTCACTTAAAATCAGATACAGCTTTCACCCAACAAAGATACATCACCCACATTGATTTGTACACTGTACTACTATCAGCTGGATACATTATTGCTTTTTTTCAGTTACTGCTGTTACTCCAATGAAGTTTCTCCCAGTTCTGAGCATGTCCGACAACAAATTCTGTTGAAGTAATCATTTGCGCAAAAGCTAAATTTCTTGACCAGAGGGCAGTACTGGACACTTGGATCATCAATACAACCTGTAAGAGATGAAAATGAAAGAGGGCGCTAGACAAATAGGAAAACACACCACTTCTTAGCAGAAACAAAACAGAAATCACAAGTTTGGTTTCACAAATTTACTAAATGCCATCACCTAGTATGTCTCCTCGTACTAAGGCACCACAAAAATGATACTTACTATCTGCGACAACCACGTTGTCACATGTTCGAGTGCATGGACGGCTGCTGGCCGGCTTGCTACTAGCGTCACAGTAATCCTCGTGTAGCATGTTACCCATAAATGCATGGCAGTATACTTCTCTGTCAATACTACCTTGACCGCACTTGGCTGAACACTTTTAAAGGACACAAAGGGAAAGTAAGTGAAATAATGTGCTGCAAAGTAGTATTCCTTTATGATAACATATATAATGGAAATTTGCAGGTATGAAACTTGGAATAAACATCCAGGCATTTACAATATTGACAAGGGCAGTGGTTTGTTCTCAATATTGGGGGGGGGGGTGTGCGTGACATGACCCCATTTTCAAATAATTTACTGTGTGAAAAATCAAAGTCAATGGGCAATTTCTCCAATGATGGGGGGACACGTCCCCCCAGGACTGCGGTCCAAGAATATTGATATCACTTAGTATTAAATGATAGGCAAAATAAAACATACTTCAAAATGCTACACCCAGAATCAGCACTACCCTTTTACCCCAAGACAATCTTTACATCATTTAAATACATGCAATCTTAACATGTTTCTCATGCAATCAATAACTTTTTAGTTATATTTGCTACCAACTTTTCAGTTACACATAACTTCCAACACTTCAACACTTTCTCAGCATCAAAAGGTGTTTGTGGAAACAGGTCTATTATGAATGGTCTAGGGTTGGTTAGCAGTGCACCCTCACCACCCTTCTCACTGCATTCCTGCAACAACATAAAGTCTCACCTCACTCCAATGTCCAGTCTTCCAACTGGGTGGAGGACAGTCTGGATTTGTACACAGCATATGCACTGCTGGTTTTTTGCTACGGTCACACATGCTATCAGAATACCGGAAATTTCCGTTGTGGCTCTCACAGCTGACTGAACGAGTCTTCCTACCTGGACCACAGGTTGGCAAGCACTGTAAATAACAAATCAGTATAAATTACAACATGATATTATCACTCCTTTAAAAAATCAAACCACACTGATATGAAACTTTACAAATATTACCTGAAAATGTTTCTTGATTGTCTCCCCCCCCCCCCCCCACCCCTTCCTTGCAACATTTCATACTGATAACATTAACAACAGCTAATAAAACACACTGCATATTTTTCAAAGCGAGGCACTAATGCTGCTGATATAAGTAATTGTAATACAGCTGCAGTGTCTGACTTAACATGAGGCACTGGCTGAGTGTCCACAACTACTTGCTGAGAACCATTACAGCATCTGCTTACAGCTTACCACCAGACAAGTAGTTCTCTTTACAACTTTATTTGGTATATTATATTAAAATCCACAAGCTGTAAGTTAGAGGGAACTTCTTCTTTGCCCACACTCTCCCAAAGAGAGATACACCAAACTTGCCTAAGCCATTATCTGTTTCAAAAACAATGTAGAGAAAAGTAATAACTTTAGTTCCACTATACAGTGGAATTCATTACTGACAACTAAAAGGCCAGAGGTATTCTTCCCTTACATCAAATATATCCATCATAATTTATATCAACAAAGAAATCCTTCCTCTGATTACATATATTACATGTATCAGAGAGTAACAAATGCATATTGAAATCTTACCCTTGACCAATCTCCAACAACCCAGCGGGGTGGGCAGTCCTCTCGCCCACAATCATCAATAGATCTGTGCTTGTGGCCCTGGCAATATGACTCATCCACAATTTCTTGGGCACCTGGATATATCCATATGGTACAGTGGACATCTCTGGTTCTTGTCCCACCACCACACGACCTGGTACACTGGGACCATGGTCCAACTGACCATCTTATAAAGAAAAGAAGTAAAAATCCATGCTTACACATCTCTCATAATATGACAAGTCATAAATTTATCATCGTCATCACAGTCATCTTGCAACCATCAGAAAGTTTGGATGAATAACCATGACTTTGCATTTATCAGATCAAATCACAATGTCTTTGTCTGTGTTTCAGGCCATTAGTTTCTCTTCTCTGTCAATTCTCTTTGCAACAAACTGCTAGACTGGTGGTCAAACTTGAACCACTGTCACATAATACAATGATGGTATTCAGAGTGAAAACATGAACATTAGGCATCCCCCCCCCCCCAAAAAAGAAAAAACAGCTCATGAAGTGTGCACCCTATCTATAACTTTGACACCCTCATTCCAGCACATAAAACATCTCAACTAGAGGCACTTCAGAGAAAGATGGCATCATGAAGTTAATCTGTGGTTGTCACCTTCCTATTGGAATCTTTTAATTAGGAGCAACAAGATGTCTTCAGAAGCAAGCAAGTGAGAAATTTACTTTAAAGCAATGTAAAATAATTAAGAGGTAGGCTTACTGTGGAGGGCAGTCTTCCAAATTACATTCTTTGGTCTTATGTTCTGGTTTCTGGTTGACATCACAATAGTGATCACTAACAACAGAGTTGTCATCATAGCGAATACAATGTACAGCAGAGACTGTCTCACCTATGAACAGGAATCAAAGGTCAGAGGTCAATGAAGCCAATATTCAAGTAAGCAATTATCTGCAATGGTAGCACGGAAACAGAAAATGGATTCCATCTCCCCTTCCCATTCAACAATCAGCCTACAGAAATATACTCCTTACAATGAATGTCACAAACTTACATCATGTAATCAAAAGTTTTGCAAATGTGTCCCCCCTTCCACTTTTCCATATGGGCATGTCTAAAGCATGGAGGCATTTAACATTTATTTTTTTTTAAATACAGTAAAACCCTGTTTATCCGAACTAGCAGTCAGATTTAACAACTGTAATAGTCAACACAATTACGGTAGTATCCACAAAGTTTTCAGTGCTTTATAGGGCAAAATTCAACATAAATTTTTGCAGAAATGCACTAATTTTTCTCGGGACTTTAAAAGTTATGGAAAGATGTCACGATGGCTAAAACAGTCGACATAGAAAACAATCTATTATCTCTTTGTCAAATTTGGAAGAAATATCGTAAGTATTTGCTTTGAAATTCTTGTTAGGAGCCATGAGTCAGTATGGGCTCAATATCCTCTTATGCAACCAGAATGCAAAAATGCATTGAGGTTTCGATGATATATGTTCTATTCCAAATAATGCCATGATGTCCCATATCTTTCAGTCAATGGTCAAATGCTATCTTAACATGTTGGAAAAATACAGTTTTGTGTTCCTATTTAATTTTGGGAATTCTTGGGAAATTTGCAGTTTGACCTCTGGTGACCCCAGATGACAATCTTGGGAAATCTTGGAAAATTTTGCTCTTTGACCTCTGCTGAACCCATATAAAACTCTTGGGAATTCTTGGGAAATTTTGCTTTTTTACCTCTGGTGACCCCTGATGACCTTTGACCTTCACCAAAAACAGTAGGGTCCATCTTTTCACCATAACACATCCACATAGTACTGTAAGTATGAAATCTATCCAAGCTTCCTACCTGGAGATACGTGTTAACAAGCTTTTCAATGTTTGGCCCACGTTGACCCAAGATGACCTTTGACCTCCACCAAAAATGATTGAGTTCATATTCTCACCACTATGCATCCACATACTACGTATAAAATCTATTCAAGCTTCCTCCCGTGAGATATTGTGTTAACAAGGTTTTCAGTGTTTGACCCTCGGCCACCCTAGATGACCTTTGAACTCCACCAAAAACAGTGGGGTACATCTTCTGACTATAACACATCAATTTATCATGTATGAAATCTATCCAAGCCTCGTACGTGGAGATATCGTGTTAACAAGATTTTCAGAGCTTAACCCCCAGTGACCCCAAATGACCTTTGACCTCCACTAAAAATGATGAGATTCTTGCTCTTACTATAAGGCATCTACATACAAAGTATCAAATTTATCCAAGCTTCCTACATCGAGATATTGTGTTAACAAGGTTTTGAGGGTTTGACCCCCAGTGACCCCAGATGACCTTTGAACCCCACCAAAAATGATAGGATTCTTCCTCTTACTATGAGGCATCTGCATACAAAGTATGAAATTTATCCAAGCTTTCTACATCGAGACATCGTGTTAACAAGGTTTTCAGGGTTTGACCCCAGGTGACCTTTGACCCCCACCAAAAACAATAGGGTTCTTCCTCTCAATATGGGGCATCTATGTACCAAGTTTGAGAACTGTCAGAGCTTCCCTTCTTGAGATATCGTGTTAACGAAGTTTTCAGGGTTTGACCCCCGGTGACCCCAGATGACCTTTCACCTCCACCAAAAATGATAGGGTTCTTCCTCTCACCATAACGCATCTACATACAAAGTATGAAATTCATCCAAGCTTCCTACCTTGAGATATTGTGTTAACAAGGTTTTCAGAGTTTGACCCCCGGTGACCCCAGGTGACCTCTGACCCCTACCAAAAACAATAGGGTTCTTCCTCTCAATATGGGGCATCTATGTACCAAGTTTGAGAACCATCAGAGCTTCCCTTCTTAAGATATCGTGTTAACGAAGTTTTCAGGGTTTGGCCCCCGGTGACCCCAGATGACCTTTCACCTCCACCAAAAATGATAGGGTTCTTCCTCTCACCATAACGCATCTACATACAAAGTATGAAATTCATCCAAGCTTCCTACCTTGAGATATTGTGTTTAACAAGGTTTTCAGAGTTTGACCCCCGGTGACCCCAGGTGACCTTTGACCCCTACCAAAAATGATAGGGTTCTTCCTCTTAATATGGGGCATCTATGGACCAAGTTTGAGAACCATCAGAGCTTCCCTTCTTAAGATATCGTGTTAACGAAGTTTTCAGGGTTTGACCCCCTGTGACCCCAGATGACCTTTCACCTCCACCAAAAATGATAGGGTTCTTCCTCTTACCATAACGTATCTACATACAAGTATGAAATTCATCCAAGCTTCCTACCTCGAGATATTGTGTTAACAAGGTTTTCAGAGTTTGACCCCTGGTGACCCCAGGTGACCTTTGACCCCTACCAAAAACAATAGGGTTCTTCCTCTCAATATGGGGCATCTATGTACCAAGTTTGAAAACTGTCAGAGTTTCCCTTCTTGAGATATCGTGTTAACGAGCAAAGTGTCACAAGCACACACACACACACACACACACACACACGCACATACACACATACATACACACGCCATCATGACTGCATAGGTTTCTCTTATCATCGAAACCAAAAATACGTCAGGCTAGCGCAAATCCTAGTTTCACTAAATCTGAAAGGTTAGTAACGTAGTGAGCTTCATACCTGAAAATAATGAAAGTAGACCTTACAAAAACATTGTGAACTGCTGTTTGAGAGTCCCCTACATATGTCTCTCTAAGATTTTTGGAAATTTATGCAAAATTTATACTCTAGATACCTCTCCAGATCATTACAGCTTGTCTTCAGCCCACACACCCATTTAGTGTGTAGAAAGCACTGGTCATTCAGACGAGCAAAGGCTCGAATTTTTGGAATAAAATCTCTCTGTTTGACATGTCTTAAAATTTATTTGTCATATCATCGGTCACAAAAAAATAGTAACGAAATATTTTGGGGGATTTTGTCTGCAATTTTTAGCCTTTTCGGAATTATTTTGGAAATGTGTTGACACACTGTCTCATGGACCCAGTGTACCCTACTTGAGGCAAAAAATTGGAACCCCGTTTATCCGAATTTTTTCGTTATCCGAACAACGGTCGGTCCCGATGTGTTCGGATAAACGGGGTTTTACTGTAGGTTCATACCTCCAGCACATGATCTTGAGCATTCAGACCAGGGTGCCCTCTGCCAGGCAAAGACCACTTCCTCATCTCCAAAGTTGGTCCTCACAACAGGACGGTTGAAGGTGAAACGGACACCTGTGCTATCGTCCTGCACTAACAGCTATGAAAAAAAAAAACGATAAGCTCATTCTCAAAGAGACTGGAGAAGGAACTAACACTAAAACAACTCATCTACTGCAGGCTATGGCCTGCAGGCCAGATCTGGTCCATTGTTCTCTTAAGTCTCCAGCATCACAAAAATGCTTTCATTATACATAAAGGTGCTACTCCTATCCCCTTTTAGACCCTTTCTCATGTCATGGATCCAGAATTTTGCATGCAACCACAAAAACATTGCTTAACCCTAATTTAATGTAATCTGACTTCACCAGTTCATTGATTACCTGTGTAGGATAACTTTCTTAAGAGTCCAAAACCACTGACATTTAGCTTTTGATATGCCTCAAGAAGCCAACCAAAAATACCCTGGGTACACAATAAGCATCTTTTGGATAATATTTACACATACCTGTGTAAGAACAAACAGCTGTCATCCATCAATGACCTCAAATAACCTATGGATTACCTGACCTCAAAGTGCTGGACACTCACAATGAAAACCCTTCAGAGTTAAGTGCAAGATTCATCATAGGTAATTGTTTGAGAAAATTTTTCATATAGCTAAGAGCTACTCCATAGATGCACAACAATAGGTCCTTGGATGATGTAATCCCCCCTCCCAAAAAAGGACCAACATGAAAGAACACTCCAAGACTCACCATTACAACAAGTTCCTCTGTAGTAGGTCCAAGAGCTGTGAGAGTTTCTGGGCTGTCTTCAGGACGATCATATTTGAATGTTGTGCCAGCAACGTCAAAAGACTTTGGCCATTCAATGAACCATTCTGCATTTATGTGATACACATCACCAACAGATTTTAATGCTGCAAAATAAATACAAAATCAATCCATTCAATGGTCAGAAAACCTTCACAAAATCGACCTATTATAAAACAAAACTCTTGTCCCAATATCCTCAACTTTTATCCCTTATGTATGTAGTGGACTGAAAACCGAATACATTTAATGACAGCTTGTATTCAAAGCCAGCTGAGCCAAGCGAACACTGATGTGACTGCATAATCTTCTGCAGAGCAAGTTAACTCAACAAAATTAAATGACAATAAAAGGAACAAAATTTTTTAATATTTTTCTCCCTCATTCATTTCTAAAAAAACACTAATTAATTCAGAGTACTTTTCACAAAAATCTAAACTGGCAACCACACATTAAAAAAGTAAGGACTCAACAAGAAACTCCTCCAGCTTTTGTAATTCAATACATAGACATATTTTTGCAAGCTGACTAAAAGTGACCAACATTAACTTCACCATAAAACTGAAATGCCAATATCTGTTTGCTTAAACTGAAAACCCCCAAAGTAGGATATTTAAAGCTTTCTCACCGAGATAATTATTTGAAATTTCTGCTTCCTCTACTCTGATATGTGTAGCTCCTGTAGGAATGGTCACTATTTCTTGGTATGTGGAAAGAGGGAGAGGGCCAGTGTATGACCCCGCCACTGTCTCACAGGTGCTACCATCACCCCCACAAATACGACACTTGTCCTCCATGACTTCAGATCCAAGCTCCTTGTCACAGCCAACTTGCTGTAAATGTCATAAAAGATACAACTTAAGAAATCAAGCCACACCTGGAGAACCACTGGAATTCATGGCTCAAAATCAAAAATAAATTTTGCTTTTCAAACCCCACTAACATAAATCATTTACTCTTATTCTGACACTTGATCAAAACAAATTTAACAGTGTGGCTTCTGCACCTTACAGCACCTTAATAAAATTCCATGACCACTTCATGACCAAATTGTGAAAAATCCATGACCACACCATTTTCTTGGCTACAAAAATAGGTCACAGACAAATGCAAAATACAAAATGAACATGACTTAAAATTTTACAGAATATAAACATCTTAAACATGACCTCTGTGATATTCTCTTAAAAAAACTTATGACAGTCTGGAAGGACAGGGAAGTGAAAAAATTCCATTAGTTTTCCAGGCCACATTTAGAACCCTATTTAAAGACTCCAGGAAGATTGCCTCCAATAACTTACGAATCAAAGAAGTTTCCAAATCTTAAATTAGTGAGGGAGTTACTCTACCAAGTGTGACTATAAACTAATGGGTCATCAGGTGTCCAATATGTCATCAAATCAATTCAAATTTATTTCAAAAATGATTTCAAAAAAGTACATAAACAACATTGATATACATAACAAAATATGATATCATCCTTCACCATACATAATTTAGTTCCTTTATAGTAAGCTTCAGCCAAATAATTTCATACTCCCCAGCCTTGTCCTAATCTTGCCACTCAGTCTGAGACTCTGTGCAGAAAGCTGTCCACAAGTGAGGAGGAAAAAGCCCCATCAAGAATTATGCACAAAGAAAATGACCAAAAAGAAAAAAACAAAATTGAAAAAAAAAATGGACTAAATGGGACAGACATTTGTGTTTTGTGTCCTTGGAAGAAGGCAACGGGCAGACTACACCCCTCATTCACTGCAAAAGGAGTTTTGTACATATGCCTTATGATGAAGTACAGATGGAAGTATTCAATACATTATATCATGCCCAAGTTAAAACCCTACTTCATTAAACTCATACCGTACATGTTAGGTCATGCCTTACCTTACACACCCCATTGATGCATACATCGTATATGTTAGGTCTCAGTTTCTCAGAAAAACACCTTGTGCCATCTTCCACCTGTGGTATCTGTTTGGAGTGACCCCCAGTAGTAGACACACATATCAATTCACAAGGCTTTACCAAATTTTTGTCCAAAGGTGTCCACTTGTAGTAATGCTCTTCATATGGCTCATCATTTAATTTGGCACACTGCAGAGAATGGAAGTCTATGGAGTCTTCTGGACAATCCTGTATATAAATTAATTGAGAATGGATCACAGATTAGTACCTGTATCTCATTTTCAAGTACCAAGATTACTTGTACCCTACAACCTTTACCATTATGCTGAACATCCCAATGACCTAACTCCTAGCATCCACATCACAAGGTACTCACCACTGGGATTACTATCATACAGCCCTCACATCTTATGCCAACAAGAACACAGCTCTAGCCACTGGAATCAACATCCTACAGCCCACAACACTAGGGTCCTTAACAAACAGCCCTCACCACTGGGATCAACATCACAAAATCCTGACCACTTGGATGAATGTCACTCAGCCCTAACCACTTACATAAACATACAGCCCTTATCACTAGGATCTGCATCAAACAGCAACCCTTACCATTGGGGTCAACATCACACGGCCCTCACCACTGGAATCAACATCCAACAGCCTTAATCACCAAGATCAACATTATACAGCCCTCATGACTTTACATCCACATAATAAAGCCCATACTATTTAAATCAACACAACAAAGCCATCACCACTGGGACCAACATCACATAGCACTCATCACTAGCATCAATGTTGAATATCTGATAGATTTACGGCTCCTTTGCACTACAAAAATGATGCTTTGTAATTCAGCTATGATGAAATACCACCCAATTTGTCCCTACCACAGTCTTAAGATGAGGACAAACAGAATTGTTAATGACAAGCAGCAAAAATTACACATCTTGACTAGGTCAATTTCCTATTCTTTATGGATCAGAGAGAGAACACAGGATAAGTGCACAGCCCTATCAGCATCATAAAAAATTTGAAAACAATTCTTCATTTCAACAGTAAAAGCACTGACAAAGACGTGGGTACAAACCTTACTTAGCACATGAGTACATTTCAGATGAAACAGAATTGACCATGTCATAATGTTTCTTTATTTTAGGTATTTCAGACACACCACCCACACTGGACAGAAGTGTGAGGGTCAAAGTATTCCATTACCCTTCAATCTTGTTTGGCATGTTATTTAAGGTTGTAGACTGATGGACTTCAAAGGAACTGCATTTTCTCAACACTGAAGAAGATGGGTTAGAGATTAGTGTTCATTGGGCAGCGGGATCCCCATGATTCCTGCACTCTTCTCAACAATCCCGCAAGTTTTAAAATGGCATGGAGAAATCTCCTGCATCTGCTAGGAAAAAGTTTACTTATACATGTTGCAACTTTACTACTGAGATTACCCCCTTTGGACCAAAATACTCCTCAAAATATATCTGAGGGGGAATTCCCTGCCACCCTCCCCCTCAAACAAGCTGTGACCTTGTGAGAAAACTGGTCGAGATGAAGATATCCTGCAAATCTATTGTAAGCTGGAATTTACAGCAATAATTTTTTGAGGATTGTAGGTCAACATACATAGTCTCAGTTTCTTGTCTACACCAGTAAAACACGTACCTGCTTGTTACAAGACCTGTAACGAATCCGTTCTCCAGTGCAGTACTGTCCCCTGTGACTGGGTCTACAGAAAAATAAGGAGCAATGCAAAGAAAACTGTTTTCAGAGACAAAAGAGAATAAAAAATATGACACTTTTTAACTTTAAAATAAAAGACTTTGGTACATCAGCCATAAGTTCACCTTTTAAATCACTCTCAAGTGTTGTAGTGTTGTTCCAGTGTAAGTGCTTTTTTCAAGATACACATCAGTACAAGCTGCAGATGATACTCTCTATGGGCAATTGTGTTTATTACAGATGAGAGCCTCCTACAATATACAAAACATATGGCTGCTAAAATCTTGAGAAAAATTTTCACTGACTAGTAGGGAGGATGCAAAAAACAGTTAAGTACAATTTGCAGCAAGTCAAAAGTACCAGACAGAAATGTTTAGAATTACTACTTGTGCCCAATGACAAATCCAAGGGCTGGATGGAGCCAGCTGGTCTTCCCCACATACATTGAGACTGACTATTAACATCAGCAGGACACATGCTATTGATCTCATCAACTATTAAAAGCTTTCTCTTTCTTAGTCCATCTCAATTCCAGGCTGTTTACAGCTTGATAGATGATAATACCATCTGATCTTAGACATGACAATATCCTATCAGCTCTTAAGTACATAGAAATTACCACAAAGTGTTTATCCTTGGGGTAAGTTCTTTCCAACAGGTAATGAATTCCTACCTAGGATTATCACAGTGGCGCTCTGACCTGGAAACACCCCCTCCACATGTTCGGCTGCAGTCTGACCAGGTTTGCCAAGAACCCCAACCCCCATCAACAGCATCAGGACGCGAACCACGTTCAACACACTGCATCATGTAACACCACTGTGAAAGAAAACATGAGTTATTAAACACACAGTGGTCTTAATGGATTTGCGATAATACTACGGGTAGTTCTTAACAGAATGTAAGCTGGGAAAATAGCAAGTGGCTGTCTTAACCACCCTCACCACCTTCAAATATGGAGGCCAATTTCAAAGTCACTATGTCTGAACACTGCTTTCAGAAAGATACCTTATGGATGGAGGGGAGGGTGCTGCATTGATACCATTTAGTTTTGATGGATTTTCATTTTGGGGTAGGTTTTAGCATAAACAATAGTACAGTTTTTTTTTTTTTTTTTTGGTTACTCCCTATCAAAAAACTGGAAGGGAAAGAGGAATGGGGTAGAACCTGCCATAGTGATGGTGATGTACTTTCTGGTGGTACCCTACAGACATTGTACAAAGATGAATTTTTAAGTCCCCAACACAAAGTAACATTGCTGACAGTTTAGTCAGGGGAAAAATGTATGTACTTAACCACAGAGTTAAATTAAGAATTTCTGTACAGCTATCAAAACTGTTGGCTACTAACCCCATCTGGTATGTTACTAGTCTGGCAAGCAGTTCCTTCTGCAGCAGGCACACTGGTTCCAACACATGTTGTCTGTCCAGGCATTCGGCAGGCTAACTCACTGCAGATGTTCTGTCGGGATAACGTTTTAGCTCATATCAAAAGTGTGACATAGAAAATTTAAGAGCATCTTGCCCTCGCTAAAATAATTGCTACAATTCCAAGAATGTGACACAATGAAAGGTTTTATTAACAATATCCACATGATGTATTTATTTTAATATGAGGAGTGTGCTGTTCATATCCAGTATCTACTGTTAACTACTACTGTTTGCATGATGGTGTATAACAAACAGAAAACATTTTAACTCAGAGAATGGTTTCTCCTCCAGACAATGCAAATGTCTCAGCAAGTTAGCTAATTTCAACGTTCGTTCCGGTATAATGGAATTGTTCTACAATGCTACTATATGTGGAGTTTGGAGGTATTGTCTCATATGTTGGGGTGGGAATGTTACAAGAACCTAGAGGGACTGCACTGATCACATAATCAGGAAAGCTGGTAGAGTCATCGGAGGTCATCAGCCTTTGGTTGCCCCAGTGTATCAATGCCTACTCCAAACCAAGTTGGATTCAGTTTGGAGAGAAAATAGCCATTGCCTCCATTATTATCTCCATGACAATGTTATCAATAGAGGTATTGGCAGACTGAGACTACCATATATATGAGAACTAATTGCTATCATAATTCATTCACCCCACATGTAATCCATCTTTACAACGACAACTTGAACCACTAGGCCGATGCAAGCATACTTTGATGTTCCCATCTTAGATGTTTTGTCATCTTGTTCTTGTCTTTCAATCTATACATTGTTTTATTTTTGTATTGTTCTGAGCCTTTATGTGCGAGATCTTAATTTCCTTCATTGGAGTAATGAAGTTTTCTTACTTCGTACTTCTGTCTCAATGGTGGTACCTCCTTTCCCTTTCAAATTATACTCCACACAAGAAATAAATGTCAGCTATACCAACTTGCCCTTACAATACTACAATACAGCAAGAGTGATACCCAAAAACTCTTCCATAATGGCAATATGCTACCACCTGGCAAAGTCAAATACTGTAGTTTGTTAAGTTTTTTTGGACGAATTAAAGTGTTTTAACCAGAATGCAAAAATGCATTGAGGTTTCTATGTTATCATTTTAACAGACTTTTGTCAAAAAAGGGATCCTAAAGTATGTGTGTCTTGGACCATTATATTGATCAATGTGATGTATCTAGCTCACACCAAGTAAGCAAAAGCACATACACATTAAGGCTGTGCCAAAAAACTGGTTTTATGGGTAAGACTGGTTAAAACCAGTTCTGTCTGGTAAGTGAAAACATATGGAACCTAAAACTGAACTTATATAACTAACCTAAGAGATGTTAGTACCTTTCCTACACAGGGTAGAGATTCATTAATTCAACCACTTCAACCCTTAAATTCTTGCATAAAAAAAAAAAAATCAAAAAGAAAATCGAAGAAAGCATTGGCACCAATACTGCATTCACAATCAAAAGTAGTCATTCTCCCATGCTTGCGATTGTAAATCTTCTCCTGGAATTAATTCTGAATACAGGCCAACAATGTTCCAAGTTCATTTTACACATAGCCTAACAAGAGTTCCAACAGCCTAGCTTAACGAAGCCCAGGCTTCACCACAAACTCTACTAGGCCATGGAGCATACCAAAACTAGACAACTAGATTGGGAATAAAATTCTTTATTGCAATGCCAATCAACCCTTTCCTATGTTTAAAATGCTACTATCAAACTAGCTATACCAAAAATGTTCCTTAGAAGGAACGAACAAATCAAAACTTTGAAATCGCGAAGAATGGAAATGTGCTGTTTGTTGAAGCTGCCAACTAACTTATAACTTACATAAGCTAAAGCAGGTCTGGGTGCATGAACCGGTCCACGAGACATGGCAGTATGGATGGATCTGATGACATAGCTGTTTTGGTTGTAAACAAGGCTATTGTGTTACTGCTTGCGCACTGTGTTATGGGCAAGGGTGGCCTTGACATTACAATTGGGTAACAACCAACAAGTCAATGAAAACAAGTACTACGTGTACTCACAGCAACAATAATCCAGCCGGGTTTGTTTTCATTGGCAACGTGACATTTGACCCAAACCCCTGTGACAACTAACCAATTAGTGCAGAAAAGCACATGCATTGCCACCCTACTTAACATAATTTTGCAATGTGCAAAAGAATACCCCACATTCTGTCCTCTGTCTGGAGTCAAAGCTCCAATGATTTAAATATCACACTTCAAGATGACTTGCTCAGAGCGACGTAAGAGCTCCTACACTCAATCCATTTGACAAAGTAAAAGGAACTTGCAGAGCATTCCGTTTTGAACATGAATTATTTCTGGTGATTCTTTGTATTAGAATTAACAGGAAGTTCTAGAAAACAAGTGGGATATGGCCCACAAAAATCAAACTTGGATCGCACAAATTTTGTCAAACAGATTTCAACTTGTCAAGTGTACCAAAGACCTTTAGCCCTCTGCAATGTAACTGACAGGAAAGCAATCTATTTTCGTGCTGAAAATAATTTAATTTGCAATGGTGGTAAAATTCTTAGCACTCATTTCCATTCTTTACTACTTTTTTATAACAGGATTTTCGTTAAAGCAGTCCATTTTATTTCTTACTACTCTGCCTTGTCAGCAAACTTACATGAAATGCCTATTTTTGCAACTGACATTGTATGTGCATGATCGCCCATATGTAAAGCATCCAGAACAAGCTTCCAATGCAAAACTGGTTTTGACTATGAGTCAGTTTTTGTTTCCCTGAAAAACCGGTTTCCATTTTTAGGAAAACTGAACAGTCTTAATACACACATACACAAACACACACCACCATGAATGCATAGGTTTCCCTTATCACTGAAACCAATAATAATGATAATAAATTGGACTTTACAGTGCAGAATCAGTTACATTATTTTTTAACAACCAAAATTTAACTTGGAAGAACATGAGTGCAAATTGCATGGGACTTCATCAAGTGGATTTTTGAAGAGAAAAAGATGGGGAGGGGTTGTATCATCATATTATTTCCTCCTCTGACCAAAATGTAAGAGGTCGATTCCTCCCCCTCCCCTCTTTCTCTCCTACCACCATTCCCCAAGGACGTGTGTCCATGCTCTGAGTAATACTCACACTAAAATTACAGGCTACTGCTCCATCATTTCCTATCTGGTAGTGACACTGGCGGTTACCTCCAACCAACTGTCCAGGCTGTGCATCATGATCGTGATCAGGAGGTCTCACTTCTTGGTGGGGGTCATTGTCCAAGCACTGGGCTCTCCCAGCACTGAAATTCAAAGAAGGAGAAAATTAAGATAAACCATCATTAGCTGCTTTTCCTGACATCACTAAAAGGACCTTGCAAATAGAAATCTTTTACAAATCCTTCAAAACTCTTTCTGTATACTTTTCCAACTTAACTCTAGTACCTTATTTCTAAACAAAGTAAATTCCTATTGCTTTATCATACAACTCAACTTCACTCTTTCCACATGCAACAAAACCGATTCATTAATATCAAGATGGTTCTGATAAAGTGTTAGCTCATTATAAAAGCCATATGACAAGATAAAAAGGGTTGCCAGCCCTTTCAAACTACAGGAGCTCTTTTCTTCCTCTGTAAGCAATATTCCAATGACCAATTAGTCATGTACCCTAACAAAATAGTAATTCCATCTCATCATATATATCATTAGTCAGTAAGTGGGTAAAAGTTGAAAATGTAGCAACTCAATTTTATCACATGGTATTCAGTAGCATATCACCTAGGAAAGGTCCAAAGAACTAAAATGTTTCAACTTTTTTCATCGTATCCCATCATGTTGTGTCATGCCTAGTGTGAAAGGGTCTTAAAATTATGTACACATTTTCCAAAAAACTGTTCTCCATCTGAATGCAATGTCTTTGAAACTTTTTAAGATGAATGTTTACTGCACTTCTATACTGTACCAAGCGTCGGAAACATTCACTTCCTGAGTTGACATTTACTCTATGGCTGCATTTCAATTTTGAGTATGCAAGGGAGATTTGGACCTACAAAATATATTACCAGTACTTATAATAAGTCTGAACACTTGCTTACTCAGAGTCACAACTTTACGTTGTGATATCCCTATTTCAGGAAGCAATATATTTGACAAGTGCTGCCACATACCCTGTCCCACCCATTTTGGCAGAATATACATCCTATTTTGGCAGACTTGTAAAAAATTTTGACACATGAATAAACTTACAATTAAACCAAACTTATGGTCAAAATTGCTTAGCTGCCTCCTTTCCCATGAAAATATGTCATGTACAATTATGCATGCCCTGTACTTTAGGAGATTCCCAATTTTATGTTATCTGTGATCTTTTACCCTTTTTACAATACATCCGGCCTTCTCTGGTTCTGATCTCACTTGCTTCCATAAGTCTGAACACAAACCATATCAAAGTAATTAATTTTTGAGTGAGAAACTAATACTGAAAATATGGCTTTGAGCAAGTTGTGCTTCTCTACTCTAGAGTCATGACTCCTGGCAGGGAGTCACCTGGTGACTCCATTTCCATTGGAATCAGACTTCATTTTTGCTACTATCAGCTATCGTTTTTTTGTGTTCTAAGAGGGAGTTTTGCATTTGTGTTCTCTACCTTGTTTCAAGAAAGCGATGTAACAAAACTGTCTATTTTATTCTGTTTCCCTCTTCAACTGTTAGTTTTTGCTTCAGTTAGCACCAGCATTTCTCCTACATCAGTATTCCTCCCTTCAGATATTGAAAGGTGCTGAATGTAGATCAACTATGGCTATTACACTTGAAACATAATAGCTGCCATTGTATGTGTGCCTGCAGCAGTTATGAAGTGATGGCAAGAGTTGTGACTCCATTCAGAGTCATGACTCCATTCAGAGTCATGACTCCATTCAGAGTCATGACTCCATTCAGAGTCATGACTCCATTCAGAGTCATGACTCCATTCAGAGTCATGACTCCATTCAGAGTCATGACTCCATTCAGAGTCATGACTCCTTTGGCCATGGGTACCTGACTCCAGAAGTATTGTAGTCTCCAAATCTACTCCCCAAAACTTACCTGATTTGGGAGTCTATGAGCGACGATACTTACCTCCTATTTACATGTATTTCCCTCATTGCCTGTAATTCCAAGGCAAAGACTTCCTACCAACAGAGGGCACCCCTGACCTTACTCACGACGCACCTATCTCGTGAGCCAGACTGCCAGTGTCCCTTGCAGATATCCCAGGATAAGCATGGCCTAAGGTTTCTCAAAAGATGGTTTTAAAAATACACAACTCACTCTATAAACTGAGTGATGTAGTCCTCACTACATGGTGACCAGGAGTAGAAGTCTGTCTTCTGGGTGTAGGTTCCTGCCATGATTCCTCCAGCAGTTCCACAGGCGTTGCCATCACCGTCATGTTTCATCCCAAAGCTAAAATGAGACAAGAAAATAACCTTCTACATTCATTTGCTGACACTTTCACTTACGTTTTGGCTGCTTTGTCTTACCCTCATGTGTACCCGCCCTTTCAAAAACCTTTAAATAGATTAAGACTTCCATTAACTAAAAAAAAGAAGCTCAAATCAATAAACAAAATCTGAAAGAAAAATGTACCAAGATCTAGACACGTCTCAAAACAATGGTTGGTGTTTATAGCAGGTGACTATGAGGGTTTGATAACATCTACCATTTTTGAAGTTCCATTACGAAAAAAATTTCTATCCCTTTTATACCGTATGTAAAGTTCCAATGGCTACAGCTGAAGAGCTAAAACCAAACAAATGCCCCCCTATTGGAGTTATGTACCCAGAAGAGACAAACTTAACACTAACAGCCACTCAGACATTTCCACATGGCAAGTCTTCTGTCAATCAAATCAGCCACTGGTAGAATATAATTTTTTTTTTAACAAAGCTACCTACCACAAAGTTACAAATATCCTCTCAATTTTGGAAAGGGGAAAAATTTCTATTTGATTTACTTTTCATTTGAAAGCAATGGCTATGAAACAACTGCCATAGCATCCAGACAAATTTGCAATGTACACTTCCTCTCTCACCCTGTTAAACAGAAAGCTTGCTGAAAAAACATTGTTTTCTTTTTTAAAGTTCAAGAAAAACAGAGCTGCTTCCACATATCCCTCCTCTATTTCCTTTAAGAAGGGAAGTTCTTCCATACTTTGACAAATCCCTGCCCACCAGCCCAGGGCAAGCAAAAAATCACTTGGACAAGTGCAGTGTTCACTACCACAGCAAGCAGGGCAAGTAGCCTTTGTCTAACGTAAACCTTCCAAAAACATATCTTGTTTGCAAAACCAACAGTTGAAATCACAAAATCCACGGTAAATATCCTTTACTTGGACTGTGCAGCAACATGGTGATTAGGGTCTTTCATAATTATCATGTACGTTTGGTACTGGATAAGTCGATAAACATGCAGACTAGTGGGGTTAGAAAACAGCTAGTCCTATGGGCAAGTACTGAAAAGAGATATTTGTTGAAGCCTCTGTCCTTCTAAATTTTCCTGCAGGGTGGAACTTGTCTGCAAGACTACAAATGTTTGTAACTTATGAAACATTCCTTTCACTTTGTAAAAGTTCAGTCCCAGCTTCATATGTAGGTCACATGAGTTTCACATCTTTTCAAGAAAAGTGAAATATAAACAAGGGAACCATGACTATTAAATGAAATATTTTGATTTTGTTTAGAGTTGCTAACAAACATCTCCATAAATGATAACAAGAAAAGGTACTGAGAAGAAAAGGAGCTATGACAAAAAAGATCACCTAAATAATAAAATTTCAGGAGAATACTTTTAATTATAAAAAGAATGTTAAGCACCCTCCTTTAAAACAACCCACTCAGCGACTAAAAATGAATATTAGGAGAAGTTTGGAAGATGAAAGCAAAGTCAGCTATAGAAATAGGTCAAGCTACATAAAAAATGGGTTAAGGAAAATAAAGGGGTAAACTGATATCTGTGCCAATCTTGTGAGAAACCGACAAAGGCAGAATACAAAACGTCCTAAAACCTTCCAACATTCTATAAGACATGAACTAAGAAAGGCTTGTATATTTTTACCTTGGACCTTCACACAGCCGTAACCCTTGTATGTCAGATCAAAACATGGATTATCAGGTAGAAGGATGGGTAGAGATCTCCAATTGGCAATCACTATTGATAGATTCTATTTGGAAATAAGTATTTGGTTTCAGAAATGAGCTTAACCTTGTTCCAGGGTGTCTGACATGGAAAAACATGTCTTTACAGGTATTTGCCCTAAGGAACGGGAGCAGTGAACTCTAACAGGTATCAGTACACCCAGAAGAGATTTACTACCAAGCAAAATGAGTACCAACAATTTTTGGGCTTTTTTCCTTCTCTTACAACTTCCATCGAAAACTGTCTGGTAGACTTTGACAGATTTGTCTGCTTGAATCCTGAGTACAAGGGGTACCACGAATACAGTCACCTAACTATCATCACATGGTACTACAGTTGCCCACTGAAGCCTTTCAGTCTTCATATTCCCTTTTGTTTTCCATAAATAACTCAGTCACTGAGGTAAGGTGATGATGATGATGGCAATAACCTCAATTGAAAGAATTATCAGGGCAAAAAAAGGACATAAGCCACAAAAAATCATACCTTAGAACATCTTGGGTTTACATTTTCAGTATTTACTTAATTTACTTATACCATTTCATTTGTCATTTCTTGTTAACTCAGTTAAAGATAGTGTATACTGTAGCCACTTGTACAAGTTACCTGAGAGTAGTGCCCTGGTGTCTATCATTTCTTGCAGTAAAGATGAAGCCAGTATGGAGACCACGTATATTAAATATTTTATTTTATTTAAATATTTTACATTTTGCTTTAAGAGTGGGCACAAGGGTGTAAATTCTTTTAAGGAGCTGTTACATTTCCTCCAAACACATTTAGGACCCTCTGGAAACATCTTGCAATTGGTGATTGCACTTCGACTGACACATACTCAAACGATATCACCCCTCTCATAGGTTAATGGTTTGTTCAGGTCAGTAGGATACCCAATTAATGACAGTGCACACACAGTAGTGTGTGGATATCGTCTTGAGCGATTTTAAGTCAGTACACACTACTGTAGCTTTGTCTAGGAGGAGACAGGTGCATCTTTATACTGGAGGAGGGGCTAAGAGTAAACTTGGCACAGAGGATTTATACTGTCTGGGGAGAGATTGCCCATTAAAGTAAATTTAACCTTAGGTACATTGTTTGATAAATCTTAAAGAAAAATATGCAGTCAACCCAACCTGAATAATATGCCTCCCTATGCAATGCATATTCATACACAATTATTCTCTTCAATCATGTGACAATATGTTTGTCACTGACTTGTTTTATTTATACAAAACAAGTTCTTTAATTTGCTTCTAGTATGCAACACTGTAGTTCTGAAAAATCACAAAAGATATAATCCCTAGGGTAATGGGAAGAGATCTGAAACATTTAGCTCATGTTTCAATGCAAGGGTGGGCAAATGCATACCCCTTTAAAGAGAAAATGCAGTCCCCCAAGTTGAATTTGTGTACCCCGTCATCCTAATTCAGGAATGGCTCTTATCAATCATGTGACAATATTTCTGTACAGTAAAATATTAAATTCATAGAATAACCACTTGGTAAAACTTCAGTGTTCAATGCTTTTACACTGACACATTCTGAAAGATACTTGTGAGTGAAAATAGAAGAGATCTTTAAGATTTAGCAGATTTTTGAAAATAAACTAGGGGTGACTGCTTTCTCTCTTTAATTGTTACAAATGAATGTCACTTACTTGTGTCCAATCTCATGTGCAACTGTGAAGGCAGTAGCTAACCCTGTATCCTGGTTTATGTTACAGCTGCGAGATGGATTGCACATAGCTCCCAGTAAAGCCAGACCTGAAATAATAAAGTGGAAGAATTCTGTCATGTAAATTGTTTCAATTTATTAAAACAAGGTGTATTAGGAGGCACAATTAAGTTGAAAGGCTACCATGCCACTCCTTATACAGCCACCCCCACCCCTTGATATATTTCATGTGGGATTTTGGTTCAAAGAGAGGGATCTTGTTCAGTTGCAAATCAACAAGTCTTAACTTTTCCCACCAGATTTTCCCAGCAGCTGCAGGATATTCCTGCATAAGATTTTAAAACTAGCGGGATTGTTGAGAAAAGTGTGGAAATTGTGCAATCTCCCTGACAAATGCCAACACTGATATGATGTAACAACTGGAATTTTATTGGTATAAGCAGCGACTGAAACATGCTGTACTTCCCTGTACCATGCCCAATGTTCTTGCGAGGTACATCAACTTCTCTACAGAGCTAGTGCATAGCCTACATGGACCTACACATGCACTTCCTTGACTGTGCTTTCATAGTGCGTTCATCCGAGGTGGTAACTCCATGGTGCGCTTCACTTGAACTTTTGTACAGAACATAGACATAGCTCAAGGTATCACTGTTTGCGAACATTATGAACCTACACCAAACATACAATTATTGACTTGGAATTCAATTCGCCGTATCCTTGATGGAAAAATGTGAAGAGACATAACGAATTCAATGATTGTACATCAGTTCAATGTGAAGAAAGAATGTCTTAAAAAAAATATATATGCTTGTATTTTTCTCTACCTATTATTTCTTTGATAGAAAAGTAAAATGAAGTCAATGGTACACAAAACTTTCTGATGGTAAAAGTAGCCTCAACAAAATGAAAGAAACCAATGAGTGAAGATGAAATTCTTGGCATTCTGAATATTAGTTTACCCTTGCTATGCCTGCCTGTGTTGAAGGCTAAATGGTTCATGATAATGGGCTGGGACTGGCAAAGCCATCAAAATATGACATGCGACTTTTACCTGGAAACTCTTGGCTGGAATGTGGTAACTTTGCTTCCCCACTGTCAGTTTAAATGGCGAAGGTCACTTTACTTATATCCAAAGAGGGCCAACCATTGCATCCAAATCCAAGACAAAACTGTCACTGCTTTTTAAATTATGGGGGGTAACGGATTGTATGGATATGTCCATTAATGTAAACAATGCTCACATCAGCAAAATAGATCACGGGGAAACTGTGACAACCCCCTAAAGTCAAAACCTTTTGACCTTACAACTAAAACCTATGACCCCTAACATGAAACAGAAACATCATAAAATATGAAAGTAAGGTGCGAAGTTTCTTTCTGGCAAACTTTGTGTACTTTTGTCTACATCGTAAATTCCTGCTGGAACTCTCATAACAAAATTCCTCTAAAGGACAAAGGAACTATGTTTTTCCCCCAGAGGAGCAATATGTCAGCACACAATAGATAAGTCCCTGCTCTTGTTTTGCCAACCTTCCTATTCCTCAAAAAGTACTGTTATGCTACAGTATCCCTTTGTACTTTTGGACAAAATGGATATTATATTTTTGTTGTCATAGTTGCATCATGGGGGGTTGAAAGAGCCAGAAAATGTAACACAACTTATATCAACATTCTGTTGCAGACACTTCTTGCACCATTCCATGACTTACAACCAGCATGTAGCCGAACATCTCTTTGTTATAGACACTGACAATGAAGCATTTGTTTTGGAATGAAGGGTACAGCATGTTGAGGAGTCCTGCTTGTCCAGCCTGATGACATCTCCCTCTAATTTCCATCTGGCACCTCCTCTAGTTTCCATCTGGACCCCCTCTAGTTTCCATCTGGCATTTGGTGAAGAGGGAGGTGCTGAATAGGCAACATGTCCACTCACAAACACTACAATACTTCCACCCTGTGCTAATTCTATTGCAATCTACCGTATACCAATGAGATGACACAGGAGAACCCACCAAAGAACCTTGAATGTGACCACTGACACTGGAGTTACAAAACATAAAATTGAATTATTTAAACAACTCCCTGACATGGCTGATAAAAACTTGACGAACTTTCACATTTGTCACAACAAAGCTTTTTTAGTTATAAGAAATATTATTACACTTACACTAAGGCGAATTAAGTTACATTCTTGACTTGGGAGGCAAAGGGGCTTTATTGCATATAAATGGGACCTAAGGAGGTACGATGTATTTGTTTAGTTCAGGATACTTCAGTTCCAATTGCATATAAAACCAGGGCTGTTTGCACAACTAGTTGTAACATTTTGTGCTTTAGGGCATCTTCATTTTTCATGGTTACCTACATGGTTACCAGACAAGACCAATCTACCAAATTTTGTTTAAAAAAAAAGAGAAAAAAATTATGAATTGATTTTAGCAACAAGACATAACTTTTTTCTCTCTTCTGTCATAAACCTTTCCTTTGACTTTTTACTTTTAGCTGCATCTTTTTCAACGTATTTCCAACTCACAAGATTTCAGTTTACAGTACTATAAGCTAAGCTTCCCTTTGAAGTGCTCAACTTCTTCACCCTTCAAGAGCCACATAGTGACTGCAAGCATGTGAATTGCATCATGGGCGGTGGTGATCTGGGGGGGGGGAGGACAGGGCCCCCCCAATATTTGAGAAATCTTCCATTGACTTTGATTTTTTACACAGTAAAGTATTTGAAAATGGGGTCATGTCCCCCCTAAAGTTGGGAACAAATTGCTGCCATTGAATTACATAAAACAGGAGAAAAGGAGGAACAAAACTCCCTGTTTTAATTGACATACATGGGCATATGCTTAATCAGGAACAGCTGCTTCATATTTCTATGCAAATTTTTTTGTTAATGATTTTTTAAAAATTCATGAAACCCTTTTAAACCTATGACATGCAATATTTTTTATGTTGTTGATACATCAAGAAAGATTCTTGTGTTGTGAAGGAGATGAGAACTTATTTTACAAGGTTCACTGATGATCCAAAAGTAGCAAAGTAGGCCACATAATTTTGCTCCTTCATCACTTTTTTTTTCACTTTCCTTTCATCCTGCATTCTTCATCTACTTTTCTGTTGTCCTAAAATGTTGCAAAATATCCTTGTGAAATGACTGAAAATTGACACAGTAGTCAACAGATGGACACTTGGATGAAAAGAAAGCTCTAAAGAAACTTCAGGAAGCAACAATTACATACTATATGCACATCATGAAAAAACTTTTCTTGTTGCTGAATACTTTACTTTCATAAGCTAACAAAGGAACATTAAATTCTATAAAACATCACATATGAAGGAAATAATGTCTTTGACACTTACAATTAACCTTAAAGGTGTTCAATAAACTCTGTCAAATACAGGCAAGCTGAACCAACAGATACAGCCTGCCTTTCACCATGGAGTCACATTTCAATCTGATAAGCAAGGATCAGTCTTATATGACCTCTCATCACTGACAAAGAGGAAGGGTTATCTTCAAAACACACTTATGTAAGATCACAACCACTTATGATAACTCAAATTACCATCCATCATTCATGGTAGGTTCCTCCAGTGAGTATGATAATGTTGCTACTCACTGTAGGCCCAATGCCAGAGGAACCAACTTGGTCGGGTGGGGGGGGGGGGAGGGGACTTAAATGCAAGACTACCATCATAGGGTAGGGATCCAAAGGGACGAGTGTCACCCTCCCTTTCAGAATTTCTTTGCTTATTTCAGTGTCAAAAGATGCCAAATGGTGCAGTATTTTCCATCTTTTTCCCCTACAATTTTCTATGTTTCTTTCTATTGTACAATAAAAACTAATGATTGATTTTTTTAAGGGGGGACATTACCCATCATGCCCCCATAGACTATGAGCCTACTGCCAATGAGTACACTGCATATTAATTTTTATTCATGATTAATTGCTCCAATGACCTTCCTTTATATCTAATTGGCTGTCTGAATACATGACAATTTGAGATGATATTAAATTTTGGAGAGGGAAGTGTAAGTACAACAGATTTACTTTTAAAATGCTGGAAGTCATTCCATTCTGTCCCCTACAAAGACTCTGCTCAACATTAACTACAACAGCAATGCTGTTGTGTAGCTCACACAATTTCTCTTGTCTGTTAAAAATAGAAACTCACAAAACCAAATTTTATCATCTATTCATCTGCTTCCAAAAAACCTTATCTTTCAAAGGCAAATGGGAGGGAAGAGAGGAGCGTAAAAATTAATAGAAATCAAAACCCATCTGTAAAATCACAAATCTATTAAGGAATGTAAAACTGCAACTGACATAGTTTTATGACAGATAGCTACAAATATCACTGCATATTTTCTCATATCAAGCAAGCCTGCAAAGGCTGTATATGCTTTTATTAGCAGCAAGACTGAAAAAAAAAAAGTTTGTATGATGTACCTATAAACTGTTCAAGTACTGCAAAGTACATTTAATCGTACCTTCGATTCCACAAGTAAACACTGCATGGGTTTGCACTGATCAAAATAAAACAGACTCTCAAAAAGCTCCTACTGAACTTGAACTCAAAACAGTTAAATTGCAATTACTTGACTTGACCAACTCAACTGACAGAACAGAATGGGAGATAGCCCCACAATTAATAAGATAAGCCTATTTCCTTTCATGTGTTAAGCCACACTGACCACAGAGTTGCTTCAGACTGTAGAGGCCACTTGATGAACAAACACATGTGTGTTGATGGACTGAATTTCAAACAGCCTGCATATCCATTTGCAAGATAACAACTGAACACAAAACCAAGCACACTGCTATCAGTACAATGGATAAACAGCTAACTGTTCAGCAGGCACAGTGTACTCAGCTCTACAAAAACAGCTTTAAAACCCAACTTAACTTTCCTATAATGGAATGCAAAAAGGTAGGTGTTAATGCTCTGCTGACAAACAATCATATCCCATAATTTCAGCCTAAAATCTCCTCACATCAAAAAAAAGAAGACTTTTTGTTGAAAAGTTGACGCCATCAGCCCCATTTTATAACCTCACACATGTACTGTGTACATGTGTGAGCTAAAAATTGCTTTTATGCTGTCAACACCAACGTTTGACATTATTTCAATACTCTTTATGCAGACAATTTTTTAATTTCTACCCTTCTTTGACTTGGCACCTAGGTCTATTAAAGTGGTTACCCTAACCACAGCTTCTGACACTTAGCAGTTCCAAAATAAATGGGCTCTTTTCAGCAGAGTTAAGTCCTTCAGGCCTCAGAGCAGATAAATATTTTATAGCAGTATGAATAACATATCAAGTAACCTACACATAACCAAAATTGTTGCTAGATCTTTACCCAGTCAGCCAGACTGCAACATGTGACAAAACAAACCAAGCAATTATGAGGAGCTGAATAAAGGTTATGTATGGGGAAAGAGGAAAGGGGATCTCTGCCTTCAAATTACCCACAAGTCAAAAGTGTACCCCTACTGTAGTATAAAGCCCATCTACTGCCAAGGCAATTTAGATACCAAATTTGTTAAAAAACATACAATCTTTTTTATGGGGACATCTCCTCATCCCAGGCAGTTCCAGTTCTCCCAACTAAGTTATTTCTAGCCCTGTCCATAACTGTCTTTAGCTTCACCTTGTGCAGACACAAACCTAGTTTATTAAGGCCATATCATGGTGAACATACAAGGCTCTAGTGTATAATAAGAACACTCTGTGCATGCTGTGTAATATGAGCTACTATGTAATTTTTGAATTTTGTAACTCTGGTGTCAATCAAAGTGCAGTCACCAATAGAGACTTGCTTACCCCCAAGTAAAAGTCATACTTGGGGTGACAAGTATCTGTCTTTAAGTTGTAGACAGAGGAAAGATAAAGAAAACTAGGACACAGTTTACATTACTCCAAAACAACCTTTTCTTCCATTATAGCAAATAAGCTGATTTTTTCCATACTTTGTAATAAAGCCTAGGCATTTAGGGAATGTCAACCTCACATGAGACAATGTGCCACCACTTTTCACACAGGTACAGCACACTTACACAAAACTGTCCCAGCAATCTCTACAGGAAAGGTATATATACTTCAGAGATAAAAGTCACATTTTATTGATATGGCAACCTCATAAAGAACAAAGCCTAAAAGGGAAAAGGTAGTAACATAGCTGGTGACAAGTCCCCATGCATATAGTAAATTCTCTAGCACATGACATAATATAATCTCCCTGTCTTAAAGGGCATAAGCAGTCACCCAAACTTAACACTGAAAAGATGTATCAGTTTAACCTGTAAACTATCCCTTAGAATCCTTTTCTGGGTTCCCAGACAATACCCATGCAGACTATTCCACTAGGCAACTGGCCCTTGACACTTTGTATGCGAACAATTTGAAAACCGGCAATTCTCGCCCCCCTCCCCCCCCCCCGGGACAATTTCCACCCAGGCCAATTCTAATTTTGGGTGGGGGAAGTTGTATGAGGAGTAACTGTCCAAGGAAAAACTTTCCCAAGGGGAACTGTCCTGGGAAAATTGTCCCAGTGGAAATTGTCAGGGGGGAGGGTGTTGTCTTGTCATGCCTTTCATGATGGTTACAGACAGATACTTTACATCACATGTATATCAAATGAGTCATTTTTCATAACTTTAACAATTCCATAAAAAAATTATGGTCACATGACAAAAAGAATCATACATGTGTAAGCATACCTAGTTATGAAAATTTAAATTGAGAGGTCCTTTAAAGTACATTGAGATCTCTGTGGAACAATGTATAGTGCAAGAGCAATAAATGTGTCTTCAAAACCTCCCACTATCTGCTATCTTATTGGCTTTCAGAAAGCACCAATTTTTATGGACTGCCAGCTTTTTACAGGTCAAGATCAGTTTCTGCCAACATCTTAAACACCAATATTAAATATATATATATGTATTTTATTACACTTCAATCTGTGGGTAAATTTGAAGCACTTTGTTTTACATAATGGCTCACACATTCACCACAATCCACATTATCATTGACATGTGAGAATGATAACTTGGCATATTATATGACATCAGATCCTTCTGTACTTAATGATAGAACATGAATCATATAGGCCTACTTGCAGACACACTGAGAGATATGAGAAATAACAGATATATACGCCTACTGTAAGATGGTTTTACTTACCAATGGTCTGACATGGCGTGTTAGATTCATAGCAGATGTCATACCTGTGAAAAAAAAACACACAATGTAGAATAAATGGGCAGGGTACTCCATGACAGACTATAAAGTTAAGAGGTGAGGTACAAGGTGTTTTGCCAGTACACATGAATAATGGCTAAAATCACTTTGGTATGTGACAGGAGGCAAGCGAGTTAGACTAACTTTACCAATCGCACCACTTTATAGGAATTTAAATCACTTTATGATGTACTACAGGTATCTGACCTGCGTGAACTATTGCTGCTAAAGTATACAGGTTTGCCACTCCAACGCTCTGTCCCTGTCATGTGACCAAACAAAAATAATAGCTGGAAAATTGCAGGTATGGTTTATATTAAAAGACAATAATCTTACAAACAGGCCTAAAAACCATCTGCTGGTACTATCTGAAAAGTATCATGGACACTTACAGAAGCAGCTAATAATTCAATTTCTTTGTTATAGGAGATGAAAATGATAATATTTCAGTAACATTAAAAGGAAGGAGAGCATCATCTAATGGCAATTCCCTGATCATGCTATGCCAGATGCAAAAACCATATCTTCATATTTGGTTTTGTTGAGATATGACCATCCAAATAATTTCAAGGACACTGGCATTAATATCCAAACTGGTTTGTAGCAAGTCTATTTTGACTTTTCAGACTTTCTTTGTGTCTAAGAACCTCTTTCTTTTTCACTGTATTTTGTTTCACTTTTCTGCTCCACAAAAGGATAAAATGTTCTGCTCCACAAAAGGATAAAATGGAACTGCTTACTCCACACAAGGATAGACTGAGGATGCTAGTATCAGATTACAAAAATTGCAGTTTATCTGTCACTGTAAATTTTGAAATCTTTTTGCATTTACTAAAATCATTTTTCTGAATGGTTGCTGTACCCTTCCATATACATGGAAGTAAGTTACAAAGAAGTACCGAACATCTGGTACTGAACAAGGAAGTGAGTCTGTGACATCATCATAGACTTGCCACAAGTAGGAGATGGAGGCCGACCTCTTTATGGGTGGCCAGAATGGTTGTATCTCAACAATCACACAAGCTTTTTATAAAAATGAAGTTTTTGTATGGGATTGATGTTTTTTATTTCCTTTCTTAAATTCTTTATGGTACTGAAATCTTCACCTAAGACCTGAAGCTTTTCTTTCATTTAAGTTTCCAAAATTACTTTTCCACTCATAAATTTGGGGGACAACTAGAGAAAAGCTGGGACAGGGTAATCTGGGAACAGCACAGGCTTCCTTGTTCAATAGCAAGTGAAGAATAAAGGATTATACTTAAACTGCTTTTAGAAGTTTCACCATTATGAGAAACCTGAATATTAAGGCTATGTCTTGGTTTTTTTTTCTTCTTCTTGGTTTTTTTTTTCTTCTTGGAATTTTCATCCTCTGGCTTGGCACTAGGGCCAAGTGTCTATCAACATGTACTTTTAAAGCGCAGACATGTTTAACAAAAGCTTTAATACATTCCTGTCTGCAACACTTCACTATGAACATAACCCAGGAACAATTGCTCAAAGGTTACATGTTTTGTTTTCGTGCCTCAGAGGCAAATGTGTCCCTGGAACCAAGCTGACAAAAAAGTCCCTTTTTTTCCGTCTTTTTTTCTGTGACACGCAACATGAAAGTTTGCAACAGCACTCCAGCTTAGATGAAAGTGACTGTCTGCACAATTCAGATACAAGAACCACAGCCAAACTGGACTAGGACGGAGGGTGGGGGTGGGTGGGGGTAAGGCAGGGAGGAACATTTCTCTAATCTGTGCTAAGATACTTTTTCCTCACTCAGTAGCCAGAATACCAACCATTCATCTCTCACTTTATGCAAGTGTTACACAAGAACTTACAGGGGCATATTGAGTTGATATTGATAACTTAACGAGGGTGTTGAAGGGCACTACCACATGACAATTATTATTAGCATAATTAGTCAAGTTTCACCTCCAATAGTTATGCATAAATTTAAAATTTTGAATTTTTTGGTATCCTGGCTTGTAACGGTTGTGTGCATAATCTGAAAAAGTGTCTCGTCACGAATTTTTGAAAACCGAATTGAATTGCTTATTACTCACTTATGAAACATTTATTTGTAAGCATGATGTGGGGATTGTTTAAGTTTGGCAATTTGTCATTAGTATGTCAAGAAAACTTAACAGGTTTGGCAAAATTTGGTGAATTTCATGACTCAACTCAATGTGCCGCTTCAAGTCACATGGAGGTAAATGGGTCTAGGAGGGTACAGCAGGAGGACAAGAAACATTTCTCTTAAATTTCCATGGATACCTGTCTCTTCACTCATTGCCAAACGATCGTTCTTAAATGTGCAAAATGCATGCCCCACTTCTGTTCCTATTTACAAGGGCAAGATGTGTAACCATGAATCTTCAACTTTGTATGATGGATTACCCAGATTGTCATTAAACATGAAATCCACTCACATATCTGATAAACTTTGGACTCCCGTTGTGTTCCAGCTCATACAGTCATCAATTTTGTAAACAAACCATTCAGGCAGACATGCTCTCACAGTCATGTCGTGCCTGGGATACTAATCGATGGCCCCCACTATTGTAAGGAAAACCATTTAACTTATGCTAACAGCTCTTGATATGAACTTTTGTTTCAGGAGTTCTGGAGACCACAACATGTTATCAGCTGAAATTTGGAGATAATGAGATATCCATATGTCTGGGATAAGGTTACAGCTTGTTCCCAAAAGATCATGAGACTTAACACCAGACTGTTGTCTGGACATTAATCATTACATTTATAATTAACGTCCAAACAATGATATCAATAACATTACTGAACTTGAAGAATGTTTTCTAGCCTAATGTGCATTCATCTGGGTAGTAAATATGAATTTCACTTGATTTGACCACTAAGAAGCATACTGACAGTTTTCATTGAGAGTGACTGATAATGCTAAATGTAATACAACTCAGTGACACAAGTAGTTAGTGCTCATGTATCATGCAACACACAACAGAACAGCTATACAATGAAGACAGGTAAAGAGTGGCTAAATTAAAATTACAATACCATCTCAACTTTAATTACTTTTTCATTCTTGCAACTCGAGAGAACTTAACTTTACATTTTTACTTGTGTACACTGTCACTGTGATCTAGCAAATGATGCTGTACTGTTAAGGGTGCTGTCAGTAAGACCAGTCTGAGGAGGGGAAAGAGAAAATCCCAGCTGATCTATCTTGAGATTGTATCCCCTCTAAAAATATCCCCCACAAGACATGGGTGAAAAAGACAAGTTTGCATCAAGACTTACTTATTGCAAGAAAGTTTGCCCTTTATCTCAATTTATTCATGCCCCCTCCTACAAGTTCACTTTTTCATGTAACAGTTTTTACACACAATGGGTTCAGTTAAATATGGCACCTGTTGGTTTAGACCTTAAAGAGTCTTTTGACACAATGAAAATTTACTCATCCTTGTGTGGTCACGATCCTGCAAAGGTTCACTGGGTTATGTATTTAAAGATGGGAACATACACAAATCACGCACTTAAAACACAATGACAATTTTACGATACTGGGTCTGTGATGTTAAAAACCCCAAAAGAGGAAAACTTTCATATAACTACAATGACATTTCAACACTGAACCAGCAATAAATTACGGAAGTCTTAATTCCATTTCTGTCTGTTGCACGTGACGGGGAGGTGTATTACAACAGGTTAACGATTTGTTATTTCTTCCTTTCTTTCAACTGACTAGGGGGGCAGCTTTACTCATGTCCCTTCACTGTCAGAGAGATGTATTTGAAAAGCAAACAAGGGTGTAACCAGTCTCTGTATCCCTTACAAAAGAAGAAAACAAATCTATAAAATTCTTAAACTGTTTATAAGCTCTTTCCTGTTTCCACTCTGCTGAGAAGTTCTTGTCATTCTCTAAAATGGTGATAAATACCAAACCTCTCAGATATACACCAACACAGAGTATGCAATTTTGTTTTCTGTTTGTTTGTTTGTCAGTTTGTTTATTAAAAGATTATTCTGATGTTGGGACACTGTTTATGGCGGTTAACATTAAAAGCTCAACAGAGGACTCCACAGTCAGGTTTCAGTTTTGTACATAGATACTTCTGTTTTTTAGATAACCAACTACGTATGAAATACTGAAAAAATATGAAGTGTAACTGCGTATTTCCTGACATGATTCAGAATCATCTACCCCTGAACCTCTTCCTTGATTTTCTGTCGATCCCATCAACTTAGAAGAATCGTATCAACTCTTTTCCTTGCTACTTAATTGATAGTAACTCTATAGGCCTAAGCTGATGTTCACAGATAGGGACCTATGTAACGTATTTTAGTAACAGGTGTGGATCTAGGAGGTTGATGCAATGTTCTGCAAACTAATCAAGACTTTCTGCTTTGCTTTCAGTATTCCCTAAAAAAAAATACAGTTCCATTTCACAGCAGCCATACTAAACTGCCTCATCGTTATGAACTGAATTATGATCAAAATACAGCATACATCTTACACATATTCTTTACATCAGGGGTGCCCAACCTGTTTTGACCCAAGATCTACTTTTCAAGTAGTCACCCTCCCGAGATGTACAAAACATACACTGTCATACAGTTGCACATAGAAAAACTTTATTCTTTGATTTTCCCTACACCCCTCACGGTCGACTTGGGATCAGTCTGCGGTCTACCAGTAGACCGCGATCAACTGGTTGGGCACTCCTGTTTTACATCATAAAGCCTGCATGTGACTGGTGGTACAATCAGATCATCTACCTTAGTTTAGCAGTTTACAAGGTGGAGCTAAAACTGTAATGTTATTAGAACTACACAGCATTATTCAAAGTCTATGGGGCTTCTTTATATAGTAGTGACTTGTTAGTGAGGTGGTGAATCAGGAACTAAGACCCCAATGACTATGCTGTGTGGGAGGGGTATGCTTATCCTTGCTTTTGGATTTTTCTTGGAACAGAAAATGAGATTGTTTTTGTTAGTGTACATATTATGCGACTTTATTAGCAGGCAATCCACATGCAAATCAACATAGAATTCCTACAAAAAGTCATAGACAGCAGTATTATGAGTGTGACAAATAGTAGCCAACAGGCACAGGAGTTAACATGTCTGCTGTGCAGGCAAAAATGATGCCCCCCCACCTTAAAGCTAATGAAAGCAAGAAGGCAAGAAGCATATTTATTCAAAAACACTCCTTGCATTTAAGTAAACTGTTGGGTGTAAATACCCACCCGAGGCCCCTTGGAAACCAACTGAACAAAAGTCAATATACAGAAACCATGTGCAACATCCAAAAATATGAGCCAATCTTGTCAAAATAATAATAAGGAAGTGAACATACTTTTAGGTTCAGTGCACTACATGTTCCCTCATCAAGCAAATGTAAATTAAAGCCATCAATTTCTACTAATATTAACAATTTTCAATCCAGATACTTAATTTAGAAACGTGTTCTTCTGTAATTACTTATCCAGGGCATGAAGCTCAGCTAAAGAGGAAATAGACCTCTACTTGTCACAAATCTCCAAATACACACAATGAGTCTGTCTCACCAGGTTGATTTCCAACCATTTTTAAGTTCTACCCCCAAAATTTTGTTTACTTAACAAATCTGATCCAATTTTCCCTAAATCATTCTCCTGGCCTGCAGCAATTGCTAAGACACATTGCGTGCACGTTCTCATGTCACACGAGAAGACCGCCAAAAGTGTCAATCAGGGAGATAAGGAGTAAATATATTGAAGTTAAACTTCACTTGACTTGGTAGCTACCATCATGTTGCTGCAAATACAATGCACATGCTGTTCAGAACAAATGAGTTTTCTCAATTTCATCCTTGGATATGCTGAATTTATGAACTAGTTTTATGAGGATCACAAGCTTACATTTAATTACTAGCATGATACATAGCTTGTAATGTGATGAATATAACATTAGGCCTGTTAGATTTTTCTACAGCTTTTTCCTTAAGTCCCACATGTTTCTGCTCCCTTCAGGAGAGCTTCCCTGATTAGACACCATAATTTAACATGAGCACCCTCTCAGACATCAGACCCTTACATCATAGATCTGTCATGCATAGCTCCAGTATAGACGGAAAAGAACACATGCCACACATGATCAAGATTTTACTACAGCAGATGCCAGAGCAGTCAGCTGTTTAAGTATGATCACAGGGGGAAGACTATAAACTAAATCAACATGACAATATATGCAAGCACTTTAGAACATGTACTGTAAACTGCATGGGGAGGGGGTCACCATACAGTATATCTGAGGAAGGGATGAAAAATTACCACTCTAAAGACAGACAGTCATCACCCCAAAGTATATTTTTAGTGTGGGGGTATCAAAATTCTCAGTTGGTGACTGCTCTTTGATTGACATCAAAGTTTGAAATTTGAAAGATGCGGAGTAGCTCACATTCCACACAAGGCAGAAAGAGTGCTTTTATTACATTTTACAGCCTTGTAAGCTCACCAGGACATGGCCTTAAGCAATAAAACAGGTTTATTCCTGCACAGGGGAGGGCTTCATACAGTTATGGGAGGAGCTAGAAGTTGCATAGTTGGGAGAATTGGAACTGTCTGGGATCATGAAAATCCCCCTTTAAGTTATAAGAGTTGTAGAAAATCATCCATCTGCAGCAGGACAAACACTTGATCCACAAACACTTTTCTTATTACTGCATGCATGTTCTTAAAAAGCCTCAGTTCAGCTCACATGATCTTTAAAATCTCCCTGCCTATTTCTCACCTCCCTATCACTTCCATACCCCTCTGTCACTCACCTCCCCCCACCACTCTCGTTACCGGGACAACTTTTGGTTTTCCGTGTTAAAACATGATACATCCATAGATGGAGTATTCTCAACCCACACGCATACTGACAAGTTCATTATGTCACTCACAATCCATATCACATAAGAATAATTAGATGAAGAAAGTGTCAGAAAGATTTCTTCCCAGGGCTCCAAGAGTACATGTATACCAGAGACTGTTAGCATATATCTCTCTCCTTAGTTTACATAAGATTTGTCTGGTCAATGTTCTGTAATGGAAGCAAGCAGACATTACTCTCCGGTTTATTTTTCTTGTGTGACAGTTAGTTATTTTCTTTTTGCTGTGGCTAATATTTCAACCAGTTTTCTGACTACCACAGGGCATCAAAATCTCAAAATTGCATTCTTCAGAGACACCTGGAAAATTTACTGAAGTGTTAGTGAGACTACCTTGCCATTGTTCTTCCAGTTTTTCAGAAAAAAAAAGTTGTTTCTTTGAAACAATTTGAAATTGAACATTATCCAGTTATTAGACATTGAAGGAACACTATAAATGTTCGGTGTGACTTATTTAAGAAATAACTGCTTTCTGGGGGAGCTGACATAACAGAATAATCAAAACTTTGTGGTAAAAACATAAAATGAGAAATTTATGAAACTGATGCTTCCTGCTTAACAAATTGACAAAACACTCTACAGGTATTTAACACCCCCTGCTTAGATGACTTCAAATCCAAAGTCAGCAAGAATTTTTAGTTTAACTTGGATCATCCAAATATTACAAAAGCTGGGAGTATAATATTTCCTGGGTAATTGTTCACACTGCCAGGTTCATTTTCTTTTCTTGTGTGATAAAATTTTACCCTCTGTGGAGGGTCTTCATAATGGAAATCACAACAAAAACAAATACCACTAAAGTACTCTGGAATAAGGGGAAATTTTCTTATTTTTTTTTTTTCTTTTTCCAATTTATTATTTCTTTGGTTTCAACCTCCATATCTGGAAGTATTTGAAGGATCTAGTGATGGGTAAATGCAATCACCCCAATTTGATAATATGGCATAACCCCTAGACAAATGGATGACTCTTTTTAATCATGAGACAACAGTTAAGTTTTCTTACTGAATTGTTATGTTCTGTAAATCCTTGATTTACTTTTGTTTTCTTCCATATCATAAAAAACACAGAGAAATAAAGAGGAGATTAGAAACAACAAGAAAATGCTTTAAAACAAATGTTGAGGCAACTGCATGATTCTTAATATGGCCTTTAAGCCAGCCAATGCAGCCTTTAGCCCCTGTCTGTGAGTATACTTGAACTAAGCAGGCCTACAATGATCCCATAGCAGAGAGCAAACCTGCATGGAGATACCATAAAGCAGGCTTGGGCAGGTTACCTGGCTCTACCTCAGAGTTGCGACTTTTGGCCAAGAGTTGAGAAAAGATCCCACTTTCCCTGGAATTGCGACTCCTGGGGTATTTTGATTACTGTCAAAAATATGTCAAAAGTCATACTTTGGAGATTCCATTTGTGTAATTTTGTCCAGTTTTCATGAGTACTTCAACGCACTGGCTCTTTTGGTTTTTCCTTTATTCAGTCAAAATTTTCTCTTCAGTTCGCCTCTACTGTATGATTCTCCAACACTGGAGGTTTGGCACCACAGCTGTTGCTGAGGTGTGTGTTCCTGTGTCAATTATAACATCATTGCAGGAGTTGTGGCTCCATTTAGGGTTGCGACTAATAGGGCAGAGGGGACCCCACTCCAAAAGTGCTGGAGTCAACCAAGCCTACTATATAGCTAAAAAGGGCTCGTTTAAGTCGTGTCCCTTTGATAAAGCCGGTCCTATACCTTGACATCAACTAGCCTATACTTAACAAAGCGGCAGTCCATCCAGGTTACTACCCCATAAACCATTTTGAAGACCCATTAGATTTGATCCTCCTTTGTAATCATCACTGGACTGGCAGCTGTCAAAATTTCCCTACTTTAAGGTTAAAAATTTCCTTGCTTTTAGGTAAAAGGAAGTGTAACCACTTTGTTCATATGAAGAAAATAGGCTTCCCTGTGATGCCAGCCTAGGGTGTGCCAATCATGTAAGTACCAAAATGGGTTAAACCTAAAGCCAGGAACTGTAAATTCTTGGCAAGTTTCCAATAACTCCACAAAGAAAGAAAATGTTAAAACTTGCAGACAACAATAGACTTTCAGTAAATTCCCTGTATTATTCTCAATGATGGGAATATTATTGCCGAAGGCATTCCTAGAAGTCACAAAATCGTTTGACAATGACATTAGGAAGAAGACAAACCTACAAATTTTCTCATACATCTGCTGAACTGGTTACCTTAAAAGATCTTTGGCACCTCTTCTAGTCATCAGAATGACAATAAAAGATTTAAATTCTGGACTAATGCAACAATGTCATCTAGTTTCTTTGAAACCCTTTCAATAGTGAAGTGCTAGTATCAGGGCAGTAGACTGACAGATTGATGGGTAGATGCATTTACCAGGTAGCTGTCACCCTTTCTTTACAGGCACACATAAACCAAATCTGAACCTGGTTCTATGAAATACTTGTGTTCTCTGTATCCAAAATTAGGAGAAAATTCCTTCATGTGCCATCTGAATTGGGTATTATTTTTGTCAGCTTCTAAATTTGTAAACAAAAAGAAAGTCACATTCTTGAAACCCACACTTAATCTGAGGTAACTGCAGTCACCCTTGTTTGAATTAGCATATGTACCCTAAAAATAATTCATGTACAGTTATTTTTAAATCATGTCAAAATGAATAAAACACACACACACACACACACACACACACACACAAAAACATGGACCAGAGCGGTTATAAAAACAACTCATTTTTAGTACAGATTTTCGTTACATTATATACCACATTTGCAGGAACTGAGTCTCTATTCTCGTAAGTATGGTGTGTGCTAAAGCCTAATGGCCTTCAAAACTTCCAGTTAGCTAGTAACCCATTCTGAAAATTTTGTTCCAATAATTGCACTAGTTACAGCTCGCATATTCTCTCAGTAATGAGCAATGTGGGCCTGTGCTTTTCCTTAAATTCATGCTGAGGTAATTTATTATCTCTTTAAGTACAATATACATCTCTGCAGAGAAATTAATTAAAAAACACAAGCAGCCAATAGATATCAATAAGATGCTGTGGACCAAATCACAAAATTAAGTATGTAAAAGTAGGAGACACAGTTAGCATGAAGACATTCAGATATTTTTACCATGGTATCTTGAGCAAAGACCCTGCTACGATGCATATGTTTTATGTAATTTGGCCTACATATAAAACTGGATTCACTGCTTTTAAAGAGAATTCCCCCAGGCTATCTACCACTGCAGATAAAAATATGCAACTTCTCCAAAAAGGAATCACCACCCCAAAAGAAGACAGGACTTAAAACAAGAATCCTCAGACAATCATGGAATGGTGCAAGCAAGCAAGCAATGACTAACTTGAACAGCTTTGACTTTCCCCTACCTAACAGATGCCCCCACCCCCTCTAAAATTTTTCATATCCACTTGAACTGTTTTCACAGGGAGGAAAGTAGACACCACAAGAACCTGACCATAAGTTCCCAATGTCTGTCTTCAAGGCATTGTACAGTATACTATTCCTCACTTGCTGCATCATCCCCCTTACATTGTTTTTGGCTGACAGGACACAACACAGCGAATAAACTATCAAAATTACCGCACATCATTCACAAATTCAATTTGTCCTAATAAAATCTTGTTCAAGGGAATCTTGTAAGTTGGAAGAAAATATTTAGTCCAAATGGTAGGGTCATGAATTTGAGTTGTGTATGGCAATGTGAAGTATATGGTAAGAATCTGACAATTCAACAACTCTAATAAATGCCCACTTTTGGAAAATTTCACACCCCTGGGGCATTTGACAGTATGGTACTTTCAATTTCCACATCCAGGGTAAATGAGCAATGTAAGCATGGCATAAAATGTCAGCTAGTCAACATGCAACAAACCCATAGGCTAGAGGATCTACCCACACAAGGCTGGATCTAGTCTGAACAATCATTTAGCCTACTACTAAGTGCTAGGTGGAGGGAAATTGTGATCAAAGTTGTTCTACAAATGCACATTGAGGAAGCAGTGAGTTGCCGTGGATTAAGTCCCCTAATCCTGGGTGTTTATCCCATTATTTCCTGTGTTACTCTACTATACAACATGTATTAGGCACGTTCTGGGAAAATCCCTTAAAGTGCACACATGGGCCTTCAGTGGTGATGTCTGAGATACAGCAGCTAGCAGCCCCCTTGGCCAAGAAAATTTCCAATTTCACTGCAATAAAAGCTGTTTTTCAGGGCAAAATTATGCCATGGTTGTTTGCAAAATTTCAGAGCAAACATCTTCTGCCCCCTTTTGAAATGACTTCCCATATGCCTAAGAGTGTAGGTTGACTGTGACCATTCAAACTTGCATGATATGGCTGTTGGCTGATCCTCACTCACCATTAAACTTCCCAGACTATGAAAAAGTGAACCAACTTTAGGAACTGCAGTGGGAGTAGCAATACTGCTGACCCCTCTAGCAGTATTGCTACCCTCCTATCTGAACAAACCTCAAGACAATATTGAAGCTGTACATCTTAACAAAAAACTGTAGGTCAACCATCCACAAGCATTATCTGCAGTCACCTAAATGGTTAAAGTGAGCTTACCAGCCATCAATTAGACATTGCCACCAAGACATCATAAATGACAAAAAGACCATGGAAAGCCACTCCAAAAAAATAATTGATTGGCTCCTACAGTGCAATGAAAACATTGGTCACAGAAGTATGAAAATGCTGGTGTGTCTGATGATAAATTCTTCAAGTGATGGATGGAAGTCTTTCATCACTTGCTCTTGAATTCTTAAGAGGCGGAAAGTCTCCTCTCTTGAGTCGCTATAACCTACATGCCAAAACATTCAGGGGAATTTGCCATTTCTCAAATACTGAAGATAGCTGAGAGAATAGCTGTCAGACAGGTGAGTTCAACTCATCTGAGCGTTCTACACAGACTGAAAGCAAGAAATATAAATTGTGAATTTCTTTGAGGTGTTTATCCATTTTTCAATAATTCTGTAGTATGTACATGTACTAGAAATGGTCAATACACCACAGCATGAAAGCAGACTGAGATTGTAATACAAAATACATAGGCCAACTTTTATGAAGAAGACAAATAGGAAGAAGATATCTGTCTTCTCTGGGGAGAAGAAAAATATCAGAACTAGAGCACCAAGAGGTGCAGAAGTTTGTGTCCTCAAATGAACAAAATTTTCCTTAAAGTGCAACTTTATCCCACAATATGCATCAAAACTCATAGTGGCATACCACCCTGTACTGAAGCTGCACCAACACTTTCAACACTGCTCTGAAGGCCTTCACCCCCCCCCCCCCCCAAATAATTGTGACCAACTTTCAGATAAATTCATCACACACTGCACAAGATATAAACTTTTATGCAATTGTGGAGGGACGGACGGACTGACAGACAAACGGAAAGATAGATGCCTCACAGCAATGTAAGTTCTTACCAGATTCGCTAGTATCAGATTAAAATATGGTCGAATGTAAAGAGGATATGCAGTCACATGACAGATAGATTAGATGCTCCATGACAATATAAGCTCACAATATGAGCTAAAAGTATGGTCATGTAAAGAAGACGAAGTAACATGACCTACCATCACTAAGCTCTCCAAGTAAGACACACCACTCAGCCTTGCAACCAGAGAAAATTTCATTTGACCAACTTGATTGGTTGTTTGTATTTGATGGTGTCAATGGTGTGTATTGTATTTGTGTGTGTTCATAAGTATCAGAGTATGGTATCTGTTTTCCGGTCCAACATGGATTTAAACTTCTCTATTGCAAGCTCTATAGAAACTGGTGCAGTGGCTTCAATCAGGCAGATGCGTCATCAGAGAAATGTAGGAGATAGCATTAAAAGATAACTTTCAGTCATATCAGAACATTACTTGCTGAGTTGGTATGTAGTATCCACCCCAGCACTTTGTATACCTATACTCATGGCAGAATTGCCTTGCTAGTAAATAGTACTAGCCTTCCTTCAGTATCTAGAATAAATGAGGATGTGTAAGGGCAGTCCCAGGATAAATGATCCAAGGACTTGTGATGTATGGCACAAAACTTACACAGGGGAGGATCTACTTTTCCCATTAAACCTAAAAGCCTATTGGTGGGTACAATATGGTGAATGAATTTGAATTGAAAATAAATAATCCTTGCCTCAGTGACACTACACAGGGCTTTGTAGACCTGCTTCCAGTCTTCATTAATACTTATTTCACTAAAACTACCCTCCCACTTTTTCCTTGAGGTTGGTACCTGAACAGTCTTCTGTAAATAATTTGAGTACAAAAGTTGGGAAATGCTAGGAGTAGTATTCTTAGTCAGCTCATAAATCCATTCAAATGTTTTCAACCTATGGCCTAAAAACAGACTCATGATCTTGTCATTCCACATTCTGTGATCAAAATACCAGGCAATGAACATGATGACCGAGTCTGTTCATATACAGCTGTGATTAGGAGCAGGCACTGGTGTGAACACAATTGATAGGTGACTTAATGCATGGAAGTAGGTAGTACTTCTATGCTTAATGTACCAAAGAAATACTTTACATAAAGTGAAATAAAAGCCAAGGTGAATAACCAGAGAGCAGTAGATGGTTGCAAACTTTCTTAGGTGATGTAAAGCAAATTTCTTCTTAGGCATGTATTACATTACAGGGGCTCAAAAGGTGAATCTATGCGAGATTTATGATATACTAACACCTGGGACCCCAAAATCTCAAGACGGTTCGTTGCAAATGCAGACTGCACAGTACATACAAATGTTACAAATGATGGGGTAACAAATGTTATTTTTTTTTAAAAAAAAAGTAAAAACTTCCTGAAGAAAAAGCCCATGTTTAAAATTCCTTTTGTCTAGCTGACATGGCAAAAGATAAAAATATTTTACTATCAGTCTAAAACTTGGCAGTAAGACTCACTTCTGCACAAGATATTCTTGTATGCTGACATTTTACTAACCACTTGTGGAGTTTGTTACTCTTTCCAATGATACTGATGTCTTATACTGAAATCACCTGCAAATATTTGTGAATAAAAATATTTGAAAGGTTTTTGAAAGGTAGGTATTTGAAATATAAGAAAGTAGTCACCTGCAGGGGTCAGAGGTTAAGACATGTGATATCTATCGCTATGTTCAATCCAGAAACACCAGCTGCTAATACTACTGAAGCTATCGTCTTGAAGAAAAAAAGGTGAAAACAGCAAAACCTGTTGCAAAACGATCAAATTCTTAACCAGGCGAAAGAACTGCTACATACATGTTTGGTGGGCAAATGAAGAATTAGTGAGAAGCCTTGCCTGCTGGAGGACACTCTTCCACTGAGTCATCTTTCATTTGCCAGGCAATACTGTGGGTAAGTGAGGGTGTAACATATGTAAATAGGAGGTGAGGCGGGGCAATGTAGATTCAACTCTTTACTAAACGAACTCGCTCGAAATAACAAAAGAAAGTAAAGACCTGCAATACCAAAGTACCACATCTGTGCTGGATCCTGGTCTTACATAATGTAGCCAAACCATCCACACATTCAAACCATCGTGATGTTAATCTCTCCCAACCCCCACCAGTTATGCTTGGTGAGAGGAAATAAAAGTTAGAACTGCTCAGTTTACATGAAGCTCCACTAATACCATGAATGTAAAAGACAATGAACATAAAATCTTTGCTGAATTGATCCCCATAGATAAGGAGGTACTTCAAGATCTACAGGACTATCACAAGCCAGTTTCCAAACATTTTCCTCAGACAGCAAGACCTTTAGTTTAGATACAACAAACATGATTGAGGAATGTGACAGACATGTGGTCTCAAGGGTGTATTTCCTAAAATTCACAAGTTAAGACAATACCATTGAATGAATTTATTCAGGAGCTACCCCATGGAATCTTTATCATCCTGTATTTTTCACCCTCCCTGGTTCTCCTGATATGACTTTCCCAGCTGTATCCTACCCAGTGCTCCTCCCTATCTTAATAGAACATCAAAATAGCCTCCAGCCACAGACATGCTAAAACTTCCCTGGTGGTGTCACCTGGTGACCCCCAAATCATTGAGAATTACCCCTGGTGATGAACTTCACCATCATGGTACATTAACCATCAGCTGAACTGAGGAGAAAGTGGAGTCTGTGAATCAGAAACTATAATTCTATAACTCCTCTCCACCAGGGACTAATAAATTGAATGCACACTGTAAAATCATTGCCTTCTTTCCATATTATAGGATGGTTTTGGTGAGTTTAAGAAGACAAGACATGTAAAGTGAAAGCCCGATTGAAAACCAAACCAGATTACATATGTAGTCTTGTTTAGCCATAACATTGAAGGGAGCCCCCAGTTGATTTATGAGCCTTGGGCTCATAACCTAGCCAGGCACCTCGAAGATGGAGACCAAGACTTATGTTTGAGGGGTATATTAACTGTTCAAACAGTTTGTTGAAGGATATGACCAACCTTTGGCACTGCTTCCTCTTTGTAAAACCAAATGTTACTTCTCCATGAAGACTTATCTAGAAGTTTGGCATGTTGTATTATGCCACTGGCCAACGACCATCATGTGGCCAAAATACAAAAAAAAAAATATATATATACAAAAAAAAAAAAAATAAATAAATAAAATAAAATAAAAAATAACATAAATATAGAAATAAGGAAAATATGAAGTGACTGCTGTTTGCTTACGCCTACCACATGGCTTTGTGAATGTGGAATACAGTGTATAAAAAGTTGCCTTGTACGTAACATTCCAAAGGTCTTCATGCCATCAATACCTGTACACCACCATGAAGAAGTTCTCTCTGCTGCAATCACACACCAGGTATGCATGTCTTTGGCTCCATTGGTACTCTAGCTATAATCCACCAACCATTCCTGTTTGTTACTATGTCACACAACAACTCATGAAGCCCATTTGTTGACATATAGTGAGAACTTTTGCTCTTGCTTCAATGACAGTTATACTTTAGATTATTAACCACTGTGTGAAGTTTTGTGTTACTGTATGAAACAGGGGTAAGCTTCAATGAGCTGAAGACCCAAAAGTTCTGTGATCTTGTTCAAAGAAAAAATTTTTTGTTAGAATAATCTAAAGGATTTCACTGCCACAAATGCACACCTGAAGTCAAACATGCATGCAGAAGGTTTTAAAAGTTTAAAAGGACTAATGATGCAAATACTTTAAAACAAATATTCAGGTTTGGGAGGGGGCAAGGGGAGGACTAGTGCGAACTTTTGCCTGTGCACAGGTCCTCTCTACTACTACGTAACTATTTTGGGGATGCATCAATTGCTCTCCCAGCTATGGAACTGAGTAAGCCTACAAATCTATCTCCAGCTACTACTTGTCAAGAGCTTAGAATGATCCATTCAAACATATCATGAGATCAAGGAAGCAGAGAGAAGCTTGACTCTTGCTTCATCCCCAATACATTTTTTTTATACCTGGGTATTTTAAATCATTATAGATGATTACACTCTGACTGGCAGAAGTCTATCAGTGAAATGTGGGATGTACAGTGTGTAGCCTCCATCAAACATTTGTAGTGTATCCAGAAGAATGTGGCCTTTCACAATTAACCAAATGTAACAGGGGTACCAAAGACTTATCATTTCGATAATTTAGAAGACAGGCAAGAAGTAAACTTGGAAGAATTTTGTCTGGGAAGCAGAAATTTCACCTCTGAGGAAAATAAAATAAAGAAAAAGAACCTACCACACACAGCAGATAAAAGAAATATATGGCACCACACATCCATTCCCCCATTTCTTCTTTCTCTGGTATATGTGAATGTTCAGTACAATCATATCTAACCATACCATGCAGGGAGGAGGGGTGGGGGAAGAACTTTTACCCACTTTCAATGCCTTTCAATGCCTTTGCCAGAAATAGCATACATTTTTTCCAAAACAGAAAATATCCTGCCCTTACATGTTTTCTATGCATGCACTGCTGTAGTGTGCTACAGTTCACTAAGAGAACGTGTGGAAATTTGTTGAAAGTAGGAATGATGTTTTTCATTTCCCTAGTAAACCAATGGCTATGATTCAAAAGATATTACTGTGAAGCCTCTAAAATCAATCGTTACAAGCTGCTATTGCAATAGCGATGAAACTTATCTCTGACCAGCATGTCCTCTTTTTGTAGCAACATCATGTCTCTTCTCCCTGTACTATGACAGTATTTTGGAAAACTGTCTCCCAATCTCCTCCTTTCCCAGAAGTCATCCCGAGGCTATTCCTTACCTGTGTGCTGCATCCATGTCATAACACTTCGAAATTTTCTGCTCATCACAGAAGATAATTACACACTTGACAGGCTGTTTTTGAATGTTTATACCAACAGGGTACACACTATTCCACTAGACATAAACTAAGAAATTAACAAATGTCACACTTCCCAGCAAGAGTTACCAGCAGGACTCTAAACAGTCCCTGTGTGTTCATGGAGGGTAGATATAAAAATTTTTGTCAATCTTTTTGCTTTTGAAGAGGAACATCTCCTAACTGTTGCTTAAATTCTAGGATTTATGGATTTCTTAGGCCACATTAAAGTAGAACTTGCATCACCCAAACTATATTAGGAACCCTGGGAGTTTGAATTCACCACTAGTGAATGCCCTTTGATTAAAATGAAATCAAACTATGACCTTCAAATATAGGCCACTCTGATCAGCTGATTAGTAAATAATTTGTTCAGATCACACACAGTAGTGTACTTCAGCAAAATATGGGCTTGAGCAAGTACACTAAATACCCATGTATGGAAGATGCTACAGACCGTAATTTTTAAAATTGGAGGAAGGGATAAAAGTAGACTTACTTGGGAGAATTTTCTCTGTCTGGAATCCTCAAAACTCATATAGTTTGGCAGTCTATGAGCTCCGGTACTTACCTCCTATTTACACATGTATACCATTATTGCCTGCAATAAGCGTCTAGCAAAAACCAATAACACCCCAGGATCCCCTACCTACAGAGGACGCCCTTTAACCTAACTCTTCATTCTGCATTTTTGCCGAACAGAGTTGGAAACTCTAACCCCTGGACCCGACCCCCCGGAGATCAAGAGGTAGGGGGTAATGACGAGCGAAATAGACTAAGGAAATTAGGCCTTAAAAGTTTTCTTAGTTTCTGTATTTCCTTTTTTCTTGCACTAACATATTACATTTGTTTATTTTAGGGAGTGCGCTCTCAACAAGCCCTTTGTCATTTAGTTGCACTTCCTTTCACTTCTCATTATTTTGTAATCACGTTAAGTTGAAATTGTTACTGGATATGAAGTGGAAAAGCAATAAATGAAATGAAGTGAAAAAGTGAAATTCAATTAGAACATACCTGATAATACAAAAAAAAACAAAGAATAATAGAGGCATGCCAGTCACTGCAATAAACAGCCGCTTGAAAAATTCAGACAGACACCACACTTGATTCCCCTTCACCCTATTTTTACTTCGACTTGAAGACTTCTAGTCAAAGTAATGAGAACGCCACAGCGGTTTTTGGCGAGGCGTTCAGAGATTTTGTCTTTGAATTGCATTTTCTTGGCCGTTTTGTAAGCTATGGATCTGAAATTTGGAGAGGATGTGTAACGTGTTACGTAAATGTTACCACTATAATTTTATGTTGATCGATGGTAATATGACGTCTCTAGAGCTTATTTTCAATGTTTGGCCATAAAACCTATCTTCCCCTAGGGATTTTGATATTTGTGCCCGAAAGTATGCACACTAGTTCATGGGTCGCCAATGTTCATATCTTGTTCAGGAATAATCGATATCACGAGAAACGATGTTTTAGGGGGCAATTTTGAATTGAAAATAGACCGTTCTGCATTGGCAGGATTTACTACTGATTGGAACAAAAAATAAAAAATTAACTGGTGCCAGTTGCTTTAAAATCTTGTCAGTAATCTTCTCTGCAAATTTCATTTCATTTCATGGAAGTATATTGGAGAAAATCCTAAACAAATTTGCCTTCTTTTCTTTCAAAACAATCGATTTTGCTAAGTGCAAACACTTGTTTGGCAGTTTGAAGCCAAGACCGCCAAGACAACGCCAAGTGAAATCATTTGGCATTCAGTTTTGCTGTATATTTCGCGCACGAATTGGCCAAACGAACATGTTCCCTGCCAATGTACCCATGATAAAAGCACAGGACTCGCTGGAGTAATCCATCTGTTTATATACAGCGAAGCTACACAAAGCTATGTATTGTTTGCAATTTCGCTGCACAAGGCAGGCAGTTGTTTCGTAAAAACTCCCTGCACTGGGAAATTTGAACCAGGGTGCTGCCATAGAGTAGCAGCTCCGTTCAGTGTTCGAACAATGAAAATAGTACCCCACGAAGCGTACTCTGTTTGCTCATCTCCTATTTGGGGATTCACAAACATAATTACGACTGAACAACGAATATGCGGTGCAGCCTGCCACGTAGGCAATGGCAACAATCGGTAATGAAGGGAGCTATTTCGTTGCCCCGATTGCTTATAAACGATTCAATTTCCTTTCGAATATTGTCTTTGCCTTGAAGTGCTGTATCGATTTGAAATATAGGATTTTCACGACATTTGCGGGTAATTTTTCTTTCAGTATGTAAAGTACACAATCGAATCAGCAATTACAAAAGATACACATATTTTTAATAAACCAAGGGTTTGGGACTGCCGGAAAAATGACTACCCTAAGAACAACCCTTCTCTTGTTAAGAAATCAGCTTGAATGAGATGCCATTGAAGGGCAGTAAATGGCTGTTCACAAGTAATGTTTTCACATGTAGGCGTATTGGGTGGATTGTCCAAGCGAAAGTTTCCGTGTTGAGAATATATTGTCCCGTTTTCGAATGTTGTCCCATCACCTTCCAATAAGTTTATTTACCAAAATTGCACTTACACTGAGATGCAGATCCAGAGGGGGGCTTTCCCGACTGTACCGGGTCCCTTTTTCGATACCACCTTTTTAAGACGGTCCTAAAGCTGCCTGACAATATGTGGTGTTCATTTTAATTGCCAGATGTCAGAAATACCAATCAAGTGCATAAATTTCAAGTTTTTTTCCTTAGACCACCCACTCCCTCTTTTGAGGCTTCGTACAATTGGGACTCGTAGCTGCAGTATTTGCCATTATGGAGTTAGTCCCCTCCCTTTCGTGCTTGAAATCCTGAATCCGCCGAAGTCGAAGTTTACACCATTGGTGTTCTAGTTAAGAGACTCACCGTGTAATGAGCACAGCATTGTCATGGTGACCCAAGCCAAATTCATTTGTCTCATTGATGGGAGTATTTATAGCAGCCTGCCACTCACAGAAGTTGTCCAGGGATCGCCCTGCATGAAAATTTAATGTAACATCATCCTGGAAAAGAGAACAGAAACTGGTGAGAGAGATCTTATTGAAATATACATAGATACTAGTCCACAAATTGTGTGGGCACAATGCCTTAAGTATGACTAAAAAAGCATCTTGTTTTGAGTCATGAATACATGCATATGACTACGAGAACAAAATTTTTATGCACATACACCAATATTTAACTTTGAAAATTGCTGAGGATGACAACCAGTACAAATCCACCTCCATCAGTGTTACTATAGGCAACTGTGTCTAGTAATGAACATGAGTAGGCTACAGGGTCTGCTACTTATTCCAGAGGCTAAAATTCAAAGTTCACACCTAAACATCAAAACTATAAAAATTACAGAAAAAAGAGCTTGCTGTTTTCTTAGCAATCGCTGCCAGCTTAAATAGTTTAGTAAACTTAAGGCTTATCCAGTGCCCTACCCCAAGTTAATCATGGATGCACATCTGCAAGATTCACCTCCTCTCCCCCCCCCCCCAACTTGTTGGAAACAATGTAGTGACTTTGCAGGGTATTTCTGTCTACAGGCATTTTCAAATAGGCCTATACACAATCTATGATTACAAATGGCACCATGGCACTGTTATCAAACCAAGATAGCAACATATTACTAGCAATGCTAGATGCCATCTGTAATTTCATTTAAGCTGTTGCAAAAATCCCCTTACCAGTTTCAGAAAGCATTTTTTCTATTGTTACTGAGATAAAACATATACACTGGTAGTGGGCCAAATCCCTACATATTTAATATTTTAAGGTCTCATCTAAACCAGAAATGTTTGCTGACTTAGCAAAAGTCATGTTTTGGCAAATTCTTAAAAAAGGTATTCCTATGAAGTACTGTGCACCTAGCCACCCTCACATGAGACAAGTTAAATCAGTTCCCCACTTGATACAATCCATGAGCCATTTTCTTGTTTTTTTTCTTCTTCTTCTTCTTTAAGACATATAGACCTGCTTAAGAAGCCTGGCTAGTTGATGCTGATCTGCAGAGTCCAACATGAATTCTACCAAAGCAGTCCTATAGCACTTACCCACTTCAATGGAACCCAATTTATCTCTTTCGAACCAAATTCTCTTGTGAACCTTTCACTTGTGCCTACAAACCTGTTTCTGGACTTGCCAGCTTACATAAGATTAGGCTTTTGTTCTCTGGTCAACCAATTTGGTCCAAAAGAGGATTTACAGGGAGAAAAAACCTTTCACAATAATATCCTAACAGTAGTCACAAAGTAAAACCTGTTCCATTGGTTGTTGCTACCAGAGATTTTTGTCCCTTTAATCCTTCCCTGGGTCAACTGTTATTTTTTGGTCACTTTCTCTCTCCACTTATAGTTACATCTATTGAACTATAGGCCTGTCCCTCCCCCAACAGGATAGGCAGTTACAATAAGTGCAGTCAGCTGTGTTATCTGTATACTGACAGTAGCAAATCTTGTGGCTTTGCCCATGTTTCTCAATTTCTAATAGCTGCTATCTCAACTTCCAAAGTTTGTGGGATATTCGAAATAAGGTTATCACAGAATGTCCATGGACTCCTACTTGAAAGTCTAGTGGGTAATACAGATCACAAAGTTTGCATGCAACATAGACCTGCGTTTCATGGGCCCATAGTTGTGGTCACTGACCACATGGTCTCTGGTTTCTTGCAACATTATGTCATGAATGCACACAACAATATAATCAAACACTCTACTAACAATGATGCACAGTGTTAAGATTTCTTTTGTGAACCCTATATAAACCAGAAAGCCAAAAGGCTTAGTGATTCCTTGCCATATTGATATATTGTAACAAACATGAATCACCCACATGACAAGCATGAGATCCCTCACAGTTATCCTACTTGAGATATGATGTTAATACGGTCAAACGCTTTTGAAATCTTGCGACCCAAAATGACCTACATGCTAAATATTAACATTCCACAGGCCAAGTATGTGATCTCTCGTAGTTATCCTCCTTGAAATATGTTTACTAGCTCTTGACCTTTTGTGACCTTAAATAACCTTCGACCTGCACGAAAAATAGTAGGGATCATCCACATGTCAAGTGTGAGATCCCTCACAGTTATCCTTCTTGAGTTATCGTATTTACAAGGTTTTGACCTTTTGACCTCTGGTGACCCGAAATGACCTTTGACCTACACCAAAAATTACAGAGATGATCTATTCAATATGGGCAATACAAAAGCTAAGTATGAGATCCCTAACAGTTACCCTTCTTGAGATATCATGTTAACAATGTTTTGACCTTTTGACCTGTGGTGACCCTACATGACCTTTGACCTCCACCAAAAATAATAGTGATCATCTACTCAATATGGGCAATCCACGTGCTAACTATGAGATCCCTTACAGTTACCCTTCTTGACATATAGTATTTACAAGGTTTTGACCTTTTGACCACTAGTGACCCCAAATGACCTTTGACCGCCACCAAAAACAATGGGGGATGATCTACTCAATATGGACAATCCACATGGTGAGTACGAGATCCCTCACACTTATCCTTCTGGAGATATCATGTTTGCAAGGTTTTTATGTTTTAACCTCTGATGACCCCAAATGACCTTTGACCTCCATCCAAAAACAACAGAGATTATCTACTCAATGTAGGCAATCCACATGCTAAATATGAGATCCATCACAGTTACCCTTCTTGAGATATCATTTTTACAAGGTTTTGATCTTTTGACCACTAGGGATCCCAAAATGACCTTTGACCTCCACCAAAAATAATAGGGATCATCTACTCAATACAGACAGTCCACATGGTAAGTATGAGATCCCTCACACTTATCCTTCTGGAGATATCGTGCTTACAAGGTTCTGATGTTTTGACCTCTGATGACCCCAAATGACCTTTGACCTCCACCAAAAGTGATAGGGATCATCTACTCAATATGGGCAATCCATGTGCTAACTATGAGATTCCTCACAGTTATCCTCCTTGAGAAATGGTGTTTACAATGTTTTGACCTTTTGACCTCTGGTGACCCCAAATGACCTTTGACATCCACCAAAAATAATAGGAATCATCTACTCAATATGGACAATCCACATGCTAAGTATGAGATCCCTCACAGTTACCCTTCTTGAGATATCATGTTTACAAGGTTTTAATGTTTTGACCTCTGATGACCCCAAATGACCTTTGACCTCCACCAAAAACAATAGGGATCATCTACTCAATATGGACAATCCACATGCTAAGTATGAGATCCCTCACAGTTACCCTTCTTGAGATATCATGTTTACAAGGTTCTGACCTTTTGACCTCTGATGATCCCAGATGACCTTTGACCTCCACCAAAAATAATAGAAATCATTTACTTAATATGGGTAATCCACATGCTAAGTATGAGATCCCTCAAAGTTACCCTTCTTGAGATATAGTGTTTACAAGGTTTTGACCTTTTGACCACTGGTGACCCCATATGACCTTTGACCTCCACCAAAAACAATAGGGATCATCTACTCAATATGGGCAATCAACATGGTAAGTATGAGATCCCTCACATTTATCCTTCTGGTTTTACAAGCAATTTCCAGGGTATTTACTATTTGACCTCTGGTGACCCCAAATGACCTTTGACCTCCACCAAAAAGAATAGGGATCATCTACTTAATATGGGCAACCTACCTGCCAAGTATGAGATCCCTCGGAGTTACCCATCTTGAGATATCGCGTTTACAAGGTTTTGACCTTTTGACCTCCTGTGACCCCAAATGACCTTTGACCTCCATCAAAAACAATAGGGATCATCTACTCAATATGACCAACCCACACACCAAGTATGAGCTCAGTCATAGTTACCCTTCTTGAGATATCGTGTTTACAAGCAAAGCGTCACACACACACACATACATACATACATACACACACACATACACACACACACACGACATCACCATCGCATAGATTCCTTCTGCCTTTGGCAAGGAATCAATAATCTCTTAATTACTGATCAGATAGTTTACAGTTTGGTGAGTGATATCAATATTTTCCAGGGAAACAATTTCAACTTCCATGATAAATTCCTCAGGGGATACCTATGCTACAGGTGTCCTTGAAATGAAGGTTGTAAAACAAAGGATAACATCAGCCATATATGGTATGTCCCTCTTTCAACATCACAAATTTGCATGTATAGTTCACTTATTCATGGTGCAAGTGTGAAATAGAAATTAGTCTGTAAAATGGTCGATATTTGATGGGTTTTGATGGGAACTGTGGCTATTTTCTGGACTTTTAATGTTTTTCACATATCCATCTATGTAAATATCCAACTATGTAATTTGCATGTCAGCAGACCTTAAAGACATGTAAGCTGAATATAAATAAAGGAGTCGTGGCAGCTATGACACATATATTTGACACATATATTATACATTTTCAATTGGAGATGCAAGAAGGACATCCAATCACCTGTCTTTTTTTCTGGGGGGGGGGGGTGGGGTTGGGGGTTGGGGGACTCACTGCACCATGATTAAGGGACATGAGAGAATGTGGCTATGTTTGAACACAAAAGACAATGTCCAGTCAGGCTGTAATATACATGATAATCAGCTTTGTTCCACATAACATCCTCTTCACAATTTGATAATTTGCCTTTCTCTCTTCTTTTGGTGAGAATAAGCAATATCTTCAGTAAATACCCAACCACATCTGTGAAGCATGCATCATCACATTTAGGTAATTGAAAGTAAATGGGTACGTGATGTTTGGTTGGCCAGTTGGTTGTGTCAAACATACTTGTGATCATGGAATCTGGAGAAGATACATTGGTGTGGGAGACTGGTAATGATGAGAATGAGGTTATCAAATACCAACCTGCTCCTCCAATAGCAATCTCATCTTAGAGACAACAATGTTGATGTAATTACCAATGCTGGCATCGTGGTATAGGTCCTCAACCTAGAGGGTGGAAAACAACAACAACAAACAAAAAGAAAAAAAACAACCATAGTTTTAACACACTTAGGTATGAAATATTCCAAGAAGAGTATACCAAAAATTGAAATTGAATAATCTGTTATGGTGTAAAATGTAAAATACATCTGGCCATATCTTAGGTGCAAAACACATATTAATAGCTTTTTTTCTATAAACTAGTAACAATAAAAGTGCAATAAAAGCAATTTAGTAATGCACTGGGACATGGTCATTTTTCTAGTATAGCAAAAAAATTAAAGTAAATAACTTAGTAAGCATTTTATATATGCTGCTGTCAGACATTTTGCGTACAAACCTCTGGGAAAAAAGGAAGTTCCTTCACTTTCTTGTGAAATTAATGTGTCATGTGAAGTTCTTAGTTAAAGACAATAAAGCAAATAACTTTGCAGGCATGTTATATACCACTATCAGGGTTTTCTGGATACAAAACTTTGAAAAACATGAAATATCTTCACTTTCTTCTGAAATAGATGTATCAGTTGTTTAGGTTTTACTGTGCTTAATAACGAAAAGTATGGAGTAACTGTAGCAACTACTCAAGTTTTATGTCATGTTGGAGACAGTCTCTTTATCCCAACTGACCACAGAGAAACATGTCAAACATAATAACCCAGAGAACCTGGTTAATTCTTGTTTTCAGCTGTTAGGTGTACAGCTGTTGCTATTTGTCCATGTTTTCCACGAAAGGGTATTAACAGTGTGTGAGAACTTCCCAAGAATATTAACAGGTCACCTACAAGTCCAAGCAGGGGGTGTACTTGATAAACCACCATCATTATCATTCTAACAGTCAATGAATGAAACACACTGGGTATACCATACTTGTACTCACCAACTTTGTGAAAAGGAAGAATGCTTATGAAATTAAACTCACAGAAATTGGGAGTGCTCTAAAATATGTGTTCAGCCACTTGCCTATTCAACAGTAGATCTTTACTTGACTGAACCCCTGACTGAACTTATTGCATTCATCATGGAGCTGGGTAAATGCAAGCTAAAGAATACAGTTGATGCATTCTAATCACTTTATGCATCCATAAAAACTGAACAGGACACAAAGTAAGACAGCAATTACAAAGGAATGATTTATCTACACTTTCTCAAAGTTTTCAAATTGCAAATAATTTTTTCCACAAATTAATAGATGGGCACTGAAAATAAAAAAAAAAATGTTTGGAAATAAATGTATTGAATATTGCAGCTTTTCTGAACCTCTTTTTCTACAGGATGGTGCTTTAGTGTTTGGATTGGATTATGTGGACCAGAAAACAGTGTTCGTGTTACGGAATTGAACCTGGGAGGGAATTCCTTCTCTAGAAATTTTTTCGGGAGGGATTTTCAAAATCAAGGAGGGGTTATCACTTGGTAAAGATACTATTGCAAATTAATGTGTGTATTATAATTGTAGTTATCATCTCAGCTGCAGAAAAGTGTGCAGGATTTTCCTGCATGAGATTCATTTTTGTGCAGGATTCGAAAGACAAAAGCGGGATTCACGCAATCCCGCACCTTAGCACGAACACTGCCAGAAAATACACTCTAGTACCCATACTGTGACTATCCCAGCCCTATCAAATTTATGCAGAAACTTGTAAATGTAACAAACAAAGGTCAAATCAAAACAGACCCCATCTGTAGCTGTGACTACTTGTATGTTGATCACTTTGAAACTAGTGTTGTACTGATATTGCAAGTAGCCGATATTACCAATTACGATATTTCAATCCTCAATATCGGCCGATACCAATCTGATAGTGATATTTGGGAAATAAGCATTCTGCTAACCATAGGCTACAGGGTACCACGATGAAGCACCCATTCACCTTGATGAGGTAACAATTGGATCTTGCATTCAAAAATACCTCAAATAGTATACTTTTTCAAGACATATGGGATGATAAATACCGGCTAGGTAATATCAGCATTTGAAGTAAATTTTGTCAATACCAATACAGGATGAAAATGGAGACTATCGGCTGGTACGGAGGTGAATACCGATAGTCGTTCCAACACTATTTGAAACTGTTTACCAGGAATAAAGGCATGCATGCTAGGTGTTATGAGAAATAAGGGGAAATTTCTGAATTTTTTATGGAGGCTGAGGGCAAGGTGATACCATACATCTTAAGATCAGGAAGCAAAAATAGCAGCAGTGGGAGCAGATCAACGGGAAGGTCATAAAGCAGCTGAGAGGTTGCACCAGGACAAAATAAAACAATAGGATACAGGGTGTCAGACTTTGATGGGTGACATACAGGAATGCCATGTTGTACCAGCATGAGAGACTTGTAATCTGAACCAACTCCATCAACCTGATTTGGATAACAATGTCATGCATCCATCAACTTCAATTTGAAACTAATTAACCCTTTGCTCTTGTCATCCCCCAAGACTTTTCATTACTCTCAAGATTCTCTACTCTCGAAGGAAAAATGTACCATATTCACTATTCACTTTTACTTTTTTTACTAAAAGTGATATAAATGAGGGGGTGAAACCCATGAGTTTGTGTTGATGTCATGTTAGTTTACATCTGAAACAGTCAAACCAGAAACAGTTACCCATCTGTGACAAACTATTTCCGAGCACATGTCTCCTTTTGCCCACCCATGGAGTACAGGCTTTGTCTGCTTTGCATTTGTAAGAGTATGTAGGAGTACTGCAGTCCCTTCTTGTCTAACTGAAGTCATTTTGCAACCAAAAATAAATACCCCCAGCGGGAGACAGGGGCTTAAAATGCTTCCTCAACATGCCTTAATTTAACTTTTCTTCCTTTTCTTTCTTTGTGTCAGGTAGCTATATGCATGCTATCTTGACTACCCACTTAATAGTAGGAAAGAAAACGGTATGCGTAAATTTAAAAAATAACCTCTCATTGAGTCTGAGTAAAAGACGGAAAAAGGGGCCTAAAAAATTAACTTACTATATTCATAATGGTAAGTAAATAAGCCTCTATTCTTTCATCAGTATGAAAACTGATCATTTGCTTCTCTGCCACTATCAGTGTCTCCACATTCCTCTCAGTACTGACACTGCTGACTCGCTTTAGCCTACGATGTCGACTCCTGCCTTCTCTGCGAGCCTCATCCACTTCTTTGGCAAATTCAAAATCACTATTAGACATCCACCATGGCTTGTCTTTATCGTCAAGCTCTTTATCTTCTGTGAAAAGATTTATAAAAGAGAACAGTAAAAATTGTCATACAACCAGGTTGGAGCCACCTGCAGTAATTTGTAGAAAAAAGCAGTTTCTAATCAAGTTTAGTTCATTATTTTGTTGGGAGTAAATTAGTATGATCAAACTTAAATTTCAGTCCATGTTACAATAAATGATTTTAAGGCCCCGAAATTGCTTTGAAAAATCAGCAAACTCTTGCGAGTCGCCTCTTATTTGCCTTACAAGTAACTCTGAATATGTTTTTGAACATAACTATGTTACAAACAAAAAATATTGTAAGGAGTTATTCTCTATGAATTACCAATCCAGAAACAAAAATACTGCCACATGATCAAAACAGCCACTCATGAATTAGGACAAGTGTGTGTACTAATTCTGATTGGGGTGACTGCATTTTCCCTGTAATGTTCTACTCCCAGCATTCTTGAAAAAGCAGTTGCTTTTACTGTATGAACTTGACAGACTAACATAATGACCGAACAAACAGCAGCATATTTAACTTACAACAAAAAAGCTGTTAAAGGAAACACATTCATTGAAGTGGGACATGGATTGTTGGCAACTTAACTTTTCAAATGGTGACAAAACTTTGGAAAATATTTATTTATAAAAGGAGAGGACTCCAAAGAATGTAGAAAATTGATGAGTTCTTAAAAGCCCCACAGCATAATACTGTGAACTGAAAACTTGTGGTATGCAAGTTTCACTGTTACAAGCCAAGTATGGCACACACCAAACATGCAGCAGTTTTACGCAATCCAGACATTCCAGCAACACAGTCATTTTGACCCAGTCTGTGACTACCTAAATTTACAATCTGGAATTTCAATCTGAGAGGCATGACCTGAACTCACTGGGCCCAGGAAAATCCTGGGCTCTACATGCAGGCAAAAAAGAATCCTTTGAAGGGATTTAAAAAGTTTCTTGAAGGGATTAGTTCTTTCTCTGATGAAAAGGATATTGGGAACCATATACCTCATTGTAAACAAACATGTACTGTCCTCTGTAGACATCAAATATTGACTTATCTCTAAGTAATCACATTCTTGGTCCAGGCAGCATAACAACAGACTTTTTGATCACCAGCATTCTTGGATCGAGTCCTACTTTGTTTTAACTTGCTTTTTGGTCTTTTAAATCTTTTTTCCATTAACATGGCCCAATCAAACTAGTCTCTATTGCTGTAAATAGAAATTCATTACATAAAATGCTGGGTGTTCACACTACAAAGGAACATTCAAATGAAAATTGCTGCCATCATCCTGAGTTTCAGACAGCTAGTGCATAAATTATCTTCCATGCATAAATCCAGAGATGTAAGTGAAGTTGAGGTACATTTCCTGAAATTGTGTTGTCCAGGATTGTCGGCCTGGGGGAGGGGTCTAAGTGGAGGACTCCCCTTTGAGAAAACTCTTCACATCAGGAGGAGGACGAGGTGGTGCTATACTTTTTCTCTTTTTTTTTCAAACATGTTCATGCAGTAGAAATTTACATTTTTTTGTAAAGAGGTTTAAAAAAAAAACTTTACCCACCCTTGGCCATTTCACCCACCGTGACCAACTGCAGAACTTTTTGGCTAGTAAAATGGATTTCCTGAGAATTTTGCTCCAGACTTCCAATTTCCTGACATCAGGAAATTTCCTGCATTCTTACATCTTTCTTAAATTTACAAAAAGCTTTACCCTCATGCTAGAGCTCACCTAGATAGACGGAGCATGACTCAATAATTTGAAAAAGGTCATCAAAACACCTAAAAGTTGGAACCATGCAATGTATTTATTTGAATAATGGTAATTTGCTATGTCTCTTTGACAAGCATCTTAAGTTGAAGGCATTCCCCTCTTCTCCTCCCTCACTGACAATTTATGCATACTTAAAGGGAGAGAGAAACTGCACCATGTTTATTTTAAAAATCTGCTAAATCTTACAAGTCTCCTCTTGTTTCGCTCACAAGTGTTTTTAATTATGTTTCCATACAAAAACATTGAATACTGTATGAATGAAGCAAATAAGTAAAAAAAGTGTTGTAACAGGGGAATTTCATTCCTGTCAAAATATGTACAAAAATCATATTCTGAAGTCTACATTAATGTTCTGTGAAAGGTTTTAATGAAGTACTAAATACACCTGGTTTTTTGCTCTTTCTCTAAATCAGGGTTGGCAGTTTTTGCCACAGGCGGTTTTTACCGGTGGTTTTTACCGGTAAAAACCGTCCCGGTAAAAACAGGTTTTTGCCGAAAAATGGAAAAAACGGCAAAAACCTATTCTGCTACATTGAATAAAATGTTGTTAACAAGGACTTTATGCTTTTTTTCAAAGTCTAAAGAAGAAAATCATGCTGTTACATCAAGATTAATCATTTTAGGTAACAATATATACCATATTAGAGTTTGAATGTGATTTGTTTAGTGATTTTGGCCACTTTTTGTCCGATTTACACTGTTTTGTGTTAAGTATACATACACTAGGTATATTTAATGCAGAAAAAATGCAGAAAAATGGGAAGGAAAATCATGGAATAATTTAAGGATTTATTTCACAGTTTGATGGGAAGCTTTCCTGAGCATACTGGCAAGTTGGTAACTCCACTCCTGGGTATACCTTTTCAAGGGGATCCTGCATCTGTGTAGGTCCTACAATAACTCAGTGTCTTTCAGTACATTGACCTCCAGTAGTGAATGTCTCATTTATAATTGAACCATCCACCTTCCTTCAACATTTCCACTTTCTTTATAAAATAAAGTGCTGGCTATCCACTTAAGTTTCTTTCATTCTAACATTACTATTTGTGGTTTATCAATTTTTTTCAATGAAGATTACTCAGTCAAAAAATAGACTCTTCGTATTTGTTTGGTCGTCGATAAATTCTTACATAATTATCTCTCAGTATGGTGGACTTGAAATACCCAGAGAAGCTCCCTTGATGAAACTCATTTACTTCAAGTTGCTGCTTAGTCAGCATGTATGGCACTGTAATTGGCTTCTCTGCTGTGTCAAACTGAAGTTTCTGACATGATAAAGGAAGTTGCTCATCTGCCTCATTCTGCTACTTTACTCAATATGTGTAACAGATATGCCCTGCCAAATTTGTGACTGAACTTATATTGAGAACTTTCATAACTTTACACATAATTTTATTAATCCTCATTTTGAAAAACTTTGCTTGATAAATCTAGTCATTTTGCAAACCAACTGTAATTTTCAGACTATTCCTGTTGGCATGTAGTTGCTTTGTTTGTGGTTACACTTAACATGTTAGGGCTTACAATACTATTGTAATAACTGAGAATATTTCACTCTTTATTCTGTGTTTGACAAGTTTTAGTGCTCACTTTTTAGGCAAAAAGAAAGTGTACATGAATGTAAATAATTTTATCTCAACTGGTTTATCCATCATGTGCAATGGGGTACAACAACTGCACTCTTCTAATTGCCAGAAGAGGTTTTTTCCATTTTCTCCCGGTTTTTACCGGTAATAACCAGTTATTACCAGTTATTACCAGTTTCTACCACTGTCCCGGTAAAAACAGGTTTTTTCCAGCAAAAACCCAACCCTGCTCTAAATGTTATACAAGTTTTCTCCTCCGTTGCCTAAAACTGTCCTCCCCCTTGGCAGTTCTACACCTCAGCTGCCATTAAACCAGGGTTGGGTTTTTGCCGGAAAAAACCTGTTTTTACCGGGACAGTGGTAGAAACTGGTAATAACTGGTAATAACTGGTTATTACCGGTAAAAACCGGGAGAAAATGGAAAAAACCTCTTCTGGCAATTAGAAGAGTGCAGTTGTTGTACCCCATTGCACATGATGGATAAACCAGTTGAGATAAAATTATTTACATTCATGTACACTTTCTTTTTGCCTAAAAAGTGAGCACTAAAACTTGTCAAACACAGAATAAAGAGTGAAATATTCTCAGTTATTACAATAGTATTGTAAGCCCTAACATGTTAAGTGTAACCACAAACAAAGCAACTACATGCCAACAGGAATAGTCTGAAAATTACAGTTGGTTTGCAAAATGACTAGATTTATCAAGCAAAGTTTTTCAAAATGAGGATTAATAAAATTATGTGTAAAGTTATGAAAGTTCTCAATATAAGTTCAGTCACAAATTTGGCAGGGCATATCTGTTACACATATTGAGTAAAGTAGCAGAATGAGGCAGATGAGCAACTTCCTTTATCATGTCAGAAACTTCAGTTTGACACAGCAGAGAAGCCAATTACAGTGCCATACATGCTGACTAAGCAGCAACTTGAAGTAAATGAGTTTCATCAAGGGAGCTTCTCTGGGTATTTCAAGTCCACCATACTGAGAGATAATTATGTAAGAATTTATCGACGACCAAACAAATACGAAGAGTCTATTTTTTGACTGAGTAATCTTCATTGAAAAAAATTGATAAACCACAAATAGTAATGTTAGAATGAAAGAAACTTAAGTGGATAGCCAGCACTTTATTTTATAAAGAAAGTGGAAATGTTGAAGGAAGGTGGATGGTTCAATTATAAATGAGACATTCACTACTGGAGGTCAATGTACTGAAAGACACTGAGTTATTGTAGGACCTACACAGATGCAGGATCCCCTTGAAAAGGTATACCCAGGAGTGGAGTTACCAACTTGCCAGTATGCTCAGGAAAGCTTCCCATCAAACTGTGAAATAAATCCTTAAATTATTCCATGATTTTCCTTCCCATTTTTCTGCATTTTTTCTGCATTAAATATACCTAGTGTATGTATACTTAACACAAAACAGTGTAAATCGGACAAAAAGTGGCCAAAATCACTAAACAAATCACATTCAAACTCTAATATGGTATATATTGTTACCTAAAATGATTAATCTTGATGTAACAGCATGATTTTCTTCTTTAGACTTTGAAAAAAAGCATAAAGTCCTTGTTAACAACATTTTATTCAATGTAGCAGAATAGGTTTTTGCCGTTTTTTCCATTTTTCGGCAAAAACCTGTTTTTACCGGGACGGTTTTTACCGGTAAAAACCACCGGTAAAAACCGCCTGTGGCAAAAACTGCCAACCCTGCATTAAACCTTTACTACACACCTACTGTGGGCATTAAATGGTAGGCTAGTAATGGACAGTTCACAGCTGCTGAGGACTAAGTTCTTCCATCAGTTGTGACGTCACTGTACAAGTCCCCACTCCACTAGTACCCTCCTCCAAAAATATCAGTGGCCCAAGCCTACCCAGTGGGGGCCTCACAACCATCAAACATCGTGTAATTGGTAAAAATTCACCCTTCCTTAACCATGCCTGACTCAAGATCAGGAACTAGCCTATTTAAGATAGGTACACATCAGTCTAAAAGGTAAATTCAGTATCTTCTACCACCTTTCTGATTAACAATATGCTGGTGTCAAGGTGATTTATTGGATAAAAGAAAACTTTAAAGTGACAACAATACATGCTACCCAACAGTTCAACTTCTGCAGGGTCAACAATTACTATGATGGCATTCTAATCAAATTTTTATATAAATCCTTCTTTTTGCTACCTTTTTCAGAAATAAGGAGGACGAAAGACTGTAACCCTGTGCAGCTTAAAAACAGGCTTTACATGTGATTTTTAACTGCAAATCAAGTGTCAACCAAGTCACTGACAATTTGAAAAAATATGAGCCAATTGTTGAAAGGCAAAGTTCCCAAATTCTTCCATTCGTAATTACATGTGCAGAATATTGATTAGACATCATGGATGTGAGACATGAATAGCCAAATCTGCTACATTGATAAATGATGATTGATTTAACCACAATGACCCACAGATGCAAACTGAGCAAACCAATTCTGAGAAGCACCATCAATGTAACCCTTACACTGGATTTCACTTTGTGTATAATAGCTACGCATCTCCTAAACAGAACATTTAAAGGTATCAAATGTAGAAAGAAGCACTAAAGTTAGTATTTACTGTGTGTCGTCAGTAAAATATTAGGCACATCTGACTTTTGAGGGAGGGTGTCTAAACAGACATGACTACGTGACAAAGCACATAACACTAGTAGAAGCCCACCCACCTCAAGTGTTAGAGAGCAAGTTGGAAAGTGTAGTAATAAAATGATAGGCTAACAGCAATAAAACCTGCCAGTGAACTTGAAAAGTGCACAGGAAACTCAACACTCAACTAAATACAGGAAGGGGCTAAGCATGTTATACTCGTGATTGATCATGCAACATCTGACCCCAGGAAGGGTGTGTAAATGTTCATAACCCCCCAACGTCCTGGTGGGGGTATTCATGAGTGACTATAATTACCCCATGCAACATCTTAAAGCGGCACATTGAGGTGGTTCATGAAATTCACCAAATTTTGCCAAACCTGTTAAGTTTCCTTCACATACTAATGACAATTGGTCAAACTTAAAACAATTCCCACGTCTTGCATACAAATAAATGTTTCATAAGTGAGTAATAAGCAATTCAATTCAGTTTTCAAAAATTCGTGACCAGACACTTTTTCAAATTATGCACACAACCGTTAGGCCTACAAGCCAGGATACCAAAAAATTCAAACTTTTAACTTTATGCGTAACTATTCGATGTGAAACCTGACTAATTATGCCAATAATAATCATTGTAACGTGGTTTTCAACACCCTTGTTGAGTTATCGATATCAACTCAATATGCCCCTTTAATGGTATTAATCTCACATGCTGTGCACAACTCGATAGTTTTACCACCCCGACCAAAGTATCTGCCATTTTGGCTAGTAGCCTGCCCTCATTCTCCTTCTGTTGCAAAGCCAAGGATAAGTAGCCTATATGTCTGTGATGTGTGAATTTTGTGGTGGGCATCCATATCTGCTCACAAAGCCTTGCAAATATTTTAATGACTGACCATATTTTAACTATGACTGACCTCTTTGCACACCCTTGGATGAAAGTAAGTGCATAGACCATTGACACACATGTCTGCTAGTTTTGTGATTTCAATCTGAGTAGTCCCTGGCATTTCTCTGGGCACACCATGTCACATTCTAGTGGACAACAGACATCCTTCTTGGGATGTTGTGTTTGTCATAATGGCATGACTTCAGGGTTGCAAAATATCATTGTCTGCAATTTAGCTTGTTCATTTAATGAGACATTTTTAACATTTTTATGTTAGTCATTTACTGAAAAGTGTACATACAACTTATGATGTACTTAAAGTGGAATTTTCATGATCCCAGACAGTTCCAATTCTCCCAACTATGCATCTTCTAGCTCCTCCCATAACTGTATGAGGCTCTTCCTTGTGCAAGAATAAACCTGTTTTATTGCTTAAGGCCATGTCCTGGTGAGCACACAAGGCTATAAAATGTAATAAAAGTACTCTCTCTGCCTTGTGTAGAATGTGAGCTACTCTGCATCTTTCAAATTTTCAAACTTTGATGCCAATCAAAGAGCAGTCACCAACTGAGAATTTTGATATACATACACTAAAAATATACTTTGGGGTGATGACAGTCTGTCTTTAAGTGGACAACACAATCGGGTGTCTACAAAAGTAAGACCTAGAAACATAAGACCTAAGACGTAAGACCTAGAAACATAAGACCTAAGACCTAAGACCCTGAGAAAAATTCATACTGCCATTGTCAGGAACCATCAAAGATACTGTAATACATATTTCAGACTATGGTTAATGCAAAAGTAAACCACAAACTGGGTGTGGGTGATTTCTCATCTGGGTCTTATGTTTCTAGATCCCTGTGTGGGTGTCTAGAAAAGTAAGACCTAGAAACATAAGACCTAAGACCCAAGACCTAGAAACATAAGACCTAAGACCTAGAAACATAAGACCCTGAGCAAAATTCATAATGTCGTTGTCAGGAACCCTCAAAGATACTGTAATACATATTTCAGACTATGATTAATGCAAAAATAAACCACAGACTGGGTGTGGGTGATTTTTCATCCGGGTCTCATGTTTCTAGGTCCCTGTGTGGGTGTCTAGAAAAGTAAGACCTAGAGACATAAGACCTAAGACCTAGAAACATAAGACCCTGAGAAAATTTCATACTGCTGCTGTCAGGAACCATAGAAAATACTGTAATACATATTTCAGACTATGGTTAATGCAAAAATTAATCACAAACTGGGTGTGGGTGGTTTTTTATCAGGGTCTTATGTTTCTAGGTCCCTGTGTGGGTGTCTAAAAAAATAAGATACCCGGCCCTCTTTCACCCAGTCAAAATTCAAAATAGAATTCTTTTACTTATCAACATTTTCCCGCCATATATAATCAGTTGAAAAAATATACAAAAGACAGCACAATTTTATATCTAAGCAGCCTTTAATTACCATTTCTCAAAGGAGAGGGGACACCCCGCCCCCAGGACGGCGATCACTCACCCTAGACATGCTTTGTCCCCCCCCCCCCCCCCATGAAAATACCCTTGAGCAGCCCCTGAGTAAGATCTGTTTAGAGGTACTACAGAAAAAATTGTCAATCTCCAGGTTTGAGGTACCATTCTCCAGGGTTTTTGTGAAATCTCCAGGTTTACAAATTTGGAGGTTGACAGGTCTGTTATTGCAATGATCGAATCGTACAGAGAGGACTACATCATAGGCTTCTGTACATGCGTATTAGCGCTACTAGCACATACTGAAAGCATGTGTTTCAATTCTAAGTGTGTCTGGTGCACGGTGCATGTTTTGGTGGGAGAACTTTACCATCATATTTGAAATATTTGAAGTTTCGAGTTACAGTGTATGACGTAAGCTACAGTCTACACGAAGGTTCTTATCATAGAAGTGAATACTCACCTCGTTTCAGTACGTTTTATGTTGCTTCTTTTAGACAAAAACAGGAATAAAGTTTGTTGCATTAAACTCAAATTTATTTCGACCCCTTCTTTTTTAGTTTTGACACTTGTAAATTCATTCTAAAGGGTTAGTGACTCCTGAAAAAAAAAATGATGAGTGAAAACCCTGCTGACAGCAGCAGCATGAATTTTTCTCAGGGTCTTAGGTCTTATGTTTCTAAGTCTTAGGTCTTATGTTTCTAGGTCTTAGGTCTTAGGTCTTATGTTTCTAGGTCTTACTTTTCTAGACACCCACACAGGGGTCTAGAAACATAAGACCCTGATGAAAAATCACCCACACCCAGTTTGTGGTTTATTTTTGCATTAATCATAGTCTGAAATATGTATTACAGTATCTTTGAGGGTTCCTGACAACGACATTATGAATTTTGCTCAGGGTCTTATGTTTCTAGGTCTTAGGTCTTATGTTTCTAGGTCTTGGGTCTTAGGTCTTATGTTTCTAGGTCTTACTTTTCTAGACACCCACACAGGGATCTAGAAACATAAGACCCTGATGAAAAGTCACCCACACCCAGTTTGTGGTTTATTTTTGCATTAACCATAGTCTGAAATTTGTATTACAGTATCTTTGATGGTTCCTGACAAAGGCAGTATGAATTTTTCTCAGGGTCTTAGGTCTTAGGTCTTATGTTTCTAGGTCTTGGGTCTTAGGTCTTATGTTTCTAGGTCTTACTTTTCTAGACACCCCAACACAATCAACTGTATATAACCAACAGGTTTCATCTAGAAACTTGTGCTCATCATGGTGAAATGATGGAGTTACCCACCTCAGTAGTAAACCCATGGTAAAACAATACTGCCAAACCTGTACAGTGCCCACAGGTGCCATTCTTTAGGCATACCGAAACCATCAGTTGTAGGCACTGGAGGTTTTCATCCTAATGGTCCCACATCACCTGAAGTACTTGACCCAAGACAACAAGGCAATGCCCTATCACACCTTTTAATGGTGAGGTGTTACTTTTATTTTCAAAGGCCATCAACTGTCCTCATAAAGTGTCCACTACATTCCTCTGCTACTGCTACCAGCAGTAAATTTTGATTTGGTAAGTGAGAACTTGGGAATGGTGAAAACAGCATCTTTTCCTGAGGTGGAGCACTGCCATTATTAAAGAGTGCATAAAGTTCTGATGACTGAAACATGTTTTCACAGTTTTTGCCAAGGAAAATGAAACCATTTCTAGTCTTCACCTGGGCCATGCCCCATATGGAGTTACAGTTGATCATAAGTTTGGTATCAATAGCACTATTACATAACAGATACAACTTAAGGTCAATCGGAATGCTTAACAAAGCAGAGCCCAGGTTGCAATACCAATTGTTAAACTTGAGGGAATATACTTTTTTTGGTCCCTACCTATTACAGTTTCTATGAAATTACTGGACAACAGAAATTTTGGATGCACTTTAGTAATAGGTATGCGATTAAAGTGACGGCAAGGCAAGTAATAAGTTATGTCTCATTCCCTTGATGAAACCTACCAGCAGTAAAGGACTGTACACAATTAAGGTTTACAATAATGACTTCAAATTGCTGTGAATATGATGTGAAATAACCTGTTTATCTTACTTTGCTACAGTACTGTACTTTTACGAAACATGACTCTCAGGCATGACGTCTTACGGAACCAAAGAATTTCACTACACTGTGTTTGCTCCATTGAAAGCAGATGCATTTAGTGCTGAAATTCATGCACAAATTATGACTCTTTTCATACCAACTATTTTCTAATGGTTCTGGAAGATCAGCAGAAATAATACCTTAGAATTATGGCAATTTATAAAGCATTTCCCAGAATGCATCATAACCCCATTCCTCCTCCCCCACCCTTTTTTTATTTGGAAGGGTAGGGTCAAGAGATTTTTATGATAATGGTTAACTCATTTAATTACATTTTATTCCACTTTGTACAGTCCTGTCAGGCTGTTCATCAGGGATTAAAAGTAGAGGTTACACCCTTCCAGTAGGTGAGTAAAAACCGAGGTGGACTAGTCAAAACATCTTTTTTACTGGTCTCACAAAGGACTTACAAGTGCTGAGCCAAGATTGGACACTGCCAATTCTGTAGGACAATAACACAATTCATTTACAGCAATACCAGTGTCAATTAAAGCAAAAGAGATAGGCCCCTGTTGGAACTAGTGAAATGGGGCTGCAGAACACTCGAAATTTTGGTTCATTAGTCTGAATGATGAGAGCAAAAAAAAATTGAGGGAAATCTTGAAGTCCATAATTTCACTGACATGAAGGTTGACACTGAATATAAAATATTTATTTTATTGACAACGGGTCTGCTGAAAAGTATCAGACAGATTGTATCAAATGCTGTATGTATGTTTATTTTTATTAAGCTCTGATTTTTTTCATCTTTTTGAACCTGACTTTCTACTCACTCACCCAATATTTTACCTCTCACTCAAAGCTCTGTGGCCACTTGCTTTATGATGTGGTTCAAATAATCAAAAAAAAAAAAAAACCAGTGGTTAACACTGAAAGAATTTAGCAACCTCACCCATCAAAATGTCTTGTCTTTGCACAAAAGACCTCAAAATTGTATGCTTCCCCTGGTAGGAACCCTAAAATACCACCAGACAAGGTCAATCCACAGGGGACCCCTGGTGGGAAACACAGTAAATGTGGCCTTCACTTTTGAGGAAGGTTCACTGGTCAATGTCTGGTTTGTGAAAGCAGCTAAATTGTAAACAAACAGAGCACATGAAAGGAACCTAAATAAATTCCTCAACCCACTACTTTACTGACAGACAGCCATGTATGATCACCTTGTCCTAATAACATAACAAACACAACTGGGGCACGGGAGTCCTGCAGTGTGTCATTTTCATCCTAATATTACTTCTGGTATTTTAAATACAAATACAGAAACACCAACCGATTCAATACTGCAATGTAAAGAAACGTATTAAATTATTAACTTGACTGTAGTAAAACTTGAAATTGGGACATCAGGGTTAACATCATGATGCTGAGGACCAAGGGTACATAATTAAACAATATATGTGAAACTTGAGTCTGTGAGGGTTGTAAAACAATATACTACAATTAGTAAATGAATTAGTGTAAAGAAAGTACAAAACAATGATTGAAGACAGACAATCATCATCCCAAGTTTATTTTTGGTTAGGGACAACCAAAATTCTCAACTGGTGACTGCTCTTTGATTGACATCACAAATTCAAAAGGTGCACAGTAGCTCACATTTCATGTTACACAGAGGCAATATTCTGATTACACATTAGGGCCTCACATGCTCACCAGGGTATGGCCTTGAAAAATAAACTGTGTATGTGTCTGTACAAGGAGGAGCTTATGACAGTTTTTTTTTTTTTGAGCGGGGGGGGGGGGGGTAGAAGGAACTTCGTTGGGAGAATTGGAACTGTCTGGGATGAGGAAGTTTGCTCACACAAGTCCTTACATGTTATGGTCCAAAATTACAACAAAATTGCAAATGAGCATGCATCACACAAAAGAACAGTTCTTTAGAACAAACAATGCATTTAATACCACATTTCTCATTAAAATCACTTTAAAGAAGGATTAACCCTTAAATTTACTTTGGATATAAGCTTGCAAGTAAGCATTACATGGAAACCTGCATGCAATTTCTTTTTGTGGTTCTTGGAGATATAGATTAAGTTATCTGACACTTGATGAAGTTACCTCAGTTTCAATCCAAAGTGAACATGGAAGTAACCACACGTGACATCATAACCTCACATTAATTAATCAACAGCTTTTTCTTTTTTCCTTCCATAATCTTGCTATTGTAAATGCTTCAGAGGTATATGGGAGAACTGTAAACCTGACAAAGGAAATTCATAGCCTCATCTATTTCAAGGTCAAAATGATTGAAAAATGAGATAAAATCAATGAAAAAAACAAAGCACTGCTCTCCAAGTGAGGAGATGACACAACTCCTACCAACCCTGCAGCTTCATTGGGTACAAATGTAGGAACTTCACTGAGAACCACACATCACTGCATCTGAGGGAAATTTCACCAGACTGCTTCAAAAGGTTTAGTGGAAAATCTTTTTACATACATACCGGCATCAAAAATGAAGTTTTGCTGGTAGCCATCTTTTCACAGTTTTTTACAACTACTTTTTCAAGCCTGAGACATCTGAAAAGCATCATTTGGAGGATTTAACTATACAATGGGGTTCAACCATGCCCTCAATGAGGTGAAACACAATCAGCTGAGATCTGTCTGAAAAAGCCGGAAGGGGGTGGGGGCTATAACTGTGAAAAAGTATAGTCAATGGTAGCATCACCAAAAAAAAAAAAAAGCATGACATATGCCCCCTATCCCTCAAGACTTCCACCTATCATCAAAGTCCTGCTGTGGTTAAGTACACCACCTTTCTAGTTAAGAAGTGCACCTAGATTGTATTACTTTGTATTTTATGAGCTGGCTACAGCCTGTACAAAAGCAATGTTACCAGAGATAATATGTACTTCAAAATGTTGAGGACTGTATGGTAAACAATTTCCTATCCAGTCTGTTGTCCTTTTCCCCATTTTATGTTATACAGTGTAAAGAGATCAAATTGTCAGCCTTATAGAAATAACATAATCCATCTCTACCTATACAGTAAAAACATAATCCAAACAGGGCTTTAAAGATGACCCTAAGACTTCCTTGGGGTGTCATAAACAACCCACCCACCCCCATATCATACACAAGCTGCTATCTGGTATTGTAGGTAACTATTTCACTGAACAGACAGTTATTTACCCTTCTGTTTCTGAAATGTAGGCATTTATGAAGATTTATGAGGGCATGCAAAAATGAGACTTGAAGATGAATCAAGCAAAATTTATTGAGGCTGCTAGGAATCCAAACACCAGATTCATAAATTTTTGGGGTTATTTTTCCCTAAAATATAAATCTCGTTCAATCTTAGCTGTCATAAAAGTGTCTCAAATACTAGTTTTGGCTATATTTTTGGACTACAACACATTTACACATGTGTCTACTTTAATGTAGAGATACAGGAAGGAACATGTTTTCCTAGATGTCTTAAAAATAATCTGAAGAGCTCTAATTGACATCATTCTATAAACCTGGCAAATTCCTGTTAGGCTCTTCTATGAAAGCAGGGAGCTGTCACTCCAACTGGCAGCTCCCTGATGCAAGCACTTGTGTTAATTGAGTGGAAAACCCTTGTCCATAAAGATGAAAAGGAGGGCTTAGGCACTTAACACTGTTTGGTACTGTACCACCCCCAACCAAACCCCCACTACTTATCTTCACAAACAATAAGTACATACCAAGATGAATACAGTAGCCTACATTCAAGTCCAATAGTGACAAAGCCTACATGACCATTTTGGTAATGCTAAAAAAAATAGATACAGTGAGGCTCCCCCATGGTGAATAGATTAAATGAGACTCACTTTGGTTGAAAGATGATCATAATAATTGTCAAGTTTACTCTAATACAGGCTGGACATATTAAACAGGAAACAATACAGATGTATTGAGGATGTAACATGCACCGGCACTTCCATGTATATTGTAATGAAGTATACACAGAAGCTAACAGGTGTTTTTCTCACTTCCTAATTCATGTAAAATTTGTTAGAAACATAAATCATGTGCTGCAAGAACCTGAAAAATGAACAAGTTCATCCCCAAGGGAATGTGTTTTAGTGAGAACTTTGGCACAGATTTATCCTCAGCTGCATTCAAGAATGAGAGATAAAATAACTATAAGCCAGTCTCACTCATTAGGTGACCAACTCTCACAGGCTACTCCTTGTCTGTGCTTTATGGCTGTGGAAATGTAAGGACTTGTGATTGGTGTTAAAGGATGCTGTCTGATGTGAATTTCATTACATTTACAACTTCTGAAGAAATATTCAAGTAAAATCAAAGGTGAATGTCATGTGACTACAAGGTGTTTCTTACTGGAGGAAATGACTACTTGATGCAATGCCCTTTCTGTACCTCCCATGTTACATCTGTTACACAGATTATAAAAGAGGTTAGCAAACATATGGGGTCATCATCATCTCATTGAATGTTTGCATTACAAATCAATGAGAAACCACAACAGTTGCGTGCTGACTTGCTGTCTCCGCAAAAGTAGTAGAAGCATCATTACAGTCTGTTGCTATGTGTTTAAAACAAAGCACTGGGGAATTGATCATTAAGCCAGTGGTTAGACAACTATACAGCTGTACATGAGGCATTCAGAGGCATTCATTATAACATGTTGACCAAATGATAGCCATGTCTCCATTGGGATCAACTGTCTGGAGCCCTGAGACAATGTTCTACCTTAAAGTTACAGGCATAGCAATATCTACCTACAGTATTCCAAAAACAATGTAAGGCTATAAAATCTGCATCATCTCATTTCTGGTTCACCGAATGAAACAGCCTTCCTAGGAGCCTAATCAGCTTCCAAGAACAGTTCTTGAAGCTGATGCACTTTTTTTGGCACTTCTTGCTTCTCCTAGCAAGAGGCTGCAAAGAGGCTCTTGGAGGCTTCTGCTATTCTGGTCTACCATTTCCATCACAGCCACAAGCTGAATATGACAAGCTTTGCTCCCTCTGCATGTCAGAGGTCAGTTATCCCCATACATACAGCATACAGTAGCATACAGTTCATTAGCTCCATACTGTTTGGTTGGTTATGCTTTTGGTGTAGCATACAGTTCTAATTATGTAAAATTTTGATACCACTTTTCAATAAAGATGCAGTAGATATACATGGGAACTGAGAGGTGTGATGATTTTAGAGGAGAGATGCTTGTTAAACACAAATGTTGCCAGTTTGGGGAGGAAATATCCACAAACAATTAATCTGTACTGAATTGCTTTTACAAGTAATTTGTAAATCTGAATATTCATTTGAGCCATCAATATTCACCTTAGCAAGTGTAATGAATATTGATGAGTAGGTGTCCAGTAATTTACCAGCTGGAAATTTCCATTCTTTAACTTCATATGTACTTCATATGTACTTCACAGTAATTTATTGACCACATGGCTTCAAGGACTGGTGAAGACAAGAAGGCATGCTGGTTGCCGGACAAGGAGTACAGCTGGTTTTCAAACAAGAGCTTTCTTATAGGAGACATCTCCAATTAAGTATCATTTACTATTAATTCTGTATGTCAATTACAACAATATTTAAAATTAAACTAGCCTTTAGTCACCACCCTGTTACTGTAACCAGAATGCAAAAATGCATTGAGGTTTCGATGATATATGTTCTATTCCAAACTAATGCCATGATGTCCCATATCTTTCAGCCACTGGTCAAAATTTCCCAAGAATTCCCAAGATCATCATCTGGGGTTACGAGAGGTCAAAAAGCAAAATTTCCCAAGAATTCCCAAGATATTCATCAGGGTCACCAAAGGACAAAATGCAAAATATCCCAAGTATTCCCAAGGCCTAACGTTACAGTATAGCCTAGAGGCTATGCTAAATACTTGGCAAGGCCCTAAGTAACATTAGCCTAGGTCTAGCCTAGGCCTAGCTATAAGTATAAACCTAGCCTAGGCCTATGCACAGCTGGTCACAGAAATCTCTCTGTAAATACTACAAACTTAGATGATGGGTACCAACATTTGACAGGCAATAACTGCTTTGACTAGCCCTAGCCTAGGCCATAGCTATTACAGTAACCTAGGCCTACCTCTAGGCTAATAAGTAATATCAGCCCATACATACTGTACTACTACTGTACTACAATTAGGCTAGCCTGTACTGTGGCAGTTAGGCTAGGACTTAGTCACAGGACTAGGACTTTGTCTAGGCCTAGCCCATAAACCTGGAACTCTGCATTAGATTTATGTACTGAGTCTAACGTTATTGTGTGTGTAGGCTAATGTTTGTTGTTGGTCTGTAACAACACTTAGGCCTAACTTAGGCTAGGCCCTAACTGTTAGGCCTAGGCCTACGTTAAAACTTGATCTGCCTGGTAAATTTTCCACTAAAGTTACTCATACTACTCTGCTACTCTGAAGAGGAGCCATATTACAACATACTGTGATATTCCTGCTGTAATTTTTATTATTCGATTTCTTGGTGCTATTTTTCCAATTCAGTTACAGTCATCTAACATTAACGTTGGGCTACTCAGCCAGCTCAACAGACCTTGGCAGGAGTCTGTCACTGCACTCAGAAACTAGCTTTTAACACAGTTTTTGATTGGTTGAAAGTGGATCTGTTTACAACTGATCAACCAATGATATGGTAGCTTATGGAATGTCATGGATCTGCTGCAAACTATCTACTGATTGGTTTAACATCAACTTGTTGACAAAAATTTAACCAATAACATAACAGCATAGATTACTGGGCTCAAATAAATACACTACAGTACTGTACAGAAAAGTGAAATACTGTAGTCTATTCTCAGTCTTTTGATATGTTGGCTAAAGAATAATAAAGTTCGTGAAAGGACCTATTTACCCATTCAAAATTTGGATTATCAAGGAAAAATCCGTATTCCCATATTTACAATGATTTTCCGTACTGAATATGGAAAGTCCGTGCTGGTTGGGAGCTCTGTCTCAGGGTTTGACCCCCCTGGTGACCCCAGATGACTTTTGACCCCCACCAAAAATTATAGAGTTCTTCCTCTTACTATAAGGCATCAAAATACAAGGTATGAAATTTATCCAAGCTTCCTATCTCAAGATATCGTGTTAACAAGGTTTTCAGAGTTTGACCCCCGGTGACCCCAGATGACCTTTGACCTCCAACAAAAATGATAGGGTTCTTCCTCTCACCATAACGCATCTACATAATAAGTATGAAATTCATCCAAGCTTCCTACCTCAAGATATTGTGTTAACAATGTTTTCAGGGTATGACCCCCGGTGACCCCAGGTGACCTTTGACCTCCACCAAAACATTAGGGTTCTTCCTCTCAATATGGGGGATCCATGTACCATGTTTGAGAACTGTCAGAGCTTCCCTTCTTGAGATATCGTGTTAACAAAGTTTTCAGGCTTTGACCCCCGGTGACCCCAGATGACCTTTGACCTCCACCAAAAATGATAGGGTTCTTCCTCTTACCGTGATGCATCTACATACAAAGTATGAAACTCATCCAAGCTTCCTACCTCAAGATATTGTGTTAACAATGTTTTCAGGGTTTGACCCCAGGTGACCCCAGGTGACCTTTGACCTCCACCAAAAACGATAGGGTGCTTCCTCTCAATATGGGGCATCCATGTACTACATTTGAGAACTGTCAGAGCTTTCTTTCTTGAGATATCATGTTAACATGGTTTTCAGAGTTTGACCCCCGGTGACCCCAGGTGACCTTTGACCTCCACCAAAAGTGAAAGGGTTCTTCCTCTTAATATGGGGCATCTATGTACCAAGTTTGAGAACTGTAAGAGCTTTCCTTCTTGAGATATCGTGTTAACAAAGTTTTCAGGGTTTGACCCCCGGTGACCCCAGATGACCTTTGACCTCCACCAAAATGATAGGGTTCTTCCTCTTACCATAACGCATCTACATACTAAGTATGAAATTCATCCAAGCTTCCTACCTCAAGATATTGTGTTAACAATGTTTTCAGGTTTTGACCCCTGGTGACCCCAGGTGACCTTTGACCTCCACCAAAAACAATAGGGTTCTTCCTCTCAATATGGGGCATCTATGTACTAAGTTTGAGAACTGTCAGAGGTTCCCTTCTTGAGATATCGTGTTAACGAAGTTTTTAGGGTTTGACCCCCGGTGACCCCAGATGACCTTTGACCTCCACCAAAAATGATAGGGTTCTTCCTCTTACCGTAACGCATCTACATACAAAGTATGAAATTCATCCAAGCTTCCTACCTCGAGATATTGTGTTAACAAGGTTTTCAGGTTTTGACCCCCGGTGACCCCAGGTGACCTTTGACCCCCACCAAAAACAATAGGGTTCTTCCTCTCAATATGGGGCATCTATGTACCAAGTTTGAAAACTGTCAGAGTTTCCCTTCTTGAGATATCGTGTTAACGAGCAAAGTGTCACAAACACACACACACACACACATACACACATACACACACACACACATACACACACACGCACATACACACATACATACACACGCCATCATGACCGCATAGGTTTCTCTTTTCATCGAAACCAAAAAGGTGTAGGTATACTAGGCCTAGAGCCTAGCTTGTCTGTATATAGGGCAGTGTACATAACATATTTAGCCACCTCAAGCTAAGGCAATTAATTTACTCGAGCAAGTAGTAGAGCTGGACCAGGCCCCTTGTCCAGGCATCTTTTAGCTCGAAGGACACAGACCCTATCCACTCTGCCTCTCAGCTACTGTAAGGTGAGTCAATTGGTAGGCTAGTGTTTGCTCCATAACCAGGGATTCCGCCAGAAATGCAAAAAAGGGGGGGATTAATTGCTCCTAAACCCCTAGTCCAAACTGATGCTGTCCCTGGCTAAAGTTACAAGTGGGTTCAGGGGGACAAAAGCTTGCTTCAAGACCCCTATAAGGTACATTTTGAAGGGTTTTAAAGCCCATTTACTTATGAAAGTCCAAACATTGCTGCAAAGGTGTCCTCTTCTTAAGTAAGAAACCAAGATATGGACAATTTTTTAAATTTTTATGGAAATGAAAAGGGGGGGATTTTACCCACCTTCTTCTGGAAAGGGGGGGGACAAATCCCCCTTTCCCCCCTTTGGCAGAAACCCTGATAACAACTCCATGGCCCTTAGTCTGGGAGACTGCTGGGATCTGGTCCTGCTGTTCATGCTGTTCACCTCAGCCGCAGCAGCTGGATCCCGAACTCAGGGTAAGTTTCTGTCATCGTATCACTTACTCTAAAAATCCTCATTCCACCAACCTTTTGAGGAAATATTTTACAATTATGTTTTAATCTAAAATGACACTGTGACTTGATGCCAGTGAAAATGAGACATTTATGCTAACCGTCTTAGCTACAAGTTTTATACTATGCCCTCACAGTTGGGACTTATGGCAGCATACCCCTATTAAATTACATATTAATGTGTCCATTTGATCGCCTTCACACATAATACCAAGAAGAGACATTGCCCGGACAACTTTTTTATATGTTACCAAATAGAAAATATGATGGAGTCTTTTGTCAATTTGGCATGAAAGAAGACCAGATGAAGTATCACTGGTGCCAAAATGAGTTTAATTGAAGCAAGTTTAGGGAAATTATGGGCTTAGAAGCTGGCAGCAGTATATCAAGCTTTGAGTGAGTAAAAAGGCCTGAGTAAAGGTACAAAAACTTTGAGCTCCTCTAGCAAAAAAAAAATCTCCATGGTCATGGTATGGTAAGATGAAAGTGCCATCTGCAATGTGCTTCTACAAGATCTTACAGGTGTACGTCAATGGAAGATTTACTGGAGGGGGAGGGGGGGGAGGGGGGGAGTGCTACGGTACCTTATAAGAATTTGCATCAACTGGTTTTATCAAGCTAATAGTTTTGAGCATAATTAGAGGTAGGCCTACTATAAGAGTGTATCACTGATTACTTGGGTGCTTCAGTCTCAGCTCAACTCACAAACCTAAGTTGTTTTTTTTTTTTTTTTACTTTCATAATTTTATTGACAAACACTGGTCACCTGTGAAGTGTGTGGAATAGGATTATGCCAGTTTGTTTGTCAGGTTACAGCCCAGAAATCATTGTCTGTAGCCAGTCAGTAGAAGGAGGGAGACTGACTACAGTGCTTGCAAGGATGGTCACCACTCATGTGGTCTGCTGACTGATTTAAACCATAGGGAAAGCATCAACTGAATCAAGTTTCTACTTGCAAGCTCCCAGTCATAAACATTTTATACAACTTCACAAAAATCAATACTGCAATTAAGAGAATATGGCTTTCTGGTTACTCTCACATGGTAGGACCTGTGTCAGTCCATACCTGATGTCTTCAAACTCCAACCAACTTCTTCACAGATACTGTAGGTCTCAAAATTTCACAAGACCACATTTTACATATCATAAATAATACCTTTTCTTGCAATAAATTCAAGTTTTTGTCAAATCTTTAGTTCTATGGAGCCTCATAATTTATACTATGAATATCTTCATCTTAATCTCCAAAGAATGTCATGTGACCTTCCTGCATTCTACAGCTACCACAAAGAAAGACAAGCTCAAGTAGTAAAACCTGTATTATGACACACCAAAACCACAAGTATCTCTGCCCTGGGGCCAAACTTCGAGTTTGACATTCAAACTTGAACTAGAAAGAACCTCCATCATGACTTAACCATTGAGATCATAGCATAAAGCACTTGATGGCTACATACTTTGCCTGTGGGCCTAAGTCCAACATGGAATATTTGAAACTTTGAGGTTCTGGGTCTTGTCCAGTTCATGGATTGTAGACTCAGGCCAATGTACACTCTACATGCTCAAACATTGTTCAAAACATCTTCACTGCTGTGACATTGGCAGGGCTGAAATTTAGCACTCGTCCGATCGTCCGTGACGGGTAAAACTTGCATCGGACAACCACTTTCTCTCTTTGAACTTGTCCGATGGACGAGTAGATTTTGTTTGTAACTGAATAGTTCCCTACATCAGCAGGAAAGTATGTCATAAAAATCCCCTTTAGAAGTGGCATTGAGACAATGGTATTGACTACCATTCATCATTGTACCATGCCAATAAATATGGAAAAATGTAGAATTTAAAGTAAATGTTTGTTTTCTATTGCAGAGACAGGAAATAGAATTGTTCATCTCTTGTTCGTCACTTTCATTCGGACAACCAGAAATTATTTCGGACAACCTAAATTTAGCTTCAGGTTGTCCGATGGGCAACCTGAAAATGTCCTTAAAAATCAGGCCTGTGGTATAATGTTGTAGAAGTATGCATGATTGTGAGAACTGCTTTACCAACAAAGGTGAACAGGTGTAACATGTAGACAATCTTCCCAACAAATGTTCAAAACATTTAACAAAAATATACTCTCCTTATTCATTCAGAATTGATGAACATTTTGTTGGAATCTACTGCCTTATCTTGTTTATTATTTACCTACAGCTTTCATCCAAAATTGACAAATACTGTAAGGTCATTGTTTTATGAACCCATGAAGCTAAGAACTGAATTACATCTTGTATGTACAGTTCATGGTGGTGCAGCAGCTGCAGACCCGAAATGGGAATCTGTGAAATGGTGTCATATCTACATAAAACGTATAGCAATGTTAGTGGAGAAGTGTATAATTGTGAACTGGGTTTCACACTAGTGTTGGGCTAAATATCACCAGACTCGGCTTCTTTGCCTGAAATTCCACAGCACATCTCAATTTCTAATGATACTGATATTTTGCACTAAAACACACAAGTTCATGGGCACTTATGGACTATGTATGCCAATAAAATCATTTTTTAGGCCTTCATGTGGGTACGTCAAGTATAAAGGTAGCTGAATGGGGTCCACTGGTAGAGGGGCAGGCAACAAAAAATGTTGGTAAATTTGTGGTTCAGAGCTGGCAGTACTAAAGGTGTCATTTTACTTACTGTACGTAAAGTAAGGTAAGATATTTGAAAGTTATACTGTAACTTAAGTTACAAGCATGAAGTTATTGGCCCTGTATGATGAATATTGGCCGATATGAACACTGAATGCTGACAACTTGCCCAACACTAATGCAAACCATAAAACCATCACCACAGCTATGTAAGGTGGGCAGGAAGGGGGGGGGGGTGGTGGCTGATGGCTGGGTAGCCTAAGTCCCCTCCTATTTGAGGGCCTCTAGACCTGATACAGTACGTGTTTATCACCTTCAGCTAGTAATATACCCTTCTGAACATATATGTACTGCTGCTACTGGAAGGAACCCAAATGATCAGATGAGATGATTGGATGAATTGAAACTTCATTCATGAATGACCTTGAATGCACCAATGACTCAGCTGCGCACTACATGCAAATATCTAACCTTGAGTCTGCAGTCACTACAGTATATTGCCTGAAATCATGAACACAGCTGGCTGGATGCCTGCTCAGCAGATACTGTAACATTCTGTTTTGCTTAGGGTTGGGCATTTTATACACATTACCAAACTTATCATTTCTTGCTGAAATGACTGACACAACTGTCCCTAATGGTAGCTTGTAGTACTAAGGCGTCTTTGATTGCATCTGTAAATTCTGAGACATTTCCAAAGCTCTAGACTATCACAGATTATTACTTTTCCTCCTTAGAGTAACTACAATTTTACTTTATCTGTTTTTTACAAAACTAACTGTAGCCATGCAAGGTAGCAGACCTCTGCGCAGTGAATAATCAGAGAGCTCCCTGGAATAATATTCTGTATGCAGAACATTACAGGCCTTGATAAAACCACTTCCACCTTGTCACTGGTAAATAGCATTTCATCAGGGATGTAGCTACAGTGGGTGGCACTGGGCGGTGACACCCAGCACTAGATATTTCCACCCGGCACTCCAAGCAAACACATGTCTCCCCGCCCACCACAAATCTGCCTACTGAGACCTAAAACTAGCCCTAAATTTACTCCTTAAAGTGAAATGAGGGAAAAATGAAAAATTAATGGCTGAAAAATGGGGTAGATACCATGGGGGTGGGGTGAGGTGCTTTCCCCAGATCAGACAATTACCCGGCACTCAAATTCGGCTAGCTACATCCCTGCATTTCATCCATGGTAGTCTTCATATACACTACATTAAAATGCACTTAACATGCCTCGCATCAAAAGGTGAGTTGGTTTGAAAATTTTGCAGCGGACTAAAATGTTAGGAGATCTTGATGATGTCCCTCTAACCTCCAATCCCCTTTTCATTCCTTAACTATACATCCGCATCAGTTATGTTACAGTACATATGTTCCAAAATATATGTAGGCCCTCTTTCCATATCAACCACACCTTTTTGTATTTGCTATTCCTATCATCAAAAGGAAGAAACATCATGGGAAAGAAATTGTACAAATTACACACTGGGAAATGAAAGGCCTGCCTGCCAAATCAAATTTTTCTTATCTAAAGCAAGTTGAACATGTTCTGTCCTTTCTAACATATCCCTCATTAAACCACACTTTCCTGTGCCTGCTTCATGCGACATGGCATGACAGTAATCAGGGATGTAGCTAGCCAAATTTGAGTGCCGGGTAATTGTCTAATCTGGGGAAAGCACCTCGCCCCACCCCCATCACGTCTACCCCATTTTTCAGCCATTAATTTTTCATTTTTCCCTCATTTACTTTAGGGAGTAAATTTAGGGCTAGTTTTAGGTCTAGGTAGGCAGATTTGTGGTGGGCGGGGAGACGTGTGTTTGCCTGGAGTGCCGGGTAGGAATATTGAATGCTGGGGGTCACCGCCCAGTGCCGCCCACTGTAGCTACATCCCTGACGGTAATGAAAATTTCTGTACACTTTTCACTAGTATCCAGTCACATTCTCCTGATAGGCAAACCTAACTCAAAATGGAATCTTCACTACAAGCTTATTTACCAAGCAATCATGTTTATAGGAATCCCTGTTGAGAATTAATGTAATTCACTTTTAATGTACATTTTCATATAAATCAGTCCATGCAAGACGGAATTCTGTCAGCCCTAAAGTATTCATACCACTAAGTATCTCACACAGGTCATACTGACAATACCTGTCATGATTTCCATGATCAGTATCAGATTTTACCAGCAAGATTTAAGACATCACATGAGCCAAATTGCCAATCATCAGTAAAGATATGATAAACTGTCTGCCTTTTAATATGAAAGGATGAATCAAAAAAAAAAAAAAGGGGGGGAAAACTCCACCAACGCAATTTGAAAGCTACTGTAAGCCTCAGGCAATCACCCCACCCCCTTTCACATAAGGTCTCTCCAAATCAAAGGGTGCATTTACACTAGATCCGGATCTGATCGCCTGCGCGGGGTCAGATCCCCTGCTCGAGATCAAATTTGTAGTGTAAACGCAGATCAGATCCGGATCTGATCGCCCTATTTTGATCCTGGTAAGAGGGGAGGATCAGACCCCGCGCAGGCGATCAAAACTTGTAGTGTAAACGCTCCCCGGATCAACGGTGACCCGAGATCAACGGTAATTCAACGTAAATTATTTGGAGGTCACTTCTGCAAAAACACTCATTATGCAGGGAGGTGGATCAGAGTACGAGACAAGTGTAAATGCACCAGGATCAAGCCATACGCGTAATTCGATATGCTGATAACATAGGGCGATCAGATCCGGATCAAGTGTAAATGCACCCAAATTTGCAATCTAACATCAGGTCTCAAGAGACTATCTTTAATTTAAAGCATCCTCTAACAAGAAGTTTATATCATGTACATGACAACTTGTCTTTTTTTGATGGATGGACATGTCTTTGAAGGACAAAGGATGATTTCTAGAACTGGGTAGAGATGGTTTAGGCATGAAGAAAGAACTAGAATAGAATTTGGCTCCACACAGTGGACAACAGCAGTATGTACATGCATTACATTTGCAGTTTTTGCATTCAGTTTTAGAGGTGCTGTTTTTTTTTTTTTTTTTGAAAAGCTTTAAGTTTACAGATCTCAGCATCTGGCCCAACCCTCATGAAAGTTTAAGCACTCTCTATACACTCTACACACACCATGACAGCTGTACTGCTTACGTAGTTAACCCCACCTAAATTAAGGTAACAGTTTTACTAATCCAATGTATTCAAACTCAACCACTCTTCTAGGATGATGTGCCACAGAACTTCAATCAGTACCAATTGCATGAAAAATTTCCCACCTTTACAAAACCATTTTCAATAGCTCCTTCCAAGTAGGCTCCTACCCCACTCTCCCTGCAACTCCCTCCTATGATGGAAACACATATTATACTATAACATTTTGTTCACTCACCTGGGATTTGTTACCAGATAACAAGTTAACTGGTTCCTGACTCACAAGTAATATACAGCCATCCCAGGTTTTGAAAATTTGACAAATGTTGAGTTCCCCCTACACTATGCCATAATGGGAAATTTCAGAACCTCAAATTATGAAAGGCCATGACCCATTAAAGTTAATGCCAGTTCCAATTCAAAACATGCTTGAGGACAAAAAGTAATGAACAAATTGCTTCCAAACAAGAAGTTTACTGCTGACGGTTTCAGAATCTAGAATCCAACAGCAGTTTTGTCCTTGCTGTAACCTATAACATAGCAGGAGAGGAAGATAAACACATTCCCAGGCTAAAACCATGATGTTATGATCACATTTTAGAGGCTAAAATAAAATTCAATTAGCAAATAATACTGTTCTTAACTTTTCCTGCCCTTTTGCCCTAACTTCTATTTAAACCATGTTACTAAATGTTAACAGAACTTAATACATTAATTCAGTCTATTGACTCATGTAACACACTGTAATATAGTGGAGTGCCATGCCTGTTCCATGGAAGACAAAACAAAAGGCAAGTAGTGACCATTTAGGGGTAACAGTCTCATACATGTATATTTACATGTTTGACAAAAGTAGTTTTCACTCAAAACTGCAGTTCCGTGGCTGAGGGTGCTCCATATTTTTAATACAGAATCTTCACAGTGCAATGTAAACCCTACAAGTGAAAAGTATAGCATACTATTTTACAGGGGCCACTTGGCATTCCCATCTTAGAAAGACAACTTCTCTTTCTTTCTGCACCCTCACTTCTTCAAAACGTCACATACCAATCATCACATAACCCCACTTAGAAACCTTTGAAAAACAAAGAATGGTGTCTACTATTTGGGGAAAAAGAGAGCAATCCACTTTGTGAAAATGTTAATTTGAAGACACTGGAATGCAAGTACCACAACAATCAACAAAAGGAAAGCCAGTTAAAGATGCATTCATGAGCCAGACTGGAGTCCAGTCAAGTGGTCAAAGGCTTAAAGTAAATAAATTGAAAAATTCTTTGACTCCTCTGTTTTCATCCCCCTGTGAAACCCCAGAAAAAAACTACTCTTTCAATCTGACAAGTATGGCAAACACATGACACAATTTTGCCAAATCTTGTCACAGTATGGTCAAATTCTAGTAATCAGTATGATGGAAATCCTTGTACTTAAAGGTTGTGTGACATGCCACCAAAAAGAGCTGTTTCACTTGTCAGTTAAAGAATTAAGTCCTCCAATCAAAGATCCGTTGGAATTTTTTCAATATCTTTTACCGTTCTCAAAATATATGTCTTCAAAGTTTGATGGTTTCTGAAGAAACTAATTGCCTATGCAAAAATAATGATGTGGAGTGCTGCACAGTGTTAAGATTTCTTTTGTTAACCCTGTATAAATTATCTCTTAATTACTGATCATACAGATTACAGTTTGGTGAGTGATATCAATATTTTTCAAGGATAAAATTTTAACGTTTTTAATAAACCCCTCAGGGAAACACAATGCTTCCAGAGTCCTTGAAATTAAGGTTGAAAAAACAAAGGCTAACATGTGCCATATATGGTATGTCCCTCTTTAGATGTCACATATTTGCATATTTAGCTCATGTTTATTCATGATACAAGTGTAAAATAGAAATTTCCCTGCAAAGTGGTCAATGTTTGACAGATTTTAATGGGAATTGTGGCTATTTTCTGGAATTTCAATGCTTTTCACATCAAATATCTAACTATGTTATTTTCATGTCACACGACCTTTAAGAAAAAAAAATTCCACAAGTTTCAATGCTTGATCTATTAACTATAAGTTCTACTTTCTAGTTGAAAAGGGCCTACGATGTTCTTTTGGCACTTCCATTTTGCACAAGTTTGGTTGGTTAATAATCATAATTATGTTTCATTATGAATTTTATCAAATGTATGTGACCTGCATACTTCAGGTATTCAGCTCTTGGCTCCAGCTGGGAGTTGACACTAACCAACTGTAACTTTTATTTATACTGGTTAGTCGCAATGACGGTCAGTCTGTGTCTAATTGGCCTTTAAAGCATGATCGCCAAATATAGGGCATCCCTTGCCTCTTGGTTATCACTGATTTTGTTTGCCATCAAATTCTACAGAGTACAGCCAATTTGCCAGGCAATGGGAGTAGGTAACAGCACAGAGAAGGGTAGCCCACATGGATGAAATGTTTAAAAAATGTTTCAATAACCACTTGTGCCTTACCTGAGGTTACTACTTGCTTCTACATTGGTAGTCACCGTTAAAAGTGTTGTACTAGACTATTAACTTGACTACCTTCACTCACTGTGGGTCCTGCTTTGCCTTGTCATCTTAAAACAGGGCATCAAACATTTATGCAGAAACTTCCATTGCCTTCAAGTTCACTAGGTTTCTACAATGATCTGGATTTTGACTACAAAATTAGTGCATTAACTGGATTTTGTCCAAGGCCTTCTCTAGATAAACATATAAACAATCAAAGTAGTCTTTCCTACATGGTGGACAAGCCTTACAAGCCCATCTTGGTAGGTGGCATTCTTTCATGGTAACATGCACTGCCAGACTACCAAGGGTCACCACTTTCTAAAACCTAGGTAAGATCTATAAACTGGTCATGCAGGGGTTACTGGTAGTGTAAATATTTAGGCCAAACCAAAGGCAATGTTTGAATAGTCTAATACACCAGAAATTTTGTCTGCATGCAGGAGTTGAGATTTGCTGGGATATCTGTCACAGAGTATATCTTTACAAGTGACCTCCTGACACCATACATATTAAGACATGCTGATACATATCCTTAAGTCCCTTTCACCCTAGGCGTGACAAGAAAAAGTCAAAATAATGTCATTACTTAGAACCTTTCATACTAAAAGGGAGAATGCAGTCACCCCAATAAAGAATTGTATAGTAGACTATCCTATTTCCTGAATGGATCTTGAGAATCATGTTACAGCATTTTTCTCACTCAACTGTAAAATTTACAAAGAGCAACTGCTTGGTTTACCTTGAATATGCAATATTTATGTCCTAAAATATTATGAAAGATACTTGGAAGAGAAATAAGAAGGAAATTGTGACATTTAGCTACTGTTTCAAAATAAGTTTGGGGCGTCTGCTTTTGATCTTTAAGATGACATGGAGCCCTGTAACACACTGGACTGGAGTTGAAAAAAAAATTTCAACTTTATATAAATTATCAATTAAGTACTAGCCAGTTGCTAGTTTGTTTGTTTGTTTGTTCAGTCATTTCCATACATGACAACATTAATAACATGTAATGCAATATCAACATACAGAGTAGCAAAAAGAAAAAAAAAGAACAATTTAAAATAATTATGACAAAAACACGAAATGGAAAAGGAGAGAGAAGAAGTTAAGAATAACTTATATGAATCTCTGCCCCAAAACAATTATAATAATGATCAATTTTCAGAGCAATATATCACCATCAAAGAAACTCAAATGAAAATTGCAGTGCTAACATTACTAATCGTAGAATCAATTCTAATTTCAACTTTAGTTTGAAAACAGGTTCACTTTTTGAGTTCCTAAGGTCAGTATTAAGATTATGATTATTCCAAATTTTTACACCACAAACCGAAATATTCAAACAGCTTTTAACATTGTACAGGCAGAAATTTGATAAAAATTATCTTTTTGTTTGGTGTTTAATGTGGACATTTTCAAAGTAATAAATAGCTACTTCCAGAATAAACCCCTTGGGGCATAACAACATTACACATGTCCTTGGATGAAGGATAAACCAACAAAGGACACCATAAAACCTCATAAGTCCCTCTTTCCATATTGCAAATGTGCAAATGTAGCTCATGTTTATTCATTAAATGTAAGTGCAAAAACAGTATTTTGTCTTGAAATGGCCAGTATTTTGTCTTGTAAAATGGCCAGTATTTGATGGATTTTGATGGGAGTTGTGGCTATTTTAACATTTTTTAATGCTTTTTACATCAAATAGGGAGGTACAGTATTTGTCCACAGACGTTTTACAGAAATTTGTCTTTCTGTTAAATCACATGGCCTAGAATATTGCTAAGCAGTGGAGAAAGAGTTGCCTTTGTGTGAAAGTCTGTGCAACATTTTCCTCCGGTTGTAAGATGTTGCACTGTATCTTAACCAACCCAGTGTGTACAGTGTGAAAGGTGCTTAGTCTTATGATGGTATTTCCACAAAAGCTTTTTCATATTCTTGTCTTAAGGCAAATTTACACGGGAATGTTTTGCAGCTAATACTTGTATTGTTGTAATAATAATAATAATACATTGGACTTATACAGCGCCATGTGGGTGTGCGATAAAAGCAGTGGTCGTTAATTGAGCTCTCTTATTCACATAAAATTTTTCTACAACAATAATGAAATAAGTTTGATTTCCTTGATTGTTTAATTCCATAGATTCCATTATGTCTGTTTCAATAAATTAAAGCCCCAAAATGGTGGAATCAGTCATTTAATGTATTAAAATCCTAGGAAAATTGGGGCCAGAAGTAAGACATAGACAAAGCTATTTTCATGTAAGCTTTTAGGGCATATTAATGTATATCAAAGGTTACCAAGGCCAAACAGAAGATATTTTGTTATCTAGTATGTATTGTTCAGTTGTACTTTGCTAGGAAGGGCACAAAGGCCATGGTGGCCTTGAAGTGTATGCCATTTTGTAGGGCACCACAGCCACTGTCAAAAATACAAAGACAATGGACTCTGAAGCCTTTATTTATATCCAGCCCTGCAAATGCCTCACATTACACCACAGATCATCTGGTCTCCAAATGTTTGCAGGGACCTTATAGGGAAAAATACAGTCCCCCCAATGTGGATTAGTGTACCCCGTCATCTTTATTCAGGAATGGCTCCTATCAATCATATGACAATATTTTTGTAACTTATCTGTTAAATCTATGCAGAATAAGTCCTTGGTTTACCTTCAATATTCAATGTTTTTTACACAGAAACATAGTGAAAGAAACTTGTGAGCAAAGTAAGAGGAGATTTGTAAGATTTAGCAGATTTTTGAAACTTAACTCGGGGCAACTGCCATGGCCCTTTAAGTGAGCCCTTGATCCCTCACTTCCAGGGTTTCACTAATCGTGCTTGGAATAGCTATGGTCAGGATCATGTCCCCCCTCCACCTTTCAGAAGCTGTGGACATTCTTGTATGCATGACACTTTGTTTTGCAAATGTCCTTAACAATGAACACCATTCCCTTACACAAGCATTCTACTAATGACACTTGGCAAGTGACAGCATCAGTTTCTCTTACACACAGAAACCAGTTATGAGGCTACCCAAATTTGCAAAGATTCTTAGCAAGCCACTGCATGGATAACCCACAGACAGGAAAACTAACAAGAGCTGACTGGTTTTTCACTAGTTTTGTCTAGTTTTGTCTAAAATGGCCTATTCAAAGCCACCCAGCAAGTTTGGTATTCACTGGATACTAATTCAAAAAGCCTTGGCTGAAAACCAAAGACCAATTTAAATGAAAGCCAACACTTCTGAGAGAAAAAAATTAAAGAATAAATAGCCTAATGGAAATACTGACAACAGGTGAAATTTTTTTTTCAACATTGCCTCCTATTTAACCTACACACAGACAAAAAACGTGTTGCAGTTCACTATACTGTAGCTTCTGGCTGCAACAGACGTTTGACAAAGGGGAATTTTCTTCGTAGCTGTGTAAAGCTATTACTTGTTTAAATGCATTAGGCTTCTAGGAAATTTAACCAGAAAATTTGCAACGAGAATTACCATCATGAAAAACAACAAAGATGTCTACAAGTACCTCACATCCTGTTTATTTGTATATTTTTTAATACAGGATAACTGATAATGCAAGCCATTCACACAACTACCAAAAAACTAAATTTGTCAATAGCTGTTGCTAAAATCATTTGAAAAACTTGCAGCAAAACTCAGATTGCATTAGTATGCATGTACAGCAAGTGTTGAGCAGATTATCAGTATTCAGCATTAGTATCCGCTGATATTTACCATTTTTGTTCGTCCTGTATCGGTATCAGTAAACTTTGAACCTGAAATGCCCATATAACCTAACTGATATTTTTAGTCCTTTTTGTCATGAAAATGCTACATTATTTGAGTGTTTAGAATTTAAGTTTGAATATTTTACCTCAAGAGTGAAATGACACTTAGTGGTGGTGCCGGGCAGTTTATTGTGTAGTATGAAACATGCTTATTTCCCAAATATTGGTTTTGGATTAGATATAGCTGATATTGAGAATTGTAATATGGGTATCTGTAACATTGGCTCTTGTAGTATTGTTACAAGGCTAATGTATACATACTTTTTACCTACCACTGCTCAATTTTGGATGTCAGCCTGTACAGCAAAAATTGATATGATTAATAGTACTGATTCATGTGAATTCTGAGGAAATTTTATGAGAATACTTGTTTTTATGGTGGTTAAAGGCCATCAGGATCACCAGAGGTCAAATGGTATAAACCTCATAAATATGGTATCTCATGAAGGGTAACCTTTACTGATATTTACAGTTGGCTTTCCTGCCACCTGTCAGGTTATACTGTACCATATCTAAACAATATACAGCTGACAAACTTGGTTGCACTCCTGGTCTGAAACACCTTTTTGCAGACCAGTTAAATATCTGAGTTTGCGTGCTTTTGTTAGGGCCCCTTAAGACAAGTCTTGACTGCACTTTGTTAAAGTCATTTACTGTCAGCCCTGCTCTCCTTATTGCAAGGCCCTGTGATAGCTTCTCATTTAGTCTTGCATTAATTCAGGGTTGCTGCTCTCCTTGAGAGTAGTTTCAGGTTTTATACTTGCTTGCAGTTGGAAGTAGTAGGCTAGCTGGACTTTTCTTCTTAGAGAGCACTCAGTGCTCAAAGTGTGCCAATTTGCAACTTTGGAGAGTGGAAGCACTTATGAAGTATTTTCAAAGGCAAGGAATCCTATAATCCTATTGGCCTTCTGGTTACACTGAGGAACATTGTGAAAGACACTTGTAAGTTGTAAAGGAAATAAGAGAAAATGTCTACGAATTAACTACTGTTCCAATATATGTTTGGGGCAACTACTGTTAGGGTTTTGACTTAAATTTACTTTTGGTAATTAGAGTTAAAGTTAAAAGGGGTACTTGCACTCCTGTAGCAAAAGTGAATGTTTTTAAACCTGAGGCTGACCAAAATATATATGAAACATCAACAGACACATCACTGGCTGCATGGGCCCATTTAACTATGCAATTACTCTCCAATGGGTCAATGACCTTTGCAAACTGTGGTTTGCACCAAAGGCTGTGTAAGTGTGTTATGGGACTATGGAAGCAAACCATCCTTCATGTAGGAACAGTATCACACAGTAGACACTGATCGACGCAAGTCAAAAGCATTTTGAAGTCTACCTCAGTTCTATGCAGCATTTTGTGTTATATTATCCACCAATCAGTTGAACCTGAACGATTTGCACACCTAAAGCTACAATTCCTTTAGGGAATACTGAAGTCCTCACTTGAATTGGTGATACTGTGTTCAGTAGGCTGGGACAATGAAAATGTAGTATGTAAGACTAACTATGACACTTTCGTAATCCTGGGTTTCCGATGTATGACACCTAGTATCACGCCTGATTTGTTTGGTGTGCTCTCTTCCCAAATACACCAATGAATACAGGCCTAGACTATTGACTTCACAAATGCTGGAAGTATTGTAAATCAAACTTGTAAATAACAACAGACCTGCAGGTTTAAAAATATTCCTTTCCTGACACAGTTCTCCTAAGGGTGGTCTGCTTTCATTCAAAGCATGTTAACATCTTTGTGTAAATTTATCTGGGCTCCCAAAAGTTTGCAACTGTTGTGGACTTTTAAATAGGTACCTTTTTGTAAAAAAAAAAAAAGACTCTCTCTCCTCTAATTTGTTTACCTCTACCACCTTATCAACAGCTTCAAAAGAAGAACTCTAAAGATAGTAGCAAAAAGGGCACAGATGCAACCCAATTACAACAATTGTGTCACTTTAGTTTGTACTTAGGTCCTGTCTGAGTTTGCATAGTTGAATGAGCTGCATGCAACAATGGCTATCCTTGTAAGAAATTGTTATCTCCTGTGCTCTATTGAACTCTATTATAGGAGGCTACCTGTCCCATGTCAGGAGCCTAAGAGAAGATTCAATACCCCAACTGCACTACACCGGTCCTATTTTTCTCTTTTAAACATTCAATGCTATACAAATTCATTCATGACAGCAACTACGTTCATCTATGTGGTTTACTGTGTAACATGATAATGCTGAAGTACAGTGTACGTAACTGAAAGCACTGACTTTTCTGCTTTATATAAGCTAGTTCATTGAGCATACAGCTACTGTATCTCTTAAACAGCCAACAGTCCTAGTACAGTGAGTTTTTAAGCCTCCCTTTACTTCATGAAAACAAAGGACTGAACAAAAGCAAAAAAGACTAACCACTTCTATCACTACAATGATCTTTTCCTGATTTCCCACAAATGATAGGAGGTTGGTTTCAATGAAAATCTAAACCAGTGGGGTACAATTGTAAGTTTGAACTTAATAGGAACAGAGGGGAAAGGAAGTGTAAACTGTCAAGTCTTGCCACAAAACTAATCCTTAGGCTATAGCCCTGTAATTACAGGGCTATAACATTGACTTTAGACTATAATGCAAGCTAGGACTATCATCATATGGATAAATCTAGAATGCAAATCCAGTCCATGAGACTGTAACAAGTCCAAAATGCATCTGTGGTCCTCCACAAGCCTACAGTCATTGGCTCAGCAAACACTGTAGAACTTTGTTGAGCTTTCATCAGGAATACTTTGGGGAAGCTTGAAAAAACATCTTGGGTGACTTTATCCTACTTATCTAGCCCATGTATGTTCAAGTGTGTAACTTGTGTGACACACAATGCAGTAGTTTCAGAAAGTCCTAAGTTGTTATTTTACCCCCCAGGAGGTTGATTCTAGACTAGCTAGAGATGTAATGGAGTCAATAGTTGAAATTGATGGTAATGATCCATGCAGAGTGAAACACAGACCTCTGTTCCTGAAAGGACAGCTCCATGGCACAGCATTTTGGGTGCTTTCAGTAACACTACTGAGAGAAAATGGTCACAAAATTTCTTTGAATAGCTAGCATACTTAATACATCACTTGTACAGTACATACTATAGTAAATATCAAATCCACTGACCTTTGACTTCACAAGTATAATTTCTATAATTTTTGTGGTCCTTGTCATGTCCATGGTGATCATGGCTGTTGGCGGGCCTTGGCAGGGAAGATCTCTTATAAACAATGTGGGGATGTCCCTCTGAATACAAATTGATGCTCGAATACTGTTCTAATGGCTCTATAAAGTACTCTTCATCTGCAGTTCTCATAAGACCATGCTGCAAAGAAAAAAGTTTGTATATTATGCTTGGCACAGTAAAAAGAGTTTGATAATACCAATATCTTCTGCTTGGCACAGTAAAAGGAGTTTGATAATACCAATATCTTCTGAGGTCACACTGAAACATACATAGCCAGCTATATAGAGCAACTTGTGAGCAGTACTGGCTTGTCACTGATGCATTAAACAGTGGAATTTTGGAGTCCATTACTTATGGTTACCGCCCGCGAGACCAATGGTCCTCGAGACCTAAGGTTCGCGAGAATTGCTTCACTAAACTTGTACATTCGTGCTTATTAAATGTAAAAATGAGAACCAGTAGGGCTTCCACAAGACACAAACACACACAAATATATCCCTGTATTATTCATCTTTGTAAATATTCTTTCAATTGACAGCAGCAATTGGACAATATGGCTGACTGAACGCCAGTCCCGGATGCCATTTTTTCAATGAAAATGAGATATCCATTGATAATTAATAACTCCTTATAGCAGGGTGGTCATGACATCATCCTTGCAGAACATCATGCCCGTGACCCATTGACCTTATAAAAAAGAAAAGGTTCTTGACCTTTCATCTGACCTTGAAAGAGGTCAAATCTGAAACACACCCTTCATGACCTTGAAAACTTTAAAGTTTTGCCAAAAGTTGACCACAGGCAAAAGCATTAATTGAAACCAAGGACATGACCCTGCAGCCTTGAGAAGTATTTTTTATAAGTGAATATAAATTAAAAATTCAGGCTTAGCCTTGTGTTTGGACTTGGTATATTTTTGACCAGGGTTTGCGGTTTACACCGAAACGGGCGTTTTTTACGCTGACGGAAATTTTACTTACGACCAAAAATACAGTTCAGTCGTAAATATAAATTTTGATTTGCCCATCTTTACGACAGAAAGTTTGATTCACTAAACAATCACCTGCTGAAAATTCTGAGTTTCTTAAAACCAAATAATTAACAAAAAGAACACCTCCAAAATAATGGTCTATCCCAATGTCTTGCAACTTTTGACAAGTGACAATGATCGGATGGCACTGTCATACATACTGTATCTATACTGTACTGTTACTGTATGGAAATACATTTGTCATTGTGTTCAATCTAATATTGTTAACATCAGGTAAAGCTACACCTTTTGCTTGGATAATACACAGAATACATTGGATATTTTTGTCCAAATTTCTCTGTGAGGGAAGCGAAAATATTTTTTTATTATCCAAGGATCGTTTCTCACCATAAAAACAGGTCGTTATTAATTTACTTCATTCACACTTGAATTTATCGATAAGTTGCGCTAACGTTGTTGCTGGCTGTAGCCTATAGGCTAGGCTAAGCCAAACGTTGCCGTTTACGGCTAATCGTGGTAGGCACTATATTTAATCATTTACGCCAGCAATTTTAAAAATTACGACACTAAATTTTGAATGGTCGTAAAAAAGAAAACACTATCATGAAAAATTACGACGACTTTTTCAGAGAAACGCAAACCCAGTTTTTGACGCTTCCCCAAATTCACTTTGCGTCCCCTGTGTTCACTCTGAAGTCCCCTAAGTTCACAAAAAATCCCCTTGAGTTCAGAAAAAAATTATGAAAATTTTTGAAAGTCCTTAAAGTTCAGATCTGGTGACATCCCCAAAGTTCAGAATGCATCTCCATGGTTCAGAAACTCATGTCCCCAAAGTTCAGTGGCCCTAACCCTAATTCACTTTTGGTCTCGCGGACCTTCTTCGCAAACCCTGATTCACTTTCAGTCTCGCAGACCTTCATTCTCGTGAACCTAAATGAACATATATACAATCACACATCAACCCACTTCCTGCTCTGCCCATACGCTTCAATGCGATTTCGGTCTCGCGGGCCTTAGGTTTCGCGGGAAACCCCCCCCTTACTTATATATACTTGCAGCTGCCAGAACTGAGATTCCCATTGAAAGTATATTCTTTTATGCCCTTTTGCTTGTCACATAATTTTCTTGAAGGAAGGGTTCAGGAAAAGCCTTATTTCTGCCTTATGAAAACGGAACTTAACTTATTCTACAGAAATTTCCATCTGAATTCCAGGGGTGGTTGTTTGCAGTATTAGCAGACAAAGTTAATAAAGTAATACATTTGTAACCTAAAGTAACTGTAAAGCAAACAGTGATGTCATCATTCTCCTCACACTGGTAAGCAATGCTTTTCTAATGATCTAATCTATCATTCTGACCTTGAAACAGATGTGAGTTTTCTTAATAGGGGAAATGTAAAATTTGTAAAATCCCTATGTATTTCATGGATTCACATTACAAAACCTGAGATCTTGGAGGAGAAAGTTGGTTGCAAAGCTTAAAGGAAAACAAAACGGACTGTTGACTAGTTAAAGGTTTTTAAATGACGTGTGCTAGCTTCAAGTTGCTTATGGTCAAATATGTGATGACATCATCTGCTTGTATCTGGAGAACTGTAAATAAGCCAGTGCCAACTTCATCAGAATGCTCACATCAATTAAGATGCTAATACATTTTAAATAAATTTAATCTTTATAAAATCCCTTTTTTAATGTTCACATGCCTAAATTTAGTTGACCTGATCTGTCAAGTCCTTTAACTACAGGCTGAGACTTGTTTCTGAATCTTTCTAATGTTTAATGAAAGCAAAGCAGACAAAAAGGAAGGAAAGTTTTCATTCCATTGAGAATTTCTTGAAAACATGTATCACAGAAATCTTTCAAATACTGTCTTTACCCAAAGCAGTCATCACATACTGTAGTCTCGAATCCACTCATGGTGGTATCACTCACTCAATTCCTGACAACACCATTTCCCACTGGAAATGAGCACTCACCCAGAGCTAAGAAGTTGGCAATGAAGAGACACATACTTTAGTATATTGCATATATTCTTGTTCTCTGTAGCAAAACTGTCGGAACTATTCAATGACGGTCATCCACTCTGATACTTAGTTCTAATTTCTTAAAGGGAAAATGCAGTCCCCCCACTATGAATTAGTGTACCCCATCATCCTAATTCAGGAATGGCCCCTTTTCAATCAGGTGACAATCTGTTTGTTACTTATTTGCTCACATAACTCCTTGGTTTACCTTCAATATTCAATGTTATTATACAGAAACATAATACAAAATACTTGTGAGCAAAATAAGCAGAGATCTGTAAGATTTTTGCAGATTTTGAAAATAAACTTGGGGCAACTTCTTTCTTCCTTTAAATTATCACTGATATTTTTAAAGGTAAATTGAAAAGGCTTACACAGAGCAAACTGTCATGGACTATATGCTTCACTTTGGGACTACTTTAGGAAATTCCAAACACATCAGGATGCACACCTGTAGGAGGAAGTTCATGATATCATCTACTGCTGTGATTCCACAACCACTTGCTATGCTCCTTAGTACAGTGCAACTCAGCTAGACTGTCGTGGTGGAAGGGCCTTAGTTCAAACACTTAAAGAATTAAAAAGCCCTAATATTATAACACTCCTTCACAGTTTAATAATGTTCATATAATTTCTGTAGAAAAAAATTGCTTTCCATATTTTGGCCACACAGGCTCTACTTAGCTTTGACAAGGGACTTAATGGGTTTGGTATGATATGTTTGAACTGAGAACCATCCTCAATAAGTCTTAGGACTATGTGTTTTTCCCCCCACAATGCTTTTAATACTATTTCCACACAGGCCTTCAGGTTGCAGCAAATAACATGGTTTCTGAGTCATGAAAGGATGTTTGGACTGCAATATATGGTTCCATCATGATCAGTCTTCTGAATCACAATGCTCTGCTATAATGGTTGCATCCCCCTCTCAATATATTGACACTATTCAAAATGACAATACTACGTTACATTTCTTCACTGGAAACTGGAGTTGACCACTAGTTTCTTAGTTAACCCTATTGTTGGCGTAAATTTCAGCAACTTCACATCTTCTCTCGTTTTCATTTTGTGCACTTTTTGCAAAATATTAATATTAAAGCTACTATTACCACAATTTGCTACCAAAACAATAGGGTAAAGAAAGGCTCTCAGCCTCTTAAAGATCACATGAAGTAATTTATCGGACACAACTCAATGGCATTTACATTCCCAAGTATGACTTGTCAGGTCATTTACATTGCCTCTGGTATGCAATCAAGGATTTAATATTCAATGAATCATGGTGTTCATGTTTTCCATTATGGAGTACAGTTACTGATAGAGTCCTGAAAATGTAGTGTTAAATTGAGAATATCCAACCTTTCAACAGAAAACAGGCCTACCCACAATCTGGAGAGTACTTTCACTATACAAAAAGGACTATGACTGCTTTAGTCCGCAGTGCTCTGCTGACCTAGTATTGGAGTCGCTTTGGGGTTCCCATACTAGGTCAGCAATGTATGCCATTTGCAAAATTGGACTATGGCATCTTCAGAAATTTTGACTGGTTTCGATCTTTCTCAGATTCACCTATACTCCTAGGTAATTTATCTGAGCTATGGACCATTCATTTGTTTAAGACCCTTCATTCTATGAATAATTGCACTTAGTGGTCAAAAAGCTGTCTAAAAATTTTGATTTACACAAGTGATCCTGTTTTGTTTTTTAAACATTCTATCAAGCAGCTATATCTTGTTAAGTGATGTTCACAATAATACTTGCAAACAGCACGCATTGCTGTTCAATTGTGATATATTCCACAGCTATGGTTACTTTTATACAAGCCCATACACGTACGTAGTAACAATCACTGTGGCCAAACACGCAGTCCAAAATGTACTATGTACACATAATTTCACGAGAAAGAAATGACTGGCACAAGGCTAACAAGTTGATTTTATTGCGCAATCATCTTTTTCTAACGAACACTTCTGAGCGCTCAGACTTGGCAGAAATTCATCATATTTTCAAGCTAGGTAGTGTTATTTTGTGGTTTTTTTGCATAATCTAACTAGTTTTGTGAAAAGGAAGAACATATTGGAAGGATTTCCGATATGATTCCAATTTGTAGTAAATATCATGAATTTTCTGGTTTTTGCCCTATTTCTGTAACACTATAATTGTCCCTATGGTTCGAATTTCGGTTGTGCCCTATAGGAACTACAGTAATGAAAATGTGCGTGATGTCACAAAGTCAAGCACACAGCATTCTAATGTCAACAAATATCTTGAACGCTAAAGTAAATTTTTACGAAGTGGCAAAGTTGATGATTTTATTTCAAATTTCGGAATTTTTCAGAGGTTTAAAGTGATAAAAAACAACTGCAATAGCCTATAAGTGCAAGACATGGAAAGGATAAGTTATGGTAGTTTATTATGACTTTAACGTTAGGCCTAACTTAGTTCCTAACTTTGCAATAAGAAGAAAATCAATTTCGACCAGCACTGTGCTGGTCGAAGACCCAGTGTTTTCAATGGGTCAGTGTAAGGACCATGTATAGGGAGCTAGGTTATCGGCGACCAGCTATACACGGGCCTTCACTGAGGACTAGGTTGGCCCCTGAGATTAAACTTTGAAATGTCAATAGCCTAGGCTAGGCCTTGACTGAGTTCAGGGAACAAAGTGTGTAAGAACTATGCCAAGGCCTAACGTTAGGTACCCTAGGCAAACTTAGGCTAGGCTACTTAAACCCTGCAATGTTATGTGTTAGGCCTTTGCACCACACATGTGAATCAGGTAATAAAATGCACATCTAACACTGGCACTTAGCTCCTAGGCCTACTTCTTGATTCCGTTCTTAACCGAGCGTATGTTATTGGCTAGGCCTAGTTATCTCAATTAAGGTTCCGTATTAGCTGGTAGGCTTAAATCTTCGGAAGATGGGAAAAGGCAGGCCTTGTAGTCTGGTCCGCAGTCTGCTAACCTTAGTGTTTGTGTCGCCAGCTTGCTTCGGGCTTCCGAAGCTATCACAGGCGTTCGGAGCATAATATAATGCATACATAAGCCTCGTATTATATGTATAATGTAGGAGGCTAACTAGGCCTAAGGGCCTTGGCTATATATAATGCTCCGGGATGAGAGTTTTTTTTTTTCTTCTTTTTTTACGAAAAAAACAAAAAACAAGCCTCTGGGATGCGCAATTCCCGGCAGGGATTAGGGAATAGAGTGTAGTCCATACAGACGGGCTTGTTACTTATAATGCATGCTGAGATTGCCAAGAATACGTCTCATCGTAGTTAATTGTGCTCATGCGCATAATTTCCCATGACGTCATGAAACTTTTGACCACTTAGGTCAGATGCCAAGCAATGTGTTCGTATCAAATCCGAGTCAAAATCGTGATTATGTACCTGGTATACTGTAAAAAAAAAACAAAACTTTCATAGCATATGTAGAGGGTCAACGGGTTGGGCTGTTCAGTATTAAGCCGAACGCACACGGACGTCAGAAAACGCGAAACACGAAACAGAAAACACGTTTCGTGTTTTCTGATGTCCGTGTGTGTTGGACGAAAACATCGTGAATCAAACAAGTTTCGCGAAACGAGTGTATCGCGAAACAGGCGTTTCGGTCAGTGGCGTATGGGGGGTGGGGCACTGGACCATGGTCCTCACTGACGCCGATTTTTTTTTAGTTCGTAAAAATACGCAAATTTTTTTAACACGAACTTTACTTCAAAAGGTAGCATAGGCCTACGTGGCACCAGATTGCATGTAAGGACACCTAATTTTTCAAAAATTTTCAACAGGGAAGGGGACACCCAATTGGGCCATGGTCCCCCCTCACTGATGCCAATTTTTGCTTTAGTTCCTAAAAATACGTAAATTGTTTAACACAAATTTTTACTTCAAAATGTAGCATATGTGGCACCAGATTGCATGTACGGACACCTAATTTTTCAAAAATTTTCAACAGTTCAAAGGGGGTTTGATACCCCATTGGCCATGGTACCTCACTGATGCCGATATTTTTTGTTTTAGTTCCTAAAAATACGCAAATTTTTTAAAACAAATTTTACTTCAAAACTTCATATGTGGCACCAGATTGCATGTAAGGACACCTAATTTTTCGAAAATTTTCAACAGGGAGGGGGACACCCAATTGGGCCATGATCCCCTCTCACTGATGCCGATTTTTTGTTTTAGTTCCTTAAAACACATGAATTTTTTAACACAAATTTTACTTCAAAGGGTAGCATGTGTGGCACCACGTTGCATGTAAGGACACCTTATTTTTCAGAAATTTTCAAAGGAGGAGACACCCCATTGGCCATGGTACCCCTCACTGATACCGATATTTTTTGTTTTAGTTCCTAAAAATACGCAAATTTTTTAAAACAAATTTTACTGCAAAAGGTATCATATGTGGCACCAGATTGCATGTAAGGACACCTAATTTTTCAAAAATTTGCAAAGGGGGGCACCCTCCCCTTAGACCCCTCCCCCAGGCCGGCGATCACACAACATACTACATGACCCCCCCCCCCCCACCCCCACCCCCACCCCACCCCCACCCCCCACCCCTGAGATAAATCCTGGCTACGACACTGGTTTCTGTCTACCTTGTGCGTTGCCTCCTTCGCATTTATCGAAACAAGTTGCGAGTCACAACCAATAAATAGACGAAGATTGACTCACATGATTACAAAATGGCGACCTACATGGAACCGTCTTGGGGCCCTGATGCAGAAATTTGTTAGTTGATATCCTGCGTGGGAAAATGACCATACACGGTCGTTCTTCCTTTCCCAGAGTATTCGGAGGGGAAATGAAGAAGAAGGGAGTGAAAAATGCAAACTCCCTTCAAAAACACGAGTTTTTCACAGACTTCAGTTTTCATACACTGGGGGAACCACCATCGGTTGGAGGATTCTAGCATATCCGTTGCGTAGGCCTGCAAAAAATGTTCGGTCGAAATGTGTTCCAGAGGGGGGAAATGACACATTTTAGACCTCAAAAGTTGCATCTAAGCATTTTTACTTTTAGATTTCATGCCTTAAAAAACAAGTTTAAATTTCAAGAAGATAAGTTGGATTTGATTTAAAGGAAAAATGCAGTCACCCCAATTTGAATGAGTGTACCTGGGTATCCTACTTCATGAATGGCTTTCGAGGATCATGTTACAATACGTTTCTCACTGAGTTGTGAAATTCACGTATAGAGTACCTCCTTGGTGTACCTTGAATACGCAATACTTATGTTCTAACATATCAAGAACGATACTTGAAGTGAAATAGGACATTTGTGAGATTTAGCTGTTATTTCAAAATAAGTTTGCAGCAACTGCTTATATATGCCCTTTAAACTGAAAGTTTCTTTACCTGCTCATTGAGTTCAGCTAATAATTAATGGTAATCATAGGCTATTTTATCTTTAACCAGCGTATATACTGGTGTATTCAAGCGATGTATCTTATTGGAGGAAGATGGCTCATTCGTCAGGAGGAGAAATCCGCATAAGAATGCATCCACCGCTGTAGCCTGCATAGCGCCTCTGTTGCTGCCGCCCCTCCGGTTTTTTTTTTCGCAGGGATGAGCTGAACGAAAAAACTTCGTCCGCTGCGCGGAGTATCACCGCGGGGGCCCTGGTCTCCCGGAGAAAATTTGGAAAGAAAAAGAACCCTTATTTCCCAGGTTTTGGGAGCCTTGAAATCATAATTTGGGCAGAGAATTTTTCAGCATTTTAGTATTTCTTGTCAAGAAGGCCAACTTTCAGTTACGATTTGGAAATGCCCCACGCAGGCTACGGCCCTGCGAGGGGATTAAAAGAAAACCTTTGCATGCACAATACCATTCCACTGCAGGGTATGTTTTGTACAGTATCTGTATATATTTGAAGTGCCAGCATGTGTAATGATTTAGCGTTTATCGGGAAAATCTAAATTCTGTAAATGCATAATGCGCAAAGCGTGCGAAAATTTGGGGGTACACATAAAAGAATCAATACTCATTTAGTGAAAAACCAGCCGTTACGGTGGTTGACTCCTATCGGGAATTACATACATGTATTGTATTGTATCGTATCCACCCCGATGAAATAGTCAAATCAGGGAGGTTTTACTAGCTAACAACACCGATCCCTGGTCAAATATCCCTCAATGAGTTGCTTACCGTACGGTACGGTAAACAAAGGAGAACATTAACTAGGGTATGAGATATGGAATGAAATTCCCACGACCTTTACGTAAAACTGTGTATGCTACCTAAAGGTTACTTTTAAAGGTGGGAGATCGGCTTGTACTAATAAGCTCTGTGGAATGAACAATGGAAGAAACTGAAACAACGAAACTCTAGTTCATGCGAAGCGCATCGAGAATTATGGGTTCACATTGAAGAAACTACCCACTGAGCAGGCAGTTGAAATCAAAAGCAGCTTGACCTTCGGGGCTTTCATACTTTACCGTACCGACTATAGCTCTGAATGTGGAAAAATTCCCCAGTGTGTGAACCAACCCCTGACGGGAGATATGGACACTAGGGGCCAGTGCCACCACCTGCTGGGGGATTTTGGCGATTGTTCAAGGAGGTTACCTTCCTATAGGCTATACAGCAGCTAGGACAGCTAGAAAGTTAGTTTCTGAACAGCTCAATTTTTGTTTCTCATTTGTTTTTTTGTTTTCGTGTGTGCGTTGACCCTTCACCACGCGTGTGCGGGTACACCAACGAAAACGCGAAACAAGTGCGACACGAACTTGTTTCGTGTTTCGTGTTTTCTGACGTCCGTGTGCGTTCGGCTTTAGTGCCCCTTCAGGAAGTTCAAGAAACGTAGTTCCACTTGGGGAGCAGAACTTTCGAGAGTATACGGGTAACGAACGCTTGCTTTTTGCCCTTCGACTCTTCGCCAAAGTGTAGAGGGAACTTTGGAAAAAAATAACTTTCACAGCACATGCTGAAGAGATGTTACACCTGCGTCTATGCGGCCCACCCTTAAATTTTATCTCAGTACAATGCATATGGATAATACGTGGAGGTATACATTATCTGATCAGACAAACATGCACTACGGATTGCATTATACTTTGAGACGATTTAAACGGCGCTCATCAAAATTTGCGAACCAAATCTGAGATCAATACAGTGCTTACGGTTTCGTGCTACACTTTTGCCCTATTCGCTCCCTCGCAAGAAGTATATGTAGCAACTTTTATTTCCCCAGCTTGACGGTGACATGAATCAGCTCTTGAGATGAAAAATCGGCCGTAACTACGGTGGGGGGGGGGGGGTATTACCCGCCCATTCAAAAACAAAACAAACAAACAAACAATTTTGATTATTCCCCGCTCCCGCTCCAAGTTTTTTACAAATCTTTTTCCGTTACAAACCTTCACAATGGGCCCACACAACTGGACCCTTTCGAAACATAAATCCTGTCTCTCCGAACTATTTAGACTTTCCAGATGGCTACGGGCTCGTGGAAAAATGGTAAATTGTTCCTTGACTGACCCTGACTGCCTGAGCAATAACAGAATTAGTTGAGGGCGCTTGGATGAAAAAGAGTAATGACTGTTGGTAAAACATTCGATCTTGCTCAAGATTTCATTTACCATTTACCACTACCAGAACCCACTAAGTTACACAGAATGCATAGCAAGTACGAAAAGAGATCTAATGTGTAACATTTGTAAAATCAAATGTGTGTTCCGTTCTTGGGAAGTTCAAATCCACTTGCAATACCTGAGAGACTGAGACCTCTAGTTCTTTATCTATACTAGGTAAGCCTAATCATCAAAATACAAGGTGTTATCAAAACGCACAACATCGCATATTTATCTCTAAACATCGGAATCAGAAATTGCAAGTAACTTGCTTTAGCCCTTACATTTATAGACGTCTCTTGGACCATGTAATTATTCCAGGCAGTCTCTTGCAGTTTGTCTGCTAAATTGTTGAATTGTAGATGGTGCCTATAGTCGTGACCAAGGTTATATGTGGACGTATTGGAGTATAATAAAGATAATAATTATTAGGCCTTGAAAGGAAGTTGCTTAAAGGGGAAATGCAGTCACCCCAACTTGAAGAAGTGTAGTAGACTGTCATGTTTCGTGATTGGCTCTTGAGAGTCATGTGACAATATTTTTCCTCCTAAAATGTGAAATTTACTAAAAGTAACTGATTGGTTTACCTTGAATATGCAATACTGAAGTCCTAAAATATTTTGAAAGATACTTTGAAGAGAAATAAGAAGAAAATTGTGAGATCAAGTTGTTGCTTCAAAATAAGTTTGGGGCGACTGCACTTGCCCTTTAACGACGCTAAGCTACCACGAATGTAGGGGGAGCCTGTAGCTTATGAATTACAACTTCACGTCGGGTCGGATAACCAACTCAACAATTTAGATCAAATATGGTATCTTTTGAAAGGCCAGTTCAGATGGAAAAACCGTAGAATTCTCTTGGACCCCGTTTGAGATCGAACACTCGACCTCCCGTTTGCTTGGCTTCATCACTTCAAATGTCACCGCCTTGATCCACTCTCGGCCATACTGCCACAGCACCGGAAATGCATCGATATATGAGGAGCCGTGTCTAATCTCAAAGTTACGAAAGAATAATCTTTTGAGAGTATAAAGTCCGTTTTGAATCACCAACATTTTCAAACCAGTTTATAATCAAGTTTGGATATCCAGTGGCATGAAATGTACACGAAAGTGTATGTGCACATTTTAAAGACACCAAGGGTCAATGTCCGTAAGAAGAAATCCGAATGAAATCGAATGAAACTAACCTCGATATATCTCATGGGTGAGCTCAACAAAAGACTTTTTGATTTACGTGCTTCGATTACACCCGCTTCCAATTAAATTGGAAAGTAAAGACAATACCTCAGCATTTTTATGGATCATAATCATAATTTACGGTCAATGTGTCGATGGGTGGAGAGGAAAAGTGGTAATGATGTGCTATACTTCCATGCTTCAGTCAGAGAGTTGTCACTCGGACTCCATAGCTTTCTGTTGCAGTTCCTTTGTGCTTAGGGTTTTACTATTAAAATAAACGTTGGCAGAGAATGCTCATAGGAAATTGGCAAATAGCGACAACATCATTTTAATTGCCTATAGCAGATGTGACCCGGCGCGAACATCGTCTTAATCGTTATGTTGTAGACAGACTTGGCAAACTCTTTCTCAGAGCATTAATTCCACCTATTTGCCCCTATCATGTTACAGGCCTATATCACTCTCACAATGTGGACTTGACTTCGAACCAGTGCCCATCCTGGGATCTGGTGTGGGTAGTGACCAGTCTACAGTATAGTAGTGTTGTACCGATACTGCAATTAGCCGATACAACTGATACCGATATTTCAATTCCTAATATCTGTTAATTAATACCGATCCGATACCGATATTTGGGGAATAAGCATTCTGCATACTAATCATTGGCTACCGGGCACCACAACCAAGTGTCGTCTCATTTTGATGAGGTAAAATATTGGAATTTGTATTAAAAATACTCAAATAGTGTGTCACTTTCAGGACCTATGGAACTACAAATATCGGTTGGGTAATATCGGTATTTAAGGTAGATTTTACGATCTACCGATACAGGGCGAAAATGGGGAATATCGGACGATACCGATTCTGGATACCGATTATCTGTCCAACACTTGTCAACAGACAAGCAACTGGATAGGCTATGTTATTACGACTGGAGTAAGTATAGAACACTTCTAAAACCATACTCTGCAGTCTATTATCTAATGGTGCATACTGTAGAATTGGGAGCGGAAGGGCACATAGGGGAAGGGAACTTTGTCTGTCTACACAACACAGACATTGTTATGATTCAAGCTGACACTCACCTGTAGGTTCAATCGGTTTGGCCTCGTAAAAGCTATAATACTGTGAGTCCATCATAGACATCAAGAGTAACATTTATGTAAAAAAGCGTCATGAAAAGAAAATAAGCACTCAATCCAAACTCACATAGGCCCTAACCTTAATAAAACAAGATAATATTTTTCCGGTTTCCACGCAATCTTGGCTACAATATTCGGTCTTAACTTATGAAAAATTTCCGTTTCTAGGTTGTCAAAATAAAGAGTAGTTAACAAATCTGATGTGGCAGCCAAATTCCAAATAAACACAAACGGTGTCCTTGTAAACCTCCTTACTATGGGATATTTAGGTCTACGCAGTTAAGTCTATTAAACTAATTATTTTTCCACTTCTTAAGTTCAATGTACGGAAATAATACGAATCAAAATTTGGCTGTGAAAATGCTGCCTATTCTTCTAACCATACTTTTTACTGGAATTTAGCATTTATTGTATACAAAATTTCCATACCTTTAAAAACATGATGTATTTATGTGTAAAGAATGATAGGCAATTCAAAATTATGGTAGCTGGATAACTTCATTTCCAAGAAACATTATCTTTACAGAAAGAAATTCACTGTTTTGTTGCTTAAGAAAAAGTTTTTCTCCCACCCCACCACCCTACGTTCCAATTTGAAATGATGTAAACAATCAGTACCCCTTATTGTATGGATTTTGTTTTATTTTTTTGAAAGTAAAGATACTGCAAGAGTTTATAGGAGGGTCAAAATGTTTTAAAATGATAAGATGTTTTCGTTCTATGAATAATGTTGATGTAATGTAAACGAAATGTGCCCTTTCAGAGATCGGAGGCAAGCATGCAAGGTATACATGGCGACAAAGATTGCTGGTTCCATTCCTGACTAGATCATTATGCTGTGACCCGCTTTATTATTATGGCCTCGTCCATCAAATGAGTTAAAGGGTTTTGCCAGGGACTAAATTCAATGACTTCAATAAATACAGGTAATTTTTTGTTGAAGGAGATACTAATTTTCAAAAGAAATGTATTTTTCTAGAGGTACAATGCATTATGGGGAATCTGTGAAGTGTGATGTCATTGCGGCACATTGATTACACATAGCGTTGTATTTCTGTATGACATTGACACCGCTGAAGGGAATATTTAACAACTTTGTTTGCTATACCTTAGATATGGTGTATTAGTATTATGCTACAGTTACATAGAAAGATATTCAAACATTCCAACTGTATCAAATTGCAAGGAAAAGCAGGACATTCAATGAAAGGAAAGGAAAGGAATCTGAAGCAATGTGCCCACTATACATTTTGTAACATTGGTGAGAATTGGAGGTATTTTTGGACAGAATAGCCAATCTTTAAAATGAAATATCTTGAGATAGGAATAAAGTATTGCTACAGGGTTTGAAGGACATGAATTGCATGGACCTTTTTTCTTTTTTCATGTGAGACCATTGTGAAATGCGAAATGCCAATGAAATATGCCTTTATAAAGGGACTGGTGTGGTAAGTTGCCAAGTTGGGCACAGTGTATACTGTTGCCGCCTGAATGACGATCATCATTGGCCAGGGATGATATTTAACACGCTTTTGATGGGTATTGGTGAATTGTACATGCCAAATACTACTGCGTTTTCGTTATTCTCAAATTATCTTTACGTGATTACAACTAAGGGACCAATTATTCGGAAACCACTGCTAATCCCAGCAGGGGACGAGGCTATTACACACACCCTTGTATCCTACGCTCATCCGTCTCATTCTGATACATCCACGCGAGATGATTGTTATGGACATTTACCATGTTAGGTTCGCGTGAGTCTTTTCAGTCTTGAAAATTCCCGCACTGGATAATGAGGCTGTATAATGGGACGGGAAATATTTGTTATGTCAGGATAATTACAGCAAACATTTCGGATAGTTTCCATTTCCGAGAGGACCGGTAATTAACCGTATTAGTAACAAACGTTTGATAACATAAAAGAGTCAAAAGATTCCATTGACTTCCAATTGCGTTTACAAGGTCATCTGATGCCCACTGACATGGCTTTCCTTATTCCTTGCAACTGCTCAAATTGATGCCTCCATGACAATAACTACTTATGACCTAAATTAATGCTTCGGAGTTAAATCAGGGATATGCTACTCAAAGTGTTCCCTGTTTTAATGTAACGGTCTTTCTATGACTGTGAGCTGACCCTGATGTGAGGAAAGTAAATATGAAACTTCTCGAGTCAGTTGCCTACATCGAAAAGAAAACACATAACCCATGTGTTTGATAATAATAGGTGCAACAGTGGGATGGATACTGATCAGGTACAAGTGAGTAATGCGAAGTTACCAGTGCCTCCGAAATTTGCTCTTACCCGAAACAATTTAAGATTTTTGCCTGCAGAGGGAAATAGCCCTCATGCAGTTTTACAGAGAAATATTTATCTTCGCTTTTGGTTACTAATGACATGTTAATGTATGGGACCGTATGGGTGCAACGACTTTCTACACAAACATTTGATTTAATACATTTTGTTCAAGGAAATATGTTTACTTACCAGTCCTTGACAATTGCTGATGGCCACCCGTGATATACGATGACCGAATAAATGTCCAGTATAATGGCAGTCATCCACGTATCTATGACGACTTATTACACCAGTTCTGTCCTCTCTTTCCACAACAAAATGCGGACTAATGAGTTTTGTATTTAGGGTCAAGTTCATATGAAAATGTGTATCATATGCTTGAACACTGTAATGAATAACTTTATCTACCACTGGCTCATACCCCGAATCGAGGTGTCTCCGAGTCCTTTTTCTGCTATTTATTAAATCAAATGAAAGAAAATCTCCTCTGTGATTCACCAACTTCGGTACGACAAGTTCGTAATGTCCAAACTTTTTGATCATTTCATCTGAGAGGAGAGAGAGAGAGTAATGGAGATAAATTTTAAGAGAAAACAACGATAAAACTTGAATAGTCACGATATTACTAATAGTAACAAATGTTTATCTTGAAGTGAGATTCTTTAATTAGGTTAGTGCAAACCAGGTTTAGGGGGCATAGCCGCTTGGCTCATCAATTGCCCTATCCCAACTTAATCGTACGGATGAACATCGGCAAGATTCGTCCTCTTTTCTGACAGGCGCAAATCCTGGGGCAAGGAGGACGTGATAGTGTTCTGTGTGTAACGACGCAAGGTATATTACTCACTCCCTATCTTGCTCCCGGAACCGCATCCCGACGGACTATAGGGTGTGTCTCCAGGCAAACGCTGGGAGGTGGGGGTTCTTGCTCTGCACCCAGACCAGACGGCAGGGATTTGATCCAGACACAATTCGATTGCAAGGGATACGGACGCTCTTGACGGAACGCCAGACCAAATCTCCACCACTTGAACTCAGTCATATTTGACAATTCGTTTGTATCATTTTGTACTCATAATAGGCCTATCACCCACTGATTCTGAAAGATGATCACCGATAATGACTGATAATGACGTTAACTCTTACTTTTACTCAGGGGGTTTGTAATCTGAAAGCCGGTTCGTACTTCCAAATTTTCAGGCGCCATAAAGCTATAAGAACCATACATGTTTTCCTTGCTCTTTCTTCAATAAGAGACATAGCTCAGAGTTGAAAAGTGCTGAACTTTCATAGCTTTATAACGATGTACTGAAGTATGAACCGTCCTTTACCTATGACCAGATGTTATAATCGTTGTAAAATTTATTACCACATTGCACTCAAAAGAGAAATAAGGTGAAGGGGCATGGCCCAATGCCCACTCTCCTAAATACGCCACTGTACCTTAGCTTAAGGTAAATATTTGAAGCTTCGGATGTAGCAGTGCACAGGATTAAGAAATAACACTGGCTTGTCCTTTCCAAGTGTGAGGTATGTGAGATGCTTTTTGAGTAAAATTTTGCGTCACTTGTAACATAATCTCAACACCGTCGACGGGGAAGGTATTGACCTCCGTAGAGATGGTTACATCTGAAGACATGGCAAGGAGAAGGGCACACAACTGTATAAATTACACAGCCAAACTTTTGACATTTGTAATGGGTCATTGGATGTTACTACTTCCGTGGTAATGGAGTTTATTCTGAAAGATTTCAGGCATGGTATTACCTTCCATACTACAACTACTGTGAGGTTCCCTCGAAAATATTTACATCCGTCTAAATTTGTCATAGGTATATACTGTTGTGCTTTGATTTTACGGATTGAATCTAGGTTACAAGTCACTGTAGCTCCTTGACATACAAACAATAGCAAACTTTACAATCTTTTGTTATTTTTTGAGACAAAAGAGGAAAGAAAATGCTCTATTGACCGTTTCTATGATTCATACTAGTGGATATCCTTTGATCAGCGGAAATATTGCATTGAATATGAAGCAATTGTGATTAAATCAACCGTTAACAAGTAGAGTTTGAATTCATGCAACAATAGTGCTACCCGAGGTTAACGTGTCAACGTGCCTTGTAAACATTCAAGGTGTTAAAATTTACCCAACTTCTTGTTCTTTACACAATTGATGTTGCTATATATTGCTGTTTGGGTAGCAACATCTTGTAAAGGACATCAGGCTATAATTCAAAAATCTTGTGACAATTGAGATACCTCTTACACGCGTGTCGACCTAAATTGACATATTATAATATTAGACTGCAATTACTGTACAACAATAGTTCGGCTTTTGTTACCTGTAGATATCTTGGTCTTTACCTAATCAAGGTTCGGAATAGGTTGGAACAACTCCAGAGCTTGTATATTTACAGAGGTGCTATCCCAACATTAAATGATGCTAATTGCTTAATTCCCATATTGCATTGCGTGGAAAAATTTCCCAACTCGTCTGTTCCAGTTCAAACTAGGATTCGTGCTATGGCTTCAGATTCAAATCTTTTCTCTGACTAATTGCCAACTTCCAGTAGCGAGCTTAGGCCATTCTGGGTCTGCTCATGGAGCTAAGCCAACTTTCAAACATGAAAGCAACAAAATAGTCTCCCTCCGTTGCAACATCTCAACAAGTTGCGCTCTTCCAAAATGTATTCACCCTCCCTGACATCCGAACCGGGAGGAATGCTAAAACTAAAGGAAATTACTCAACGTTTATGGGTTGCAACTTTGCGATCTCCAACTACAGTATAAAACGGATCTTTTTCTAAATATGCTAGATGAGGAACTTATCCCGTCCTCTCACCTCCTATATTCAGACAGTTCACTTGCGAGCAAGCTTCCTGCAGCGGTCTGCAAAAACTGGCTCCTAGATGATCTAAAGAAGCTATATATGAGGTCCACTGGGACTATTTCGGCGTTGTTGACAATTAGTTAGCTGCGATTGTCTTAATATTAACCACTTTTAGCGCTCCTCAACATCTGTCAGTGGATGATTTTGGCTGCAGCGATGGTGGATTGACCGTTCCCCCAGTGTAGTTCAAACCCTGGCTTCCTCGTATTTTTGTATTAGACGACAGAGCTTAGTGCTTACACACCTTAGGGGGACTTGCTGTTAATTAGATCCATTAAAGCCATAAGCAGTCACATTCATTTTGAAATGCTTGATCTCTCAAATACATTCTCATTGCCCTTACAAGTAACTTTCAGCAACAAAATATCGCGCGATTTAATACACCATAAAGTATTTCACATACAGGGTATGCTAATTTAAATAATAGGAACAACGTGCCTTTAGGCCTTTGGTAATGTATCAAGCAGCCAAAAAGGAGGTTTCGCAGCTATTTGCAGACGCTTGTTTGTCCTGAATTTAGTTATTTTTTTTTTTCATTTTAGTATTTTGTTCCTGTAGTTTGAAGACGTTAACCCTCTTCGGAGTAATTTAAGTAATTTGGTTTTACCAGCACAACTTCCGAGGAAGGTCGTCTGAGGACCCTGGGCCCATTTTCACAGGACCCCCGGGCTCTGAAGAGACTCCCGTGAACTCAACTGATGTGAAAAGCTACTTACTAATATTTAAAGTGAAAACGAAAGAAGGAAAGTTAACAACAGATTTGAACGAGGAAAGGAATAAGAAAGAGAAATATCTGAAAGGTTATAACATGCCATTGACTAGAAGGCAACCTGTCAGAAGAAAAACGGCCAAATAGCGGACACGTGTTCTAAAATATTAGGCTTAAAACAGCTGCCAAGCCGTGAAAGCAAATAGGAGACGACAGATGTAATTACTGGAATGTAACTGTCCTCTAACTCAAGATATACTGTGTCAATTCCGCTGCACTTCTGTGTCATTTGAATAGAATTTAGGCCCTGCAACTGTTTATGTTTTGTGCTTTCTTGAAACGCGATTTATCATCATATTTGCAAATTGGTCTTCATTATGCAACAAGAATCAGCGTTCGTAACTAACTGATGCAGGAAACAGACCAAATTCTGTGTTCTGATATCATTAAAATGACATGAATGGCCGAAGTATACAATCGAGTGATGGTAAAATGTACAAGTTGCGAAGTGCATGACGTCCAGCTGGGAAGATACCAGTAGGTCCTTTTTAAAGGCCTTGGCCTTGGAATATTTATTTTTCTAGACTAAAGCCCCATCCACAATGTGAGCGATACGGTACGGCACGACGCGATACGACACGATAACAACGTCGACAGGCCTTTCACTCTGTGAACTATGTAGAAACTGCATAATCTCGACTATGTTCCAGTGCCCGATTAGTCATGTGATCTACTATAATGACTAATGACTATTTTCCTCACGATTGTTCACACGAAATATCGGCGACAAGTGGGCTTAAGGTTGATGTGACATCCCCCCCCCCCCCAACCATGACGTTCCTACTGCTGCTAGCAACTCTCGGCCCAAACAATTTAGGAATAGCCCTTGAGTTCTAAATACAGTTGATAATTGCACTGTGATTGGCATTTATTCAAACAATACACTTTCACTCTGGTTGGTCAACAATGACTTGTACAGTCAGTTATATTCCCAATAAGGCTCAGATACACTGTGTTTGACCAGGAATTTGTTAGAACCTCCACAGGCTGGTTTGACAATATTGTCTCCAGTAATTTCAACTCAGTGCAAGCTACCGTGGCTCTTAGAGGCCTACCAGACAGGCGGTTTGATTTAAATTGGAGGAGGGGCTAAAAGTTAACCTAGTAGGGAGAATTTTTACTGTCTGCCAGGGTGAAATTAGAGAACCTTCAAGTTGAACTTTTTTTCCAACTCTCACGTTGCGTCTCACCGTACCGTATCGTGCCTACTGTGAAAGGGTCCTAATATTTTGATGTTTTCAACTTTTTATCGTCTTGTGTCTCGTCGCATTGCGACTGGCGTGACGACACATACCCGAGAAACGGTAAATGGATTACAGTACTAATAAAAAGTTATCAAAAGTCGGGTGGTTGCCAATTCAAAATAGTAACTCAGTCATCTTAGAATTCTTTTCAACTTGGAAGGCTTCTTCAGATGGGAAATCGTAAATTTGAGAATCTCATCTTACTGTGACCCACTGAACCGGCTGGCCATCGATTCCTAAACTTCCTGGTTTTTACCTCGTCACCTCGTCGATTCTTTTGCTCCGAAGGTTTACATGTCACATCGGCGCGCTCCGATTGCCATGCTGCCATGCTGACCGTCACAACTCATGCGCAGAAGCTGCGTTTACTGTATAGTGCACTACAGTTTGCCCGCTCAGCGGACGTGTATTACTCCTGCACCTATATTGGCAGCACTCGTAATGCGAGTATGTACGCCAAAAGAGGAGTACATGAAGGTAACACTGCAGTAGGTCCTGCCACAGATAGGGCCGCTAGGGCCGCCATTAAAGTCGTACTAGGGGTTATTGCAGCTTTTTATACTGTTGTCACGGACTTCTTATATACATGGACAGAGCATATTGCACTAACGTCCTATGCGTAAATTGTCGCCACCTTGTACGTACACGAGTAGGCTTACCAATATGGCTGCCTGCTATAATCTTGTGTGTAAAAGTTTGGACTTGCTCAAGTGGCTCGGTATCGGCAAATTGTGTGAAAAACTTGTAATATTTTCGAAAGAATGCAAGCTCAGGTCAAATTCATCAAAAAGAACGGAGAACTGTGATATTGTTCTTCCATTCATACTGATATTTTGTCTGAAATGTTGCAGATTCATCGTCAAATTGGGCAAATGGTGGCAACCCGGCGGCCATCTTGGTTAGCCTAAATTTGTGCGAACGGTGGCGACAGTATTGATTGCGCAATCCTCTGTCCATGTATTTAAGTCCGTGACTGTTGTACATGAATGACTTCCTACACTGAACCTATTCATCCCACACTTCCTGTCGAAGAACATAGTATATTGAAGCCCCATGGGTCGTGTGCAGTGGATATTTGCAGCAGGGAGCTGCCACGGAGCTCTCTGTTTGCAGTTAGCGTTGATTTTTCGTGGGAAGGCGACAAGGCGACGCGAAGGAACTCTCTCAAGTGGGTAATTGCAAACCAGATCAGTAGTGGGAGTATGGCCCCAAATCAGCTTAGGCGTATGAGAAGGGGGCAGGGGCAATGTGCCCCCAATTTTTGGACAACCTCAAATTTAGAGTAATTTGGGCAAAATTTTTAAAAATCGGGCGAAATTTGTAGAAATTCGCGCAAAATTTGGCTAAAACAAGGCGAGATTCGGGCATAAAGACTTGCCCCCCCCCCGAAAAAAATCCAAATGGTCCCATACGCTAATGCCCTAATGGGACTATACATGGCAGTCTTTGAAGTCCCGAAGTCTTCACGAAAGAGACAACTAAAGTCTGTAACCTTCTCGAGTAGTTCAACTCCAAGAGCACAGTTGCCTGACGTATTCTTCGATCATGGTCTGGGAAACGACATCCTCGCAAGACGTTGGCATCACCCTAGCCATTGAAATATGATTTATTGAAAAAGTGTGGTAACCTTTGAGATGTTTACATGTGGTGTCTGATGTGATGGATGCAGAGAATGGCCAGGTAAGATAAACTGTGTTAACTTATCTTCTAGAAATGCTTGCGAAATCAGTTCATAGAAATTACCATGAAACAAACAAAAGTTAGCGCAGGCACGACTGAAGCAAAGAAGACAAAGGCTGTAGCAAAGAGATTTCCCTGCTTCACTAAGTGTTCATTAGTGTCCCCTTCTGTCATGTCCCTTTGGCTGCAATTGTTGATTGTTCTAGGAATAGTTACTAAGATATGCTGCCCAAGTTATCGGCTACCTTACGGTCGGTTTCCGCCATTCCCTGTCATTAAAAGGGTTCTCAGTCCATGACATGGGGTATGCTACAGCCCAGTGTCCAAGTTTATAAGAGTTAAATCGGTAGTACTAATGACTAATGTTACGTATCACATTAGAAGACTTGCCACAAAAGTAATATACACGAGGGATGTAACCCCTTGACCTCATAGCGACCTTTTGGCGACAGCAACTTCCAGTTCGACTGCATCACAATCACATATTCATAACCAATAATTGCAATATGTGTGGTGCATATTATCACACTGCAGTGACGTCAGAACTCTGATAATTGCATGACATAAATCTCGCTGTCACAGTCAGGTGTTTAAAATTACGCAAACTTTGAGCAAACTGAGATTGGTCTACAAATTCAGAGGAAACAGTTCAGCCTCAGGTAGTAAATTTTGAGGTATGTCTAGGCTGTAGAGGTCTTTGAAACTGACTGGGACGGCGCTAGCACCTGTGTAAGTGGCAGATCAACGAGCCTTCAGACCCCCGTTCTACAGTTAATTTAGCTCACGACAAGAGAAGGTGATGGTGTTCAACTTTCTAGTTCTAGGTGAACCGTTGGTCCCATGTCCTCTCGTGATTGCAGCACATGCAATTGAATCATATGGTAGGAAATAGCCCACAGAACTCTTTTGAAATGAAGGGGATAGTCTGCGGGTGTGTATTTTGACCTTCTTGACAATACAATGAATTTGACCATCCTAAGCTGTGAAAGTCGAGGGAGCAAAGTGCAAAAGTCGATGTGCAGGCCAAATACACAGCAAAGACGGCGATAAGCAAAGTATGGGCAATACATTTCAAGACTTACCGTGGTCTTTTGAGAGCTGCACATACTTGTCACACAGTAAAACCTGCAAGAGGTTTAGCATCCATAACAGAAAAATCCAGAACTCATTGGGATCCATCTATAGTTCCAATTCTGTTCACCTTTCCGTGAAGATCTTTTTCTAGTTTCACTTTCAATTTCAGGTCACAACTCAGGAGGAAGTCTCTTGTGAACCCAGAAAGAGCTTATTTTGGTCTAAGACCATTAACAAGCTTTCCAAAGTTAATTCTTTCTCCTTTCTCGTTTCCTTCAAGATGGAACGTACCGAATATTTTCTTTAAACTAGAAGAACTCTGTAATTCCGAAACGTAAAAAGTGAATTAACTAGCTACCTGCAGCCACTTTTCGATAACAACAAATTTTATTGCAATTCACGGACTGGTTGGTTTTTGATAAGCACCTTTCCGCTAATAATGACTTCCATAATGAACATTATAATTCCACCTCACATCCTATTACATTGCATTTGCACTTTTCACCATTTCCCTCCTTCGTTATCCATTCTCGTTGGTCTCCAAAACAGAGTGAATAACACCCAAGACCGAGCACTTTGCAGTAAACGATCCAGTGAATAGACAAACTGCAATCACCAAACAAGAAACGCCTTGTCAGACGACGTCGAATGAAAACCCTTTGAATGAGGTATATGTACACGGCAACCTCGATCGGGATTCCAGTCCAGAATGTAAACCGCGTGTTCAACGCAAGTCTTTTTAAAAACAGGCGAACCACTCACTAGTACTGCACTACTCAGTACAAGATAATAGTGACTTTGGTATACATAGGCTAAATTGGTATGTACCTCCTACCTCCTGTGGTGGTTTGCGATCATACAGAGACACGGGTGGTGCCGTGAAATGAAGATAAAATCTAAGGAGATGGTGATGTCATTGCATTTACAAGAGCTTGGTGACGGTATACGTACACTTCAGTCGATCTATTATACGGGTCTACCAGAAAAGTGAAAAGTAGAACTCGACCGATTCTGATCAGCAAGGAAAACCCCTACAAGCACACAATGTAAACCCTAGAACGTACTTTCTAGCTGGACAACGGAGTATTTAAACCCTCGGCAGATGTCGGACAAGATTAAAAATACTATACCCCGTGCGTGTTGTGTAGGAAAACCCTTAACGTGTTGAGTTGCAAGGTGAACAAGGTAAACCGGTTAATACCCTGCAGACAGCAAACAGGAACATCCGCGTGTCGTCATTGGACCATAGTGTATGAGTAGGCGGGGTTTTGGCTGAGGGTGGAGCGATGTGCTCAAACAACCATGCAATGTAAGTTCGTGTATAAACTTTCCGGCAAGTTGCTGGAACAGTCGTTATGCAGGCCATCTTATGTCTGGTAAGGCCTTATGTATTCGGTTACGATTGTAATGACACTGACACCCTAAATGACTCTGCAAACAATTAAAGCACATGAGCCAGTCAACAATGACCTCAGCAATCAGGCATACATGCACTCAAGGAGTGCATACATGCAGTTGGCTACATCAGGGGTCAGCATACTGGGGGTCGCGACCCTTTTGAGGGTCGCAAAAATATCTCGGAGGGTCGCGAAAGGGATTCCGGAGCGAAAAATAATTGCCAAATTTCTCATTAAAAATAAGCAATGGGAGTGATTCTAATCTAAGAACCAGTGATCTGCTGTATTAACACTGCATAACCAAGTCATATCAAACTCCTCTCACCAACCCGTCAATCTGGGGGCCACGAAGATTCCTGAGTAGAAAGTTCGGACCGCCAAGCAAAAAAATTTGGAGACCCCTGGACTACATGACAGTTAGTAAATGAGACGGGATGGTTTTAGTACTTGACGGTACTGGCTACCGTGTACCTGCTGGTCCGAACAACTCTTTGCATTTACTTTACTAGACCACCGGGAAAACGTCTGATTTCCCTCTACTTTGAGACAAAACGGGCTTGGTATTCCTTTCACAGGGGACTGAAGGAGCTGGGGGTAAAGCTCTCCCAATAATTTTCAGATTGGACATTTTGTTCAAAAAATTATCATGGCCTGTGCCTGAGATTTGCCAAAAAATTTACTGCGTTAAAGTGATACCTGAAGTCTAGAATTACAAAAATAAATATTTTAGAGGTGGAAAATGAATCTTATCCATCCAACCCCCATTGTCATAGCTTGTTCTGTTGCTGAGGTATAAAATGTTGAAATTTATTCACTTAATTTGAGATTTAGTCCATTGCGCAATAATTTGTGATATCCTTCTTGTACATCTCACATGACCTGTTTTTATTGCTTTTAAAAAATTAAAATGTTTATATGACCTTGAAAAGCTTCCTGTTTCTTGCATAGCATGTTGCACAGAGAGGTGTTGCACAGTCAAATCACCCTATGACAGTAAGACAGTGATCACATTTTGGCAACAAGGTTCAGTGGCTTTTGAAAAAAAGAGACAAAGAAACACTAAAACTATAATTTGAGTAGTACAATTAAAGGGAAATATTGCGTTTGTTTTACAGAAAATTTTCATATTTTTTAAACAAATATTAATAGATACAGAATGATAGACAATAGGAAAAACAGTAGATTTTTTTTCAAGAAATAAGGCCCTTACAGGAAGAAATTCAGTTATTTGCTGCTCAAAAATAATTTGTTCACCCAAACTTTTAAAAATTAAAATGATGCAACATCCTTTACTCTTGTAATGCATAATATTTTAAGGAGATAAATCTATTGCTAGAGTGTATTGGTGAGACTGAACGGTTTAATAATGATTTAAGGTATTTTCTTTGTAAACCGTGTTGGTGCATTCTAAACGCAATATTTCCCTTTAAGAATGACATCACAAATTATTGCACAATCTACGGTTTTAAATTGAGAGAATAAACTTCAACATTTTATATCTCAGCTCAGAAATATCCTGTGAATGTGGGAGATGGACGATTTGGATTCAAATTTCAAGCTTGAAACATACATTTTTTTAAACTTCAGACTTTAAGTACACTAAATGCTAACGTCTGAGGCTTTAGAGGCTTTAGAGTTTCAGCCCGCCAAGTAGTAGCCTGCCGACGGCCCCGTTTCATCAGGGATCTTACAGCTCCCTGGTTTCATTGTTGTTTTGTAAACATACAACGCGAACACAGTTTTTTTTTTTCTTTTTTCGGTGTTCTTTTTCTTCTTTTAAATAGAAAGTATGAAGAAGACAGTTTTCATTTACATGCCTTTAATTCATAATTTGTTTTATTTGTGGATTACTCTGCAAAAGACCTCAAGGACTCCAGCTAGTGGGGCTATCACTATCACGCCTAAGCTGCCAGTTAGGGGGTCTTCACAAACAGAAGGCTAGGTCTATATGTATGAAGGATGTAAGGTAGCAGGGATGATTTGTCGACATCTTAGGCAGGTACGGAATTCAAGGGGAAATGAAGATGGTCGGCAAAGCGAAGCTCCCGGGAACTCAGTGGGTTACTCAAGAAATTTTGAATACCGAGATGACATTTTTGGTACAGTAGGCTATTTTAAAATGGTTTAAGTATCGCTAACAAAACCACTAATAGTTATATAAAGCATTTTTTCGAACAATAAACAGTTGATCGGTGGGATTCGGGGGCTATACAAAAGGATGAGAGTGCTCTTCGTAAATGGTAAATCCATTACCGTATACACTCTCTTAATAAATAAATCATTAGTCCACTTCTTTTTGTGTGTGGGTGAGCGCAAAGCTGGTAACACATGCATTTTAAGCAAAGTTCAAATTGCCCATGCAGCTCGTTAGTCGTATTACTATGTACTAATTTACTTTACTTGTTTGCAACTATCGACGTTACTAACAGGTGCGAATAGTGCCTTAGAGCCCCCCCCCCCCATTCAGACAGAACCCAGTGGCATTTCTGTTACATAGGCTAACTGAAGATCGGGAGGACGGACCCTCCATAGATTACATCCGTAAGAATAATCAGTAGAATAATGTAAAGTGCCTAATCAGCTAATATAATGTGATCAACATGACCTGACGTGACTTGACGTGGTACGATGTAACATGACAGCTTTTGATAACGGTATGTTGTGATGCGTCGTGATGATGAAGGGCTTATAAGTTAATGAACTTATTGTAATGTAACGTATCTTAATGTAATTTATCCTGACCTGACGTTTCCTGACGTGACGTGTGTGTTGTGATGTAATGTGATGTCAAGTCATGTGATGAGACGCATTGTGACGTGTTGCGATGCTTCGTGATGTGTGACAATATAATGTCAATTAATGCACTAATGCAATGTTATAACTATGTAATGAGACTCTCGATGCGTCAGGTGATGTGATTTCACTTAGCGTCATGTGATGTTATCTAATGTACCATGATGATGAGTAACGTAATTTGTACCAAATATAGTGTAATTTAACTCAATGTGATGTGACCTACCGCTCCTTGTCATTATCTGACCGGACGGTGTTTTTTGGGGGGCGTGTCCTGAATTGACGTGATGTTACCTGACGTACACTCTTAATGCAAAAGAGTGAAATTCACTCCAAAAGAGACTGTAGTTTGGGTCCACTCCTACTAAGAGTGAAAATGTAAAGTGATATATCATTCCATGCGAGTGAAGTATCGCTCTATTTGGAGTGAATTTTCACTCCAACCCGAGTGAAATTCACTCTTACTTAGAGTGGTCCCAAACTGCAGTCTCTTTTGGAGTGAATTTCACTCTTTTGCATTTAGAGTGTATTGCGTGATAGACCTGTCTAATTTTCATTTCACTGAGAGGTATTTGCAACTGTGTCGCCGACTTATGGTTTAGTTGATCCATTTAACAGTGTGTTGGGAATAGCAGAATGAGCTAAATTTAAACCATGACTGCACTGAAGACCATACAATACATGTAAAAGATCAATACATCCTTAGCCTACAGGTTTGTCATCTGTGTCAATATCACTCTTGTTAATCCTCTGATAGCAGGTTGCTCTGATAATTCCCTTACAGCAGTAGGAGGAAAACTGTAAGCCTTCTGAGTCAACATAGCTGCATCCGTTAGAATTAACACTGCTGTTAAAAAGCTATTCCCAGAGACATGTTTAGCGAGTTCCCACGTTAATGACATATGGAAACATCGGGCTCTTGTGGCCAATGTCATGACCTACCGTTCCCGTCTTCCTCATAGAAACGACGTTATTTACTGTAATTTATGATTACGGTAGAATACTTATTTACCGATTTTTGACGGATACGACCAACATCAGCCAAAAGCAATAACAAAACTGCCGATAATCATTTCGTCCAATAGTTATATCTCTGTAATTGACCATGGGAAGTCCCGGTCTGATTTAATTTCAAATGTATTCAACCGACGGTGTTGTTTTTTTTTTCATACAGCAGTGTACTACCTACGAAACGAACAAAACAAATACAAATAAACAGACATAAACAAACAAATAAAACATATCTTTTAATATTGCGTGGGAAGAATTACCCACATGCATCCTTCCTATTCGATAACAATTTCAAGAGTTTTCTCAGTATTCATTGGCTGTGTTTTTTTTTTTGAACCTCTTGAAGATTCGATGTATGTCTCAAATGCATAGGTGTACGGGATCAATATTTCTGGGGGCAGGGGTAATTTTTGCCCGAATTTAGGCTTTTTGGACAAAGTTGCCCGAATTTTGCCAGCAAAAAGGTCATAATTTATTTTCTTGGCTGTCTCATTTACCCGAACGGATCCACTATTTTTGCCCGAATTGGGAGGGCATATGCCCCCTGACACCCCCTACCCCGCGGAGAGGACGAAGTTTTTTCGTTCAGCTCATCGCTGCGAAAAAAACAGTGGGCGGCAGCCTACAAAAGGGGCGGCAGCCACAGAGGCGCTACATAGGCTACCCCCCCCCCCGCCTCGTACGCCTAAGCTCAAATGCAAACCTATGCTTGTTGGATCAAGAAAACCGTGGGGGATTGCGATAAACTCCGAGCTTTTCTGACTCGGAGGCTTGGAGTTCAATCTCTCTTCTTGCAGGAATGGCTGCGGATGAGACGGTGACTGGCTTGGTCTCCCCTTTACTTCCATTCAGTTAATGTAGCCAAATAATGATTCATTACCGTTGATACTTAAGTGCTGTCAAATATAGCAACCGTCACAGTAAGTGGTATTTATCCTGTATAGTGACGCATCTCGCAACACTCCCTTAGCGCAATTCATCTGGGATCTCGAGGACCGTGCCTTACCCTGCCCTTTGGACCTCATTGACTGATTGACGTCACAGTAAAAATGTTCGAATGACGTAAGTGCGTGGTAACTTGAGTGGCACGTGCATACGGAGCGAAACAGAAGACTGTGTGCTTATCTGCTCCAAATGAAAACTCAAGTCCACAACCGAAACAAAAAAGAACATAAAAAGGAAAACTAGAACTGAAAGGGTGGTACCGGTATCATATATTTCATCTGATGTATCAAGGTTATTTTCGATGGATTATTTTACAGTTAGTGATCGAGTGGATTTCGACGATGGCATTTGAAGCAATTGTACTTAGAAATCGGGAAGCCATGGGTTCGAGTTCCTGTCGGGTCTTACCATGAGTAAGTAAGGTGGGTCCATTTTCCATCCAAAAGCAATCTGCACTGGGTATATAATGTTCCCATCTGCATTAGTCTTTTAAATTGAAAAGTCTTTGACCTAAAACATTGAATTCGAACCAGCTCTGCTTGCCTGAAGTTTTAATTCATAAACTAACCCTTATAGCTTTCTTCCCAGCCTTATGGTCATTTGGCGTGATAAAATAATCCCCAGTTACGAATTCATGTAAAATAATATGTATTTCATAATATATGACATCGATTCGTCTCAAGGCATCATCTCATTCACCACATAGTGTCAGACACATCATAAAGCACGGTCTCTTTAGAATTGTATATAGTGAGGGCGTGATAAATCCAACAACAAAACTTCTCCGTCAGGGAAAAGGCTAGAGTATGAGCAGGGTTTTATACAGGCTTCCCCTAACCGGCTTCCTAGAACAGAAGTTCCATTCAAATTGCGTTCACAGAATAGAACGCGGCTCCTAGAAGCAGGTACAGACAATACGTGTGTATCTGTGGCCACTGACCGTGGTCAGTTGAAACAGGGCTAGTCACTACGTCCTGACCTCAGTCTTAACGGGGCCCATGATGTCAAAGTACTTTGACAATATAATAATACAACCACCAAACCTCATCAATGTTCATCGTTAATGAACTGGAATCACTAGATTCTTCTGAGTGTTGCACACGTTAACCATTTCACAGTTAGTATATACAATGAGAGTATAGCCCTACCGATTTAATGTGGCTGGCTGGGTGGGTAGCCTCGCTGTATCATATACGTATGCAGTCACTATTATGAACAGTTTTTAAATAAGTGTACATTGATCATTGATTCATCATGTCAGTTTGGTAGGATTTTCCTCAGAAAATGCGGCTAACCTCATTTAAGAATAATACCAAAAATGCGGCATTCGCATAGTGTGCACACCAATGTACTTCTAGACTAATGTCGTGACTACCTTTTTACCATCTGTGTATCACGAGACATTTTTTTTACCAAAAGGGTTTTTCATGTTCTAACCCCGAGACATAACCCCATTCCCTTTTCATAAACAATACTCTTGAACCAACTTTTTCCGTATATGTATATCATTACCATGTATGCTATCGCAAGAGCGAGGTTTCGTAACTCTCCGCAGATTTATTTCCAAACTAGGTCTATGCTCTTCACAGAGATTTATCACGTGACAAATGTCATGCTGCCCGCCACAAGTTATGCGCAGATGTGTGCCTCAACGTTACTAATACGCGCGCACAGAGAGTGAAGAACTTTTGATAGTCAATCATCCAACAGAAAGAGAGAGAGGGGGAGAGAGTATCATGACTTCTTTCATTCTTTGAGAGCTTTCTACACCTACAGGTTACTTAACCAGGTCATCCAGTTTTGGCCAATCGTTTGGCTCTCCTAGGAAATTGTTGCATATGCACACATGTTCATTCCTAAAACCCTTCATACATGAGAATACGCACGACTGCATTTCCACGTTTACGTTCACAGATCAAGACCTCCCTGTAGGGATAAAGTACCCATAATAAACTCAAATGATGATGTATGTCTCTATCAATGAACTTGTGTTTTTATTACACATTACACTTTGCACAGGGTTAGATCGATCTGCTTAATACATCTGTTAAACTGTTCCCTGAACGAAATAAACTACGTACCCGATAGTTGTCTGATGCATGTTAAATGCATATGGTTGAAACCGCCATTGGTCATGTTCAGTCTAAGTTGGTCAGTAAGTTTGTTGTCTTTTGCGGGACGTAGCTCCTTTGGGGGCAGAACTCCTTCGGGAGTAACGTTTGGTTTCGCCTCTTGGCTCTTCGCCAGAGAGCCGAGGGGACTTTGAAAAAAGTCAGTCAAGTTGTCCCTTGAGGACGTAGCTCCTTTTGGGAGCAGAACTCCTTTGGGGTAAAGATTGTGTTTTCACCCTTCGGCTCTTTACCAGAGACAAGTCGAGGGGACTTTGCAGAAAGTATAGTCAAAACCTATTAATGTGTTATAGCAATCACGTTGGGTCTTGGTGTCCCTTTAGGGGGGTGGCTCCTTTGAGAGCAGAACTCCTTCGGGAGTAACGTCTGGTTTTCGCTCTTTCCCCAAAGAGTTGAGGAGACTTTGGAAAAAGTAACCACTAATGCAAGGATATCGAGTCTTATAGTTTCTCATCAGGAATCAAGGGGCGTAGCTCTTTCGGGGAGCAGAACTACTTTTGGCGGCACGTTGGGGTTTTTGCCTTTCCATCTTCCAGCCGAAGGGACTTGTAAGGAGTCACAGTGTCCCATCAGGGGACGTTGCTACCTTTTGGGGGGAACTCCTGGGGATAACGCTTGGTTTTCGCTCTCTGGCATCCAACCGAAGGGATATATAGGAAGGAAAGTTGTTAAAACAGTGGTAACCTGCTGAATAAAGTAACATCACTTCTGCCTTTGATGGTACTTATGCAAGGCTCATGAACCCCCTCGGGGTAACGTTTAGGTTTTCGCCCTCTAGCATCCAGGCAAAGGGACTTTTAGCAAAATATAGTTGTCATGTTGCTGCCTTACAGTTTGTCTTTACTAGTCCCCTAGTGCAGATCCTTTGAGGTTTAAAAAGTCAAAGGCGTTTCCTCCTAAGTTTGGTGTGATTTTGCTGATGTAGAAGGGATAAATCTCCAAAGTTGCTTTCTATGTTTCTAAAATCACTTCGTAACGTTGGTCTCAAATCAATAGTATTCCTAAAAATTGCCAGAATATCAGAATATTGAAACAATGGAAAATTAAAAACACTGATGTAGATTCCCCTGAGGTCATTTCATGACCAGCTCTTTCTCTCTCATGGTCATTTTCGGCGCAGGGAGTTGCCACTCTAGTCAGCTAGTGGCAACTTTCGGTTCGGTGTATTTTATTGATAGTGTCCGACACAAAATAGGACTTTGTCATTTGAATAAGTGTAACTCCTTTTCTAGAAAAACTTGGAAAGGGTTTAGATTATGATTTAAACTAATTCGTTACTTACCCCACTCCCCTTGCCCTTTGATGTATACACAGTTCATCTTCTAGTGATTTTGTAACATCAAGTTTACGCCAAAAGAGAGCTTTTATTCTGCCAGAGTAGAGGGCTGCGGTCATCGTATGTTGTTAAGTATATGGAATGGTATATATATATCTTTTATTAGGTCATTGCATTATACATCCATGTATCACGTACATCTTAATAGTACAAAAATACAATCTGCATTTCTTTTTAAAGGGCTAAGTACCCGATAGTAACGGGGTTCACTGAAAAATTAAGTGAGTACAAGTCATTTTCAAGGTTTCTTTATCTTTCTCTTTGAAAAAGGAAGATCACAAAACACTAGTGAATTTGAGTAAGACCTATGTGACGTCACAAATTATTACGCAATTAGCGTTTGCAAATAAACTGGCATATAATTCCACATTTCAACTTCATTTCTACAGTAATATAAACTTTATATAAAGATGAGAAAGAAAACACTTTTTTATTTATTTTTTTTTTTTTGGTCCCTATCAATGAAAACATGAATGTGTTTATCTTTCAAGCTTGAGTTTCCCTTTCATAAGAATGTCTGTAATTATCGGTCCAGAGCATGGGCGTCCGCAGAAAAAATTTGGGGGGGGATTTAATTGATCAAATCAGGGGAAATTTTTACTCCCAGAAAAGAGCTTAATTGCTAAATATTTGCGCCTTTTACAAGGGAGCAGGAATTTTCCAGGAGCAAAACCTATCTAAGCGTATCGCCATACGGCACTTCCCAGGCCTTGTGAGTTCAGCATCTATATTTTGAAAGCTTATGTTCTGGAAATTTTCTAGCGATATAAAAAATGTTGATGTTCTTCTTTTTCTTCAAGTTTTTTCTGAAGTTTTTGATTTTCGGGGGGGGGGGGCAAGTGCCCCCCTTCCGGACGCCCATGGTCCAGATATACTTTCTCCAAAGTCCGGCCCTTCGACTCTCTGGCGAAGAACAGGAGGGTCAAGACCAAACGTTTACTCCCAACGGAATTCTGCTCCTCAAAGCTACGTCCACAAGGGACAACTTAGACTGAACATGATCAAACTCTTGACCTTCAGACCGCTACATCTTAAGCCTGTCATGTGTAGTCCTATTCTAGACTGGCCGAATAGGACAGTTACTTTACACCGTCTTAGTTAAAAGGCAAAGAAGCGATCATATACCTATACCTTTTATATTTAATTTTCGGTCCATACATATACCTGTGTTGTCCGACATGAACCTTCCGAAGATCAATGTGGTTAACCATTTCCTGCGATATATAGCAAATGAGTAAACATCCTTCCGGTGTTGATGTTATTTAAGGGACAGTTTACACAAACTTACGCATTTTCAAGCTTCGGCAGACTGAAAAAAAAATCACAATTCATTCTTATCTTTAACCCTTATCTGACCAGTCAACTGGACACAAATAAGTATTACGTTCATTTATCGTCCATTCTGACACTCTCGAGTGTTTCAACTAACAAGACTATTTGTTTTCGACAACTGTTGGACAAACTTTGACCCAGTAACTACCTTCCTCCTTGAACCCCTTCCCAGTTAGACTATTAGAGAACTTACGGTACCACGTTACACCTTTGAACAGCGTTGCAATGATACTTCGAGAAGATTGACGTGGCTGACATATCTGCATATGTAGTTTGTGGGGCAAGGGGTTAGTTTGCACACTGATTCCGCACTGAACATGTAGCCTCTATAGGGAAAACGTTTAAACCGCATAGCCATTTGCGCAGGCTACAGCAAATACATAGAAGTGGCGGCGAAGACTTTGTTCCCCTGTCAATACGGTGGGGGTTAAAGTATGATTCTCCCCCACTTTGCAAGGTTGAAGTGTCTTATTTGCTGTGAAGCACATCAAACTTTTTCAATAAAATAACAGACTTTTTTTTAATAAAATGTACTTCAAAAACTACACAAGCCTTAGCATCAAATTGCATCTAAGGACCAGTAAACATTCATTTCCTTTTCAAAAAGGGAGGGGAACCCGGTTCACCGGGCCCAGCTAAGAACAACTTTCGATCCATATGGGTAAGAGTACATATCGCTGATGGTCAGTGGATGGTCTGGGGTTATATGAAGGAAGGGAAGTACGTCACAGTTACGTCATCTGAGCCAGCAGCAATTTCCAGTAAGGGACGTCTGATGTACACAGTTAGTTGACAAAGGACAGTGGATTTAAATTGAACTGAAAACAAGTTCAAATTAATTGAGCCCCCCCCCCCCTCCCGGGGGCCTTTATCAAGAGGACGGAACGAGCTGGCTCTAAGTACGTACCCTACACCCTCCTACTCCGGATGTGGAAAAAGTAAACATTTTAGGCTTCGAGTCCAATAAGCTCTATCATTTTGCCCTCGTCCGTGAGCATCACCCGCCTCAATAGAAAAAAACATGGACACACATCTCTAATACCGTGATATTGGAAAAACTCTCTTCCATGTGAAATAAAAAGTAAAAACTTGTTTGGTCCGTGCTTTAGGAAATATGAAGGTCATGTGATTAGCATAAATGGCATTATTGTTTATGGGAACTGTATTTGACTTTGACATGTATGTAACCATGGATACGGCGGTGACTTATGTGAAAAGAAGTAACTTCTAATAGATTATGCAAGAATGAAAGGGTGCTTGTTTCCTGTGTACTGACAGGGTCCGTCATCAAAGTGCAAAATGACATATAAATAGTCAATTTATCTTTAAGCACTTGTTGTACGTTGAGATAAGGCGGTGTCAGCCTCTAACGTGGTTTTAGCCACAACCTGACATGGTGCGCTCTCTTATCAGGCAGTCAGGGTGACGCATTGTTTTTGTGTATGTAGTTGAGTTCTTGAATATTCTACTTATTGGGGAAATGTGTCTTTTTATGTATTGGGAAGGATAGCGTTTTATACAATGGTTTGGGTAGTGGCCCCTCTTCCCGGTTGGTTAGGTGAGGGCCTTGTTGAGTAGTCGCCGTTCTAGGTCGTGTGAAGGGAACCCTCCTCTTTGAGACATTAAAAGTTTGAAGAAATTAAGGTCCTGGGATTGAAATTGGTGCAAGGTGTTCAACAATTAATAAAGTAAAATTTAATAAAAATGTTACTTTTGCGAATAGCCTGCAGTCGGAGTGAGTTGGGTGCATGTTTTATTTATTGGTCACGTATGTTATAAGATAAAACAAAAGCATACTCGTAACTCACTATTGGTGGTATATTCCTATAAACCTTAACCAGTGGTGGATCCAGAACTCATTGGGAGTGGTAGGGCGTAGCTCCTGATGATCAGGAGCGTACATATGGGGAATGGAGATGTGACATTCCCCAGTAAAAATAAGTTGGTCTCCATATGAGCCCTAGTCGGTCTTCAAGGTTAAGAAAAGGAGACGAGAGAAATCTGGAGGAAACTTGAATAACTCAGTGACATTTTCTGCATGAATGTGAAATGACTGAAATGAAACAATATATCTTGAGAGATGAGATTTATCTGTCCTCTTTCGTCCGAATCTGCTTCTATTGTTGTGTCATCAATACTTCTTGCAGGGCAGTTGTGATTATTGCTGCATAGGCCCATGCAACCCCCACCATTATTAAACGTCTCCTACCTACAAGTCCCCTGCAATATATATATATATATATATATATATATATATATATATATACATATATATATGTTGTATTTATATATATATATATATATATATATATAATATGTGTGTGTGTGTGTGTGATGAAAATGCTGATGTCCTAATTTTGAATCGAATAAGACCCCGAGAATCTGGCTATACTGGGATTTTAAAGTTTTGCAAGTTTCCGGGGAGGGACAGAGGCAGGCACAGATTAAGAAGGAATCTATACAGTTACATGGAAAATACATCGATGAAAAGAGGAGTGTGTAGAAAATTACAACTGGCATTTGAGCCCGATTGAGTAATTTGAGACTGTATATGTATATTCATGGAAGCACTACCTCGGAGATAGCATTCCCATAGTATATCCAGACAGCAAGCACTGCAATATACTCTGCATACAAAATCCAAGGTTCAGTCTACACTTGTGCAGAGGTGGTAAGACTAGAATACAGGAGATTATTAATTAACTATCGTTACGCCTTAAGCATCATAAGTAATAATTTCTGACACATAAAGACGTTCATGTCACGACAGATCTTTCCGTCGAATGAGTCTTTACCCTTTCACGCCTCCACGCCTCCACGCCTCCTTTTTTCAGGAGAAATTAATGTTACGATGAGTCTATGTCAGTATAGTTCTAAGTTTATCGGTAACACTTGTAGATCGGTGCATGGGTGGGGTTGGATAGGCAGGGATTTAAGGGTAACAAGGACTCAACAAAGCAAAAACGCGACTTGTAAAGAATTCTGTGCAAGGAATAACTGAATACCGCTTTAAGCTTATAGCACATAGTACGCAAAACTATTGTCATTTGGTGTTGGGTCAACATCCTGCATGATTTACCAAGAACGTCGGGTCGTATATCCAGGGGGTAGTGGCAGGCAACTCCCTGATATATCCATCAGGTAAAAAATACCTTCAAGGGGATAACTGCCCAGGACCTCGGCCTGAAGGGATAATGTTCTGTGAGACCATAGTACCGTAAAATGAAGCAAATTTGACAACCGGGATAGCTGTGAGAGGTAGCGGCTCGTCATCGTCATTAGAGAAAGTATGGTCTTAAATTACTGTGTACTGTACTGAACATTTCAGGTATTTATTGCGTAACGGTACATCACATAAAAAAATTTCAATTAGAATGCTGCAAACGATATGCAAAATTAGGTAGCAGTAAGTGGTTTATAAGGTTTTGGAATGTCCACTTTCTAGTATTCGCATTAACATCATTGCTGCAATTTTGATTATTGGGGGGCAATGGGGCAATGGGGGTTCCCGCTACCCGAAACCGAAAATTAATTCTGCGTGGGGCCTCCACAATATGCTCGACCATATCTGACGCCACCGTAGGCCTAATATCACATTGTTGGTGTAAAGGTCCAGTAAATTGAAAAATGTTTTCTGAGTGACCTCTCAACTCTAGCCGACCCACTGTAAGATTTATAATGAACATAACCAGGTATGGGCGATAAATTCTTTGGCAGTAGGGGAAGAGGAATTTGTGAAGACGTGTTTCCATGGTGACACTTATTTAGAATAATTAACACTGAACGTGGGGGTCATATTCATTTACTCAGTTTTCTCGTCACAAGATACATTAGAAAGAATTAAGAGCAAAAGATCCCAAATATAGTGATGAGATGTTAATTTTCTAAGACTTTGTTCAACATAGCCTATACGAGAGTGTATGATGAATTGGGGCTTGGCATCAGCATTCAGTCAGCAAAGCTCAAAAGTTTGAAGGGAGCAACAACAAACAGTATCGGATTCAGGATTTTTCATTACAGGGCTGATTCCAAACGCCCTAAATTGCAGGAAATCACACTCTAAAACAAAACTTTTTTTCATTAAGTCCTCCGTTTATCATGCGCGAGAGCCAGTAGAAGGGAAAGGGCGTGATAATCAGAGCTCTGAATTCGTTACTGCCCACAGAATATTAATCAGTCATCGTCGTTGTCTCTAACCAGATGTTGTAAAACAAAAATATTCTTCATAATAGCAACTTCTTCATAATTATAATTTTGAGGCAACCAAAGCCCACTGAACTGCATTCAAGCGGGCTTCTTTTCCGCATTTTTCCCGCTAGCCCCGGATCTGCAGCAGTCAGATGTACCTTGTATGCTCCACTTTGAAGGCTTCCCCTCAGTGGCTTACCGTGGAAGGTAATTGTCTCAGCATTAATTGCTATTGGGCAGCATGTGTGGATTTATCTTCTCAAGGCCAGTGCAAACATTAACATAACCCTGTCTCCATTCACACTCGCCCCATCATTAAATCGTTAGTGCGAGTAAGGCTAGCACAATGGTCAAATTGTGATTTCTATTTTTGTGGCCTGTTTAAGAGCGCTACAGTGACATTTTGGAGATAACCAAATGCTTTATTCTAATGGCAACATTTTTTATAAATACCCCAGAGCCTCCCCATGGGCTGCACCTCCTGAACTCTCAATGGAGTTTTGTCCCTGGACCACACCAAGGGGCCCTACAGTTTGTCCCTGGAGCCTATAACGCCTACAGGAGAGCGCTGCCCGTCACTCAGATGCTTACAGTGACTGCCAGTCCTCCATTTTGGTGTGTCCCTCCGGCGTACTGCTTGGGCCTCCAGTGCCTCCCCCCCCCCCGGCACACACACACTTTGAAAAGCCTGCGACGCCACTGACAGTGTAATGATAAACGATGGACTATCGGGCAATATCGAAACTCGTCGCAAACATAAATAAAGATGGCAACAGGAGGTGAAAGTCTGATGTCAGCAGTGGAAAAAACATTATATTATAACACCAATAATGAAACTCATAAAGATGTCAGCATGAATTTAAAGAGAAAATGTAGTCACCCAAATCAGAGTTAGTATGCCCCGTCACTCTTGTTCATAAATGGCCTACTTTGACCATGTGACAATGTTTTTGTTCGTGAATTGTGAAATTCAAGGAGAATTTCTCCTTGCTTTACCGTACCTATTGTTTGTAATTGTTATGTTCAAAATGTCTTCAGAGGTGTTTGCAATGCAATAAGAGGAGATTTGCAAGAATTTGCTAATTTTTCAAAGAAAATTTGGGGGTGACTGGCTATTGCCTTTAATGCATGTAAGGCCATGACATGCGAATACATACCAATCTTTCAAAAATAGGCTATGTAATACTTTCGAAAAAGGTGAACACAGATCACATACACAAAAGTCATTTGTGAGATGATTAGTCCAACCAATAATTCAAATACTACAGGCTTGTTGTCTATATTTTATTCATTAAAATTTGAAAATGTTCTGGGCTAGTCATTGTTTTTAGCAAATCTTTTGAACAACCAAAATAAAAGCCAGCAGGGTCATTCAGCGCCGTGTCGCATAAAGACGAATATTATTTTGTTCAACAAATATTTGGCCTAAACTGCATGGCTGTCGGGAAGTTTCTAAAATTGCTGGGGAAGGTTGAATAAAAGCCTTTAGCGCTGGGATTTTGCCATTTTCCGAGGTAATTTTAAGGCCCTCTTACTTATAGGCACAGCTAATGTGAATCGAAGAAAAACTGCAAACTGGAGATTACTGTGGCTGCAGACCCTGTCAATACTGGCTCCCACCGCCCTTTGTTAAAAGGATTCGTTACGTACCTCAAACATGTTGCCAGTCGTTCTGGAACGATTAAGTTTCTCTTTCGTTTGCGTTGCTTTCGTCAATCATAGGACTCACAACAGTGACCATTAAACTCTGTTGGGCGCATCCTCAAGTATGATGTAAACGCAACCCATTTAACTTTAGCTTAGAGGTCTGTAGACAAGAAAATGTTGCACCTGCCTATTTTGTGAGAAAGCAGTAAAAACCTTAAAAATAGCAGCAATCATGGGCGGCTATTTGTTCCCAATATTGGAAGGGGGGGGGGGGGATGACCCCATTTTCAAATAATTTACTGTGTGAAAAATCAAAGTTAATAGACCATTTCTATTTATATATTCTAATTTTCTATTTTCTATTTATATAATATTTTCAAATATTGGGGGACATTCCCCCTGTCACCCCGGGATTACCGCCCATGGCAGCAATACCCGTCAAAATCCATCAAAAATTCATCATTTTACACCACAGTTATACTGTTTTTGTACTTACATTATGAATAAACATGAGCTACATATGCAAAGTTGGGACATGAAAGAGGGACACATAAAAGGTACGGTATGTGTTATGTTTGTTTAACCTTCATTCCAAGGACGGTTGTAATGGCAACACGCCTTGAGGTGATTATTTTGGAAGTAGCTATTGATTACTTTGAAAATGTCCAAACTGACAAGAAACCAGCTGGTACCGGTAAGTAATCAAAAGATAATTTATGTAGTAGAAATTCAGACCATGGAAGTACTACCTCGGAGGTAGTACTTCAATGTTCAGACCCTGTGCAACACTTTACATCACAATTTTTGCATAGCAAAAGAGATATCTCAGAAATGGTCAACCAGTGACGTAGCCAGGATTTTTTGAGCAGGGGGCACTGGGGGTCACGAACCTTTCCTGGGGGCACAATTTCTGAATTCTCCGTCTCCCTCTCTATAGGACTAATATATACATATATAAAACTACATTCCAAAATTTTCCCCCGGGGGAACCTGGGGTGGCATGGCTTTGTCGTGGGGCACGTGCCCCCTCATGCTACCCCGCAGCTACGCCACTGTGGTCAACTTTGAAAAAGGATTTTTTGAAAATGGTAAAAGATATTCAAATAATTCCAACAGATTTTGTACGGTACCATGGGGATCTTAATCTATCATTGTTGAGGAAAACAGCTGATCGGTTACATGTCCACAGACCTTTAAGCACTGGTCGGTGAATTTTCTTGATTGTTTAATTCGATGTATTTAGCATGGGGGCAAGGCCTGAGGGGGGAGGGCTTGGTTTGAAGAGCGCCCACCTTCTGTGGGGTAAAATGTATTCTATTTCTGGGCAAACATGCATTTAACTTAAGGGCAGAGTGCTGTAGCACCCCCAGTCGGTAGAAGCCCTGTACGCTCATTACACCCAGTATGGCCGAATGTTGCTTCTACCGACTTGCCACAGACATGTAGAGCAAACGGCAGCTCATTAATAGTTCGTCCTCAGTCATGAGGCGGGCCATGAAAAATTTTCAATGATATGAAATTTCGGCGCGTCACTGCGTTCGGTGTGGCCACCCTGCCAGCGTAGCGTTGCAAAGTAAAGCAAGCACAGCGCGGAGCTGCTCAGCGATCCGACCGGTGTGACCACGCCTATACTTTGGATGCTCGATCCCCAAATCCACTGTTCTACAGTCGAAGCCACTCGAGTCGATTCAGAGTTGTAACAGACTGGACTGCCAGAGTGCCAGTGAATTCGAAGTCTAGTCCTATAAATACATCCAGTATCATCAACTCAGACCCGGGATTCAAAGACCTAGTCATTTATGACAATTGTGCCTCGTTCACGATTCAAGATATACCGCACTCGTAAAGGAAAATGAGATTCGAGTCCGAGAACTAACCTCAAATCCTACTTCTGTGGGAAACGGGGTTAACTGGTTTATTTGTTTAATTTACATTCTTTTTAAGGAAGTAGCATATCGGAATGCTATTAATAAATGTCAAAGTCACAACAACGTCACAATTAAACAAACTTAACAATCCATTTCTTTTCATTCTGGATGACGTTGGTTTGCTCTCAGAAACATATCGTGTAGCCATTAATTTCATTGTTAATTGCATAGTAGGAAAAAAAAACAACTTGCAGTTATATATCGTTCTATATACCGGTGCAATATTATGTTAGCCCTGACAGTTTGGTTTGTTCTACTGTTTGTTCTACTTCTACTGTTAGCAGATTTGGCTTACTAACCCTTCTAACAGCAGAGTTAATTAGTTAGTTAGTTAGATCAGGGAGGTCTAATAACACCTCCCTGGTTAGATGAGCTGGGACGTTAAACCTCATCTAACTAACTCTACTGTTAGAAGGGTTAGTAAGCCAAATTTGCTAGCCTATGGAACCACTATGGTACATGGGCCCTCTTCCAGTCTTCAGGAGCTAGTAACGACAATGTACCCATGAACGTGAAAAAATAGCCATAAACATTCATAATGATGTAACGCATAGCTGATCTTATAGGACTCTTGCGGTTCTAGAGAAATTCCTCCGAAACCATCATCAACCGCATGTTGGTAACGACATGGCTATTTTGTCAAACTATAGAAGCAACGAGAAACATGGCACACAACCCTGAATTGAAGTGTAGGCATGTAGCCTATGTATGAGCAGTATTAACACCCACATTAAGTTAAAATACGTACACCCATTTTCTGTCTTTTTGAAGAGTACTAGTTCAAGTAAGATGCCCCCCCCCCCTCGTTTTTAATTAAAGTACTTCACAATTTCACATGAAAACTTGCCCTCCCGGCGGACGTGTGTTACTCCTGTACCTATATTGGCTGCACTCGTAATTCCTGAGTACAGTACGTGTGAAAAAGAGGAGATAGATCTGCACCTGATACAAAGGAACATGGAAACCGGCTCCTTCATTAAAAATGATGGACCCGGTGATTCCGATTCAGATCATCCGTGGGGGGGGGGGGGGTTCGACAATGGGTGGAACTGAATCCTGCTTTTTAAGTCTCAACAAAAACTTGCTTTAAATATTGCTTGTCAGCTTTTCAATGCACACGGAGAGACCCAGGTGGGATATTTCGGAAGCGGGGGACGATGAGATAACTAAAAAGTCGAATTTTTATTATAATATGTTTGTCCGTCATTAAAATCATTTCCAATCACCAAAAAACTTAATGGTGATGATTGAAGCCTATAAGCTTCAGAAAATATATAGGCTAGTATACAGAAAATAAGCATTTTTGCCTTGCGTAGGCTACTCCCGCTGCTTACAACTTCAATGTGTTCCGTCAACCTTGAATTCAAGTCTGAATTTTGTTTTCTTCAGCTCTACATATGAACAACTTAAACTTAAAATAGAATCTTAAGCCGCCACATCCGACAAATTTATTTTGTGTTAAGTCACACTTACTATATTCAGTGACCGTTATCTATGCAATGTCTGCTTTACTATTGATAGGAAATTATAACAATGACAGAGACCAGACCGACCGGTGTTGATTTTCTCGCGTACTATACTTATTTCTTATCGCGTCGTTATCAGATCGTACCTCGCTAAGTAACAGTATTGCGATGAACAAGTACATGCACTTAGAATTGAATGCAAACTTTTCAAGGATTCCCAATGCGTCATTGCAGCATCTGTGGTAGTATGGCGCGGACATGTAATAATCCGATCGTAGGGTCAAAAGTATTCCCCAATAACAAAGAAAAGTTCAAGAAGCTCAAGAATGACAAAGGTAAGACCGGTAGTCGTACCTTTGGCTTGTTACATTGTATTAAAGGGAAAGCCATACCACAAAATCTGGGACTGGAGGGGATTACAGATAAAAGTGATGAATCTCTATTGTCAAATTTCCAAAGTGTTGGATGACAGGCATTAGTAAATGACGTCATATCTAGTGTTGGAAGGACTTTAATCCGTCCAAATACCCATTCCACTTCAACTCTGTCGGAATCATATGAATCACGATCATCAACAGGTGCGATTCAGGGTAAACGGCTCTGATGTAATTGGTCAGCGACCTACCAACCCTCCAGTTGTAAATCAGTAAATTGCCAATCGAAGTAGTTTTCGCTCAACCGTTTGTATTGGTATCATTCGAACTTGAAATTTTATTTATTTATTTTATTTAAACCTTATTTATTTTATTTAAACCTTGTTTCCAGAGGGTGACTCGGTTAACCGAGGCTAATCTTCCCCGAGGCCCTCAAACATTTACTGAATGATAAAACGATTCAAACAGAACAACAAACATAAAAGGGAAAATTATAAAAAAAAACAACTAAAAATCATTAAGAAAGAGTGAAACAAAACTATAAGAGCATTAAAAGGAATAAAAAGTAAGAACAATCAGAAACAAAATTAAATATGAACATGTACAATAAATTATATGAAATCGTTAATTAATCGTTTAAAACTGCTATAAGAAGTGGCATTTTTAACAAAATATGGCAATTGATTCCATTCTTTAGCTCCAATAAATGTAAATCTTCTTTTGTGAAAGTCGGTTCTTCCCCCGTTAGAAATAAATTTGACGTTGACGCGGATCTTAGGGCGTGCCTATGTACATTTCGTGTGTATTGGAATAAGTCTTTCATATAACATGGGCCAAGCTCATTTAAGGATTTGTATATCATACAAAGCCGTTTGTATTTAATTCTTTGATCAATGTGTGCCATCCAAGTTTATTAAAAAGGTCAGTCGATCCGTCTTTATATGTGGCATTGAGTATAAACCTAGCAGCACTCTTTAAAAAGTTTTTCATTTCTGTCTGTGCTCCCCTTAGTACCTGAACTCCGTATAAGACTGCAATAATCAATATAGGGTAAAACATAGCCATTAAAATATAAAATACTGGTTGGGATATCAATGCACTGCTTACTATTCTTCTTAGAAAAGCTAATCTCGAACTAACGGTCTCACATACGTGACTTATTTGTTGCTCCCATAGATTTGAATCAATCCAAACTCCTAAAAGCTTCTCTATTCTCTAATCTTTGGTCACCAATATACACATTTAGAACATCGTCACCAAAGAGAGTAATTTGCCTTTGTTTTGAACATATTAACATACCGTACTTCGTGTTTTGTCTGTATTGATAACCATTTTATTATCTTCGCACCATTGACTGATATTCTTAGAATCTTCACTTAATTTAAGGGAGAGTTCCTCTGTGGACTTGCCATGAACATGAAATGTAGTATCATCAGCATACATATCTGCCAAGAACAGTGTGTATAAAGGCATAAATCAAAATCGTTAATAAAAATAAGAAACAATAATGGGCCAATGATTGATCCTTGAGGCACCCCTCAAGATACAAGCATACTGTTTGAGTGAGTTCCATTTACATACACACATTGATTCCTGTTCGATAAATATGATTTGAACATGTAAGAGATTTATCAGAGCATTGGTATACACTGAACTTTTGTAACAAAATTCATGATCAACAAGATCAAAAGCTTTTCTTAAATTTAGAAAAATTGTACCTATCATATTTCCATCGTCTATATTCATATACCATTCTTCCATTAGCTTTAATAGTGCCGTTTCACAAGAATGATTGGCCCTGAATCCAGATTGTGCCACTCTTAGTAACTGAAATTTCTGAAAGTAGTCATGAACAGATAAAGTGCGTGGTGAACATGCTTCTCTACGATTTTGGAGACTACAGGTAACAGCCTAGAGATGGGCCGATGATTGCTTTGCTTCCATACTGGAACCACTTGTATATATGGGTATAACTTTTGCAACTTTCCATGAAGAAGGAAACACACTTTCTGATGCTATGGTTAATTATATGGGTAAGACTTTCAGTTATAACCGGTGCACTCTTTTTAAGAATATAGGCACTAATCTCATCGGTACCAGTAGCTTTTGTGATATCCAGCCCATTGAGATAATTATAAACAAATTCGTAAGTAACTTCAGGTATATTAAAACCTTCCTCACTCGTTAGTTTAGATGATACATATTTAACTGTAGGGAGTGTAAACTATCATTTCCATGACACTTTGTATTTGAAAAATATTTCTTTGAGATGGAGGTAAAGAAAGTATTAAATGTTTTTGCAATATCATTTTCATTAGTAAGATCGATACCCCTATCATTCAGCAAAGGACTGCGTAACGGTGTATTTGTCCTTGGTATAGTAACCTACATTCAAGACGGGATCATAGCCAGCTTTTAACATAACACAGGCAAAGGAGGGCCAAGGCCCCCATAAAGTGTCCTGGAGTCCAAACCCATACAAACAACCAAACCAGTACTAAACGAACCCAGTAATGAAGGGACGTGGCTTGTGACCCGGCGGAATCGAAAGGACACTTTTCATGGATTCATCCTTCGTGAAGATCTGTATTTTGAATCGGTGAAAGAGTGAGAACGAAATTTCCCTGAATGCCCCCTGGACCACAGGCCTCCGACTCAACTTAAGAGAGCTTATCAACGTCGTTCTGTGAGACCTTAAACATAGCCATTAGGCAACATCATGTCTTATAATCCGACCCGGTGATACATTTAGATTTATAATTCCTACACCTCGGGAAAAAGTTGTGGTTATTAATAAGGTATACACCACAGCCAGGTACAATAATCTCATAGCGTGGAGAAATTGTTGGCCGTAAGCCCGTTGGTTTTCTGGACATTTTTACAAGTAGGGTTGAGCTGTTTGCCAAAAAAAGTCTTTATTACCAGAGAAAATTGCCCGATTTTCCCAACTTTATGCACGAGAAAAAGGTTGCAGCCCCTTCCCCTGGTCGTGCTCCTATGCGTGAGCCTGATTGTAGAATAAGGAGTGACAAGCTCATATGTATGACGAAACCACCATACACAAAGACGTGGTTACAGGTTTGAAGTACACTGAGAAGTAATTTCTTGAGCTCATCTCTCACTCCGGGGAGCTTGAACATTTTTATAAATAGACTATAGACATAAGCCGCACGCGTTAACTGGAAGTGTGTACGGTCCACAGTCCTTCTCCGTCCACTTTTTGTACGGCGTATCAGTGAAAGAAGGTCTTTGTTTAATTGAACTGCGGACCAAGCTGAAAGCCCGCCCCCCGAAAAATTTTAGCCCCTGCCTTGGAGATTAAAAACTACCATTGTTTTAATGCATTTTAGTATATCTCTCGCTCACGCGGAAAAATTTTCGCCCCTCTTGGAAGCTATCTCGCCCTCTTCAGTACCTTTTTTTGGCTACGGGCCTGCTGCTGACACTACTGAGTACCACCTCCGTCCCGCCTCCACAACCTCACTGTGGTTTCCCATTTTGGCACGAAGTTTACTCTGAATGCTATGAGACGTGATGCTTCGATTTCGATTTACTGTCCCGGGTTTCATCAAAGAGCCCTTTCATTTGAAGCTTAGTAATCATTGGTGACATTTAGGACCAGCGTCATATACACCCACTAGTTTTCAACCGGTGACATCAATATAACTTTAAAATTAAAGGCTATTTAGCAGAGACATTAAGGCACTTTCATTTTAAATACGTGATCTTGGCACATTAGCAAAGTCAACTACAGTCAGTTGCCGAATGCGTGCCTTAATATATATTCTGTACTAATACATTAATCGTATCATCACATATACATGTTTTGGGTGACTGATATGTCAGTATAAAAATCGTATACCTTTGAATCCAAGCAGCAGATTTGTTATGTCAATTTATGATGCAAATAATCTTTTCTGAACTGCTAATTAGTGCTGAATGACTTGTCCTCAATTGGATGGAAAAGCAAGGTACGTCAAGTCAAAAACGAAAATTAAGTGACTTGAGATCTAGTCATTTGTACCCCTCCTTTGAGTGAAATAGTAAGTTTTGGGTATTTTGTCCAGACGGCTAAGTTCCATGATTCGGTGAGGGAACGTTCAACAAAAGTCATCGTATGTTGTCGAAGAAAAGTATCCTCAAATTGAAGAGAGCACTATCAACTCTGATAAACTCTGACCGGAAATAGCTCTCAGCTGATTGGAGTGTAACATCATGCAGCCTTCCGTCGGAGAACCCTTTTAGTAGCGAAGCCTTCGATGTGGAACTCCTCCAGTTCTTTTTAAACATGTGTGAAGATTTTTGGGAATCTTTCATCGTAACTGGTTCCTTCACCAACATCTTTTAAGCAGTCATCCCGGAAACGATAATGATAGAGACACTTCTGCAAGCATACCAGAAACCTAAAAACACCATATTAAAGCCTTCGATGTCGAACTCAGTTTTCCAATACCAACTTCTGTCAAGATTTCGTGAAATCTTTCATCGGAACGAAGAACTTCTAGTTCCGTCTTAACAATACTGCTGCTGAAAGCATGTAGTAAACGGTAACATGCAGAGACATCTTAAGTTGGTGTACCCTGCGGAGCGAACTCCGAGTCTGTTTGCCCAGTCCCTCTAGCTGTCTAGTTTACAAGGAATATGCCGTACAACCTGCTACGTACGCAAAAGTTGGTGCTCCTTGAATCATGCAATATTAATACTGGGAAAAAGGCATCAATGTACGCACGCACACGAGCACACTTTTGCTATTGACAGATAGTTGCTAATTACTCTTCCACGTGATCCAATCAGGGCTGTCAGGGCGAGAGAACGAGGGGGGGGGGGGGTCTGGGGTCGTTAACCCGGTCAAACATATAGGGGCTAAAGTATGTTTGGGCCTCTACTTGCCACTTGACGAAACCCAATTATACTCCACTTCTGTGAAACAGATCAGTCTATCAAACTTTTTGAATGAATTTATTTTAAAAACTACGTTAAATTTAGCATTAGATTGATCTGAAGACGTCCAAATATTCAGAAATACTTCCAAAAGGAAGGGTGAACCCCCTCCTCCTGGACGATGATCTAAAGGTGTTCAGCACCCCTTTTAAAAAGAACAGCCTTTCCACGCCTGTACCGTCGTCTGTTCAAATGTCATCTGCTGCTTTTCCGGGACATCTTGAACGATTTTAAAATTTTAAAGAGAATATTGCATCACCCCAAACATATTTAGGAATTGGTGACTATACTTTGATTACAAATTCAAACGATAGTTACGACAGCATCACTGGGATCGGTCAATGATGACTTGTGTCGTCATAAATCAAGATGTTAGTATATCAGACAGTTGACTCAAAGTAGTGTGTATTAGGGTCAACACACTAGTCAAAAATGGGGAAGTAGTATAAGTGGATTTTATCATTGACCTTCAAAACGTGGTTGTGGGGAAATGCCTTACAGTCCCCATCTATATTGACACCCATAAATGTGTGGATAATGGATATGGTCTTGGGCAAGTCTAAACTCAGTGCAGGCAATTTTAACGTTGTCTAAAAGGTGTACTAGATATGTGTTTTTCTTTTAAATTGGAGGAGGGGCTAGAAGTAAACTTAAGAGAGTTTTTACTTGACTGTCTGGGCAAGTTTTGTGCCCTTCATATCACAGACTTGACTACATCAGCCAACGTACGTGAGTCGGACGGCCCTATGTGGGACCGTCGCATGTGTCATCAGAATTATGTGACAAAATTTTTGTCACTGAATTGCTAAATTCATGCAGAATAACTTCTAATTTTACCTTTAATACTCAATGTTTACCTTTGTAAATATGTAAGATACACTTGAAAGGGAAATAAGAGGAGATTTGTAAGGTTTGGTGGATTTTTCAAAATAAATTTGGCTCGACTGCTTATTCCATTTAACTAAGTTAAATTTTTCATCCTCCTGATTAATTGTCAGGTCCCACTTTGCATATCCTTGGGTGGTCCACTTTGCATAGCCTTGGATGTAGGCTAAATGACTTTTAAGTTTTAACATGTGTTCCACCACAGAATACATAGGCTAATTAGCCAGTGAACGAATCCTACTGGGACAACCAAGATATCCATGCCATACATCTTGCCCCGTCACTAAAATCTGTGCTCTTCATGTTGAATGGACACTGCATGATAATAACATTTCTTTTACTAGCACAGGTGCAGCTCCAGCGAGGATTTGTCTGACACGGGCCCGCGGCCATGCAAGTTCAGTGGCGGATCCAGAGGGGGGGTCGCCGACGTCCGGACCCCCCCTCAAATTTCCCAATTTGCCCTTTTTCAAAATTGTTTTTTTTTTCACACTAGCCTAACAAAATAAAAAATAAAAAAAAAACACGACAGTTTGACAGGTAATGACAGTTGTCCAATTCCGAGGAGATTTTGGTTACCCCCATCCAGTATCGATCAATCCACCCGTAAAAGTCTAGCCATGTATCGCAGAAACTTTCAGCAATATATTTGACTATGGTAGCCTGTATTGCCCGCCCCGCAACACGAACAGCGCAATCGTTTTATAGAGGATGTGACTACAGTATGTCTTACTGCCTGCAATGGAATAGGGAAAAACATGCCAGTGAGCCACAACTGCAAAAAAGGCCGCGGCCGGCCCGATTTAAACCAGTTGGTTAGAAACTGAGCCGTAAAACCTCATCTAACTCTAACTCTTACTGCCTGCGTGACAGTCAGGCATTCTGATCACTTTTTCGCTTGGAACCACGTGTGGCGTGCTTGGGCTTTCAAAGTTATCCAGTAAAACGCGCAGATATTACGTCATACTCACTAGCTAGCGCTTTATGCAACGTATTACTACTGAGTTCTAATATTGATTCCAAAAGGTCACTGCTAGTCTTTTGGTCTAACAAAATAATGATCTGTTCACACTCCCTAAACGCTACATCTACGAAACCTTCCCTCTACCCGCTAGTATCCCTCCTCTCATGAACACGATATGACATTCATGGTCTGGAATTACTCTCTTCATTTATTAGTGTTGCCCTAGTGATGGGAATAAAAAGCCAATCTTAGTTTTAAGTCCACAGCCAAGAGTTGACCAGCAGTCGCAATGGACGAATCGGTGTTTGTTTCATTTTAAAAATACTATATGAAATCACCACCAGGTCAAATAACGCAATGTTACTCGGTTCAATTGTTTGACGTCTTTGGACCGATGACAAGTCTGCTGTCGCAAATAAAAAGCAAACATTCGACTTCAATCATCTGTTTTGACAGAGTATTTTTGACAGTCGCGCCGCAACTATATAGGGAACGCAGCGTACAGTATTTTAACCCCCTCCCCCAGTCGAGATAGCCGTGGCGCCAGGTGGGGGAAGGGTTCATCCCCCCGTCGGGGAAGTTTTACAGGTTCGTCGGGAGCCCTAGTCGAAAGTATGCAGTCCCCGACGACAACTAGTCGCCCCGACGGCTTACCTTTTTTTTGCCCTTAAGAGGATAATTCCTCTAATAAGAACCCAAAAATTTTCGGCGCGCTACGCGCGCTGTAGAGTCACTCTGTTTTCTTAAATAGTTCCATTCCGCAAAGCAGGATAGCACAAGTCCTGTCCACCTTACCAAGTAACATATGGGCAGAGTACATAGTTTATGTAAAGTTCGTAACTTCATCCCATATCGCAAAGCCTAGTTGGTGTTCTCTTGTGTGTGTGTCATGCGGTAGAGTCAGTTGGTGAGTGACTTACGGAGCAAAGTTTGGCTATTTCATCTTGTAGTCCAGGTGGTTTCGATACAAATGTATGTTACACCCGATACGGTCTGCAAACCACAGTTCGTTTTTCGTTTCGTCATATATGTGATAGCCTATCAAACATGTTCCCCCGCTTCGCGCGCTTTTCAATTTCACGATCCAGATTCAAAGAACACTATCAGTGCGCAACTCGGATCTTGAAGTATTAACTGATATGATGCAAAATATGCCTGCAATAGCATGGGATAATGAGGCTCCTCCATTTGCCCTTCTCATCATCCCCTCGAAATAGGGAATGTCGGAACTAATTGGGTTAGCTGACATGGCCCGGCCCCCTGTTGGAAAATTCTGCCGCCACACATGGTCGATTTACTTATTTTGGCTTTCATAAGGGTAAATTCTGGGATAAAACCTAAAATTTTCGGTACGCTTTGTCCACTCTTCCACAGTTCCGTTATACTTATAGTTAAATGTAGTACAAACCCTTTCCACCTTTTCAAGTTAATAAGTAGAAATACATGGATTTATGTATACATGGATTTATGTAAATGTCGGAAATTGAATCGCATTTCGCTAACCTGGTTAACGTTCACTTGCGTCTGTCGTACGGTACGGCTAGTGACTCGAGGAGGGAATTACAATAAAGTTATGCCCGATAGGGCCTAACTGTCCGGACAATTCTATATAAGCTTTAAATTATTCTATATAAGCTTTAAATTATAAATTTAAATTGTTCTTTATAAGCTTTAAATTAGTACAAATTCTTATCAGTGTAGGCTTACCCCAAAAATTTTCGCGCGCTCACCGTTTAGATTCCAGGTTTTGCATGTCTCTCGGTTTATCCTTTGTCAATATGCCGCTGCCGTTTATGGGAACCAAAATTTAAAAAAAAATGAATGTGCCCTTTTTATGTTGGACCCCCCCTCAGAGAAGACCCTAGATCCGCCCCTGAAGTTCCAGAACTGAAGGCCCTGAGAAAGGGTACCCTGAGCAACCCCGGGAGCGCCGACAAAGGCCAAAAGGTACCGGAGAACACACTGCAGAAAAATTGGGGTTTTAAATAAAAAAAACCCTATAAATTTGAGGTTTTATGGGAAGAAATTTGAAAACGTTGAGTTTTTAAGAATTGCACCCACTGGGGCAACTCTCGGGGCGACCCGTCAAAGTCGGGAATTACAAACTTTATCGTACCCAGCTCCCCTCTAGAATTGAGAAATTTTCCCGAGGGTGTCTTTCCTACGGGGGTCTTCCCGACGAGTGGTCATGGTTCCACCCCCCTCCCCCACCTGACGCCATCCTGGCCTGCAATGGCTCAGGATCTTGGGAGCGACACGTACGTTTTCGTTATCTCTGGACACGAACTAGCTAAGCGTGGTATCTGCCGAAGGCTAGGAATGACATGTTGGGATATCTAATTTTGATCTATATTTGCTTTGCGTAGTTTAATTCTATCTAAATCACATACGTGTGCGTGGTAACAAAACATGGCAGACAAGAAATCACAGAAAGCGAGTATTGTTGATAGACCACTGAGTAAAGGACGAGGGGAGGTACGAGATTGATCCATTTAGTTCATTAGATAATGTGCCATATTTTTTCCATGAATAGTATATGTTTCAATCGTATTTTCGCAATCAGCCGCGTTTTATTTGCAAGCAAACGTTATAAGCTATATGTGAGCTACCGCCTTTTCCAATATACAGTGCATTGGTACTAGATCAACGAACAATGTTTTGTGTGTGTAGGCTAGGCCTATGTCTATTGTGAACTGATTTTGTACAGCAGGTTACCGGCCCACCTTAGTTTGACCTACACTCATTATGGTACATACTTGTTCACATTACTAGTTGGAAATTGTTAATGTTGTCATCCATCCCATTTAAACATGATTTTCCAATGGATCATGGCCACTATCCGTCCGGTTGTTCCATTCCATTGAAAAATTGGGGGTTGCAATCTTTACTTTCACATTTTTATGGTAAATGATGAGTCGTTCTCAAAATAATTCACTGACTGGGCACCCGGGTCAATGACGCACAACTTTTAATTTTGATGCACAGACACAAAACCTCAGGGGTCAAACTGACGCACAGCTTTTTCACCTCACCAGTCAGTAATGATAAAGCAATTTTGCCAATGCATTCATTGGGTGAATTTACTCACAAAATACAGCACTTTCCATTTCCCAACTTTGTTCTGTGAGACATTTTCCACCTCTCTGTACAGGTATGTTCTAGCAAAAATCTAAATAAAAACTGTGTCGCTGCAACAATACGGAGCTACCACCATTCCCACATATACATTTATGCCTAATTAACTGCAACTGCATGCACGTACCTAGTTTCTTAGACTTGACTCGAAAGGAGTGCACGTGTATTGTAAACAGATCACAGATATCAACATGCATAGGTGATCGGAGTGTTGTGGTTCATAATTCAGTTTCAGTTGTAAACAAAAGGCTTCTTCTTCTTCTTCTTCTTTCAAATGCAGCACAAACGCCAGACAAGGCTATCCCGTGCTGTTGAACTAGGGCTAAGGGAGTCGGATGAATAGAATAACTAGCTATAACGATTTTGATCGAGGGCTAAGAGCTGGTTTTTAAAGCTGTCCACTGATGGGGCACAGCGAGCCTGTTCCGGTAATAGGTTCCAGCTAGGGATAGTTCTTGGATAGAGAGATTTCTGATAGCAAGGCTAGGCTAGGGACACACATACACTAGCCTAACATGATCAGTAGATGTTACCCAGGACATTAGTGACACAAGACACACATTGCCATTCTCTGTATAGTAAGTAATCATGAGTCGATCAGTATCATGAGTCGATCACTGCAAATGTCTAAACGCCAGTACAGCGTGGAGGCGTGATGTGATTGCAGTGTAAGCATGACCTGCAATGCATTTCCTTCATACAACATAAAAAAACAATTATTTGCCTTATTATTTTTGATGTCCAAAGCAAAAATGTTACTTAGGGCCAAATTTTCAAGTTTTGGCATAAGTATGAACTAGACATTTGCAAAAATTACAAAAAATGGTGACCAAAATGTCTTTGATGAAGATCTGATTAAAAATTTAGATGGGGAAAGACATTATTCTCTGTGATTATTTGTATAACTGTTCTTAAATAAGGTAATTTATAGCATTTTATTTGCTTATTTTTTGTAGCGATTGACTCAAGATCCCTTTGTAAGCATTGTTGCATGTACTACCAGCTACATTTCAAAATTCATTTTCTACAGATTATGCAATCTGAACAACACCAAAATACTGCACAACGAGGAAGACATACAATAAAATGTTACAGCAAAGTTTTATTAATTTTTGTAAATGTTTAATATTTTTATGGTCACAATGTCCCTTAAGTGATCGACTCATGATAAGCCCAGTATATACTATGTCTCTGGTATTAAATAAAATTCAATTCGCAGTGTTTCACACTGTACGATAACTGCTGTACAAGTAAGCAGATATGAGGCCCCATATTACACAAACTCTGCTGTAATTGACATCGATATAAATGTCAGTCATAGAGTAGTATTATAAGAACTTATAATACTGCTCTATGATGTCAGTACACTACCATGTACAGCAATGATGGAATCGTACAGAGAGGACTATATCGTAGGCTTCTGTACATGCATATTTGGTAGTAGCACCACTAGCGCTAAAAGCATGTGTTTCAATTCTGTCTAGTTATTTCTAAAAGTGTGTGTGATGCAAGGCGCGTGTTTTGGCGGAAAGCTGTATGATCATTAACCCAATAATGGGAAGTTTTAAGTTACAGTGTATGACATAAGCTACAGTCTGCATGAAGGTTCTTGTCATAGAAGTGAATTCCCACCTTGTTTCAGTACATTTTACATTCCTTCTTCCAGACAAAAACAGGAATAAAGTTTGTGGCATTAAATTTAAATTTATTTTGACCCCTTCTTTTTAGTTTTGACTCTTGTAAATTTATTCTAGAGGGTCAGTGACTCCTGAAAAAAAAAAATGATGAGTGGAAATACTGAGTTTTGGAATAACTGCATAGTGTATGTATCAGAGCTGTCCTCCTTTGGCATGTAGTGTAGAACTGTACATGATAATGCACACACAGGCAGTAGAAGTCTTAAGTGCTTCAGTACTATCATGTCAGCATTAAAAGTTTTGTGAGTACTACTTACTGCAAACCCCAGTATTAAAAGTATAGAGGCTTTAGGATATGCTCTTGCACTGGATACATTGTGCCATTCAGATATTCAGACAATGCAGTATGTAAAACTAAATGTACCCCAAGCTTTAATATCAAACTCAAACTGCTGTTCTGATCTTACCAGAACTTTGCAAATTTTACTCACTGACACAGTATTTATTACTTGAAGTGTACTCCTCAGTTCATAATCTTGTATTAAAATTGTAACCAAACAGTGAATGCCTTTTTTGAATGTCTTTTTATTCCCATTACTTTATTTCGCTCAAAAGCTGCCACTACATTCCTACTAGTGTTTGCACCAGGTACCCGACCGACGATGTCAGGACCCGGTTCTGAAATTGCTACCCAGATCCAAAGTTTCACTAACATAGATTGCATGTGTGACAGAACACCTACGTAACATGTTACTTTTTCCTGGCAAAATTTATCACACACAGGCCTAAGAACACTTGTCATGCCCATAAAGATATGTTGGTGTTATGTTATATCAATGTGCAAAGCAAAATTTCTTATTATGACTTTACAACAAACTTGTAGCCTAACAGAAGTTATATTTTCGGGTACCCAGGTACCCGACCGGCCATCGACTTCGGGTACCCAGTTCTGAATTTTGGACCCGGTGCAAACACTAATTCCTACTGAACAGGAATGCATCTAGGGCATGTACATGTACAGTATTTTTTTCTTTAACAGATAAACATAAGTACTTTTGCTCTTCTGTTTTCCGAGATGGTCCAGTATTGCCAAAATAGAGTGTCAACAGTTCCAGAATTGCAAAGCAAGTAAGAAATAATAAGGTTTGCATTTTTTATGCCTAAAAACAATCTTGAAAATGACCAATCCAGGCTTTGGAAGTTGTTTTTCAAATTTTTGATATACTGTAAAAAGTAGTTATGATTAGGAAGGGCTGAGTAATCTGGAATACGCTTTGAGCAAGGTCCTGATCATGTTGCAGGGGTCGGGAAATAGCATCCTGATCAGTGATGTCAACTCATAGTGTTGAAGTCTTAGGAATGTAACTGGTGACTAGAATAGATGAAGTACTAGATGAAAATACTGTGAAGGAAATGGATTAACTACGAAACAAATACTTCTAAGTTTTTAATGTTTGCTATTACTGTCAATAAGTAAATCTTCATTAAAGCAAAAAAAAAATGATATCATGTATAGCTTCTTTTTAGTGATTAAGTTGCAAAATTTTAAAGTTTGCTAATAGCTGCCCAAAGAAGTGGCTCATACCTCATGTTGACTGATCCATTGATAATTAATATCACACCATTGACACTTTTCCCAGTGGTTAAAGAAAACAGGACTCTGTTACATCCAGAAACCACCTGAAACATTTATAAAAGCCTTTATTTTTAGATTCAAAACTCTATCCCCCTCCCCCTTTTCATGTGCATAAAGGACAATGATTGAAATTGACCAGTCAGAGAGGGTATTCTCTTTTTTCAAGTCCAAACTGGCATTTTTAACAAGAATAAACATGAGAGTATGGCAAAGTCCAATAGTTGTTATGACACTAACTGTACATGTAAGTTCACTACAGTACTTTTTTTTCTCGTCATTACTTTGTTTCCATTGGGATACTGGTTCCAAAAAACAAAACTGGGACCCGATAGCAATGGTCAGGAGCCCATTTGACCTATATGACTCAGCCCTAGTTATGGTAGAGGTTATGCTTGAGAAATGTTGTCTTGAACCAAATGTGAGATGTAACACACTCTTTAAGAGAAAACTAAAATAGCAGAGCAATAAGACCTTAATTTAGAATTGGCAAAATCACATTATGGACAAATGGTCATGATTTTATGTGCAGTATTTATGATAAAGTAACTCTGATAACATATTAATGCATTGTTGTTAGCTTACTGTATGATTTGCAAGAATTCTCACCTTCATTGATTGTTGTGATTTTATATTTTTCAAATCCTGCAGGCTTTCAGAATTGGGCTATCATGTGGGAATTCGAATGCTTGACCTTATTTTCATACGAGAAAAAGGCCTTAAGAGGGAAACCAAATTGTTAAATATTTTACTTTTCATAAAGTCCAATGTGTGGAAGGTAAGTTGAATGTTGAATGTTGTGCTTCTGAGTCCTGAGAAGTTGGGTAAATAGTGGAAGAGAGTATAGAGATATGTGATAATTTGCAAACAACTGTTAATTACAGTATTGAATTTATGTGGCTGCTTCCCTAAGTTGTTACATTTGTGTTAATTGTTGTTTGTCTAATTAAAAACACTTCCCTTTTTCTCTTAAATCAAATGATTTTGACAGGTGGTGTATGCATTTTAACAATAAAGATTTCTAATTTTTTTAAAAACTGTAATATAAGCTTTGACATGTACTGTATTGGTTGGATAATAAACCTAGAATCAACACCTAAATATTTGCAGAACTAATACAGTAAACATGACTGCTGGACCAACCATGGTGTGGTGTATCTGAAAGTATGAATGCTAGAATGTAATGGATATTAAAGCAAGCTAAACAAGAATAATGTTTACATTACATTATTAACAGTTTCAATGATGTTAGGTGTATGCAATAAGTTCAAACTCATGTCAGACATGAGTGGAAAAAGTTGGGAAGCTGGAGGCTCCTTTCCAGGAAATTTTTGTATTTGGAGGGAAATTGTGGCAACTGGAGGGAAATTAACCTTTTTTGTGGACAAAACAAGGAAGGAACGGTGGAAAATCTTACCCCCTTCCAGGGAAATAAACATTTTTTCTTGGCCTGTGTGTCTCAGATATCATATTTAGCTTCTTGTGATAATTGAAGTACACTCCTACTGCCTATGTCATCACCAAGAGTGGTGGAAATATCACAAGTGTTTGTACATTTACAGATCAGTTTGTATGATGTGATAGCAGTGTCCATAATACAAAATGGCGAATGGGGGGGGGGGGGAGGAGGAGGGTCAGGGGCATAATTGCCTATGGACCATTGCAGTACCCAAAACCTCCTGCAAAAAGATATTGTGGAGGGCAAAAAAATCCAAATGTTACTAAAATTTTAGAACAATTTAGGTGCTCTGTGGACCCCAAAATATCTCCAACAAACTTGTAGGCTAAGGGGGTATTTTGCATTAAAGAATTTGAATGGAAAAAGCCCCTTGAAATAATGTAAATTTGAACCCTTTGTAATATTTGTATTGGGAATGTCAGAGTTAGTGGATTGTTCTTTGTTTGAAATATGATGTTCTGTGGGCAATGTAAGAATAGAAATGAAAGGAAATAAATTGTTTTCTTCAGGTTTTACTTTCTTCTACATTTGCCATCAAGAGTCATTCATTTTGGTATTAAAATAACAATAAAGATGTTCTATAAAACTTTTCTTTGCCACCAAAGTTGATATGAACTTGTCTTTTGTACCAAAATAATCAACTTTAAAACAAACGGTCTTACAGTATATCAAGCATTTTAGAGAAAGTTGGTGGCACTGGACAGTCAAGCTGTTCAAGTAGGTGCATTGAAAAGGTTAACATTGGTATAATTATTATTTTTACAGGCCCTGTTTGGAAAAGAAGCTGATAAACTTGAACATGCCAATGATGAGGAAAGAACATGTATCCTTTCAGTGATCGTAATTTGGATGCAATAATGGTCTATCCAGTATATACTTTTTCTTCAACCTCCACATTAAATATCAAGTTGGGTGACATTTTTAATGTCTCATGATATTCCATCACCCTTTTACATTAATAGTCATTTGTATAGCAGGCTACATTAAGCTCACTGTAACTGACAAATTGTATATGTGACAAACTTGACAGGAGATTCATGTTCAGACAATGTACCAGATTTTGTAACAAAGTAGTGTATTATTCCTACTTCAGTCTTTGGTATAAAATAGTTTCTATCAAAAGTTGTTTTGTGACTGCTGTTAAAGGACTGAATTCCAATAGACATTAGCCTAAAACAACAACAACAGCAGCAACAACAACAACAACAAAATCCAGTCGTGAAGGTATGTAAATAGTACCTGTAATTGTAAGTAATAATTAAGACGTATTGTAGAAGTTGATAGGTTATTGCTCCCAGTACATTACATACTCTTTCTTTCCTTGACCAGGAGTGACACAGATTATATTATAGAACAAGAATCACTTGTGAACAGGTTCATATCAGTCCCTAAAGACAAAGGTATGTCATTTGTGACATGTTTGTGTTATAATGAGTAATGTTTGCTTAACAATGAGCAATGTTTGTTTTATGATGTTCAACATTGACATTTGCAGCTCATCAGACACTGTGAAAGCCTAAGAGGTATGATAGATCATGTTCCATTTGCTCAAGTCATTTCAAGTCTTAGAAGGGATGTATCTTTTCTAAGAAGGGAAAAATGGGGATGCTCTGTAGAATTCCTGGAATCAACAGGTGCTTTACAGGTAGAAGTTAATGTTGATTAGGTGTGTCAGGATTAGTAATTGGCACAACATTTCATGAAAAGGCAAATTCCGGCAGTCTGAGTCGTATATCTCAATATTCTAATTCATACAGATTTTTTCATTCATATTTGTGACATTTTTGTAGGATTCACAAATTAACTTTGGTTTTAACCTTGATATTGGCTCTGTTTATGTTCTTAAGCATTGTTTACAATACTTGCAAGGAAAATAATAGGAGATTTGTAAGATTTAGCTGATGTTTGAAAATGAAGTCAGAGTGTTGAGATTTTAATGTCTTTAATGCCAACATTGTCTACTATACAGTACGGTGTCCATTTTGACAGTCGAAACAATGTAAAACCTGGAGCTTGGTTGACCAAGTTGGAACTTGGTTTTATATGTTTTTGAAACAACGGATCTTTTTATCAAATTTCACAAAACAATCGTAATACCTGTGTTGTCTTTTCTCCTATTGTGACATACTTTAGTCTTTGACATCTTTTAAGAGGAAATAGCTTTTGAAGACTGTGATTATGTATGAAACCATTCATATCAAATTATTGGAATCTGTGGTTGGTGCTTGGTAGTATCCACACTGGTTTGAATATTCCAAGAAATAGAGCAGTTTCAATAGTCCCATCATGTTTCCATGACCTAGATAAACAGAATGTCAACACTTTCCCAGATGGTTCAATTTCTACGAACCAATGAAATTGACTTTAAGCCATTCCCACAACTTCAACAAAGTCTTTACCACCACTCAAAGAGTTATTTCATTCCAAAGCGAATTTCCTTCTGCTGATAATACTATAGCAGCTTGTGAACCCTTCCCAAACAATCTACTTTCAGGCATGAGCTTTTTCCGCGAATTCGCGGATTTCCGTGATTTTTTTCCAACTTCCGCTAGTTTGCATTTTCATTTCCGCGAAAAAATGTGAAGTTGAAAATGGGAACGGCACGGCACATGATTTAATCATAAGATGTCAGTGAAACAGCATAATGTCTTCAGTAAAATGTGTATTTCCACATATTTTGTTTACATGTCACTGCAGCTAGAAATGCATAGTCGACATGTTTAATTATGATACCCTTTTTCCTTGTCATATCATAGCTCCTAGGTCATACTGTAGTGTGCTGCTTGAACGTGGAAAGTAAAAGTGGAAGCAAACAGTCATGTCCACTCCATATACCTAGTACATACAGTATTATAATGCACTGATTTAGTGCAAGTTTTGTATACATGTACGTACGTCCATTGGCACTGGCTGTGTCTGTACATGCAAGTGTGTAGATGTGCACACTGCAGCTATAGTCGATATACATGCTTGGTACTAAATTTATACTACAACGTAGCTTGTTAGGCACTGAACAGAACGATTGTCTGCAAAGGTAATCAAAGCTTGTATATTCACAGGGCATGTACAAAATACTCAACTGCGCCCTTTCCTACATCTTATAAGGTTTAAGGCTGGTTGCATATTCTGTTCATATATATCTGTCACTAACTTAGTGGCATTGCCATTAGGCCTAGCCTACCTTCTTACACTATCCTAACATAGGTTATGTATGTGCACTGCTATTGAGCCTAGCCCATACTCTCACAGGCTGACAGGTCTCTGGGTCTGAAGAAGGCAGCCATTCTGGGATTTGGCTTGAAGTTCATAACAAACTGGTACCAATTTTCACCAAAAGAGCTAGGAATTGGTGCCTTAAATTAGGCCTTACCTAACAAGGCCTAATGTTTGGCCTTTGAAGTTTTGGCCTAGCCTAGGCAAGGCATGGCTCTTAAAAGTTAAATGTGCTTTACATTACAGAGCACAGCCAAGTCACTTTCCTTAGCCATATGTTCTGATGTACAAAAAGGGCTACTATTTACTAGTAGGTAGGCCCTATACTTTAAAGCCTAGGCCTAGGCAAAAATCCTCTAAAATGTGCTGCAAGTTGAATGGTGTTAAAACTTAATAGTGAGCCATAAAATAATCTTGGACAATGGATCAAAGAAATAAAGAAGCCAGTTGGTATGAACTAGGTTTTGGGAAAGACAAGGTATTAATGCTGACCCAACTAAGTGAACCTTAACACATAGGCTATACAGTATGTTAAGTGTAGGATGCTCTTGTTATTTATTTCATCAAAATATGATAAACAATTAGCCCATTTAGGCTATGTGAAATCGTAAAAATCCAGGAGCTTCCGGGGGCGCTGCCCCCCTGGACCCCCACCAGGGCGTTGCCCCTGGACCCCACCAGGGGGCCTAAGGCGGGCCCCTGGACCCCACCCGTAAGAGTTCGAGCTTCGCGCTCAGACTGACGCCTTTGGCGTCAGTATACTACGTACCACATTGAAAAGTTCAGTGATTTTTTTTGTATGTCAGGCTCATCCCTGTACTTTACACCTCCTGAGATAAGAAAATCGGAGTGTCTTACCTATCTGTTTTGCCACCATGCTGTGCATTATATATGCAACTGTTCTACACACATCTTTGACAAATCAGAGTAGCTTTCTTGAACAGGTATACTCTGATGTTGCTCTTTTTCGCTTTCAATCAAAAAACACTGACCAAACAAAAAATTTTTTAATGTATTATGGAACAATGGGAATCTACCTTTGAGGTGTGTAAAACTTTGTAGTGGCTATCACACCTAAGTTTGTTTCAATTTCTTTTAAGTCTGACAGCTCTCAGCTGTCAAAGAATTTGTTGTGTACAAGCAAGTGATCTCTGGCCTTGAAGGAATTAATTTACTTGGTGTCCCCACAAGTGCCATGACCCAGTGCAATTGTCTGTTGCAGTTAATTCATCCAGGCTTTATGGGTCAAGAATTAGTAATTGTTAAGCGGCCAAATCCTTGAAAGCTTTGATATTTTCGTCACAGTCTAAATTATAATTATACACCTTTTGTGAAAAAAGAAGACAAGCTTACTTTCAAGCTGATTGTTTAAAACCTGGAAGGGAAATGAAAAAGACTCTTTTGTTGGTATCTTTTGACTTTAAAAGAGAAGTTTGTTCTGTTTCTGTGTCTTTTCTTTACTTGTGTATTTAAATAAGATTTTGTGGCCAAAGAAATTAGGTCTGATTAATTTGTAGGTATTACTGCCTATAGAATTGGAATGGAGAGAGTGCGTAGTGTTTGTGGTGCATATGAACGTCTTGGAATCAAACTCTTTGGAAAATGTGGTGGCTAAATTGGCCAGCAAAGCATTTTTTGAGTGGTGATAAGGGTTTTTTCATAATTGATGGGATTAAAGAATTTCTTGTCCACTCTGTAAATCCTTTTGGGGAAGAGGGTTAGGGCTAGGTTTATTCTGAAATGGGTGTTCAAGGATGGAATTCTTTGTTGAGAAAGCTCAATTAAGACTAATGAAAAATTGAAATGTAATCTTATGCTCATTATAATGTGCAGTCTTGTCATGTTTTACATGTCCCTTCAAAGCTACTTCACAGTTGGATAAAATTAGACTTGTTGGAACTACTTTGGTGGCTGCCGTGGATTTCAGTTTTAGGAAAGGTGGCTTTCAATTCGACATTTTGGCTGAATTGGGCTGTTTAAGAAAAATCCATGGGTTGTTCTTGGGTGCAAAATCCCATTTTAATTTTAAGCAGCCCTCCCCCTTCGTTGCTAAGCCTGGATGCTTCTCCATGTCAAATGCATACTTAATATCCTCTCCATCATGGCATTAATATTGATTTGCAACTAGATTTTGCTTGTAAATTTATCTGAAATTTAACACCTGACTTCTTTATTGCTATGCAGTACCAGAGTAAAGTCACTGGATTTGGTCGAGCTGGCACTCGGATACTCCATGAATTTACAAAGTGAATGTTTAAACCATTATCTCCAGAGTGTTGTTTTAATTTTGGTCCATGAAGGACTCCTATATTATCATGACATAGCCTCTATGTCAGTAGACCTTGTTGTGTACACTGTCCACTTGTATTCATTGTGTTTGAAGGACTGGCTTTGGTCTTGTTTGGTACAGTACTGTAGTAACATTTTATGCTACCTCATATGAATACTGTAGTGTCAATTATCTAATAGGGTTCATTGGTTTTAACAAGCTCTATAAATTGAACAAATGTGTTTGTTTGAGAATTGCCCCTTAAAGCCTGTGTAACTTTATTTCTCTTGTTGTGGAGAGAGATTATAGACAGTACAGCCTATTGACTAGTTAGCCTACTAAACAAAACTATGATCTTAAATTTAAAAATTTGATACTCACACAGTGCATAAAAGGAATTAGTACTGATGGATGGTCCTGTCAAGCCAGCCAAGAAATATTAAAAGTCCCCTGTAAATGATTTTTATACCTTTCACAAAGGCTGGGTGGGGTGGAGAACCCTTGACTGACACTATTGCTTGAAAGTGGAATAGCCAACTGTTGGCCTAATGGTAAGAGCATCTACCATTCAGCAGGGAGGATGCTAGGGTTCAAGTCCTGGTCAGGTCTCATCAAAGACTTGAAAAGTGTGACCTGTTGTGTTCTCGCTTTGTGCTCAGCATAAGTGATTGGGACAGAAAAATCATTAATGTGGAAATTTAACCAGTAGCACCTCTGGTCAGTATATCCCCAGAGATTCAAGAACACTTTAGGATTGACAAGATTGTGATGGATTTTGTAAAGTACCTTGAGGTCTATCGCTGACAAGAAGCGCAAATGAAAATGTAAAAATATTATTATTATTAGTACAAGACATGAACTGTATACTTCTACCACAGATTCAGGAAGGCATACACTAATATCACCAAGTCACTTTCCAAAGTTTGGGCAGGTGACCCAAAACTGGACTTTTGACCATTAAGGATTTGTTCACTCTCATAACAACAGAGTGACTGTTAGGTTGATGAGCACCTAACCATTATACTTTATAGAAGGATTAAGTATATAGTTTGTGTCCATAAGTCCATAAGTGATTCCTACTAATCTGGTAATCACTGGCTTTGATTCACCTGCTTGGGTTTGTGTTAATTGGGGCAAATGAAAGATCTTTGTCCGACAGTGATATTGTCCTGTAAAAGAAACTGTCAAGTTACCCGTGGAGACAGCATCCTATCAAAGCTAAGAAAGATCTTTACTTTCAATAGAATGTTTTCTAAAGTGATAGTGGACAGATTCTTGGAAGGAAGTCATACAGTTTACTGAACTGGTACAGACAATGCATAATACCAGAAAGCTATCTGCAAACAATGAGAGCTCTTGTTTTTGATTCAGGATGTTTTTCTTTTCTTTTTCTGAACATTTCTTGTACTGAAAGACAAGTCAAAGAACGTTGAAATTTTGAATGAGATGAAAGGCGTTTGAAGGTGATACAACGCTTAGTTGAAATTGTTGATTGTTACTGTCACTAAGTATTCATTCCTACCAATGAAGCCAACTGGTGTAAATTTATTGGGCTTCTTTGCCTTCAGTTTCTTACGGTTGTTGTCAAATTAAAGAATCTAGCCATAAATTTTCCAAGTAGATGTCCTGCCCAAACATTTCATTCGCCATACTCATAAATGTGTAGAGAAGCTTAAAAATAACTTTTCTAAGAAATGAAGTATCTTGGGAGTGTTCAGAGTTTTTCAACATTCGTGAAATTCTGATTAGAATTTGTACAGTGTTTTCTCCTTCCTTCTCTGAGGTGTTTTGGTCATGACTTGTGATTGTTTGCTTTGCTTATTAACAAGAAGTTAAAAGTGATATGGGATATTCTATCAAGTCAAATAGGCCCATGGTTGTAATAGCTACTTTAATATTTCAAGTGTGGCCCCTGAGTTCTATGGGTACTCATTTCTACCTGTCCTTAGGTTGTAATGTTTGGCAGCACTTATGACCTGTAGGCAGAGAGATGAGCAAATGGTCAATGAGCAGAACTGAAGCTGGCTACACACTACACAACTTTGCGAGACCCAACTGAACTTGAATGTTGTGACATACTGTAGTTTCCTGTAATTAGCACAACTTTCATTGGCTTAATTGGCAATGCACAATACACAAACTGGCTAACCTAGTCTAATCAGGTTGTACCATGGTATTTGACAACCCTCTTTCAGCTTTGTGCACAACTGCTTTTCCCTGATTGGTCAAAGTAGTTCAACCTTTGGACTATGATTGCAGACTAAAGTCATGCAAAATGAACGTTTTACAAGAATGAAGATGACCTGATGTGAAATTTGCTAAAAGGGGAGGTAAATTGCCAGTTGCAGTCATAGACCCAAGCACACATCCACATGACTATGGAAGACACAACAGGTATGTGAGTTGTGTCCTGCAAAATTGTATAGTTTGCAGTCAGCTTAAGAAGCACCTTATTTCCCCTCCCAACTTCCTAAACCAAGTTGTAAACACCTGAAAACTTTTGCAGTATTTGGTTATAGCTGTATTACAGCTGCTTGTGACTTGGCCCATTGTTGACTCCCTCAGTGACAGATACCCTCAGTGACAGATACCCTCAGTGACAGATACCCTCAGTGACAGATACCCTCAGTGACAGATACCCTCAGTGACAGATATCCTCAGTGACAGATACCCTCAGTGACAGATACCCTCAGTGACAGATACCCTCAGTGACAGATACCCTCAGTGACAGATACCCTCAGTGACAGATACCCTCAGTGCCAAGTTTATGGTGATGCTACTGACAGTTGTTTGGGTTGAACATATTAAGAGAAACTGTGTCCAACTTCTTCCACTTCCCTTGCTCCCCTTAGACTTACAGGGTCCAAAGTCTCTACTACCCTTCCCCTGCCCTTGACCCCACCTCCTGACTCCCATCCCACCCCCTGTAAGAGATCATACCCAAGTTTCAAGGGATCTGAGATTGTGTGTGTGGTGATATCTATGTCGCTGGTTGCTTCTTTCTTCAGGCCGTGTTTACAGTGAGTAGGGGATTATTCCTTTGATCTTTTTGAGGGTACCAGTAGTGAGCACTATCCCTGACTAAGGCCTCTGTGACAGAATCAAAGCCAAAACTGAGAGGAAGAGAAAAGCAGATTTGCCTGCATGACTTTACTAAATGAGAGGACCACCCTGAAGGGCTGAGCAGGTCCATTACAATGGGCAAATCAACCACAATGGTCAAGTGAGAAAGGAGTGATTTGACAAGAGTGGAATAATGAGGCAATACACTCCTTAAATCTTAATTGTGGTACCTTTGTGTCTTGCTGGCTTCATTTATCACTCAGAATAGATGCACCTCTTGTGTTTAGAGTGAAACATGTTGTTAGCTTTCTTGTAGATGTATCTTCTTCTTGTAGATTATAAAGGATGAGACTTTCTTTCCTCTGTGATGGAGTGCCATGTGTTTTCTTTTCTTGCTAAACTGTACTCACCTATTAGAAAGTCAAATTTGGGTGGCATAGCGGTGACGGAACCCCCACTCGGCAAGGGTTAGCTATTGCAAGATGGCATGCTTTGTGATGGGTACAGTGCTTCTGATAAACTGAGCAATTATGTGCATGCACTTTTAGAGTAGAGAGTAAAACAAGCAGACCGTTCTGGTGTTACTTTCAGAGAACAAAACTGCCTTTGGTGCAGTGAGGGAAAATTTCATGGGACTGGACAATAGGAATTGAATAAAGGGTGAAGACTGCTTCTAATTTGTTGTGAAAACAATGAAATGTGGAATTCCCTTTCTTCAGTAGGTCCTTGACAGGAATATGTTGTTAAATTTTAGCTTCTGGGAGGTTTCTCACATGAGTGTTTGAAGTATTCATGACACATGGAAGTTTTTAACATTGTTATGCTTCTTACCAATTACTAAGGAAATCTTCAAAACCAAACAACCAAAATAGGGTCTGTATGCTGCCTCGAAAACTTTGTTAAGTGCTTAGATTTGTGGAATTGGCTATATTAAGGGTTTGATAATTTTTAAATGCTGTTTCTTCCAAGACCATGACCAGAGGAAAAAGGCCAAAACCTTATGTATAAGGTTAAAGGGAAAAATACAGTCATTCCCAGTTCGAATTAGTATTCCCAGGCATCCTAATTCATGAATGGCTCTTTTTAATCATGTGACTATATATTTCATGAAAGAGAAGTAGTTTACTGTATAGAGTGTAATGATTGTAATGGAGAGTTTTAAGTGTATTGGTGAAACATCCAGAAGTTTAGGAGAAAGGTTTGATGAACACTTTACTAATAGGGATGACAAGTAGTCCGTATTTTTTAATCATAAAACCGAATACCACAATGGCCTAGATTTTAATTACAATGTGTACATCCTAAATGCCCATATCGGCGACCCTATGCGCAGGCAAGTTTCAGAGGTTGTATGCATTAATGAATTCAATCCAAAGCTAAATCGGAAATAGGTTGGTCTATTGGTAGATTAGTCAGTAGAACTACTCAACTGTAATATGGCATTGGTCCTCCTTCTCATTACCACTTCACATATTTGAATTTCTTTGACCAAGCTATTGTCTACAGGCTTTTCTTTTCAGTAGTGTATGTTCCTTCTGGTAGTCTTTTATCATGTTTATCGTAGTCTCAAGCTGAAGATGGTCAAGGTTAGACCAAAAATTTCATAATAGGAAAAGGGGAAAAATGAAGGCGTTATTTGTTTTTGTTAGCGTGACGCTGGTTACTATTCTATTAGATTCGGAATGGCTAATTCTACCAGTCCATCGGCAGACTATATATTTGTAACTGAATTAATAGATTTACACAAAATAACTCCTTCATTGTCCTTCATGCAGGGTGCAATGTTTATGTTCTGAAAAGTCATAAAAGATACTTGCAAGGGAAATAATGAGGATATTTGTTACAAATAGCTGATGAGTCAAAATTAAGTTGAATGTGACTGGATATCACATTGTAGAGCTGTTTTTTAATTTTCATCTGTTGCTGCATTCTAAAATACTTGTCCAGATCTCTGTCAATATTACAAACTTTAATATCTGCTTCTTTCACTATCACGGGCATTACAAAAACATATTTGCAGGGGCCCAAATCTTTGTTTGAGATGGGCGGGGGGGGGCAAAAATGCATATGATGTATGTGTGAACATGACACTGTGCACCGTGATCACGAAGCCCAAGATGGGTGGGGTCCAGGGGACCACCTTAGGGCCTCTGTTTGGGGTCCAGGGGCAAAGCCCTGTAGGGGGTCCATGGGGCAAAGCCCCTGGAACCTCCTGGGTTTTAGTATTTCAGAAGCCTCAGGAAAACTTTCAAACGGAAATTTTCCAGTGTAATGCTCCTGGGTTTTAGTACATTTAGACTTATAAGAAGGGATAGTTTGAGCACAAACAGAAAACTACTGATGTGCTTCACTGGATTAAAGTTTTGCAACAGTCGTGAAGTGTTTTAAATGTAAAAAGGCAGGGACTAGTTTTTGTTAGCTCGTGGGCTTGTCTGGAGATTGTCAGCCCTGAATAATGGCACAGTCTTTGATGTTAATTAATTTAATATGGCTTTGATGGATAGAAATGTAAATACAATATCCACTGTATAATTGTATTTGCTGTCAGCAAAGGAATGTCAAAAGTGAAATTAGTTTTATCAATAAAAGATTAACAGCCATGTTCCAGAAGTAATAGGCTAAGAGCTACTGGCCATGTATCCTGCATTTTTGTTAAGAAAAATGACCAAGTACTGAAAATATTTGAGTATTGTTGTTAATGTATGGGAGGGGGGACTTATTAGTTTCACCCCCCCCCACTTTTCACTTGGGGAAATGTCCCCTCCCCCCCCCCCCTTACTGGATTTGTGTCACTGCATATTTGGATATGTTTGAAACAGTTTTTAATGGGAACCAGTAAAAACTTGGGGTTGAGGAAGAGGCCCCACTGTACCCTGATGAAAAATAAGGAGAAGCGGAAAAATTGAGAGGGAAGAGTATGAAGCTAGGGCTGTCAGCTGACTGGAAAGAATTTGAACTGAGAACTGAAAAACCACATGAAAAGCTAATGAAGTGAAGATAAATTGTGGTATGATTGTCTAAATTTTAGGTTTTGATGATAATAGAAACCTGTGTATGTATATTATTCATCATATTGTGTAACTGTGTGAGTATCTGTGTGTATGTGTGCATGTGTGTGTATGTATGTGTGTTGGTGACTTAGTTTGATTACAAGATATCCCAAGGAGGGCTCGTCTGAAAGTTCTCATGCTTCTTTCCTCTGTGCATGGTATAAAGAAGATGTACCCTTAGGCTTTTGGTGAAGGTCAAAGGTTTTCTGAGGTCACCATAGACCTTTCAAATACTTCAAAAATATGTTTACATGATATCTCAAGAACTATGGATTTTCATATGTGCATGTAGATTCATTATTTTGAGTACATGAATCCTACTTTGGGTGAAGTTCAAAGTCACCTGAGGCTTTCTAGATACCTTTACTTCTAAAAGGAGCTTTTCATCTATAGCATGTGGATGCATTATATTGAGCAAATCTGAGGTCACCAGAGATTAAATATTGAAAGGTACGAATCATATAAACAGCACTTTCATACTTGGTGTGTTGGTGCATTCACATTTATCAGAATAGTAGTCCAGGATATGTAGTGTACATTGTAGGAGCTAGTTCTCGTGAGAGAGAGAAAAAAGAAAGGCAATGTAGAGCAATGAAATCACAGAAACCTCAATGCATTGCATTCTGGTCATCTTTTATTAACCTAGATGGGGAAAGCCACACTGTGCAGTCTATTGAACTCGTTATTATCCTAAGTTTGCCCTCTGGAACCAGCTTATCATGTTTTAAAATGTTTGACTTGTTGAGAACATTTACTTTAGATCAAGGACATGAGAGTTGTCAGTCCTGATAGCAGTGTCTCATTGTTTACTGTATGAATCATAATCCTTACTCACAACAGTCTCAACAAGACTGTCGCCATTTGATACCCACAGGAAGTATCTTTAGTGTATCGAGTACTATTACATCTAGTGGTGACAGTTAGATCCTGAAGGGAAGTTTTTCTTTATTTTTCTCCATGTTTCTCTACTATTGTTCAATGAGACCCAGGGGAAGGGAAGCCAGAGAAGTGACCCTTGTTGATCTGTGGCTCTTTCTCCTCATAGAGTCTGCCTTTTCTTCTGGTTGTAACCACATTGACCAGCCAATCTTATGCTCCCTGAATGAGTACAAACCCAGCCTCGCTTGTTCTCCCTTCTCTAGAAGTTGTTCCGGTCTTTAACCTTTTGTAAATCACCAGTAGCAGGTTTCTCTTTTTTTACCCTGTCTCTTCTTCTGTCCCTTTGATCCATTTCTTCCTCTCGCACCCAGATTATGTGGAGGATAAAAGAGGAGTGGTAAGGTATAGAGAATGGCTTGGACCACCCAAGTGTGTTCATGAACAATCAGATGGTTTTAGCTAACTTCTAACAATGTTCCCAATTTAGTTAAATTTTGTAAGCAGTACTGATTGGTCAAACTGCACATGTAAGCCCTACTGCATGTTTTAAGCTCTAAGCTCCCATCACCAACCATTCTTGCCTCTGTGGTGTCTTTCCTTATCATTAGGCTACTTTCTTTTTAAAGTGAAAGCCATATTGGCATACTGAGTGTATGCAATGTATTTTACATTTCAAAAATTTGAAAAAGAAAAAAAGAAACAGTGTATATTCTGTAGATAGATGACTCAATATTGCCAAACTTTTCACATAAAACCATGGAGCTAATAGCTCCATGATATTAAACTGAGAGCACTCGGGAGCTTGGGTGAATTTTGCATATTGCTGATAAAATAGTCATAATTTGGATTCCCTCTTCCAATGTGCAATAACTTTACATTTTGACAAATTGAATAACATTTGCCAGTCCTTGATTCATTCCACTAATTTGCATTTAAAGTTGGTTTGTAGGTAAGCTGCCTCTACCTCTGTACTGACTTTTCTGTAAATTTTTGTGTCATCAGCAAATTTTAAAATTTTGCTGCAAATGCCTCTATCAATATCATTGATGTAAATACCTGAAGTCATTGTTCTTTTTGATTATGGTACATTTCTCCTTCTCCTAAGATTTGCTCACATGACTGTCTTGTCTTCAATATGTCCATCTGTTTCAGTTTACTTTTATTTGGGTATTCAAGATGTTAAAATAATTAAATGTGTTAAAAATGATAACAAAGTAAACCTTTACTGCCTGGATTATGCTCAGAGAAATGTTTCATCAACACCGACAATCAGTCTTTAAATTATTGAACTGTGTAATGATAACATTTTGTTAGGTCGTTTTATGCGATTAAACATTTTCATGGGACAAAGGGGAAATCAGTCACCATGGTAATAATCACATTACTGCTTCTTTATTACTTAAGCTGGTGGTCTAGAAACAAGCCATATTTCAATCCAGCTATTGTTTATGTTATGATCCTCTTCAGGAGTGTAAAATCAACTCTGTACTAAGATAAAATTTTGTTGCATGCATGTTGGATATTTCCTTTGTTAATAACAGATGTTTCCCAATAAGGACAGCTCATAAAATGATTGTTTTCATTTGAAATCAATGGAAATTCTATTATTTAAAGGTGTCTTGTCACAAAAGTGTAAAATGCGGAGCTTTATCTCCCATCATTTTCGTACATTGCCTCAATATGTGAGGGTTACAAGACATTTGTATGGGTCTGTGTGTCGTGTGACCTGAGGGGCCCAACAAAATGACAGAAAACAAATCAGTATCAGTGTTGCCCCTCAGGAATAATCAAAATGTCAAAATGCACAGTAAATGAACATTTCATGATAAGCATTTGGACAAATATTTCAGTGTGTACAGTAGCACAGACTCTTTGTGTTTGGGGTTCCAGGTCTGGGGAGATATTTGTGTGCATTCTGGTGCCATATGAGTTGTATTTGTCATCATCAGATGCATTAAGTTAGGAATATTTGGGTGGATATTTGTATGTGGTTTGTTTTTCTTATTGCGTCAGTTTCATGAATATGGGAAACCGTCATACTTATTTTAACCTTGAATATGTGTGTGTCAAATCAGCAGGGGATAGCTTCAAATTTGCCTCATATTGGCATAGCAAAAACTACTCGTCTTTGTACTGATCATCAGGGAGTATCGGTAATTGCAGAATGATAAAACTTTCAAACTAGTTTAAATATATTTATGCTGAAAAATATTTCATGATGATGCAAGAGTGTATTTGATGCCAGACTTCCAGTCACACATACATACAGTAACTAGTATCAGTATATCCATAGATGATTTCTGGTATAAACAGTAGAGGGCAGTAATAGTGCTTATAAAGCCATCTCTTCTTCTCCTACATTATCTGGTATAATGGATAGAGCATCAAACCCCGAAAATTTCCTTTCAGTTATAAGAGAAAGGATGCAGTTCTGCCTTTTGCCATTTGGAAGACTTTTCTAGATAATTTACAACACTGGTTGTTTTAGAGAAATTTATTAACACAGAATGAGACTTAGTAGTGGAAAAAAGTTGATACGAAGTCGACTTATATGGTGGATAAGGGATATTATTGGCAGAATGTTATGTACTTGCTAGTAAAACTGCATATCTGTGATGTGAAAATCAAGTCCATTAGTATCCCAAAATGACAATGTAAGAGATAAGTTTAAAAGTGCTTACAATATGTTTGTAGGTTGATGTTTTTATTTTTTAAGATTCTGTTTTGCAGGACATTTAACAATCTTAGAATAAAAATGGGCAATGACTGCTAGATGGTAAAACTTTCCAAAAATCGGAAAGAGATCTAGTGACTTTTTAAAAACTGTAAATTCTGGAGTGGAAGAAAATGTGTGTATCATACTAATGGTCATGTTAGTCATAATTCATAGAAGTTGAAAGTACCAGCATCACACGTGTAAGTCTTATGAATGCAAAGTACTATGAGGGTTTATTTAAGGGTTTCATTTTCTACTTAAAGAGCTGCTGGTTAGGTTGTTAAGGTACTGGCATGACCACAAATGATGCTCACCTGACTTTCACAACAAAGATTGCATATCCCCTCACTGACTTTCTCTCAGGGCCTGTGCCTCAGAATTCATGTTGCCCCAGTGTGACCTTGACTGGTGGCCCAGTACTCCTTTGGGTCACCACTTTGGTTGAACATTGGGGTAATACAGCAGTATAATTTGTGGTAATGCACTTAGTATGTGGGTTAGTACACTAGCCATCTCAAGTGTACAGCCGGTGAGTTATGTATAAATTATATTCTCAGATGATACACAAACTATAAAAATAGTCAATTCACATCAAATACCCACTAGTATATTGTTACATTTTAATGCCTATACTTTTACCATTGGTACAACTGAATGGCTAAGACTGGGGTGTAACTCCAGAAGAGGGGGGGCTTTCCACTTGGCATTGGCTTTGGGTCTTTTAAAGTAAAAGTATGTATCTTTGTATTTGAAAAGAGACATATTCCTAGGTCCTAGTTTGAGTATTGTATCTTCAAATTTCCATCCATGATTTTAGTTGCAACTGGTATTGAGACTACATTTAGTTTTGAGGGCTGGCATCTTAGGAAATAAAAATATCTGTCACATAATGAAAATACTCTTCACATCTGAAGTTTGTATCAAGTTGTCATTTTGGGGGCACGGGAGGGGGGAATTTGTAAAAATTTTTTTTGAATAGAGATGCTTAAAGGGCAACAGTCACCTCAATATGAATCAATACCGTAGTACCCTAATTCATGTATGGCTCATTTTAACTATGCATGTGACTAGTTTTGTTAAAACTGTTCAAATTAATAACTCATTGTAGAATAACCGCTTGGTTAGATGGTTAGATGGGGGTTTAACGACACACCAACACGAATGTGTTTAGTGTCATATAAAACCGCTTGGTTTACCATGCTCTATAACTTTGTTTTCTAAAATATCATGAAAAATAAGAGATTTTTCATGTCAGATAGCTTTGATGATTTGAAGTAAGGTTGGGACAACTTCTTATTCCTTTTAATATTATTGCATAACTTATTACTTTTAATATTATTGCATAAAGTAAATTTTCAGTCTTTAAGAAATACCATAGGCCTAGAGAAAAATTTGAGTATTATGTTGCAGTTACACTAGTTGCAATATCAGGGCTTCATTTAAACAGTTGTATGGCTGCCTGTGAAGACCAAAATTACTGTAGTGACAGACAACCAAAGTTGCAAGTTGGTTGTCAGACAAACAACCAAATTTCATGAAAGCAGACAACAGTTGTTGCCCAGAGGGAAACATAAAAATTTCTTTCGAACAACGTAATTTTTTTCGGACACCCAAAAATGCAGACTGGGACAGGTTTCTGATGGACAATCATAAATTTTCTTAAAATCGAGGTCTGAATATCATGTTGCAAGCTCTCATGGTAACACCTTCATGTTGCACTTAGTATTTATTTTCAGTATCACATTCCATAATTTTCATTGATGCAACTACATTTGTGTAATTCATACAAATGAATTTTTTTAATTGGCCCTGACAAATCGACTTGTACCATAGCTATCCTTCCCAGTATGTTCCATTAGTGTTCTATCAAACACAGTGTGTTCTTATTAGTATTCAGCATGTTTACCACAGAAGGGCATTAGTCTCATTTGGCACCAGCTAGAGGTGATATCCACTTTTCTAGTTACAATCCCATCGGTTTTGTGAATTTGTGTCACTAACTTCCTGAAACCCTGCTGGATAAAAACTTCTGGTAACTGTTCACACTTTTCTTAAGATGTAGCAAATTGCTTCACACCCTGTGGAGCCTCAGACAATGAAGGATTACTTCCAGATGTAGGTACCAGTACTGTCATTGCACTTTTTAATGTCCATTTAAATTTGCAATTGCTGAAATTTAGAAAGAACATGTCTAAACAATTCATGGATGTCATTTACCGTATAGAGGGGTTTCACCGACATCACATGATTGCACGTCTCTTTGGGTTTTGAAGGGGAAGCATCCAATGTGCCAACAGACGCAGTAAGCATATTTACAGGTGTCACTGTAGTATCTATGGTTATGCCATGCATGTGTGCTTTAAGTATGTTTACTGCGTGTGTGTTTTGCCTTTCACTGCCGAGCAATCTTAATTACATGACGTCACATGAATCTCCCTCTACTCAATATTGTAACACAGAATCTTCTTTTTAAATTATCCAGAAGTTTATTTCTTCAGTGTAATTCTTACAGATAACTTATGTCTTTGATTGGCAGTAGTTAAAGGCAGTAGACATTCCCCCAAAAATTGCTTTGAAAAATCAGCAAACTCTTGTAAATCTCCTCTCATTTGCCTTACAACTACCTCTGAAGATATTTTTGAATGTAACTGTTACAAACAAAAGATAAAGGAAGGAGTTATTTGCCATTTTTTTAACAATTCAGTAAAAAAATATTGTTACATGATCAAAATAGCCATTCATGAATTAAGAAGATGGGGTTATTCTGATTGGGGTGATTGCATTTTCCCTTTAAGTACTGCAGTCCAAATTTCCAATGTATTGGTATGTCTGACCCTAATAGAAAGAAGCTTTTAGCAGTTGCTTTTTTGTCCTGGTATGCTACATCTTCACCTTGAACTATTTTGTGTCTGTTCTGCAGCAGTCGTAGCCCATTTCCTGGATGTTTTGTCAACTTTAGTAATGAGTTGGCAGGGTTACACCACCCATTGCCAAATGTTTGTATGTTCATTGCCTGTGGTCACATTTATTATCTGGATTTCTTGGAAATTTGGAAATATGTCAGAAAGCTTGTTTGAGTTCATTAGCATGAGGTACAATATCGTACTACCTTTACAAACATTCTCTTTAAAAAAGAATTGTGGAGAAAGACCTGATAGAGTACTTAGATTATTACTCTTGTTGCTGATGATCTAGGGCTCATCCAGTTTCATCTTTTTTTCACGATCACATTCCTTTGCAGTGTAACTTTTTTGCCATCACTCAAATCCCACAAGTTTGCCTTGCTTGCTATGCGTTCTGCATCAAGTTTGAGCATATTTCATCCTAGGTCTCGGGACACAGAGTGCAAGATTATATACTGGCAATGAATTTATGCTTAAAAAGAAACAATAAAAAGAAAATCAGGAAATCCCACAGGCTAATCCCTGCTGCAGGTGAAAATTCACCCCCCACACGCACACATTATGGTCCAGCTATGCTGTCATATGACTCAAATGCAGTAGACAGTAATTTGTACCCTTGTACACTTGGGCATGAACCCTACTTATGCTGAGGTTCTTTAGAACAGTAGTATCTGATCCGGAACAGTAGTCTTGGAAAAAACACTGTTCTAAGGAACAGAGGTCAAAAAATTAAATTTTGACCCCAGGTATCCTGTTTGAGTATTATTATTGCACCTCATATAACATTCCTTTATTGGAAACACACTGGCAAAATGTACTCCATGGGGTGCATACATTGTTGTCATGGATACACGCATTATGTGAATGTGGACAATTGCCTTACTGCCTTTTGACTTTACCAATACTTCACTAACTTTTTGTTTAGATAAAAAAAAAATTGGGATTTTGAGATAGGCATTTTAAGTTTTTGCTTCAAGGTGCAATGTTTTGTTACTGAATTGATGTGCTGAAGGGTATATTCAAAGGCTCGTATGTAGGTGAAATAAGAATGTGAATGCAATATGCAGGTTTTCTATCAGACCCAAATCAGAACAGTATGGTATTGAATGGTATGGTATGATATGATATGGTATGGTATGGTACATGTGGTAATTTCCATGGTCCTGATGTATGCAGGGAGCAATTTGTCTTGTATTTCACCTCATTTTGCTACTGTACATAAATTTGAAGACTATATTTCTGTCTTGTTGATCCTTACAATAGTAGTCATTACATCTAGGTATTTTCACAGGCAGTGCATGATTGCTGAAGGTGTGGTGAGTACCATACATTTGAAGGGTAGAGGCATTAAAGGGAAATTCTTCCCCCCCCCCCCCCTCCCCCCTTCATTTCATTCTTACTCCCATTTCATTTTATTTTTTGTAAATCTATGGTTTCAGTGATGGATCCATGAAAGTGTCCCTTAAACATACTCTTAACATTCCAAACAAACACTGCTCTTTCAAAATTTGACAAGCTAGCTACACCCTGGCATAGATGAGTAGGCCCTACTATGTATGTCTGTATGAAGCATAGCTGGCTAATTTGTAGGCTGTATGAAGCCGCTAATTTGTAGGCTGTATGAAGCATAGCTGGCTAATATGTAGGCTGTATGAAGCATAGCTGGCTAATATGTAGGCTGTATGAAGCATAGCTGGCTAATGTAGGCTGTATGAAGCATAGCTGGCTAATATGTAGGCCTAGACAGTACAGTGGCTTCAGTTAATTTGGGTCAATCTGATATAGGGCCTGGATGAGCCAAGGAGCTTCCTGACCCTGAAACATAAAACTGAAAACTGTAAGATATCTAAAACCTTTGCTGGGGTTTCACAGTTACTGGCTGCAGTGCCTGTAGACTTCAAACTAAAGACTGCCAGAAGTAACTAATACTTATAAACTACAAATACTATTTCATCCAATGTTGTCTTGAGTTCAGACATTTGAAGACTTGATTTATAGAGCAATGTAATGTCAGTTTGGCAAGTGGTGTGCTGAAGGATATATTCAAAGACTTCTCTGTAGGTGAAATGAGAATGTCAAAGTACTGTACACAAATGCAGTGCAAGCTATAGGTTGGATTTTTCCAACATGGCAGAGCTAGTATTTGAGTTTGAAGGGTCGGTCCATATGACACCAGATGTTGTGTACTGGTCTCTGCACAGACTTTATCAGTAGATGGCATTATAAGGAGAGAGATACTGTAGTGGCTGTAAATTCAGGTTGTCAAAGTGCTTTATGTGTGAAGGCAATACTCAGAATTTGAGTCCTCATTAGTGCTTCTTTGGTGCTTTGCATGTAGGCTTGGGTCAGGGTGGATTACCCACCCCACTCTTACTCATGACTCTTGGCTGAGAGTTGAGTAAGGAATCTACTTTCCTTGGAAGTACCACTCCTAGTGGGTAATTATCAAGACTACCACAACATGACACTAAAAACCAATAGCAAGTTTTAGCCATCTCTAGTTGACCACTCTTAATCCAGAATCTATCAGATAACTTCCTGTTCAGGTATCTTGAGATCAATAAAGTTAAAGGGGTTTAAACTCCTTTAAAGACTGTTTGGGCAATAGAGCAGGTTTTTTTGTAAAAGGGATTAACTGTTGCAATTATAGAGATAAGCTTCACCCAGGAAAAGCCTTTTTCTCGGGTAATATTGGCTAAAATGTCCTATTCAATTCTAGCAGCATGAATAGGCACAAAAATCATAGTTTCAAGTTACATTTGTGTAATTTTGCCCATTTCAGTGAAGTATATAACTCCACTGACACTTTTAATATTTTTCTCAATTCATTTGCAATTTTACTCCTTAGTTGGCTACAACGATTCCCTGACATTGTCAGTTAGGCACCTTAGTCGTTGAGAAGCCTATACTGCATGAGTGCCCAACCAGTCGATCACAGTCTACTGGTAGACCGCCGACTGACCCCAAGTCGATTGTGAGGGGTGTTGGAAAAATGAAAAATAAAGTTTTTCTATGTGTAACTGTATGACAATGTATGTTTTGTAGATCTCGAGAGGGTGGCTACTTGAAAAGTAGATCTTGGGTCAAAAAAGGTTTGGCACCCCTGCTGTACTGTATTATTACTCATTGGTAGGCTGATAGTTGACAATTAAATCTCAACCTTAGTTTATAACTGCTGAGGATGAGATCTATGTTCCTGTGTCAGTTATAACATGATTGTAGGAGTCACAACCCACAAGGAGCTAGACTAATAGGGCTGCAAGTAACTGACTCCAAAAATATTGAAGTCACCCAAGCCTACTTGCATGGTTGTCATTGCCACATGTGGACATATCTGGATATATGGACTATGAAGTAATATCCTGGAGATACTGCTTATGTATTACAGAGATATTGGAATCCATCATTATGTTACAAGATTGCAAGACCCTAATAGTCATTTATTGTGCATACTTGCATAGTTTCAGAATAATGATATAGAACAAAACGGTTTTCTTTGAAAAAAGGATGAACAGAAGAGCAGGTAAATGAAATATTTGTTAGAATTATCGTCAAGTCAATATTTGTAGAAGTGTATTGTCTTTAGAAAACGTCTTTTTCTCTCTTTGAAGACAAGAAGTTTATGCCCACTTTACCTCTACTTATCACTGAATTTTCCATCTCCCTCTAAACACATTGGGGGCATTAAAATAATTAAAAGTGTAGTACACTTTGCAAAATTAAATTTCTAATTGACTTGAAACACGTAACAGGTGTAAAGATGCTTGATCAAGTCCAGAAAAACCACAAAGCACCACAGTTTAATTATGCCTGCTGATTTTTGTGTAGGCAAGATTGTTAGGTGCATGTGTCCAGCTGAGAGCCTCAGTACCTAATGCAGAAAATTGGTGTGAGAAGACAAGTAGTTTAAAACTACACAAGCATCTTAGTGAAACCATAGAGCTGATAGGGTATAAGCTCCATGGGAAAACAAACATGGTTTTGCTACCCTGGGGCTGTTGTCAAAAGCTTGTTTTCAAGCAACATCTAAATTTTACCTTGCATTCATTTTTTGTGATGTTTCTGGGCATAAATATTGTATAAAGTTGAAGGAAGGTGTTGTCTCACTTGAATTGAACAGTACAGTCATAAAATATTTGTCATGTGATTACAAAGAGTCATAACATGAATTGAGGGGGGTATTATGCTCATTTAATAGTGTCACATGACAGTCATTTTATATCAGTGCTACAGCAAGAGCAGATGATGACTATAGTTTTGTATTGGTAAATTACAATTAAAAAGGAAAAGGGTCAATTCTATTCATCAAGCTTTACTGTAAACTTTGTTCAAGTAGCAAAAGTTTATGAATTTAGATATGAATCTGTTTGTATTATTATTATTGTTGCATGCTGTGACCATGGAAGTGTGGTAGCACTAGTTCATCCACTCTCTCTATCATATGCAAATTACATCTCCGTATTAAAATTAGGAGGACCCCATCAGTTTTACCGTCAAAATAGTTCAAGTGCCTACCCTTCTATCTGTGCAATCCAGTCTAAGTTCCTCTAGACAGCGTGTTTGGTCTAGTGGTAGAGCATCCGCCTCTCACGCGGGAGTCCCGGGTTCAATTCCCAGGTCGAGTCATGCCAAAGACTTTAAAAATGGAACCTTCTGCCGTTGTGCGTGATGCTCTGCATAAGCAATGGAGTAAGGGAAAACAAGCCAGTGAGCCACAGCTGGAAAAAAGGCTGTTCCTGGCTTGACTTTCAGAACCAGTTGGTTGGAAACTGGGCCGTTCAACCTCATGTAACTAACTAGAAGCAGAAAAGTGAGCATAAAGTATGTAGAACCATCATCCAAAAAATATCATGATTATTATTCAATTATTTATGGTGGTAGTTCAAAGATAATATTGATCAGCATGGCTGGTAACTATATAAGTTTATTCATGCTGCTGAACCAAGTCCCAGTACCTTTCCTTTGGCATCTGCTTAGCTACTGTGACAGTTTATGTGATATGACACCCTGTTTTCTCAAATTCTGTTTGTGTTCTGGTTTCCTGATGGTATCTTGTCTTCACAGCAGGGAAGTACCATTGCTAACTGCTTCAACTTACAAGCTATTCTCCCCAGAACACTGTTTAATAAGTAGTTGATATTAATGTTGTAATACCATAATAATTGTGTCTGTTTACCAAGCTTTGAAAAGTTATGTTATAGAATTTGTGCTATTACTGGTTTTTCCGAAAAATGTTTGTATGGTGTGCACAGGAATTTAAATGTATGTTACCCATCAAGGCACCCAAGAATGCACCATGTGGTTACTACAAAAATGTTTGCCACCCTTCTGTCAATGTTCCATTAAAATGTCATCTTTAAGATCACACTTTGGATGATGATGCGGTATTCTGAATTAGACCAAGAATTTTGTATGACTTTCTTGATTACAAATGAGTAAGCATGAAAATTTTAATAGAAAGGGAAGGTGGGGAGAGAGATTAGGAGGTCATAAATGTTATGCAAGGCGCTCACTGTGTGAAACATGTTAAACCACAAAAAGTTGCAGGGAAGTCCTGAAAACTGAACTTTTTTAAGCACACGGCCAGTAAAACTGAACTTTTTTAAGCACTTTGCCCACATCTGTTATCAATCATTTATCAGTCTCATAATTATGAGGACATATGAGACCAGTTTTTTTTTTCTAGAGAGCTCTGCAAACTGCTTTTTGGCCATTGGAGCCCAATGTCAGCGTCTGTCCTAAACTCTACCAGTCTTCCCTTTCTCCTCATACATTTAGCTGTTTTCATAAATAGTTAAAGAACAATGACTTTAGTAGCCAAGCTTACTTGACTGTGGTATCTGTATTAAACTGTCTCATCTTCCTCTAGTATCCATCATTTTATAAATGTTATTGAAAATATGGGAGCTTTGCTACTTGGGCCACTAACATAGACTCTCTTCCCAATAGGAATTACAAAGGATTGTGGGACAGAATTCTGGTGTGCATAATTTTTTGCCACAGCAAAATGCCATTGACAAGAACATCGCCTACCTGAACTCTATCCCACAATCCACTGCAATTGCTATTTGGAAAAGGGTCTATTCAGTGCAACCACAATACGATGTTTCCACATAGCCTTTATCATATACAGTGTTCCATACCAACACTATGTAGTCTGGACCGCTGTTTACACTAGCCCCAGTGGTTGCACTCCTTCCCTGCCCTTGAGATCAATAACAGGAGGTCCAGAAATTAACACATTAAATTTGGAGATGTACAGTCAAGTGTATAGAGGTCAGTACCATTGGGTTGGGGGCAGGAGGAGGGGATAGGGGTGGGTACATTGTTCAATACTCCTGTGGCCTAGTGCGTCACAATGTTAAAGTCACATTGTGTTCCATTATGATCCAGTTTACATAAATGTCATGGTACAGTAGGTGTATTTCTGTACTGATTTTGTCATGTATTTCCAAGTGAAACTAATTATTAACCTGCACTGCAATCGAGACCACAGTGAAATGATTTTTGTTGAAAAAGTGTTTTGATAGGACACTCGAAGGTTTCAGTTACTATCAGCACTATGTAAACACTAATACCTTTGAAATTATGACACTAAATACAGTACCATTTTATTCATAGCTGGATGCAACCAGTGCATCTTGTACTGTGTTCAGCTTGGCATACATAGCTGGCTGTAGTGTTCTTAAATCACTGACATGCTGCACTGTATTGAGTAAACTACATCAGCTTTTGGATGGTATACCAGGGGGACCAGCATTAGTTTTGCCTCACAGGGACATGATTATTCTGAACGAATGTTCATTCAGACTGGAATAAACATATGATATCACAACCAGACAGTTTTACTTATGGTTTAGAAAACCTTAACACATAGACATGCACTGTATCTAAACAGACAGTTCTCTAATTGGGGTCTTGAACTCCAAGGGGGTAAGAAAAAAGTCAAAGAACAAATCGGGTGGGATTGAGTGAGCATATCTTTAAGATTTTCAACATCTTATCAAAATTCTTGGTATGTAGTAGCCATTGTTTCTCAAAACAGTGTGAAGTTCCAGTGATTATCGTTAAACGAGCTAAAATCACCAGAACTTCATTTTACTGATGTTCAGAGAGAATCTGTAGATACAGTAATTTTCTGTTAATTAAATTGCCTTCAGTACTTCCATCTCATTATGGTAGGGATACACTGATTAACCCCATCCCTCCCCTTCCATGTGCTACTGTTGGTGTGTGTCCACCTTGAAAAAGTGCATGTGGGTGGCAGTGGAAAGGCTTGGAATTCCTGACTAAGAATTGCAAGTGTTTTATTGAATGCAATGGATACTATAACTTTAGTGACTGCAACTGATGTTAAAAGCCTGTTATTTTCTGTCACTCGCTCCTAGACTTAAAATAGACAAGATATTTTCCCACTACCACGGAAGGAAATTCATTGTAGGAGGGAGTTCAGTATTGGAGTAATTCATTATGTAATGTTTCCTGCACTTAATGATAATATCTCTAAAATAGAGGTCATACCAAGGCATTGACTGACTGAATAAGATGTTACATTCGTCACAAGAAAAGCTGGGATTGAAGGGAATTTCTTCTACTGTACAAGCTGCAACTGAATTGATATTGTAGACATTGATTCCTCTGGTCAGACTTGTAGTATGTACTCATACTCAGGTTTTGTACAATCACCTGTACTTGCACTCTTGAGAATGGATTTATACTTGTACTCATACTCACAGAATTTAGTAGTTATGCATTGGGGCTAGTGCAAAAATTTTGTACTTGTACTCAAGAAAATGATGTGAACTCGTACTTGCAAACAGAGACACTGCACTTATACTCATGACAATGTACTCACACTAAAAGTGTGCATCTGGTACATAACCCTAAGATGATCAAGGGTCTGAAAAGTGACAAAAAGGAGGGGTACAGTTTTGGCCTCAGCCATCTGGTGTCTACAAAAGGTCATTGTGTTGGATTTACTGTGATTAGTTGTGTTGTACTGTACAGTTTGTATGAGTACATATATCAGTCACTTGGAGAGGACTGGGGTCTTAACCATACTGACCTGAATAAGGTCTTTTTCAGTGTGTCCAGGGTGTCTTCTTGGGACATTCTCAGGGTTCCTTGCTGCAGAGTTTCTAAGGTATCCCATTGTGTGCAAATGTGATCAAAGAACATGGCTGACAATCAGAAATAGTGAAAGCCACTGTGAAGAAGTGAAGGAAAATACACACATGCCTGCATACACACATGTGAACCACAAAGAAAACATAATCTGAGGTAGTACTTCCATGATCTTTCTAGGAACAAAATGCCATGTTATTCCTCAGCAATTAAAGTAGTCTTTGCAGTTTAAATTCTGTTATTATGTTAGGGAACCACATAAGTGCATTATTCTTTACTTGAATAAAGCCATGTGATCACATAAGGGTTTCCTGTCTGGCCAGGGATACACAAATGAAATCTTTCCACATGATGCTACTTATTGTCAAATGGCTAAGCTGTAAAAGAAGTGTGTACTAGTAGTGGTTAGAGTATCGATGACCTGAATGTGTAAACAATAATGACATACTGTATCATTGTGTGGAGGTTAGGCTGGCATAGTATTGGGTGGGGCAGGGGGAGGGGAGGGGGAGTGTAGGGGGAGTGTAGGGGGAGTGTAGGAAGGACTGCATAGCTTGAACTTTTGTACTTCACATTCTTATTAATGCCAAAGTTACTGTTAAGTACAGGTATGCAAGATGTTACATGCCAGTGAACTATCATTGGAGTTGATTTTGTGGTAGAACTGGATACTTGTGCCTAATTGATTGTTTTATGGCCCCCAGGGAGATGAGATAGCTCTCTTGATTCATCTTGTTTAGAGATATATGTATGTACATGTGTTAGTTGGTGGAAGATATTGGGCAGAACTCAGTAAGTTGAGATGTTCAATCCACAAACATCACATGAATCTGGTTTTCATCAAACCTGCATTTGAAGGGTAGTTCACTTGTTGCTCACATTTTTGGTTGGTTTAGTGTCCATAGCATAACATTCTTTCAGTGGTGTACACAGGAATAAGCTGAGAGGGAGACCATCATCATGATACAGCTGAGGGGGATCCCTAAAAATCCTAAATTTGGCATGGAAAAAGCTGAGAGGGACACCATCCCCATGATATATCAGAGGGGGTCCCTAAAAATCCCAAATTTGGCATGCTAGATGCATGATGTTTATAAATGTAACCCCCCTCCCCCCCCCCCCCCCCCCCATGAACCAGTGCATATTTTTCATGCTGCCTTATTTGGGAATATTATTTTAGGGTAAAAAATGGCTGATTTTTAGGACATTTGCAACAGAGTGAACTATTCCACTCTGACAGAAGCACAGTAGGTACTATTGACTGATGCACACAGCAGCAGGGGTCTATAATGGTTTGAAGCAGGTGGCCATGCCTAAGCATTCTGGTATTTCAATTTAACATTAATCCTGCTCTTTATCAAAGTGCCAAGTTTTATTATTGAAAGATAACAATTTGATGTTTTTTGTTACTATAGAGTGAAGGGTGATGTTTTGATGTCACTTTAAATATTTGTGAGAAAATTGAAATGTTTTTCAGTTCAAAATTTGGGCTCACTTTCTCTCCTTGCTTACACTCTGTCATGTTCAAAATGTTTAATAGTTAAATGTACTTGTGGGACAATTTGTCTCCGAGTTAGAGGTACCTGTCTCTATATTTTTATGAAAATCTCCAGGTTCACAGATTTGTAGTTTTGCAAGTTTGCATCCCCCTTTGATGTTCTCAACCTCTAATCACGTTCCTCAGGCTGAGACTCTGGAAAGATGGAGGACCCTTGCTCTGTATCACTATCTCACACTTTGTCAATCATAGACCTGGAGTACCATAACTCATGAACCGTATCGCACCTGAAGTGGACTGATTCATGAATATTGACATCCCCTCAGCACTTCTAAGAACAACTCTCCTGAAACAAATCAAATAGTCCCAAGAATTTTTTTAGATCCTGACAAATTCCTGCGTGTTGTGTCTTTACCACTAAGTCACCTCTTCACCCTTGATACAAAGATAAACTTTCATATTGTGTTTTCTCTGCTTACAGGAAGTTTAAATTGTGCATCATTCACTGCTGGCATTGTTGAAGCTATTCTTGTTGGAAGTAATTTTGTGAGTATTAAGTTTGTTCAATATAATTTCTTTATTGTAGGCATCTTAAATGTGTAATTCATAATTTAAAAATTACGGTATGTTTTTAGTAAACCCAAATGTGGTCTAACAATATATTTGTGTATTTACAGATTGAGAAACACTGTCAGATTCAAAACTTGACTTTTGTCATGAAGGGTTAATCAGCTCATTTATATTCCTCTTCAACTCTGATTTCATTTCATCAATGGTTTTGACAAAACCTTTTATTTTCTTATGACTTTTTCTCCATTGTCTTGCAGCCTGCAAAAGTTACAGCTCATTGGCACAAGGGGACCACATTCATGATAAAGTTTGAAGACTCTGTTATAGCTAGAGATAAATCTTTGGAGCAGCGATAGTCTCTCTCCAAATATATATGTTGGATGTATGTAATAGTAAGCCATGCCATGTTTGAAATGAAGGGAAGACACCCAACTAAGTCACACACCTGCTCCAAGCATTGAGTCAACTGTGAGTTGTACACCACAAACATAACAACTGTTGGTGTAAATATGATTACTACTATCTTGCATTGCTGGCTTTAGTGTTTTTCCTCAATCAGTGGATCTTTGACACCAGGTGAAATATGAGCAAACCATCCTCTGCCTCTTGGTAAAGAGCAGTTCCACACCTTGGTTGTGAGTATGAGCAATAAGCAATGATTGTTAAAGGGAATAGGCAGCCACCCCAAATTTGTTTTGAAACATTAGCTAAATCTTTCAAATCTCCTCTTATTTCACTTTCAGTGATTTAATTTTAGTGATGTTTCCGAACATAAATGTTGAATATTTAAGGTAAAGTAAGGAGTTATTCCGCATGAATTTTATATAGCAATTAGGTAACAGAAATTTTGTCACACCATTAAAAAGGGCCATTCATGAAACAGGGTATCCCACTATGCTAATTTAAACTGAGGTGGCTGCATTTTACCTTCAGGGTTAATGCAGACTGCACTTACCAGACTGTGACCCAAGTCACTCAACAGCACCTGACTGAAAACCATTCAGTTCACAGTCAGGTCCTTGCTATGTGAGCCAAATTTTGTTCCCAACCAGACTGTGATGCAACAGTAGTCCTTGTTGTGAGCATCTTGGACATATCAAAAATGTTTGATACTCTGTTGTGGAGTCAAGACTTGTGTCACAGTTGAGATGGGTTATAGCAGTATACAGATGCCACTGACTCTGACCAGACTGTTTTAGAGAGCTAGTAAACTGGCATTGTGAAGTCAGGTGATGGTTGTATAGAGTCATAATGGGGAACCCACATGGAAGTGTTGATAACCAGCATGAATGAATTTAGTTGCAGTTGGGTCTGCATAGATCGGACTGTGAAAGGACTTCTTCACAGCTGCACTGCCATGATTGTCTCAGGGGTTGGGGTAAGTTGCATCAGGTTGTGGTCAGGTTGTTGCAGTGGTCCTTGGCCTTAATTTGCAAATGTTGCCATTGAACACAAACTGTTTACACTTTCTGTTCTTTGTTTTTGTATGTGCAGGGCCATTTAGAGGTCCAGGTAGGCCTGGGGATGTTTTAAAAAGGGCCCTGTCGCCATAGTCTGAAAAAATGGTTTTTCTTGATCCCCCCCCCCAAAAAAATGGTTCCCATGTCAGTGGTGCCCCGAAATGATGAAAGGGTCCTGGAACAGTTGCCCCAGTGGGAACTTGGCCAGTTCCCAGCACTATCAGCAGCTCATTTTATGTTTAGTAGGGACAGTGAGTAGAGACCCCATGCAAATGGGAATGTTGTCCTAAATTTTGACTGGCTGTCTTATGATTCTTACCATTGCATATAAAAGACTTTTGAGTCATTGGATGCCATCTTTCACCATGGTCCATTTCCACTTTAACAATGTGATTTATTCTTGTTTCATCAATTGTGTTACTGTTGAAAGATTTTGTGTGGTTTGTAGATTTAGTCATATCCCCACAGGGCCTACATACAATGTAGTGACATTAAAAACACAAGCTCATTGTGTGCAGGCTCAGGTCCAAAATGCTGAGGGGTACCCTTTGGGAAAGTGGGCACCATTTAACTTCCCATTCTTGTATTATGTAATTATTATCTGCAGTTCTTTTTCACATTAACCATCTGCTCTTCTATCATCAGATGTTTGACTGGTGAAAGATAGCCCTACAGGGCCCATATACAAAAAGTGACATGGAAAATATGCTTAGCTTAATAGATGCCTAGGAGCCTCTTTGGAAGATGGCGCTCTTTAACTACTCTCATGCTTTCCCTGTAAGCATTCAGTCCATGGTTCATTTTTGTTTGGACAATGTACTGCTGTTGTTCTGGTTCAAAAACCAAGTATGGTTGGTACCAGGGAGGTGTTACCTTGACAGGAGACACATCTTCAATCCTTTCTTTGAACTGTGCTAGTTGCCGACTGTAATTCCTTCTTTGTAGTAATCTTCCATATATAATACGCTTAAAGATACTTAAGAAACTAAACACAAAGGTTCATGTCGTCTGCTAAATCTTGAAGAGCGGCACATGAATATTTGCCCATTTATTTTACATTGCCAGTCGTTCAAGTTGCAAATTAATTTGCGCCTTTATGGCGCATTGTGCCACTTTCAAAAATACTCCATTGCCATCCCGTTTTACATTTGAACACGAATACATCACCTTCAAGTTGCGAAATAATGTGCAAATTGATGAAAAATAAACAGTAACTTATAGTCTCATACCTCTGTTTTGCATTTGCAGATAGCATAAACAGTGTTTTCACCACAAGGATCTTTAGGCTTAGTAGCAAAAAACAGTCGTTTTGAATTTTAAAACATCAGTGCTCACTAGGCTGTCGGTAACTTGCTAAACATCACACCATTGTTCCTGATAATCTTATTGTCAGCGTAGTAGAGTCGTTAACAAAGGTTGACTGGGACAGGAAGTAGTAGTAATTGTAAGTATCAGAGAAAAGAACTGAAGGTTCTGAAGTCCAATGATCTGTCATTAAATGATTATCTCCTCTCTCTTAAATGGATCAAACAGGATTAGAATAAATTACTTTTTAGTTGGATCTCCTGTCAAGGTAACACCTCCCTGGTTGGTACATTTGCCTTGGTGTTTCATTGCCTGCACACAGAAAAGTGACATGAAAAGTATAAGCAATAGCTTCACAGATGCAGAAGAGCTGCATACTTAATATAACAGGGTTGAATGGATTATTGGTATTCAGCATCGGTATTGGCCGATATTCCCCATTTTCCTCTTGTATCGGTATGGGTAAAGTATACCTTACATGCCCATATTACCTGACTGATATTTATCGTCCCATACGTCATGAAAATTGTACACTATTTGAGTATTTTTGAATAAAAGTTCCAATATTTTTTCTCATCAAGATGAAAGTACACTCAGTTGTGTAGCCTATGGTTAGGTAGGCAAAATGCTGATTTCCCAAATATTGGTACTGGATCAGTACTGACCGATATTGAGAACTGAAATATTGGTATCAATAATGTCAGCCACTTGCAATATCATTACAACATTTATAACAGGTCCAAGTGTTTGGTAAAGGTATTGGAGACCGGTAGTACAAGTTTGTTAGTAACAATGTGACGATAGTTGTTATAGATTGGAGGTGGGAAACTTTCAGCAGGAGAACTGTTGTTTTGAAAAGTAATTTTTGTGTTGGGATGTGTGAAGACATTTGATTATAACCCAATTAAAATATAGCACCTTTGAGGGAAAGAATTGAATGATATTCTGTGAACATTTGTGGACAGGGAGAAGTTGATGTATTTTGTCCTGTGGATTGAAGGCAGTATTGTAACCATTGGATGTCTCAGCCTTTTTCATACTGAAGCTATTCAGCAGTAATGCTGTACTACAATCTAGGGATGTCTCGAGCTTATGATTTCCAGGGACCAGAGTCCTCTGGGAGTTGAGGGTACGGAGTGAATGCAATTTGTGTATTGTTTATATGCTAAAATTACACCCCATTTAATGTGTGAGATGTCTAAGTTATCAGGGTGGCTGGAGGCTGACTAGGACTTCACTGTTCTAATGAAGGTTCCTGTTACAAGGAAATTACTGCAGTGAGGAAGATCGACCCATTCATTTTATCATTGCTTTAATATTATTGTGGATGATAATAGTAGTGACATGCATTTGTAATGTTATTATTAAAAGAGATCATTACTTGTTTCTTGACATTTAATGTACATTGTGTATAGGAGATCTAATAAATATGTGTACACATGACAATAAATAAAGACAAATCTCATTTATTTGAAAGGAATCTTTCTATTCTTTGTTACCTTTTTTAACAAGTTCAGTTCTTATTATACATCATAAGTTGTACAGTATGCATATATTTCTTTGTAGACAGCTTTGTATTCAAAGTTCATCTATCCCTAAGAGAGAATGATGACTCTGATACACATACTGTACACACAGCATAACCCAGACTCAAGGGAGTGTCCTGTGCCTGCATTTGTGTTGGTGTAAGCAGGGAGCAACCCCCTGGTGTAAGTTGTAATGCTACCTGCTTTCCTCAGGCAAGGCCTACAATTTCTGTTCTGTGACATCACATGCATGAGGTCTGCAATGCCATCCACTTGCCTCAGCGCACTTTCTGTTCTGTGACGTGCATAATGTCTGTAGGAACTTATGCATATCACAGAACAGAAGTTGTGTCACACATAAGAGTGTATCATTGCAACTTACACCAACATATGCAGACAGCAAATTTTTGAGGGTGCAAAGACAACATTGTGGTAGAGTGTACAGTTTGTGTCCTAAAGTCACCTACCATGTCTCTCAAGCTTCATTGTTTGTTCCTCCTTACATGACTTCAATGCATAAGGTGTATAGACACACAAACTTGGGCTCAAAAATTATCCCTCCTTGTACTCCCCTTTCCACTAACCCCCCTTCTTTCACCCCTCCTTTCTATTATATTCTGTTTTATCGGAAAGAACTTAAAATCAACTTACTATGTGATGGATTAACTTTGTAATTTTTCAACTTTTTAAAATAGTTTTAAAACTTTTTAAAATTACAAAAAAAATGTACACACAAAATTGTTTTCATTAATATACAACTTACAAAAGTAAGGCAGATTGAGTGGAAGCCTCTTAAAGACCTGTTGAGTCACTAGGTTATAATTATTTAGACAATTACCGTAACATTTCATAAAAGTGGTAGGCCTAAACATTAGGCTTAGTGTGAATTGCTACTCGGGAATAATTGACAGCAATATTATTTCCTTCAGTTGGGCTTAAGGGCACGGAATTATGTAAGCAGTCATGGCTTCGGTTTGCATCCACACGCCACAGTCACATTAATTTGTGGCGCTCCTGAAGAACGAAATGTAAGAGTTCAATATTCGGGCGTTATTTGGTCTTCGTGATGAAAAAGTATTTCAAATACACAAACATGCCTTGTAAAGACATTGGCACACTTAAGTTTTATTTTAAAAGGCATTTCATTCACATCTTCGTCGCCTCTCATTTTATTTTTGTGGGTAGGCCTACCCGTGGTCGAAGAAAGAAGGGTTCGACACTGTCGGAACGCTAACGTGCCCGTTTTTAAGATAGCTGCACACAAAATGCCGCAAACGGATCATTTTCTTGACCGTCCTTGAATCTCACACACATTCTACTACAAATGACTTCTTTTCACCCACAAGAAAAATGGTGGTGCTCTTCTGTCTTTTACAATCCTTGTTGCAATTATGCTGGGCTGTCACTGTCCACTTGGACTAAGGTGAACTTTAGTTTTCGTTTTTGAAATAAGATACATGGCAAAGGACAACAAGGCGACGTCAACTTGACAAAAAGAACAGTAACTGTTCATCACCCTTGATATCTAGTCCAGGCGTGGTTGACAAAGAGAAGAATAACTAGTCATGAACCTTGATATCTAGTCCGGACGTGGTTGACAAAGAGAATCATAACTAGTCATGAACCCTGATATCTAGTCCGGGCGTGGAAGGCATCTGTGTTCTAGTAAGAAGCCCTAAATTATTCTAGGGCGGCAACAGCTGCTCAAAAAAGTGTGTGTGTGTGGGGGGGGGGGGGGATACCGTGCGAAGCACAAAGGGTTGATATCCGATGTTATTTCCTAGTTCCCTACTTAGTAAGTATATGTGGCAACTTTTCACGCGGCCTTCACTTTTAGGTGTTTAGGATTTTAGGAATGAAATGGCTGTTTTCACAATTTTCAACTTTGATTTCATTTGACCAGCCATTTTAAGCTATGAAATGGATCATATGCCAACGATGGTTCGTAACAGGGTTCTGGGGCTAAGTAGAAGGATGATATGTCCCAGTGCGTTCAGAAGATGGGGACCTGTCCCACAGTCCTCCAACTGTTGACGCCCATTTTAAGATAGCTGTAATTGACAGCACAACCTGTCACTTTAGTTGAATACAATTTGCCTGATGAGGTATATTAATATTGGCATGTTACAACAGGTTGAGTAATACTGAGAAAACATTTTTCAAAGGAACATTACATAATCAGAGAGTGCCCCAATAGTTGAATATGTAGCACATGCATGATAGAAGAAAAAATAAATTTTGCTACGAGAAATATTAGAAAGTAGTTGTCTGTGTAGTCGTGCCACTTTGGTCTACGTCATCAGTGTCGTCATAGCCTTCATTACTTTCCCCCTCCTCGGTATATGAGACATCATCGTCTTCTTGGCGGCTCGCTTCGTCTGGTTGCTTCTCAATTACTACTGTGGTACTGTCTATTTCAGTAGGTTTCACCTAAAATTAATAGAATGCAATGGATTGTAAAAGTAGTCATATAGCCTAGGCTACATGACACTTCGCAAGAAATTTTGGAACATCATTTGCCTGCTTCATAAGAACTAAAAGTCAATCCCCAACTAGTTTTTCATTGTACTCTTTTTCTTTTTTTATGGGATAGGGGCGCTTAAAGGCGGAACAGGCATGTGACAAACGTGTAAAGTTTCGCCACATGAATATAGCTTAGTGGATTACAGATACGTTACAAGTATGGAATGAGCATAGTTGGCCAGGAATTCTTTCATTAGGTTAACAGCAGTCGCTCTGAGCTTGGAGGGCATCTGGTCGCCCCACCTTGACCCAATTGAAAAAAAAAAATCACGAGTGTAAAAACATACATCACCTTTATGGCAAGCCCCCATGAAATGGTGGACCAATCCTGCATGCCCATTAACATTTTTTGTCCACTTCACAGGACACAGCGGCTGCAAACGGGTATTCTTGACAAGGATTATTCTTTATACCAAGTGGCCACGCCAAGGGATGGTGAATGGGGGGGGGGGGGGTGACCATTCTACAACTGAGGGTGGGTTTATCTTACACAAGAAGCACCCGAACGGTGTAATGCGCGCGAAACTTCCCCCTCCTAGTATCAAATAATCCCCTCCCCTTGCAAAACAGTTGGTAGAGATTCTCCATAAATGAAAATAAACATGTTTCTCAAGATTCACAAGCGCCGGTGAAGTGCGGAAGTGCAGGGGCCCCATATAGCGCCCTTAGTGAGGCCCGTGCCCAGGCTTGCTACGGGCTTGTTGGGGAGGCGTTAAAAGAAGGGTCTAAGCTCGAATCAAGTTTTGATGTGTTAGAGGGGTCCTTATTCCAAGCATTCTGGTGAAAATTGCATCGAAATCTGATGTGTGGTTCTCAAGATAATATCATTCAAAGTTGCTGCATTTACAGCACGAAGTGAACTTGTAGCAAGCACATAAGACTTCATAACCTCACTTCAAATTCCCCATGGGGAGATCCTGTCACTATTAACTTCAAGGTCAACACAACAGGCTAAAAAAAAAAAACACAGGAAACAAAGCATTTTTCATCAATGTGAGGAACTGATATAACCTCTGCTTGCCTCAAGCTCACTTTAGGTCACAAATGTAGTAAGTTTATTTGCTGATATCTCGAGTATACATGTCCGATTTGAATGGAAGTTTCACCGAATGGTGTAGATTTAGTTGCTCTTTCACATATTAAAATTTTTTTTGCCTAAACCCTTCCTTTAAAGGGAAATATTACGTGTAAAATGCACCAACTTGAATGGGATACAAAGAAAATAGTTTTAATCATTATTAAACCATTCAGTCTCACCAGTGAACTCCGACAATAGCTTTATCTCCTCAAACTGTAAAACATTACAACACTTACAGCAGTACAGAGGTTGTATAGTAAGAATTTTTGAAAGTTTAAGATCTTCTGTGAGAACCTTATTTCTTGAAATCAAAGCTACCGTACTGCCTCAATTTGAAAAATCTATCCTTTTGTATCTATAAATATTGGTTTTAAAAAATCATTTTTTTTTTCTGTTAAGCAAACGCAATATTTCTTTAAAAAAGGACCGACTTGCCCACTAATAGTTTCCATTATGTAAGTTTCGTGTGCTCTTAGAGAACGGTTCTTGCTATAGGCTGTTGCAGCATACTTCCTGACTCTGATGTGAGTTACACCCAGGAACGGTAATAGAGGGCGCATATAGAAACGCAGTTGGCAAGCAAAGTTTGCTTCGAAATTAATGTAGTGAACATTTTGGCGCTCGAGGGACCAAAATATGAAAATAGTGACACGATTGGTTCCCATGCTTTTCCGAGAATATATTGTTACAACATGAAACAACTTTCTAGTAAGAAATCTTGTGCAACTATGCAAGGACAATAGTCAGTTTGATTAGTCGGTGTCACACGGACTAATCCACTGACTAGTTTGTGATTACTGACTAATCCACCGACTAATTTTTACGCTAGTCAGTCAAATTAGTCGGGAGAGGCACCGTCCTGACTAGTTTAGGTTTTCAGTGAACGAGATGTTGTGGGAGTGTTTCAGGGTCGAAACTCTAGGAAAGGGAGGGTGGCTAAGCCTAAATTTCCAGGTAAAATGCAGCAAAAATGCAATTTTAGCTCTTTTAGGTGAGGTTTAAACTCCCTAAACCTCATCCTTCCTCCACTGACTAATCCCAACAGAAAAATCGTTATCCTGTTCAACTTTGCAACAGGAGGAGTTAATCGGGTGTGTGTCAATTTGCATGATACTCGATGCTAATTTTAGTCATTGTGGGGAGTAAATGATGGTAAATGACTTTGGTAAGTTTAATTGACTGTGTTTGAAGAGAATAGAGTGTCATGTAAGTGCTACTTCTTGTTCTTCTTGGGTTATTTACTTTCCATTTCATTCTCTCTCTATAGAGAGAGCAAACACAATAATTCAGGCATTGGGCAGTTATTTTATGCAGTGACAGCGGATGTGGCATCCTATAGCTCTCAAGGACGGTGCATAGGCGTATTAGCCGAATGGAGGGAGCTGTGGGCCGATTTCGTGGCAAAAAATCGTTTTCTTTGTCAGGAGAAATTTATGTCATGATTGTTTGCTTAGAGGGAAAATTTCCGAGCATTCCCCCTCCCCTTTTGCTCATACAACATTGGGCTAATAAATTAAAACTTATCGTCCGACAGAGGGCTTTCAATTCGACCAATCTGGAAGTTCAATTTGTTCCCGAATTTCCCGAATCCCGACTGGTGAAACGTCATTCTGTCATAACTTCAAAATAATGGCAGCATTTTCCACTCGTTCATACCACCGGGTACCGTAGGTCACTGTACACTCACCTGTAAGGCAACGGTCCTCGGTGTCTGCATCGATTGATCCACTTTCTTATTCCCGTCCACCGTATCATAATCATTATTTTGTGAGTCCTGTTTGCCGTTTCTCTTCCGAACATTGGCGTAATCGTTACCGTCGTAAACCGTGTAGCTTTTCTTGACTGGAACTGCATCCTCGCTCTCAATGTCACTGCTAGCGTAATGGTCGCTAATAAGAAAAGTCAAGAAAGGGAACGGTAGTATTAATATGTGGACAGAATTTATGCATATGCAAATATTTTCCCAAGCTTTTTTAGAGCACTTTCGCTAAATTTACATGCCCTCTCGTATTACTAATATAATTATGAAAGATTAACTTAACTACCCTGTAGAGTAGTGTTAATTTTCTCACGTATTCCCCGCTTTACAAAATACCACTCAATCGAAGAGAGACCACGCGTAGATTGTAGAGAGTAGATTGTAAGTGGGCCTGCTTGCATGGGCAAACCATAATGAGATGGTCAACAAAGTCAATACAATTCTATGTTAAAGACAAACCGAGGTGCCTTCGCCCGCAAGGATTTATTTATGAGTATCCCAATATTTTTACGCGCGGTTATCAAGCTCGTATCTAGGGAGAGTGCTTAGGGCGCGCAACCCCTGATTGAAGAAGAAAGGGAAGGTCGCTATACGTGGCGATTGTCAAAACTGAAGTAACCCGGGTTAAAAATGCCTGCATGGGAGGGGGAGGGGGTGAGTGGGGTGGTGCATCCAATAAGTCTTCACCTTAAATGTCAAAGCTTTGTTCCACAGTAAAAGGAGTTTGCAGTGACTAGGTATTTAAATAAAAACTGTAAACAAGAAGTCTTTGTGGAGTATTCGGATGAGTTTAAAAATCAAAATAGACCTCCAAGGGTTCTCAAATATTCATAACAGGAAACAGATATACATTATTTTTTCTAACGTAAGTCAACTTTAAAACGCGTGATTAGTCTTTTACGGGGTCAATGAACTACCTGCGAGGCCTCCGTGTTAGCGGACAGTTAATTGTGTTTCCAAACACATTGTGTCGTTCATAAAAGCGCTTCCAAGAAATCATTCGATTTCTGTCAAAATGAAACTATTATATTTGGACTCATTTGGTTTTAAGTTGACAAGCAATGCAGAAAGGGTTTTCGCTCTATTCATAGCTTAAATTAAGGACAGCTGGTAGGCTTTATTTCATCTGGTGAAAACAGTTACGGAGGCTCTGTTTATTAAAACAGAATTGTTCAAGTATGAAGTACAAAGTTCTTTGTGATAAAGTTTAACGTTCTCATCGAAGAACAAATGACGTCCAAAAAGGATCACATACCTCTTCCAGTTTTTGGTTGCCATGACGATCAGGAATATGAAGAGAACAATGGCCACGTAGACGATGATAACAATAGCCCAGACTGGCAGGAACAGTGGGTAGTCGTCTACTAATTCCTGTGGATTTATCGTGTACGGAAGAAAGTTGTTGATTTGTTGCAGGTTTAGTTCCAGCATTAGATGCAGCTCCTTAGTTCGAAACAGGACTGGGAATGCCTGGGATCCCGTGGGATTCAACACGAAGAACGATAAGATAAGCACGCCCTCTCTATTCTCGAAAAGTTCCACAATTGCTATATGTTTAGGTCTGTTAAAGAAAAGAAATTTGCATGTAGGTGTTTTCTACCTTAATTTCTACTTTTTCATGTATTACTCTTTAACGATGACTTGAATAGTATTACAAAACTTCAAAATAGTTATAATTACTTAATACGTATTTTTGGCAATGTTTTTCGTATATTGTAAAAAGTTAAATCACTTTCCATTTAGTGTTTAGTGATATGAGATGAACTAAGAAAATTATACTGTTCAATTTGTAATGCCCAGTAGATGAAACTTAGCCCTAATCCACCTTCTGGACATTGAGCATTCGTGTGAAGGTATGGTTAATAAGCACAACATAAAATTTAGTATTCGCTGTTATCTAGTGAACGAATGTGCATACTGGGAATCTTCTTTTAGATTTTCTTTCCCTTTTGTTACGGTATCTAGCTGTAAAACCTAGCGTAACTCGTATTCTAAGTACATGATTTTTTACCCATATTTCATTTATTGTACCTACGGAGCAGGCAGAGACAGTTACTGATCATGTTTCTCAGGATAAGGAAATGTTAACATTTTAGGGAAGGACCGTAAGGCTATGCAGGCTATATTAATATTCGCTCGTTGTGTCGTCGTATCATGGAAAACGTAGCGTGACAGTTAAAGGTTAACACTGGTCACCTCAACCATCTTCCGTCTCGTCAATAACTAGCCTGCTAAGTAGACTCTGTGGCAGCCTTGCTGTAGATGGCACTCTCTCAGAAATCGTAAAACACCCTCTCAGAAATCATAATACACCCCAGGTAAACGGTCTGTACAGTACTCATGCCATGAAGGTGATGTACACGTACTTTCAAATGTTGGATTTTTGACTAATTAAACGCGGTTAACGCACAATAGCCTGCAGTCAATAATTTAATTACGGATGTTTTTAAGAACTTTCTTTATTACTTAATATAGATACCATGCCATTGTGTGTCGGTTGCACTTTTGGATGAGTCATCGGTACACTTGCACGTGGGGTTCCAATCGCTTGCTTGTGCATGGATCGAGGACCCTCCTTAGGTTCTTTCTAAGCAGGAGTTAGAACCAGGGGTTTCTAAGTGGTTCTTTTCAAGCTTACATGTTGGGAACAATAAATTTTTTCAAGGCGTAGCTTACACTGACCATGATTAGTTCCAGCAAGGCGTTGTTGGCTGACTCCCGCTTTCAGCAATACATGTGAGGAAACCCGTTTGAGGAGACACCGTCGGCAGGGACAGCACATGAGAATACAGTGCAGGAGGAGATAGCGTGTGGGAAGGGACCGCGTTTTGTGAGACTGCTGTTTTTTATTTTGGGGATAGAGTGGGGATGGGCGATGAACACTGAACATTGTTTGGAGAAGCTATTTGCCAGAAAAGTTCAAATTGTGGGAGCAGACTTCATTGGGGAGAGCTGACATAGTCCACCGTAAGTTAGCTTTTAAAAGAAACAATCATCCTACATGACCTTTAAGCTTGGAAACCCTTCCATATTATGAATAGCCATAAAAAACGTGTAACCTCTTCTTATTTATCCTGGAACAGAGTCCACCAATCAAAGTGAAGAGTATAAAGTTTATCAAATACTGCTTTAATCAATGCCATAAAATTGTAGCTAAAGATCGTGTTCAAATACCATGTTTGCTTACGGTCTTCTGCCACTTGTAGCACACACAAACCCACACACAAACCTTGTTCAAAAGGCTTAGTCTAGTTAAACGTATGTTCATGCAAGTTTGAAGACATGGGATTATTTAAACATCCAGACCTATTAAATTCACATCGTTAAAAAGTTGTATATGCCGGTGACGGATTTTCGTAACAGATTATGTAAATCAGACTGTGCAATATTATCTTAACGACGAGAACAATTTGGGTGGCTGTTGTTATTTAGTTCAATAAGGGTGGCAGTTAATTGTTATTTAGTTCACTGGGGAGGGGACTTAGTTTCCCCATGCGTCTATTTATGCATTCTCGGCTAGACCAGCAAGGTCTGCTACGTAAGCAAAACGGCCGGTAGTTAACATGCACAAAACTTTCAATTGAGGACATATGGGCGAGTTATAGCGAAAGAAATAAAAAGGCGTGTACGTGAGGTAAGGGGCGTGAGGTCAGAGAAAAGTCCGAAACAGGCTTTTTGTGTTAAGGTTTATTCAAAGTTAGTGAGACTGGGGAAAGTTTGCTGTCAGGCCTGGGCGGACTGGGTTTGAAGCGGCGGAGGCAAACGTGAGTCGACGGGCGATGACTGACCCAGGTAAAAGGTATTTATGACAGCAATAGGCCCAAAACTCAAGCAGGCGGAGCAGCGATCGCCACATCGCCACAACGGCCAGTCCACCTATGTTTGCTGCCAACCTGCCGAGACATCTGCAGAATCACTTAATTGAGGAAAGCACAGGCTATTAAACCCAGTAGCAAAACTTCCTGTCCTACTAAGCTGTAGGTGTCCTTGCCGATGGACCAATTGGGATATCTACTATAACTCTACCCTATGAACGACCCTACGTCTGCCTTTGAGAAGAGCGTTTCGTTATACAAGAAGAAAATAAATTTGAACTGAAGTGGAACCAACCACAAGTGTCTAGTAAAGCGCTTTGTTTTTGTGACTTCGTCTGACCTCACTACCTGATGACGAATTTTTGGTAGCATGTATCTAATTTACTTCCTTTAAGGGTTAACCTAGCTCCTCCCAGGGTCCTACCAACTCCTAACAAGTACGTTGCGGCTGTTACCTTTAAGGTTACATAGCATAACATCACCTTACTAACAGAAAATGTAGGTCGCTGTCGGAAATACCAAAATCCTGACAACTTGCTGGCTGATCAGTTCCAAACATTGTAAAACATAGCAGAGCTTTTCATTTACCTTTGCACTGTGGAAAAATTTACACAATCATGTTTGACCTCAACTTACTACTGAGTATTTATGAGAAATGATTTATTGTTTTTGAAGCTGAAGACAACCGATACTTTTTTCTCTTCTATCTACAATAAGATCGTTTAATAATACTCAATCAAGATAAATAAGACGCTTAGTTTAACATTTATTGGCCACTTGAAGCAGGAAGGTGATATCACCTCCCTGATTTAAGTGGCCTACATAAGACAGTAAGTAAACACACACAAAATATCTTTTGAAACATAGTCGAGTGCGATAGTCCATAAAACAGGTACAAAGAACACAATACCACATGTACCTCCCGTCTGGTTAAAACAGGGTTTTTTTATTTACATAACAACTATCTGGTTGAAACTAGCTATAAGTATATGCAGAGGTTGCCTACGTAGCAGGCTGCACGGCATAGGCCTATGCCTTGTTCAGTCATATCCCTCTTCAGGGAGCCTTAAGGGGGGGGGGGGGGCGGTGAGCAAACAGAGTCCGCTCGAAGGGGTAACGCAAAGGGAGCCTGTGTGGCAGCTCACTGTGGCATTCGCCGCATGTGGGCTAATGATAACACTCATAGGCGTATTGAAAGATATTTTACAGGGGATGGAATGTGTTTTTTTCCTAAATTGGCAAACAATCATGTGTAATCTTGCGGCAGCAAGCCATTGGATAAATCTTACACTAATTTGGGTAAATTTGCCCCGAAAAATAAGGAGCAAGTGCTTAAGCTGTAATTGACAACTTTTGTTCCGTGGGCATGAGGGGGTGGATATCACAATAGTGCGTCCATTTTAGTTCTTTTGTTTTCCGTTGTCTAAAACATAGTGTTTAGTTTGGAGCCGGCCACACATGTCAAGCTGCAATGTAAGAGTGCGACGAAGGGTTCGTGAGTACAAACTGCGCCTCATATGGGTTGCATCTCTTTGAGCGCATTTGCCGTTTTCTCCTGCTACAAAATTTTCAAGTTATTTTTGAAATTCGTAAAAAGAATCTCCAACTCAGAAAACCAAGGGGTAATGGTTCACCGGAAAAGTCAGCTGACCATTCCATCCTCTTTTAAGGGGGGGGGGGGAGGGTGGAAGATCAGTGCAGATCATATAATTAATGTGTACAAGTCAGGGGAATTGCAGGTACCATACTTTTCTTTGTAAGAATAAGGATATAATGGAGAATTAACTGGCGCTGTGTCAGCTAAGTGGAGTGTTTCACGAATAAACCTATTGATGAAGAAACACACATATAAAATGTTTTTTTAAGTACCAACATTTAATGCGAAGTATAGTTTATCCTTCTTTAATTATTGTTGTTGCTTTATGATGCAGCTGCAGGTCAATAGCTTAACAACAGTGTCATCTGTTGTCTAGCAGTCTAGTGTCATTTTTATGTATTTAATTATTATGTTCCTTTACTATAAGTTCTATATATGAAGCAGAAATTTGAAAATTGAACAGAAGATTGAAACATTGAAAACAAGAGATAGAAAAACTCAACATAGCCTAGGTCATATTCTTACAATAAAGAGCCTATAAATTGCTAATTAAATGTCAGTGCATATTTACTAACAACGAAAACATGAGTACGGTAGTTGTTATTAATTAAACCAGGGGCTTGAATCATAAGCATCACTTTTGAAAATATTTTAAAGCTGCGACCAAATCATATATAGAGGTTCTTCACCGACGTCACTGCGCTGCGCGTCTGTTTTGACGGCCAGCCGTCCATTGTACAACAACATTCAGCTTCAACAGCAACTAATGAGAGAGTACGTAGGCCTAGACGTAATAAGCGATGTTTTGTTTACAAACTTCGGCGTCGCGATTACGTTTCGCGCAATTGGTAGGAACCATATGAGCGCGCCCTCTCTCAATTTTTACTCGGCCGGGCAGCCCCATTGTAAGTAAGGCTGTGTCGTGCGCGCGTATCGGTAGCACACCTTCTGCGCATGTTCAGTGACGGCCAGCATAGACCTTACGCACTGACATCACACTGACGTCATTTTGGGTGAAAACAATGAAGCACACGCACACAGGTACACGAACGAACGGCGTGGATTTCGCCGCACGTATAGTAGACTTACGCGCGTATACGATTGGTTGACAAATCAGCTGTCTGCATTTATTGGTGTAACTTGCAATGATACGCGCTTTTCCTCCATTTTCCTCCAAAGGAGGGCGCCCTTTCTCCTTTGTGATATCATATCCATCAGGTCTATGCCAAAGTGGAACGCAAGGACGTCACGTGAAGAAACTCTATAACCTAGGCTATCATGTTTGAGTCCATACTTACTCGATAGTAATACTTGGGTAGTACTCGTTGGAAACATTCGCAAGAATGATTTGGAAACTTTCCCGATCGTTGTCATCGAACTGCAGGAAAATATTAGACAGTGTACATCATGAGACCGATACAGCTTCATTTTGCTATTAATTAAATGTGTATTTATGTCATGTAATGCATAAAGGAGGATCGTAGTCTAAATCCTATCGTGAAGGGGTGGGGTGAAATGCCATGAGAGTGGGGGTGTTGTTGATGTGATGGAAGAAAATATTTGCAAAATTATACCGTTCAATATTAGATGAATATTTTAAACGGCACCATTAAAAAAATATTTAACTATAAAGGAAAAAATAAAAATGTTAGTTTATCATTTGTTCCACGATTTTTCGCAGTTTGCCTGCCGAAGCTAATATTTACACATTGAGTTAAATTCATATTATGGCTACAATGATAGCACTGAACGTGAGTGATTTTACATAGGCACGCAGTCAATGATAATCAATTGATTGTCAATAGTCTTTACAGGGGAGGTAAATGAAGTGTCTTGTCTTTTGAATACTGTTTGGACCGTTTGGACGTAAAATAACTCCATTTTCTAGCTTAAAGGAGCTATGGCATCCCCAAATATATTTAGACATATCCCCATAATTCTAAATCCAGTTGGTTACTGTACTTTGATTGGCATTCATTCAAACAATAATAGCACCACTCTCGTTGGTAATGATGACTTGGACAGTCAGTTGTGTTCCTAATAAGGCTCACAGAGTTTGTTTCCCAATATTGGCTCCAGCAATTGAAACTTAGTGCAGGCTACTGTGGCTCTGTCTTGGAAGTGTTCTAATACTAGACTATGTGTTTAAATTGGAGGCGGGGCTAGAAGTTAGGTTAGTTGGGAGAATTGTTACTGTCTGGGGTGAGATTAGAGGGCCTTTAACAGTCTTCATATCGTAATGATGATGCATGTACTTACGCGAGAGAGACTTAGCCGCTCTATGGCTACGTCCGCTGCTCCATACGCTGCATATTGTTTGCACTGAGGAGATAAAGAAAAAAAATGCCTCGATCTAGAAAGGATAGGAGAGAACGCAGGCTTATGTGACAACTTTTCTACTTATGGTTGAAAAGTATTTAATTGAAGCAGTTCATCGGAAACATCCATTTACTGTGCATGCTTAGTCCTATTGCCCTTGTTGGGGCTATTCAACCTTTTGTTGTATACAACATACAATACAATCTAAATCATTCCCGTCCATCTGAACTCCCTCTTCTCTACCCGTTCTCTGATATGCGCCCCCTCTGATCTGCGTCCCCCTCTCATCTGCCGGTGAACCGTGGCGTGTGAAAGAGAATAATAGTAATATAGTAGCCTGGTGTAACCCCCTTAGAATTTGCGATGTCGGTGAGCCGACCCAACAAGGTCTAACCCCAAACTAGAAACTAGCTTGTAAGTAATGAACGGCTAATTTATAAAGGAATAACAAAAGAACATACACTGTACAACACTCCACATCATAATGTTTGTATATAGCTAAGAGAATCTCAAAAATGGTCAAAACGTTACATATATACATAAAATATTTATAAAGCGCTAACTACAAAAGATAAAGTGTTGAGAAAAAAAAAAACCCAAAAGTATACAGTTAGAACAGGTGAGACTTGAGGAGCTTTTCCAAAGTAGTGACTGTTTTGAGCTTCCCTGATATTTCGCAGATATTCAAATGATTCCAAAAGATTTTTCATCAGTGGATCTTCATCCATCATCATTGTTGAGTAAAACCGCTGTTTTGGTTACTTCTCCACAGTTCTTTAAGTAACTATGGCTTAGGCCAATGGTTCCCAACCCTTTCCAGCTAAACGCCCTCTTTCACCAAATGAGGATGGGCAAACGTCCCCCGCCCTTGTCTATAGCCTACTATTGCCATGGATGAAACGACGAAAATAAAACAAAACATGCTGAAATAAAAGGGTAGACCTACCGTGACATACATCGCTTTTACGTGTGGGTTCGCCCCAGGGTAGCAAAACAGCAATGCGGGACTTAAGAAACTGACAACCTTTTGAGATGGCGATTCTTTAACCCACGATTTACAAAAGCTGGAAGGCTTGATCGCGGTCAAGAGAGGAGAAACGTCTTTGGTATTTAACTGACTTTGCCAGGGCCCCATCGAGTGGGCCCCATGTGGACTGTTCCCCAAAAAGAGGCTACAGGTCAACATCCGGGTGGGCGACTGGGGGTTCGCCCCGGAAGCTGTGAAGTATTTACGATATTGTTGACACGAGAATGACGTACTGTAAGTAAAATTTTTGGCTATCTTCCGATTACCTAATAACCTTAAATACAGACTAAAATGATTGCAAAATCAGCCTTAGCCCAGTTTGTATTTCAATAATAAACAACGGGAGTTCCCTTTGATGCTGAAAAGTGCTTGTCCTGTCACGGGAGGAAGAAGGATGGTCGGGGTGGCATGGGAAATTGAAAGACTTGTGCCAATCAAGCTGTCCAACAGGTAGAAATAATGAGAAAGCAGAAATTGGCGCACCGAAAAAGTGCATTTTTGAAAACATTTTAAAGTTTTACTTCATAGTACATTGCCAAAGTTATCTATTTTGTTAAAGTTACCTACAATTGTCACTTCTGTCAGAACGTCATGTTTATGGACTGCAAGGAAGAAAACTACATTCAAGGTTAAATTTGCAGGACGATTTTCAGCTATATGACCCCTTCGGTCACCGCTTTCACTGTCACTGATGGGAATATGAGGGTCCTTGCAGGAAAAATTGAAATTAAACACTGTTACAGTAGATACGATTTTGTGGCGTCTGGGAAGGGAATATTACACCTACTCAACTTGTTGACTCCATTTATCTCCTATTTGTGTGAACCAATTTGAGAGTTCAGCTAGAGAAAAGCTTTTGGAATTTTGTAAAACCTTGGTTTAAATTGAGTATCCCATTTTTTTAAAAGGCCCCTGCCGCCCCCTTAGCGCTCGTTGCCCCCTGATTTGTGCAAACGTCCCCGGGGGCGATAACGCCCTCGGATGGGAACCACTGGCTTAGGCTATCTATGGAGGGTAGCGGAGGAAGAATGTATACAATGAATGGCTAAGTAATAAGTAAAATTGCCAACCAGTAGCAAAAATGTGTATCCTCTCAAAAGTGGTATTAGATCGGACTTCCAGTACAGGGGGTGTGGGGGGCCTACCCACTAGACCGATGGTTCACTAGATCGAAGGTTCACTAGACTGAAGATCCGCTTGACCAATCTACTTTGGGCTAGAGGGAGGGTTAGCTACAGAATTAGGCTCAGTGTATAGGATACGTATCAACCTCGCGCAGGACAACAGTTTAGGTTAGTACAGGGATTAGAGCTAGGATAAAGTTTAGAGCTAGCGTAAAGGACTGCGCCAGGTTGGGGAGGTGGTAAGTCATGCCCCTCCCCGGTCTGGCAACCCTGGTCTCCAGTACGGGAAATTTTCCTGTTTCTTCGGGGAGCCTTAATGGGTAGGATAATGGGTCTTTCTGCAATAAAACCCCAGCTTTTTCAATTTTACTTAATAAAAACGCCAAATTAAGTTTAAAGTTACTCTCAGGGATGAAGCCAGGTGACGGGGTAGGGGCCATGGCCAGTCGTTTAAACAATAGAAAACCTAAATTATTTGTTCACCATCCTTTCGGCAACCGGTCCTATTTGTCGGGGCAGTACTTCCCACTCCCCCTTCTGGGACCTTGTCCCCCTATAGGGCAAATCCTGGCGCCACCCCTGGTTAGTCTTTAGTATCTTAGCTCCAGTAAACCTTCAATCTCGTACGTGAACCAGTCCCGTTGACAGGCGGGGGCAAAATTCCGGCGCTCTTCGCTTGCAATCCTTTTGGTCGACGCTGTATGCCTTATGACCATTAATGGCACAAAAAATGCACGTAAAATAGGTCGAAAGTATATATATTATACAAGTAATTCACCGGTCATCAGAGGTTTTCATGTGGTAGTCTAACGCCTTGAGTAATATTCGTAGCGTACTTGTATGATTTAGAACATTTGACATGTAACAGAAACTTGCAAAACATTATCTCCTGGTCCATTTTCTAACACATTTTGAAAGAAAAAGCAGTCTTATAATCATAATTGTTTAGTCCCCTTCCGCTTTGGTCTTATCATATTCCTTCACATGTCAAATGTTCTAAATCATACAAGTACGCTACGAATATTACTCAAGGCGTTAGACTGCCACATGAAAACCTCTGATGACCGGTGAATTACTTGTATAATATATCTACTTTCGACCTATTTTACGTGCATTTTTTGTGCCATTAATGGTCATAAGGCATACATTTAGAACATTTGACATGTAACAGAAACTTGCAAAACATTATCTCCTGGTCCATTTTTTAACACATTTTGAAAGAAAAAGCAGTCTTATAATCATAATTGTTTAGTCCCCTTCCGCTTTGGTCTTATCATATTCCTTCTTGTTTATTCTTTTGCAAGCTGTTCATGCAAAATCTTCTTCAAAATATAGATAAAACGATAATTGTCAACTGAACTGTGAACTGTAAAAAGCTTGGTGTGCTCTCAGTGTCATTTGGAGGTTAACTGAAAGCTCTGTGCTATAGTGTTCCAATAGTGTTAATGCTTCAAAGCTTCAAGGAATCTTCCTTCTGGATCCCACCAAGATTTTACTGGACAACAACAGGGACTGCGTGATAGCCCATGGACCCCTCGAAGGGAAATTTTTGCGCGCTTCGTGCACATGTGCACATATAACACCGATTCCCTGCACTATCTGTGATGGGCTTAAGATGTCATACGTGGTTCCCAAAGCTACCAACATCTGTTGGCACCCACTAGCTACAAATAATTCTTCGGTGTCCCCTTTGAAGTGCCGTGCCCCCTATAAGTCAAAATTCGTGGCTACGGAGCCTGACGTAAAATTTCGATCTAGTGGACCCTGCCCAGTAAAGGATGGGTATCACATGCATCGCTATTTGACACATATATTATGCGTTTGCCTCGTGACGCGAGGATGTTGTTTTGTGAGACTTCCCGTAGACCGTGTAACCATGGTTAACCACCTCCATGGTGTAACTTACCTTGCTGGTAGAAATGGCAACCTCCAGTCTTGTACAGTCGATAACTTAAAAGAGAAAGAGAACAAAGTAATCAGAAAGAACTGAGGCTGTTGGATTACTATCAGTGAACAAACCGCCGATAATACAAATTTCACAGAATATCGCACTCGGGACCCACCGCACCCTGTTACTTTATATAAGGGCGGGGGGTGGGGCGTGAGATATATTTTGCCTACTTGCTACCGAGGCCGATTATGCCAATAATTTGGTGTAATAATGCATGGCGAATCAAGATCTTAGGAAATACAGAGAGGGTGTCTACATAATGCACATAAGGTAGCCTATATATGGATTGGGGTCTGCAGAACAGTAGCCTGAAGGGGGCAGGGCACATGTCGTCCTGGATGGTCTGTTGGTACATTTGCTGATCTTGTCGGCACATCCACCCGGTGTGGACGGCGACATAGTCTCCCCGACGGTTTACCTGCTTTTGCTCTCAAGAGAACAATTTTTCTAGTAAGAACCCAAAATTTCCGGCGCGCTACGCGCGCTGTAGAGTCACTCCAGTTACTCCAATAGTTCCAGTCTACATAGTTAAATAGCATAAGCCCTGTCATCTTTACCAAGTAACATGTAGGCAGCGTGCACAATTTATGTAGAGGTCGTAAATTTTTTCCAATATCGCAAAGCCTAGTTGCTGTTCTCTTATGGGTGTCATGCGGTAGGGTGAGTTGGGAGCAGTTTGGCTATTTCAGAGGGTATTCAAGGTGGTTTCGATACAATGCATGTTATCCCCCATACGGTCTACAGCCACTACAGTTTTTTTTTTTTTTTTCTTTTTGGTTCTTAATGATTGCGTACGTTTTTATTGTAAGCCTACTAAAAATTTTCGCGCGCTTTGCAATTCTCGAGACACTTTGCCCACTCGTCCTCAGTTCCGATACTTATAGGTAAATTTAGGGCAAACCCTTTCTATCTTTTCAAGTAACTTAATAAGTAGAACACATGGATTTATGTAAATATCGGGAATTTCATCTTATTTCGCTAAACTTAGTTAATGTTCTCTTGTGTCTGTCGTTCGGTATGGCTAGTGACTCGACGAGGGAAGTAGGCTACAATGTAAATTGTGCCCGATAGGGCCCAACTGCCAGGACAATTGACCTATATATACAAGCTTTAAATAAGTACAAATTCTTTTTAGGTTTACCCAAAGAAATTTTCGCGCGCTTCGCGCGTTTTTTCACAGTTTAAATGCCGGGAAAAACATTAAATCAGCGCGGAACGATTTCCCTCTTGTTTATACAAATTTTATGCAATATAGGCTATGCTCCGCAATGACATGGTATAGTAAACAGATTTTCCCCAAATCCTCCCTCACCAACCCCTCGACGCTATCGGGGCTCTCCCGTCTGTCCCTCGTCGGGCAAATCCTGACGCCACCCTTGGGTGCGGGGGTGACTTGTTAAGTGATAACCCTTTGAAAATGTGTCGGTACATTGACTTTATGCTGTCGGTACATTTACCTTATTTTCATCCCTGCCCCTCACTTCTATCACCCCAGTTACGCTACTGCTATAGAACCACGGACTTCTTATATATATATATATATATATATATATATATATATATATATATATATATAATATATATATATATATATATATATATATATATATAACAAATGAGAATGAAGAGGCTGGTAGCAACAATATTCCTCAAAAGACTTACAGGATCCGTTTGGATTCAATAGACTCAACTTTTAAAATTTCAATAAAAGAGTAAGACACTAAAAAGGAGTCAACTGCTCGTCTAAAAGTTGTTAAAAGCATCTCAACACGGAGCTTTCGTCTTTTATTTCAGACTTCTTCAGCGTGTATGATGAAGCAAGCATTAAAATCCTTATATATGTGCACCAGAGATTGAAAACAAGTTCGATCCAAACACCTAAATTCCCTACAATTTGAATGATGCCTAACGCCGTATAAAAGGCTTCTGTTCACCCTCTGACTAAATAAAAGGCTTAAACTTAAAATCCATTCTAATCCAACTTCCTTACTGTCCACCTGGAAGAAGACGTTAAAAGTACAATGCCTAAAATACCTAAAAAAATAAAACCTTAAATCAAAATAAAGAAACACAACCGAAGAGCCTACGTGGCAGAAATTAAAAAAAAAAAAAAAAAAAAAAAAAAAAAAAAAAAAAAAAAAAAAAAAAAAAAAAACTATTAAAATCACTAAAAATTCTAAGAAGCTAAGAAACTAATCCTCTTAAAAGAGTTAAATTCCTTTCTTTTGTTTAGTCCCAATGGGTGAATAGATTGAAGCTGGGCTAGCCAATATCCTTCTCTTTTAGTTAAAATACTTTCAACTTGACTATCATTTGTAATTTGCTCAATGACCATAAACTGAATGTCTTGAAGGCTATGATTTGTAGTTTTAAAATGAAAAGCAAGTTCACATCTACTTTTTCCATGCAACATGTCGGACTTATGGTTTCTAAATCTTACTTTGAATTGATTTGACGTAGAACCGACATACTGTACATTACATTTAACACAAGTTGCTAAATAAACAACATTAACACTCGTACAAAAAACTTTTTCATTAATAGGATAGGATTTACCGGTAACAGAACTAGTAAAATGAGAACCTTCTCTTAGATAATGATGACATAAGTCACAACGTACTCTATTACACTTAAAGCACCCTCTTTCCCTGTAAGCATCATTCTTTTTAGGTTTCCTAAGTAAGTCTTGAAGTGATTTACATTTACGATAGGCTGGGAAAATGGAACTATCTGGGAACAATTTCTTCAGCCTCGTAGAGCTATGCAATAAAGGTGTGTGTTTTCTAATAATGTCCCCTATTTTTGGAAGGATTGGATTATAATCAACAACTAACGGGAATTTTCCCGACTTAGTTTTTCTTTTTACGGGAGGTTAGAAGTTCGTTTCTAGAAAATTTATTAGCCTTATCAAATTGCTCCTGAATATAACCAGGGCATACCCTCTCTCAATAAGGTAATCTTTGTATTCAGAAAACTTCTTCGCCAAATTCTGATCATCAGAACAAATACGCTAAGTCTTAAAGCAATACTATATGGTATACTCTTTAAATTAGATTTGGGGTGGGCACTAGTTGTTAAAAGATAAAGGTGGCCATCGGTAGGCTTAGAATATACGTCGGTAGAAATCAGGCCATTATTTAGTTGAATATTAACGTCTAGGAATTCAAGTTGTTTTTTTGAATGCCGCAAGACAAATTTAATAGTGGGATATATGGAGTTGATAAAGTCTGTGTATTCATGAAGGGCCTCCTCCCCATGAGTCCACACTTCAAAAATGTCGTCTCTAAACCTCCACCAATTGTTTGGTTTGTAAGGCCCCTCTGTATTAGCAATCTTATCTAGGTTTCCCATTGCAATATCCGCATAGCTGCATGCATTTTGGGGGCCCATGGCCGTCCCGTGGATTTGTAAAAAATGATTTTCTTCAAATTTCTTTCAATCTTTCAATCTTTCAATCTCTGGTGCACATATATAAGGATTTTAATGCTTGCTTCATCATACACGCTGAAGAAGTCTGAAATAAAAGACGAAAGCTCCGTGTTGAGATGCTTTTAACAACTTTTAGACGAGCAGTTGACTCCTTTTTAGTGTCTTACTCTTTTATATATATATATATATATATATATATATATATATATATATATATATATATATATATATATATATATATATGGACGGAGCATAAAGACCTATGCGTAAATTGTCGCTACCTTACGTACACGAGTAGGCTTACCAATATGGCTTGTCTGCTATTATAACCGTGTGTGTAAAAGTTTGGACTTGCTCAAGTGGCTCAGTATCGACAGATTGTGTGAGGAACTTGTAATATTTTCGGAAGAATGTAAGCTCAGGTCAAATTCAACAAATAGAATGAAGGACTGTGATATTGTTCTTCCATTCATAGTTATATTTCGTCTGAAATATTGCAGATTCATCGTCAAATTGGGCAAATGGTAGTAGCCCGGCGGTGATCTTGGTAAGCCTAAATTTGTTGGAACGGTGGCGGCCGTATTGGTTTCGTGACCCTCTGTCCATATCCGTGTGTAGAACCTACCACAATTAATAGCTGACATTCCGTGTAGTGCTTGCCCATTATCATGGCGTTCAACCGGTTGTCAAGGAAATGGTCCCTTCATGGGGTGTAGCCATGGGTGTAGCCTATAGTGGCAACGTACTGGTCAAACGTATTATGATGGTTTCTAGGTCTTCAGTTGGCCGATAGGATCAGGTGCGCAGCCGCGGCGCGCATGCACTGCAGCTGTCGCGCTGTTCTTTCGAACCTAAAATGGCGGCATAATCGTTTAGTTTAGCCAGGGACTAGCTCGACATAGGCCTAAATGCAATATTCTGGGACACTGCAGAAGTTAATTGACATATGATAAGGAAGCCTCGTTTCAACTATGAACAAGCTTTACTTCGGCGTAAGGTCGCGATCGGAGTCTAAACAAGATTACCGTCACGGAAGAAGCATTTGCCGAACACGTGAGTTGATCAATTTAATACTATCGTGAACATGTGCACACTACGGAGGCCTAGGCCTAACCAATATTTACTTCAGACAATGTTTTGACCATAGCCTAGGCTAGGCCTATATTGAGCAGGATATGCGTGGTTCCTAGGCCTATATCCTGCCCTGTGGTTTTAACTTGCAAGTTGTTCAAAGTTGTTGACATGTAAGCTTGCGATTTATGGCAAGACTAACTTAGGCAGGGGCATAGCCTAGAGCAAGATCAGAAACTGTATCCTACTCTATAGCCAGGGGTTATCAATAAGCAAGTGTTTCGGGCCGAGCGCTAATTTAACTTGAGCCTTGAAGTTTTTCTTTTATTTTTAAGCGGTGGCTAGCATTTGTTTCCGTGATAAAATTTGAGTCTTCTCGGAATCTTCAGCGGGTCATTTTAGTGAACGTCGTATTCGTAGGCCGCAAATGGCCCGCGGGCAGTGCCACCTGAGAATCAAGGCTAAAGGCTGTTCAGTAAAATCTTGTCTTTTAAACTATGAAACTTATGTTACGGCCTAGGCTACCTAGTTACGTCCTTCGTTGTCAAGTTGTCATAGCCTATATCCCCAAAGTCAGAAAGGGCTCTTAGCCTAATTAATTAATATGCGCACCGTGCTAACGGGGACTGCTCTTTGTTCCGACGCCTCTTTATTCAGACAAGCCCGTGTTACTGTGTTAGTATATTATTAGGTTAGGGTTAGCGTATTAAGGTTAGCCTGCATCTCAACGTTCACCGACGTCTCGATCTAAGTTCCAACACACGTAACCAGTAGGCCTATAGTCTCATCCTAAATTACATCCAATGTAGACTTGTCGGAATGTATAGAGACGTCGGCACGATGAGACGTCGGAACACATGTAAGTTGTATTGAACAGTGCTAATTGGTGCTAGGCCTAACAAATAATGTTATTGTTAGCCTAGCTAAACATCAGACCATGATTCTATTGACTAGGCTAACAATAAACTTGGCAAAGGCCTAGCAGTACAAATGCCGAGTTACTCGTCAGGACCGGATTAAGCATGGGCCAGTTGGGCACTAGCCTAGGGTACCTAGGCCCAGGCTCGTTCTCACGTACACCAAATACTTAGGTCAGCATACTGCGGACTAGCGGGGCACGTGCCCCACAAAAAAGGTGACCCCACAAAATTACATTACTGTATTTTTTTTTTTTTTTTTTTTGCGTAGAGTATCATATTCCAGACTGGATCCAGAGCCTCCGTACGGAAACAAAGAGGAATCCACTTTGTCGATTACCATACTTTTGACTGTCTCGCATAACTATAAGGCTATACACTAAGGATCGATTTAGTCTGACCGTGAACTATCTAGCCGAAATTTACCTACCATTTCTGGTTATTTTGATTGGGGGTGAAAGTGACCCCAACCTTTGCCCTCCTTTCGTGACTTGCGCCTCTGTAGTCTCGTGGGGAATTACAGTCAAGCTTGGGGGCTCCACATTAGTTTGTGTACAGCTGGGCTCCCCAAGGGTAAATCCCGCCCTGCTACTCGTGGGCAAAAGATCATGTAGGCTACGTACTTAGGGTACGGTAGGTTGATTATACCCCTAAATTGTGGCGGTAGCCTAGTGACTATTCCCTTTAACTGGCGGTGGATCTTGTAAACACATTGATACTAACTAACCCAGCATATATTCATAATGCCACGGTACTGAAACCTGGAAAATTCAAGTGCGACTCGGAAAATGTTGTTTTCCATGCTCAATTTCACTCTGTGTCCCGCCACATGTGATTGGAGACACTAGCACAAGTTTTAGACTCCCTTTCAATAACCACAAACACAGTATACGTAGAAACAGCATTGGCTTTCCTGAGGAACACTTAAATCTCCCTAATCACAGCTTATCCTACCTTACATCTTGCATTTTTTTTGGCAACTTTAAAACAGCACAATAGAGAAGCAAGCGCAAAATAAATACGATCCTCCAACTCAAAACAGAGACTGCTGGTCTAAATAGAGATCTTTCTTTCATGAGCAGTATGCACGAATTCCCTCTGACGTATATATAGCCTTTTGTCTCGTTACTCTGTATTGGCAACTGAAGAAGAGCTTAATCTTGACTGCTTGAAATATTTTGTATGTTTTCGTTTTCAAGATACTAGTTGCCATGTATGTATCTGTTTATTCCGGTGTTTTCTTTCTGATCCATCCTTCCATCCATCCAACAATCTCAGGGGATAGAAGAGTGCCCTTCAGATGTCGTGCCCCAACCTTTTGACATGTTCCTACACCCCTACTGGTATACTGCACAATGGGCACTATAGAAAAAATGGCTTTTGACCATAGCATTTTTATCATCTTAGCAGTAATTCTGCAATGAAGGGCAAGGCCAGCATTTGTTTGAACACTGGAAGGATTAATTAACTGCTAGAAATATCAGGGAAAATGGGGTTAGCTGTGGTGGCCACATTTTTAAATATAAGCGAAATTTCATAAAACCCATAGGCGAAGGAAGTGGGGCCGGAGGGGGGGGGGTAACTGTGGTGGGCGGAAGTATGCTTCCTCCACCTCCATTCAAGAACTAAAACCCCTTATTTGTTCCCTTGTAAAAAAATGTCAAAAATTTGCAGTAAGTTTCCTTAGCACTTGCCCAATATATTGTACCAAATTGCGTCTAAGGAACCTCAAATGTTCCAAAATTTCCCAAATGGAAATGCCCTGCCCTTGGAACCCTCCCCCTCAGGACGGCAGTCCGAAACAACGTTCAGCCCCCTAGCGAGAACAGCTTCCTACGCCTATGATAAAACCCTCCTTTCATGAAGTTGAAAAGAAAATAGCTCTGTGATATTAATATTGCATGGATTGAACTTTCATAGTTATGAGATGGTATTTAGTATTTCATTGTGCATTTTCAAAATAAACAAACTTTGCCAACAATATCATGGTATTTCCATGGTAATACCAGGATACTTTTCATAAAGGTAGGGGCCTATAATACATGAAGTTAACACTCGAAACATCGTGGAGTCGATGGTATCCATACGCCCTCTGACAAAGATGCCAGGCTGGAGCCTGCATGGGAAACAACGGGCTGTTTCCATTTACTGTACCATTAGGCTGTCCATGTCGGCCCAGTTCATATTTGACCACGTTGCTCTAACGTGGGCCCACCTTTGGGAGAACTCCAATGATCCCCAAGTGGGCCCTGTCAATAACCTACAGACCATATGCTTGGGAAGCGGCCGGGTTATATTGTAGGATATGATCGTAGTCCACCAAGGCCCATGAGTATAGATCCATTATCAGCTCCTGCACCATAAGCCCACATGGGACTCTTGATATGTTAGAGAATCATGTACCCAAATCAAGCCCATTGCAACGAACCATCAGCTCATCTGGACCTATAGTGGCCAGTTCATCATTTATATATTTACTTTCTGAAATTCACATATATGTTGTATAATCTTTGATCTTTACGGAGCCTACATGTTAAAGACATCTTTATTTTATAATAATTATTGCATTTATTGACCTAAACATATCCGATAATAATGATTCCTAGATCAATGCTGTTGTGATTGTCAACATCTTTATAAGCTGATAAATCATGTTGCTAGGAAGTCCACAACCACTCCTCGCAAAAAATAGGCTACTGCAGAAATGTTTTCCACATCGCGTGCGCGCACGGCACTCCTACGGTGGCTAAAATATAGTGGTACGGTATTTAATATGGCCTAGTTCAGGGAACAAAGCGTTTCGGTAAGAGGTCAGAGGAGATCTGGCTAGATTGGCCCTGTGCTAAACGTTGGTTCTATAGAACCCATTTAGGACAATAAAGATAGGGGAAAAGAAATTCTGAAAGTACTAAGGTAGCACTTTGGGCCCATTCTCAGAGGAGAGCAGTGATATTATTAGGACTAATTTTACTGCAATGTTCGACATATATTAGGGACGGATCCAGGGTCCTTTTTGAAGGGGGGGGGGGTGGTTCCAGCATGAAAAGAGCACATCTCAGAAATATCAACTTGACCCATACGAAACCCATTATAAAATTAAGCCCATATTGACAAGAAATGAATACACCAAGAAACCTCTGTAAAAACGAGCATGGCGATATACTGGAATATTTCGGCTGAAGGTTAAATCTTAGGAGAGCGCCATTATAAATTGACGAGTGGTGTACCAAGGAAACGTGACAAAAATGCTTCACATATCAGGCGCGTGGCCAGGATTTTTTTAAGGTGGAGAATATAGGTTGAATACCTACACGGAGCCTAAGGCGCAGCGGGAAGCGCGAAGAAGCGCCCCCAACCCAACGGCTTGTGGTCCGGGACCTGCTTAAGTCCCCCTGGTGTGGTTATGGGGTAACGGGGAGACGTCCCCTGTAGCTCTGGGGCATTTTCGAAGTCGGCATTAGAACGATGCAATTAAGCTTCTTCAAATGACATTTAATGGACACTAAACATACCACGGAAACCACAGTTTGACCTTTTTTTTTACTTGTAGCGTTACTCCATCTGAATATCTACAGGTCGGGATATAGGGTGCAGAGGGCATGAGGGTGGAGGGGAGGATGGATTCTGGTAAGAGTTTGATGGGGCTTTGGAACAATAATTTAATCAAAGTGCCAGACAAGAAGTGAAATTGAGACAAATTGTACCCAGGATTGGTGCGAACGAAACGCGCCGAAAAATGCACATTTAAGGACGTTTTAAGCAATATGAGTAACTGAAATATCCAAGATTCCAAGATGAGGCGGTTGCCCTTTTGCCCCCCCCCCCCCGTTCTCATTAATATGCATCTTTCTCATATTCCGGAGATGGCACTTTCCGCGCCTTACCAGTTGCATCACAACGATCTTTAGTTTAAAATTTACAGAAATTGATTTCAGAAATTTACTGTGAAAATTCCCGGGGACAACTGTCCCAACTAGTACAAGTATGTACTAAGCAAGGTGAAGAACAGTTTAAAAAATTTGGCAAGCAGGACTTGAAGTTACTTTACAAGCTCGTTGATTTAAGCATGTAATTGAAGGTAGCCATCGGCCATTTTGTAAATGCAGGGCTTGAGAAACATTATCCTGCAGGTCTTTAACTTTCAGGCAAGTTCACTATATGTGTTCTGTGTATCATGCAGTTCAGGTAGCAATGATTTGTAACCTGGCATGGGCGGATCCAGTATTTCGAGGAAGGTGTACGTCACAGGGGTATGCGGTATGCGTATTTTTTCAGCTGGCGTTCAGCCCGAAATAACTGTCTTACCAAACAGTACTTCCCCCTTTTTCCAAAAAATTGCCCCTAGAGTTAGATCATTTGCCCAAAACTCCAGGGACGACCATTATTCGGAAATTGATAACTTCACTTGTGTATAAAACACCTCCCGTCACTCTGGCGACGCACGTGGGATCAAGGTACTTCGGGAAAAGCTGGAGGTGTTATTCATCCAGTGCTAAGTATTTGTGTTATGTCTTTTTTAGCGAGGTAAGAATGGTTCGTAATTTCCACGAATTTTGAATTCCCGTCTAAACTGCATGAACAACGTCAGATTTATACTAAATTTTGAAAGCTAAATTTTTGACAAGCAATTTTTGATGGGCTTACAGGGGTTCCCCTGAGTTTTAGAGAGTTTGAGGTGGTATTAGTCCATTGGGTTAATATGGCGGGAGCTTTGGTACCAACAGTGAGGGGCAACTATCAAAATTCCATAGCTAGTACAGTACAGGTAGCAATTATAGCAAATTTCTGTGAGGTGGTGGCCAAAACACTGTGAGGTGGCCGCCTCACAAAAATGCCAGGGGAAACCCTGGGCTCAGAAGCCGTCCTGTGTAAATATGGCAGTCTCCATTAAGATTTGGCAGTCCTAAAGACAGTGAGACGCATGGCTAGATAATATTGCGGGGTGCAGCCCTCAGCTCCCTTGCTCGTAGGCCTTTGGGTTTCTGTTGTCATGCATAAGGAACCTACATAAGAGAACGTCTACGGAGGGGGTCCGGGCATTTCCACTGAGAAAGGTGGAATAACCACATGCGATTTCTCAGGTACTGAGGGCCATAGGCGGAAATCCCGGGGAGAGATTGGGGGTACATTCCCCCCATTTTTGAAAATGCTCCCATTGACTTTCACACTTTCACTTTTTTCACACACTAACTTTGCCTCAAGGGTCCATTATCCGCCCCCACTTTTTCACATAAATCTCCGCTTCTGCTGAGGGCCCTAAATCGTACGTAGAACCATGCAATTTTCGGACATAGTATTTGGTTCCTTTCAAAGAAGAACAACTTTGATTTAAGGTTTGGAATTGGCAGGACTACCGTTGCTCATAGAAGGTTTTACAGAGTACTGGTTTATAGGGACGCTCATCAGTGTATTATTTTCAGCCTGTAAAATTTTTGTCGCTGGTAATCAATTTCAATACGACGTAATAGCTGTGTTATCTTTTTACAATACTATTCAAGTGCCACTAGACCACACGTGTTTACCTGTTCGCTGCATCAATGGCATGTCTTTCATGCGTACATTAATGCGCTTTCACCGTATTAAACGTAGTACTACACTCACAAGCCGCGTTTCCAGCAACGCAGTGCTGTGACCATATGCATATGATGTCACAGAGCAGAAAGTGCTCCTTCGTTTGGAGGAAAATGGCGTATCATTGCAAGTTACACCAGCAATGCAGACAACTGACTGGTCAACCAATCGTATATGCGCGTAAGTCTACTACATGCACGTGCGAAATCTACTGCGTGCGGGCCATGTGCTTCATTGCTTTCCTCCAAAATGACGTCAGTATGACGTCATGCTTAAGGTCTATAACTGAATAACTTGACTGACAGCGGCATGTGAATTAGCCTACTGGGAGATACATTTTTTTAAATGGCACTTTCTTGTGCACAAAGTATACTATACTGCTATGAATGCATGCACTGCGCGTGCTGCTGTCCCAGTCACCCTATGAAGTAGGCATATATAAAGTGCTGCCACAGCACATATAGGCTAGTTGTCCTAGCAACATTAGACGGTCTCAAGCATCACCATTCTGCACCAGTTCAAGTCGATAAAAAGTCGGTTACCGATTGTTTGATGTGTAAAGAGAGATAGCCTAAGTGAGCAACCGATCAGTTATCTCAGTAACAGAAAGCTAGCGGTTGTAGAATGTATTTCATTGTATTATATTGTATGGCATTGTATTGCATTCCCGCCGGCCTCATCGTACAACTCGCCTCAAATGGATATTTCCTACCCGGATAATTTTTTCGGACCACTTTACCCGAATAATTCCCACCCAATTAGTAATTTAGCCCCAATTAGTAACCAACCCTGACAATCACCCCTTCCAATTCCCACACGCGCACAATTGCCCTAGAAATGCGGCAATCAGACTAGCTCATTGTCCGTGGGTCAGTCGTCCGGGGTAACTGCCCAGTAAGAGTCGCGTGTGAGTTTTGTCCAGAGTGTAATGGTCCAGGATGGGAAATTTCCGAGTTGGAATTGTTCGTGGGTATTTATTTGTCCAGGAGAAGTTGTCCGGACTAAATCGTCTATGTTGGAATTGAGTGGTGAGGAATCGTTCGGGAACGATTGTGTTATATAACGCTTTATTGTATAGACTACTATGTTTTGTTTTATTTTTCATAGCATTGTCCTGCCTTTTTTGCATTTATTGTACTGTGTTGCATTATACTGTATTGAATATTTTCAAGTGCCACAACCATACAAATATCTGATCAAACGTCATTTTAGTAATATAAAGTAGCAAGCCCGTATCCAAGGAGGCGACGCTCCCTAGACAATTTTTTCGCTCCCCCTAGAAAATTCAAAATTACCATTACCTTAATGCATTTTAGTATGTCTCCCCCCCCCCCATTTCCCCCTTGAAGTTATTTCGCCCCCTTCAGTGCGGTACATTGTCTGGCTAAGGGCCTGCGCAGGAGGCGTCAATCTTTTTTTTTATGGATATTGTTTTATCAGCCAAGAAGAGACCATCTAAAGGCCAATACGGTCCATCCAACTTGAAAAGAAAAATCAGACCGGTGCCACTAACTGGGAAGGTTTTCTTAAAACCTCTGAAAAATTTTTGTACAAGGCCCACCGAAAATTCAACACCTTTGTAGGAGGACATCACCTTGTGCTATCTGGAACACATTTTGACCGTCTGCATGCAGTCCGTATTATTTTAGTGAGAGCTGAGTTAACTCGACTCACGGCATCTTCACAACATTTTTTCTGCAAAATGATGACCAATCCCATTTAATTTGGGAATTTGAAATATTTGGAAACTCACCTGCTGGTCTCTAACATAACAAACGACTTGTAAATTAAACCATTTCCAAAGAGTAATTACAAAAGATCGTGGGTTTTGGTACCGTACGGGTCGTTTTTGTCAATGGCATTTTACTGTGGCAAAACTCGACGCACACCAAAACTCTATACCACAATCCTTTGTAATTGCTATTTGGAAAAGGGTCTGTTCATGGTCATCAAGACAGACTTTTACAGAAAACACTCAAAAAGATCGTAAAAACCATTGCTACATTAGGGTATGTTTGCCCTAAACATTTCAATATGATTATTGAAAATGAATGTGTTGAGTCTTGACACAGTCAAGTTTGTCAGTGTCAGCCTCTCAGAACAGCTAAGTAAAATAAGGTCTCCAGAATATTTTAAGTAAAATTTTACAAATATTTCAGTAGAAACTGCCTTCAATTTGTGTACTTGCTTTAGAAAAGAATAAGTTCTACATTATTTGTGTCTAATTTTACCTTATTGCACAATATATGTGTAATTTTTACATTTATTTTACGTAAATTTTTTGGAGTTCTTATTTTACTTAAACTTTGAAGCGTATTTCTCTGAGTGCAAGTAATAGTTTACTTCCCTCTTGCAGACAATTTTTGACTGCGGCGCAGACTTTGTGAAATGAAAAATTTTGTTGTGCTTCTATCTTTCTGTACATGTAGCTTGACGATATTTACCTCTCCCTTAATTTGAGACTATCATCATGGATCCTCAACTAGTATGCATAGGCGTAGGAAGCCTTGAGCTGTTCTCTGCTGGAGGGAGGGGGAGGCTGAACGTTGTTTCGAACCGCCGTCCTGGGGCAGGGGTCTATGAGAGGGGTGTCCTCCTCCCCTGGCAAAGTTTGGAATATTTGTGGGACTTTAGATGCAATTTGGTGCAACTCAAATAGTGGGCTAATTTTGAGGAAAATTTCTGCAAAAATTTTGACATTTTTTACAGAGCTAACAAATAACGGGTTCCCCCCTCTCCGCTTGCTACGCCTATGCTAGGAAGCAATACAGCAATGCGAGCATTCCATTTGGTGAAGTTTGTCCATTTCAAAGCCGTGAAGAAAATATCTCAGGCTGACTACTGTTTGAGAAGAATCTGAGATTGGGGTAGTTTTTTAGAATGTGTCTTTTAAATCCAGTTGGCGGCCAAGACGATTTTCTTGAGCCTGAGAAATCCGCAAATTTGTGAAGTGATATAAAAATCCATCAAACAAAAGTTATTTCAAGCACACTTGAATATCAAAATTAAATTTTTTATTGCTTCATATCGTACATTGCTTCTTAGCTTAGGTTTTCTGGTTCTACCTAGGTATGCAAAGGTTGTACCTTGAACTGTTTCCCACGAGAAAAGACAGTGTAAGATTTACGTGAAATTTATAGTTTTCTCTTATTCTTTCCAAGTCTCTAACCAGGAACTGATAACTCACCTGCTGAAACGCATTTAAATGCCGTCAAAATGACGCAAGCTGATGTCAAAATCCTTAGAAATGTCATCTTAACTGTGTGTCTTCGGAGCGGAATATGTCGGGCCTTCTTCTGCAGTTAGATGATAATTTTAGTGCACAATTAAAGCGAGTGCGGCAGTACACAGTATCATAATTCCACGGTATAAACTGGGACAAACGATTATTAAAGAGGTAATCTAGATCCGTAACGTTAAATGATAAACTGGCTTTCAATTTACACTTAATGTCGTTTTGAAATGGGATTTGACCGTGACCAATTTTTGACACGGATGTTTTTGTAGAAATAGGAGAGAGCTTAATTCAACTCATATAAAAATCACTTGTTGATGCGGATTTTTCTGTAAAAGGTATTTACCAATCGTAACGCAGGTGTTTTCGTTCTTCTTAAGACTTTGAACTCAAATAGTTATCCATGACTGTAAAATGCACACACCTTTCAGAGCAAAGATTCCTTGCAAGGGTTAGACTCCTCATAAACACTGGGGAACAAACAAATTATGCGGTAAGGTCAACGGAGTGCAAACATTCGCGACAGCAGGTTACGACACAGTGATAGTGAACTGATGATTTTATGTCAAACATAGAAAGACGCAGTCATCGTTGAATGGATAGAGTCGTATCAAACGAATATCGACTTTGAATACTTATAAGAAGCAATTTCGAGTTTGGCAGAGAAAGGGGGAAAGTAAATGAGAAAGAAAGATTTGAATTTCAGTTTGATATAGAAAAGGATCTAAATCTGATACCCCATGCCGCAAACTTCATCTTCATGTCTTGTTTGGTTGTGGAAATGGCTAAATGTTTATACTTCACAGGCATTGCTATCATTAAAAAAAAAAAAACCTGAAACAAAACAGGACGAGAAAGGTCTTTTTTAAAAGCTCCCTCCATTTTACTGTGGTGTTTTCCTTCACCCTATTTCCATATATCTTGCGGTGTGGCTACAGTGAGAAAAATGATTCAGGTCGGTGATATTAGTTTTGAAATTTGATGCTGAGGTGCACGTGTTATTCTTGTGTGTGTCACATTCTTGTGTGGCTCTGTGTATTTGTCCAACTACAGCGTTCTTAAACAAGGCTTCCAGGTCGATCAGAATCTCCTCAACAAATTAATGGTACCCGAGAACATTAAAAACAATAATGATTGCCTAAAATGACCGAGAATCCTACTATTTACAATTTAGCCGGCACGACTACTCTCCCGGTCTCAACAGATTCACTTCAGTTTGGGTATGCTTAAAAATATCACATTTTGAATTGCTGTAAAAGCCTTGCAATAAACGAATTTGGAAACAATAAGTATGATTTCAATCAATTTTTATTTTTAAAAGAACAACAGCTTAACATCTGTAATGAGATGAAAAATAAACAACATGTGAAAAAGTGAGCTATATCAATTTCATTTGTACAGAATCTATTTTAGTCAGGTGCTGTCATTCTGAAAAAACCAGTTTAATGACAAACCGTCATGAGAGAACTATGACACATGAAGTATATAAGTAACTTTTCCATTGCTATTTTTCAACGCAAAATATTCATCGTGTAATAAATGAAGTTCTAATTGCAATCAAACAAAGTTAATCAGGTAAAAACAAGTAAATATGAGAATGGTAATTAAAATAACTCTGGTAGACTGCAGAACAGTAACACTTGATGACAAACGTGTCTGTCAGTCTGTTCCAATTGTATTTTATAACTATCTTCGTCTTCTGCTGCAGTAACGTACAAAGTAAGACTACCGCGAAGACATCAAAGGTTAAAAACATAAAACACGAGACAGTTAACTTAGCAAATGACATAGTTTAGTGCTTAACGTATTCATCGATGGTGTGTCTTTTCGGGAGCCACATATTTATGGAAAGCAGTTCCAAATGGAATCAAAACTTCACGGAATTTCAACCTTTTCAACAGCAGATTTAATACCCGAGTGTTCGATAAGGCGTGTTCTTTGTGACACACATTGTAACTTTTGATGTTTGCTACTGTGTATAAATTTCTTTGTGAATATAGCAGTAAACGTGACTAGTTCTTATAATTGTACTTCGCACATATATGTGCTACCAATTATTGTGACGAGATTCTGCCCTTGTTGTCATACCCTATACCCCTGCCTCTGATTAAATCATTGCCTTGCCCCCCCCCCCCCTTTGCTTCCCGCTGATGACCACTTTTATTGTCTTTCTCACCCTTTCCTTTCGTATAGAGCATGGTATTGGTACTTGTCATCTGGATCAAGACTATATCGTGGCATTTAGTCATTTTGCTCCTCGACCTCTTTTCCAGTATCCTGCTCTGCCTCTTCTTCATTACTTTGCCCCTCCGTTTCTTTGTGCAAATCTACCGTTTCGGCAGCTTCCTCCTGTGTTTGGTGAAGGGATGAGAAGCATGTCAGATATTTAGGTTCATGTAATAAGAAATGTGATCAAGGACATGAAAGCGCTGATATTAGTCTGTAGTTTCATGTCATGTTATGTCATGTCATAAAATGTCACGTCATGTCACTTCAGTTCATACCCATGCAATACCATGTCATGTAACGTCATAACACGTTATATCACGTCATGTCGAATCACATCATCCCATGTCATCATGTAGCCTAATGTCACGTCATGTCACCTCATGCCCATGCAGTGCCATGTTATGCCACGTTTTGCCACGTAATATCACGCCATGTCGAATCACATCATCCCATGTCATGTAGTCTAATGTCACGTCATGTCACCTCATGCCCATGCAGTGCCATGTTATGCCACGTATTGCCACGTAATATCACGCCATGTCGAATCACATCATCCCATGTCATGTGGCCTTATATCACGTCATGTCACTCATGCCCATGGAGTGCCATGTCATGTCACGTCATAACACGTTACATCACGTCATGTCGAATTACATCATCCCATGTCATGTAGCCTAATATCACGTCATGTCACCTCATGCAGTGCCATTTTAATGTCACGTCATGTCACATCATGTCACGTAATGTCACGTCATGTCGAATCACATCATCCCATGTTATGTAGCCTAATGTCACGTCATGTCACTTCATGCCCATGCAGTTCCATGTCATGTCACGTCATGTCATGTTATATCACGTCATGTCGAACCACATCATTCCATGTCATTTAGGCTAATGTCACGTCATGTCACCTCATGCACATGTGTAGTGCCATGTATTGTCATGTCACGTCATGTCACGTTATATCACGGCATGACGAATCACATCATCGCTTGTCACGTAGCCTAATGTCACGTCATGTCACTTAGTGCCCATGCAGAGTGGTGTTATGTCATGTCACGTCCTGTCGTGTCAAATCATCACATGTCATGTCACGTCACGTCATGTCACTTCATGCACATGCAGTGCCATGTTATGTCACGTCATGTCGTGTCACATCATCTCATGTCATGTCACGTCACCTCATGCCCATGCAGTGCTATGCTATGCAACGCCACGTTATGTCATTTCATGCCCCATCAAGCTTATCCTATGCCATGTAATACATCTTGTCATGTCACAACACTCCATATCACGTCATGTCATGTTACGTAACTTCACGTCATGTCAGTAAGTAAGTATTACATATTTCGCATCAGGCGATAATATGAAACTATTTCTAAGAAGTTACGACCTCAAGGTAGACCTACACAGAACGTAATCTGATCATCCCCATGACCCACCACAAACTTCGTTCTTTTTACATGCTTAGTCCAGCCCATAGGGGACAATGTCTACCTAAGGGCGCTTTGTTTGTACCGCGAGAAATCACCTGCGCGTAATGCATACATTGCGTCTACAACATAGCCTATTTGAAAATGTAAAAATCGACATAAATTCCTCGAAATTGTATGGTTTGGTAATATCGTGGTCATGTTCAGTCTAAGTTCAATTGTCCCTTGGGAACGTCGCTCCTTTGTGGAGAAGAACTTCGGGAGTAAAGGTTTGATTTTCGCCCTTCGGCTCTTCGCCAGAGAGTCGGAGGGCACTTTGGTGGTAATGTTAAATCTTGTGTCCCTTCGGAATACGTAGCACCTTTGGGAAGCAGAACTCCTTCGGGAGTAACATTTGGTTTCACCCTTTGGCTCTTTGCCAGAGAGTCGAGTGGACTCCTCTCCAAGGGGCACTCATGCGATATTTAGAAATACCTTGTGCTTCTGAGTGGGGAAGTGGCACCTCTGGGGAACAGAACTCCTTCGGGAGTAAAGTTTGGTTTTCGCCCTTCGGTTCTTCGCCAAAGAATCGAGGGGACTTTGGAAAAGTATCCTTTGCTCCATTCGATTGTCAAAATCGCCCCAAAGTGTGACTGCGGACTACAGTAATCTTAGGAAGTTATCCAGTTCTTAACTCGCTGAAAAGAACAGACACTACACATGTGCAGATGGGCAGACAGGCTAGGTAGATTGACAGGCAAGACCCTGTAACTAAAGCAAAGGCAAAGTCGGCTAGTTAATCCTGTAACTGCCTCTCCCTACACTTACATATGAAACAACTAACAAAGGAATATTACGTAAAAATGATGCCAACACTTCACTTGGCCAGAACCACTACTAAAAAAGACAAAAAAGAACAAACAAAAACAAAACAAAACAAAAACAAAACAAAACAAAAAAAAGCAAAAAACAAAAAACAAAAAAAAAACACGATAAGCTACAGGAGGTTAGCATGGTCTGAAATCAACTGCGATTTGTCGTTGCGCTTGACCCAATTGTAAGCGGGAGGAATACAGGTTTTCAAAGTCGGGAGTTCAGAACTTACCACTTTATTTTATCTCGGTGGTGAAAATTATAATCTTTTAAGAACGGATACAATTTCAAAGTTGAATGCATTCTATACGCATCGAGACACACAAATCATTTGGCATTTTGCAGATCAACGGAAGTGCCCTCACTACTGTTCACTACTTATCGTTGCTTTACTTGTTGTACACACAGCAATGCACTACGTGTAGGCCTTCTTCCTTTCAATTTTTATGATCAAACCTAGGTTGGATAGTTATGAACAATATTTCCGAGTTTTTCGCTCAGTTTTCTGGCGCAAAGCGCTTCCCAGGCTGCAGGGTCAAGGGTCCACCTTATGGTCCCTAGTAGAGTCCAGTAGGAGAAGGTCCGGAAGCTGTAGTGAGTGTTGCATGATAAGCAAACTTACCAGAGATACCGAAATTTTAAGAATTTGTGTTTAATAGACTTCTAATGTCTAGTCGATATGGTGATGACTCAGGGGGTTGTAAGTTGAAAGAGTCGATAATGATAGGTTACATACTGGGATTTGGGACATTTTATCAAGCTAGACTAATGTATGTTGTAACAAAGACAATCATCCCCGATGGGAACAAGCAAAGTAAAAAAATGCATCATTTAGGTCATGTTAAGGTAAGTTTTTCTTTACATCTAATTGAAAACGTTACTCATCACTATTAATATTCCTTCTTAATTTCTCTCGTGTCCGTTCGATAGCCATATCCTTTGCAATTACATCAGAATCAACTGTATTTTGGGGATAAGTGATGGCGAGGCCATTATGAACTGAATTTTTCCTAATTTGAAAAAAGAAAAGTGAGAGGGACGCGTACCTCGTCATCCCATGAGCCACGCCTATACGCAGTCGCAGACTTTAGAGGAAACCTACGCATGAAAATGTTAAAAAGCGAATTAAAAGTTTTCTAGGTCGATTGATAAGATAGTATATATAGATAGTTCTCACGTGACGTCATAGGAGCTTTTCACGAGTATTATTTCAGCCATGTCTGAGGGCAACCCCGGCATGTGTGTACAGACTTGCCATCAGACATGACGGTTGCTAACCCCTAGCTATGACGTCACTGAGAACTGTCTATAAAGTTGTTTGACAAACCTCGTCTAGCAGCAGGTTATCGTCGTCCAGAATTGTGGTCAGCAATTCAGTACTGGGTTCTATTGTCATAGGTTTTGGTGTGGTGGGGTTACAGTTGCACGGATCATAACCGTAAAACGTGTACTGGATGGTTTGCTGAACGATGTTGTACTGTAGATTACTGTAAGGCATTCGAGCATGGTATGAAAGCTGTCCACACCTTTCAAAGGGAAAGAGGTCGGAAATCTTTAGTTAATTATTGAATCAACACAACGTTTACTTATGGAAAAAGTGAATTGGTTACCAGGGGTGGCACCTGGTGCGGACCGGGGGGCAATGGGGGCAGATTTCTCAATACAAACGTTGAATTCTCAATTTTTCTTAAAAAAACCCAAGCTTTCAAGTTTTCTTCCGTAAAACCCTATTATTTTTTCCAAATTTTCTTCGATAAAATCCCAAAATTTTCGACGCCCCTTCGGCAATCAGTTGCTTTTGTCGTAGTGGCGGGGTATTGCTACCGGGAGCTTACCCCCCCCATGGGCAAATCCTGGCACCAGCCCTGATGATTTCATCAACGAAAAGCAAGACAGATGCTTGAACACCGGCTGCGGCAAAGGATGCAGGCAGAACGATTCAAAGGGAGAGAGAGCATGGTCATTTATACTCGAAACACTGGCGTTGCTAGGGGACTCAAACAGGTAAGGTCGATAAAAAGAAAGTAAAAGAAAAAAAAGTGAAGAAAAAGGAATAATTCTTAGAAACGTGACTCAGTTTAACACTAAAAGGAGTTAAAATCATTAAATTGCTAATTTGCTAATTTGAAAACCACGATTTTAATTGTTTGCTTAGGCACAGCCTTATTTTATCATCATTGTAACGTTCATAATTTAGTAATATCACGGGGCTTTTCCCACTGAAGTAACCCTCCATAGAATTTGTGTAACAGAACCCCTTCGGGCCCCTCCCCATAACAAATTCTGATTTCGCTCCTGCCACGAAAGTAGTTGAGCTGAGCAATGAAGTACTCAACTGCTGGGGTACAGTCAGGGGCGCATATACATGAATTCGTAGGGGGGGCGGGGCGGGGGTGAGCTACTTTGTGACCAGCTACATTTCTTGGAGACCGACTGTCATTGGCATAGTTGTACGATCCGAATTTCCTAGATAACTACAATATACAGGACGGTAGTAATAATTACTATAGGTACATGCATTCGAATATGACAACGATTGTCATAAGTTTAACTAACTGGATTAGAGACCGACTTTTTGGCGCTCAGAGACCGACTTTTGATTTTCAGGGGGGTGTCACACCCCACACCCCCTTATTTACGCCCCTGGGTACAATCCCTGCAGTAGGGCTTACATTAAATGTCCTGACGTATTCGGCGAAAATGTGTAGACGTCAATCGTCATTAAATTTTGCAATTCTAGCCACAAAGGTGCAATATTACTTTTTGGGGGTGTGCGTTCAAATATTTCCTCCCCAAAACCGTTGTTGCAACTTCAAGCAATTGACAGGATGGGGCCAAAATGTTGGTCTGTTCAGGACCCATTTTTTCCGCCACTGGGTCAAATCAGGGAGTTGCTCTCCCTGGTTTAAGTTGTTATGAATAAAATATCTCATAGTAAAGAAACAGGTGTATATCTGCATAACACGTAAAACGAAAAAAAAGTCTTAAATATGTGCATACCTGTCGTATACCAGAATGTCGTCTTTTTTCCCATCCAGAGTGGACCAGATGTTGAGAGAAGGTGTGTCTTGATAGACTGGAAAGCTAACTCTGTTAGTTAAATAATGGATATTCTGAGATGTCGTATCGCCTTGAAGGTTGACGACCATATAGGTGATGTCATTGTACCCCGCCAGTAGGAACATATACCGGAGGCGCTCAAGCCTGCGGAGATCATGTAGAAAAATAGGATATGTTTGATCATTGGAATGAATATAAGATGAGGAAATGTACGTTTCTTAATTGAAAAGTACATGTGGCAATTAACTCCTATTTAATTACAAGCACATATCGCGTTATTATATCATCTCCATACAAGTATTATGTACAGAGATGAGATATTGTACTTCACCTAACATCAGAAACGTGAATCTGTGTTTGAGTGTCCGAGTGTCCGCGTGTGTGTGTGTGTGTGTGAGTGAGCAAAAAAGTGTGTCACGAACTCCTCCCAGTAACTCTGATCGATTTCAAACTTGGAAGATAGGTACCTAACTAGGTAAATTTGTGCATGCATTGGTGGCTTCATAGGTCACAGGTCAGAGGTCAAAGGTTAAATTAGCTAAAATTGGTTTGAACCATTTTTGTCTAAGAGTATGATAGGAAAAGTCATTAACCACATTAAATGTAAAGAACCATAACACACATCGTAAAATAGTGTTTTTTGGTTGGTAAAAAGAGAGGTCAAAGGTAAATGTAAGTCAAAGACCAAATAGGCCTGAATTTTGTTAAGTGTGTCGTGAACTCCTGCACCGTGAGTCCGATCAACTTCAAACTTGGTAGTTGGTTACCTGATCATGTAAAGCTGGGCATGCGTAATTGATGACGTCATAGGTCAACGGTCAAAATAGTTAACCAGGCGCGGATCCAAGGGGGGCTTCCTCGGGCTCAGCCCCCCCCCTTTTCGCCGCATTAACAATAACAAATACGCGAAAATTAGCATGATGTTTATCTAGGAGAATATTCAAGGGGGCTTTCAGCCCCCCCCCCTTTCGAAATGTCTGGATCCGCGCCTGATAACCGCGGGTCATTGTCATTATTTGCCTATCATTATTTTGAAAAACTCATTAAACCACAAGATATGGCGAGAACGACAGAAAAGTTTTAAAATAATACTTTTTGGTTGCTAAGGGCCGAGGTCAAAAGTGAAATGTAAGTTAGAGGTTAGAGATCAAAGTTCGAATCACATAACATAGAATATTTTTCATTATTTGTCCATCAATATGTTGAGAAATTTCATTAACCACAAGATATATAGCCTAATTTAGGGAATCAGAGGGGCTACCGGAGATGAGATTTCAACTCCATGGATTGTCTTCTCGCGTTGCTGCTTTTAATAATGTTGATAAAAAATTTGTGGCTAACACGTTACACATTAAATCTCACCACTCATCAAGATTACATTAATATTGAAGGGAAGGATAAACGCTGTTTGTGAACTGCAACTTCAATATTTTATTTTTGTGAAGAAAACGGTGCGAAAAGAAGACAAATGCCCATATAATGGCGAGGGTTTTGATAAAAAGAGTTTTTCTTTCTTATGAACCCCATTAACAAACATTCTTGCTTCCGAATAAAAGGAGAAAAGTTTTGCATAGCATGCATTGTTAGTTATGTCTTGGTTATTATTCACAACCATGTATAAAACGATGTTTCAACAAATGTGGCCCTCATATGACAAGTCAGGAAAATTTGAATCGCAACTTATAGATACCATTAAATATATTTTTAATTTACTTTTATCTAGGCTTAGGATGACTTTTTCAATCAAATACAACGTTTTAACACACCTCATCACTAATCTGTCTTGGACAATCATTGGCGGTCACATTTAATTAGCAGTACTGGACTCGGTAGGCTTACATTCCTGAATTCGGATTAGGCTGGAGTAAGTTTGCAGTTGATCGGACTTACTGTATAGGAGGAGTCCACTAACAAGTCAGCCATGCACTGTCGGCCTTCTCTTTGTGTGCAGTGATAACCAACTTGGCAGTGATAAATTGAAAATGTGCAGTGAAAATAGAAATATGTGCAGGCCCAAGCACATTTTTGATTTGGGGGGGGGGGGGGTGGACCAAATTCTCAATTGGTGACTGCTCTTTGATTCACGTCAACTTCACAAGATGCAGAGTAGCTCATATTACATAACATGCAGAGAGAGTGTTTCTGATTACACATAAGGGTCTTGTATGCTCACCAGGGTAATGGCCTTAAGCAATAAACTAGGTTTGTGTCTGCACAAGGAGGAGCTTAAGACCATTTTGGGCGGGGCTAGAAATAACTTAGGTGGGAGAACTGGAACTTGCTTTTTAAACTGTTTAAACGGTCTCAAATCTCACCCCAGATAGTAAAAGTTCTCCCAACTAACTTTACTTTTAGCCCCTCCTCCAATTTAAACAAAAACACCTGTCCAGTACACCTCCAAGACAGAGTCACAGTAGCCTGCACTGAGTTTCAATTGATCGAGGCCATATTGAAACACATCTGTACGTGAGCTAATAATTGGGAACACAACTACCTGTACAAGTTGTCAGTCCTTCCACACATCTATGGCTACCACAAGTGACACAGATATCCCCGTGTGTTGCGACGCAATTTCAAAAGTTTTTGTAAAATTTAGAATTCTAAATAAAACCGAGCAATTTAGGCAATCAGATACAGTATTCAATCCGGGTGGCAGATAATTGGGTATTACTGAGCCTCGTCGACGTTGTTTCTGAACTGTACTGTACTCAAAGTCGGGTGGTAAGATCTTAAAATAAAATATGGCTGTTATTGGGACAAGAGGCCTTCGGTGCACTTGGACAAAAATCCCCGAAGCTCTTTTTCCCTGTTCATTGTTAAAATGTGTGTTCCTGGTATACATAAAAATATCACATGTACACCCTATTCAACCTAGAGTGTTATCTAGCTTAGAGTATTATCTAACTTACATCATGTAGGTATTGATTTGTTTTTGATCATTAATCTATAGATAAACTTGTAAACACACCTGACTTTATCAACTAACGCAACCACGTTCTGGAGGACAAACAAACAAACACACGTGGACGCTCGGTCATGTACTAAAGAAATGTGGTGCTTGGCGCAGTGTCCTCTACTGCTCTAGAACAACTAGCGCGTCCACAAAATTTGATCGTTTGACCTTTGGTGCAAGTCCCCTATACTGCAAGATGCTACTGAGTGCCTTTGAAGAGTGAACCATTGGAACTTAAGTCAATATTTAACGGATTATCCAAAGTACCAAATTACGATTTTGCAGGTGGATAATTTACAATTATGACACTAGCCTAATGGTTAAAGTGAGACACAAAGTTAAGGCTCCTGTCCAAATAGGCGTTCGAAGCGGAAAAGGGTGCAGAAGGCCACTTTTAAAAGGAAATTCCATTATTTGATCCTAGTATGTGAAAGGTGTAAAAAAATTTCAATAACACATCAATAAATATCGATAAACTACAAAAAGGGCACCAAATTACACTTTCAAAAATTCAACAACTTCCAAAGGGAGGGCGACATTCCTTTAACCCCCTCCAGGACGGTGGTCTGAAATATTAAACCTTTCCCTGAGCTAAAAAAAGTTTGCTACACTTGCTCATGGCAAAATTTATTATTAGATCAAACGTTGACATGAAACTATTAACTGATTTTACCAGCATTGCTTGTTGAATCGAGTCGACTTGTTAGCTTTTTTTACTTGACTTGTCTGAGGCTCTCACCCGACTCGACTCCATCACAATTGCTGCTCGACTTGCCTCGACTCGACCTGAAACGTTCAAGACTCGACTTGACTTGTGATTCGACCTCAAGTTAACTGGTAATAATTTGGCAAAAACTGTAATGTTTGCTGAAAGTTGTGTGGATATTAAACGGGTTCCTCTTCTCAGTGGCCAGGGAAACATTGCTTTATGTGCGTGAATATTAGACGACTGTGAAATGACTCAATGGAGCTCACCAGGCATGGGACGTGACACTTTCTTGACACGGTACACTATATACCAACTTATATGGGCGTTCCGCTTAGACAGTGTCAGGAATAATAATTTGTGCGGTGATAACTAATTGCTTAAAATAGGCCTGGTACAAAATCCTATCTCACCAAACATATAACTTCGCAACTCTTAATCTGAGCAGCTGGCTAGGGCCTGTTTCTGAATTTTCTTACACAATCGTTGGAAATATCCTACAAATTCCGACTAAAAAATAACTTACCTTGTGGCTTGAGCCTGACAGAACCCTCATGTGGATTTCAATAGGGCGACTACAACAACATTTCCCCTTGCTGCTAACATAGGATTCTCACCACTTGAAGTTGTCCATTCTGGGACAACTTGACAACGCACTGAAGAATCAAGTGGATCTTGTGAGCAACTCAACAGTGGTAACAAGACCACAACGACGGCGTGCAGTAGACGTAACATATTACCAGTTGATCCTATCAGATAAAAGCGGAATCATAAGCTATATAAAAGCGATTGTAAATACACTCAAATGAAAGCCTACTATAAAAAAGAAAAACTAATGAAGTCGGAGTAACATTTTAAAAAGTCTCATGCAAACAATAATTCTATGTATGGCTGCAAGGATCTGCTTGCATTGAAATTACAATATTATTCCTCAAAGCGATTGGCCTTCTTAAAATCTCTTCTAGCGTAGGCTTATGTGATGATATATTTTATCACTGATTCTGTCGCTTGAAGGGAAGTGTTGCACAGGCAGAAAATACTTTTATCATTAACAAACTGGTGAGTGTCACCAGTAGACTGGAACAAGATTTTTTCTTCCTAAACATGTTACGCATTTCAAGAGTTTTATATATATTTCTTGAAAACGAAATTTCCCAGCTATTTTACTTTGGATTGTCTGTCATATCAGTACATCATGGTTTTTAAGTGATGAAAATTTTGTGCACCAGAAAATGACATGTGCAATATTTCCCTTTAAGTAAATTTATACTGACGATATATGCAACTCTAATTGATTTTTAATAATTATGACTAAACAAAGACTCAATCAAAAAGGTGACTAGCCCTGGAACTTACCTTAATACACTGGTTTAAAACCTTGCAGGGCAAAATCGCCCTATTATCACGGACACAACCTTAGTATATGCTTGAACTGACCGTCTTACACGAATCGACCGTTGATTTCACGGTGTCAAGTTAACGTCACACAGTCTGACGACCCAGGTTCGAATCATTTGCTTTTATCAGACGAAGAACATCACGTGAAATTTCCTGTAACCAAACTGTTAAGATTCTAGTTGGTTACGCATCCCTGCGTTGACTACATAAGAATATATGGACCCTGGTATAGACTGCGGAAGTTCTGAGGTTGACCCCTGGCATAGATAACTTAGATATCCAAATGTTTCTCTTTAATACTGCAATGTGCATTAGTGCAAGGCAATCCAGTCTGAAACATAATGGTATCACACGAGAATTACGTGCAGACGTCTAGCTTGTCTACGTAGCAGGCTGTACGGCATATTCCTTGATCAGTCGGTGGTTTGGGAAACTGAGGTGCTGAGCAAACAGAGTCCGCTCCGCGGGGTAGCGTGTAGAATACTGTCCTGTCCAATTTCTCGTCTGTTTTGATGGTGTCCGTTTTCAGAGCGTAATGGGCACGGTGCAGTACTTTAGACAAATATCCTGAAATTTATGACCATTTACGTTAAAACATGATAAAATATATTTTCACGGTAAATTCTCCTTTTATATTTGGCTTTTTTGTACAGCAAATAAACTGAGTCTTAATTTTGCAATCGTAATGAGTTACTATAGTGTTTTTGAAATGAGAGTATAAGCGGAGTAAATATCTTCATTATGTAATGGAACAAAACGTGACTTTGCTATATGAGAAAAATTTTGAGGTCTAAGGCGAAAACTTGAAACTCCTCCCAAAATAAGTTACGACCCCGAAAGTGCTCGAACGAGAAGTCATATAGACGGCTATTATAAGCAAGCAAATTGTTAGTAAGAACTGTTTTTAACAGCTTCTTTGTGACTTTGTTACGTCGTATACTTAACATTATTTAAAAATTGTGCATACTTGGAATATCTCGGTCGAAAATCAAGAATAAACCACAGAATAAATCTTCAGGACTTGTGTATAGTTTCGGTGAAGCTCATATTTTTCAACAAAAGTTCGGGTATTCACAAGGCCAAGGTACCACACTTCTACACAAGGCTTGAATCAGGGAGGTATGGTGTTAGCTAATACCATCTCCTTGCTTCGATTAGGGTGTCATACCGTTGCAAAGTTTAGCTTTTTAAGAATGCACTCGAGTCCATCCACTGCATTCTAGTTTTTAACAACATTCTGTGAGAATGGTACACGGCATGTGCCATACCTAACGACAAACTGAAAAGCTTCCCTGGATGGGAGTGAAGTGTGTGTGTGGGAGGGGGTGGGAGGCACTTTAAGTGCAGTTCGTTTTAAAGGACGCCGGAATCATTTCGACTCCTCTAGACAACTTTTAATTACAGTAAGCCTTTGACTGTTTGATGGTTTACGCTCATAAAAATCCCTCTTAAATACCTGTACTGCAATGTGTTACAAGCTTGCACAGCTAGCTGTGGTAAAGTCTATTAAATTAATAGATCGATGAAATCCTTTGTGAAAGATGGGAGCAAACTGACTTCTCAGCAGCGCTGGGTGTAACTTTTGTGGCATTAACGGTGTAATGAAGAGGATGAAAGCATGTGTATGTAAAGAAAAAATAGTATTAAAACGGAAGTGGAAGTGAATGGGCCTTCAGCGTTGCGATTGTTAACAATTAGACCTACTATACTCCGAGGAGACAAGACGAAATGAACTGATGAACTCTATACGGTATGCAGTCTGTAGTTACAGTTATAATGTACCATATGTTTAGGGCATGGGGTTCATCCTTTGTACCAAGACAAACATCCGTTTCACGTGTGATAAATGAGGTGTACCAAACTTATCGATGACTTACGGTACCACGCATTTAATCATCGTTGCAGAACCAAAGCTTAGAAGCTATAATTTTGTGTGAACTTCGTTTAAAATGGATCATAACCACGGCGGCTTGCATAAAGACTTTTTGGCAGCCATCTCTCCCTTCTTAATGGAAAGACCACCGTTTTAAATGAACGGTCCTTGATGTATAACACACTCCCACTCCGCTAGGGGCAAATTTTGATAGTTTTTAAATGATTTGAGGTAGAAAATGATTAAAATAGATTCATTCAGTCGAAAACTGACACACCTCTTCCTAAACACTGCAGAAATCTATAACTCAAACGCCTATGGGGTTCAATATAAAACTTTAAGAAAATTTTCGGAAATCGAATGAAGGGGGACACGCCCCTCCCATGCCCCCTTGCTAAACGCCACTGCTCCCCTTGCCAGCCTTGTGCATGTCTTTATAGAAGGCCTGTATGGCCAAAAAATTGGCATCCAAACCCCTTGGCTTGAAGACATATGCACAAATTTGATACTATAGTTCAACGCAGCTAGTCGTGCCCCAGCGCATGTATCATTATGTTTACGTCCATTGATCTGTAGACCAGTGGCGCCGCCAGGCTTGGTGATTGGGGGGACACAACAGATGATGTCGTAAAGGCACTTCAGTTAAACTCCAAGTCTGCACAAAATGCGTTTTTTTGCGTGTGCTCCCTGCTTTCATACACACAGCGGGAATCCTTTCTTTGTCAAGTTTCACTACACTAAGGTGCCGTCCTGGGGGAGGGGTCTAAGGGGAGGGGGTGTCCCCCCTCCCCCCGTTGAGAAATTTTTGTTAATTGAAGGTTGGTAAGATGCAAAATGGTGCTATCTTTGTGATGTTTTTGGAGCTGATCACACTCCTGTATGGCTGGAAAATGTCCCTGATTTAGTGAATTCTAATTTTTCCGACTGGCTGGATGTTTTTTCCAAGTAAGGGGCGACGCTTAAATATTCCACTTTTTTATGCCCCCTGCGTTTGTATACAGCAGTGGGGATCTTTCCCTTGTCACTACATAAAGTTGCCGTCCTAAGCCCATAGACAGACTCTCAGCGCTTCGCGCCACCGTGGTTTGGCGCAAGAAAATTTTGGCCCAAAATGCCTCCCAGATCGATGGAAATGGCACTTCCCAGGCCTATTTACCGCGTATTAATAGGGGAAACACTAGCAATATTGTAAAAGTAAACATTAAAAATACCAAAAATATGTTCAAGGGGGCTGCCCCTTTCGCCCCCCCCCCTTTGGCTACGCGCCCGCCATCTATACTGATAATGGCGGCGCTCGCTATTTTTTTTATTAAAAATGTATAACGGCAAATACGTAATTTCAACTTTCCAAATCATGCTACAACAACTTAGATTGAAAGATCCCATATTGATGCTAGGTCCCTACAGATGTTGTTATTATAATTCCATGTATTATTACCTTAATAATGGTCATGAGATGGAGTGCAAACCGTAAAGCATGCGCTCAAAGCGCCCGATATTTTTCATTAAATAAGATTTCCATGACAAAACCTGCATTCAGAATCTGCATCGAGACACTTTCAATTGCTCAACAAAGCTACATGCCACTCAGAAAAGCCAGTCTTTTCCCTGGTAATTCGTGAACAGCTTTAAACTTTTGCTGCTGTGCTTCTCCAGGAGTTGCTATCAGAAGATATTGATAATAAGAACATTGTGGTAAGGGTTGAAGCGTGCGGAGCGCGCGAAATTTTTGATAGTTTGCGAAGGATTTGCGAAAATTCTGATAGTTTGAGAAACTTTTGTGATAGAAAATGATTAAATAAATCTATCACACGGTCAAAGCACACCTCACCCTACCCCCTACAGAAATCTATAGCTTAATTGCCTTTTGGGATCATTTTAAAATTTTCAAAAAAAAAAAATTCTTGGGAGGGGGGCACGCACCCCCATGCCCCCCGTGCCGACGCCACTGCTGTCGACTAACATCATTGCTCAGCCATTCACCTGTTTGCGCACATTGTAGCCCTCCTCTCGTCGTCAACCACTTTAATGGATTCTAATAGATATGATTTTAATTAGAAACTCCACCCAACCTCTGCAGAGAGACACATTTTGAATACGTATTAGACAATTTCGTTAACTTTTTGCTATTTTCTTTTTTCCCTTTCTTCTTTTTCTTTCCTTTTCCTCCTTCATTTTCCTCAGAGAGAGGGGCTGGCGGGTCCCTAGGCCCTCTAAATCGGCGCCTGCACCCCACCCTCAACCCCCGGCCGCCAAGAAAAGAATGGAAATCAGGTGTCAGCTCATTGCTACTTTTGCTTTCTATCTATCTGTCTATATTGTGTAATTGCAGTTACTTAGCAACTAAACAATGATATATTGTGTAATTCGTGACCTCATTTCTTTCGATTGCCTGTACCAGTCGATCAGTCTCCTGCTTTGAGTGACAACGGAAGAAACCATCTCCGCATATACTGTGCCTGAAGTCAAAGGCCAAGTAGTTGGTCCTTGAAGTGATTTCCTCTTTGAAAGGTTTGTTGGAGTAATTAATTCAAATTTCGTCGTAATCGGTTAGAATGATTTCATCGAAAATATAGCCACCTGCCGTTATGTAAATGACATAATTCGGTCACATAGGGGTCAGTTTGATGATGATTGGTGTATTATTTTGTATTGTCAACAGATCGAGACTTTTAACAAAGTAAATATCGATATGATGCTGAAAGCAAGCAAACAGAAGGGACACAGAAGGCCTGCGTTTAAGCTATCCTGCTAACTGGTAAAAGGCTTCTCTGTCCACCGCCAAACCGAGTTGTCGCTATTAGTTTTCCATGGCGACGGGTTAAAAAAACGTTAGCGTCAACGAAGGAAACTTCAACTTGAAGTCATTTAATTTTTCTTATTTTGAAAGTGATTTAACTGCAAACTGATGGTCATGCTGCCTTTTCGAAGAGGCTCACCTACAAGAAAAGATTACCTATAAACCATGCTCCGCTACACTTTAGTTGGCGCAGTCGGTCTTGGTAATTTTTTTTTTTTTGCCTGAACCTCTGTGCCGTTTAGAAAGATTTTGCCCGAATTTCTACAGATGATTCTGTCTGAATTTGGGAATTTTCCAGAAATTGAAGGGGCACAGTTTCCCCAGACCCACCACATACGCCTTTGCTCGCAGGATGTTGGATCTTATCCCATCCCACCGCCACGCCAGAAGTAGTCAAGCCTGATGACAGAACAGTTACTGCATTCTATATTCATGATATTCTAGTGAAAGTCTTCACTCTAGACTGTAGAGTGAACCTTCTCACCCTCTCTTCTTCCGCAGACACTGTTGAGGTCCTGGTTGCATCGCGCTATAAAGCTATGAAAGTTGAGAACTGTTCAACTCTGAGCTATGTCTGTAAATGGCCGGGAAAAGCAAGGGATGACCATACATGGTTCTTTTAGCTTTATAGCGCGTGGAGATTTGACAGTATAAACCGGCCTGAAGGCGGGCTATACATAAATTGCAATCGAAGCATGTATGAACAATATTCGGACTAGGAAACATCATTTAAGGCGGCTGTTCTTCTTTCGCCCAGGGACCGCAGAGACGAGGGGCTACGGAGCCTTTACTAGTTTAGCCCCCGCATTTTTTCTGCCGTGGGAATTTCGGGCCGCCTTATACGATAGACGATAGGCTTTTATTTTCTTGAACATATTGGGCCGCTTCTATGATTAGGCCTTCCACTTAAAGGTGATCAGTCGTCTTGAAATATTCTTTGTGACGTCAGCCTTTTCTTGACATGTTTCTGCAGTCGTCACTGTTCAAGGATACACCGTACAAGTAGCTATGATGACATCGGTATAGCTAGTAGGTATACAGCTACAAGCCGTCTCTTCTTGCTTACCGATTAGCTATACCATGCTTGTACGGTGTATCCTTGAACAGTGACGACTGCAGAAACATGTCAAGAAAAGGCTGACGTCACAAAGAATATTTCAAGACGACTGATCACCTTTAAAAATTGGCACCGCGGTCCCTGTCGCGTGCCCGCCCGTCGGACGTGCATTACGGTACTCCTCCACCTGTATTGCCTGCACTCGTACGTGAAATGACGGTACATTTTCGACACCTGACATACGTAGATAACTTTTTCGCACGGTTAAACAAAACCCTGTCAGTCTTGATGAACGGTACATTTCACTAAATTTAAAGGGAAAATGCAGTCATCCTAATTTGAATTAGTGTCCCCGGTATCCTATCTCATGAATCATGTGACAAAATGTTTGTTTTCGTGCTGTTATATTCATACAGAATAACTCCTTATTTTACCGTAATATTCAATGTTTATGTTTGGAAACAATATTAAAGGTACTTGAGAGTGATATAACAGGAGATTTGTAAGATTTAGCTATAAAGTTTCAAAATAATTTTGGGGCGACTGCCTAATCCCTTTAACCCAAATGCCAAGTGAAAGAGATGTAATTTTTCATGTAGCTGTACCCTTCGAAAGGGTATTACTATTAGCTCAATGAGTTACCTACCTCTTATAATACCTTCACTTCAACCATAGGCGTAGGAGCCCAAGTTGATTGGGGGGGGGGGGGGGCTGTAAAGACTTGGCCGAAAATTTTGACCCCAAAAGTCCGTGTGCTCCACGCGCGTTCAACACAACATGTTAATGTATATATTATATAGGCATGCGTCGTTTTTTATCACACCGCTTGCCAATTACATACAATAATTTGCCATGTTTTCTACCCATTCCAAATTGATAATAATTTTTTGTTTTTCTCATGGGGATGGGGACCGTGAATTGTGTTGTGTGATCGCCGGCCTGCGGGAGGGGTCTAAGGGGAGGGGGTGTCCCCCTCGCCTTTGAAAATTTTTGAAAAATTAGGTGTCCTTACATGCAATCTGGTGCCACATGTGCTACCTTTGAAGTACAATTTGGGTTAAAAAAAAATACGTATTTAAGTACTAAAAAGAAAAAAAAAACCGGCATCAATGAGGGAGGCATGGTCCAATGTCCCCTAAATACACCACTGATAATCATAATATAAGTTGAAAAATTAGGTGTCCTTACATGCAATCTGGTGCCACATATGCTACCTTTGAAGTAAACTTTGTGTTAAAAAATTATATATTTAGGTACTACAAAAGAAAAAAAATCGGCATCATTGAGGGAGGCATGGCCCAGTGCCCCCCTAAATACACCACTGATAATCATAATATAATTTTAATTGTTAAAAAACACACTGTTGAATTAATACCGAATATATAGGTGCTGGTGTAATTCAAATCAGAACTTTATTTTACAAGGAAGTTTTTTAACTATTGATTACCTTTAGCTACATCATTGCATTATTTTCCTTTCAGTAGGTGCCCGAAAAATTCTCAGCATATTGCCCGATTTTTTACAAAAATATTTGGGTGGGGGCTGCAGCCTTCAGCCCCCAGCCCCCCGCCTTCTACGCCTATGACTTTAACCATGGAGCTGTATTAGCTCCATGCTTCAACCCCGTCCCGGGAGATGCTACCGTATTGTCATCTCCGCATATTTCATCAACTGCTTTGTTCCTGTACTGTGTTATGGTGGTCTTTGTAATCTGTAAAAAAATTCGTTAAGTTCCGCGGTGATATATAGTGGTAAACCGAAGGATAACTTTCTCCCGCGTGATCATTCCATAAATACGCTAATATGCACACAGTTAATAACAGTGACCAGTTAAAATACTTTCATCCACGCAGGCAACACATTCTACAGTTCAAAGCTACAATATTTACGTCGAAGTTAGTACAATTTGTGTAACTCATCAAATTACCAACTGCTCACGTTACCCGCCTGGCGGACGTGTATTTCTCCTGCATCTCTATTGGCTGCACTCGTAACACCAGTATAAGTATGTACGTCAAAAGAGGAGTACATATTCCACGCCTGCTATGAAGGTAACTGCCCACATAGCCGTGCTGTTTTCAAGCAGCAGGAAATTAATACAGAGATGGGATGAGTTAATTATCACAGAATTTATAGCTGTGAATCAATCATTTCGAAAAGACTAAGACTAACATTGTGTGGTTTATGTCGAACCTTTGTTTTCAGATTCAATCAAAATTTTAACAGTTTGCCAGGTTGATATTAAACAGAATATTGCGCTTGTGACACAGAAAATTATCGTATCTTTAAACGATGATGTATGGATAAAAAATGGTAAGGAATTCAAAGGTAGGGCACCTGGAAGCGGCGTAGCCTTACTTTCAAGAAATAAGGTTCTTACAGAAAGAAATTCAGTTATTTGTGGCTCAAGACTAACTTGTTTGTCCAACCTTGCAAACGGTACAACACCTGTAACTCTCGAAGTTGATTACATTTTAGGACATAAAGCTATTGCATAACTTTATTGGCAAGGCTGAATGGTTCAGAGATGATTACAGCAGGGAGCTGCCACTAGAGGCAGCTCCATGATTATAGCTACTTTCGTTGTAGGCCGTGTTGATGTATTGTGCAACCATGATTTTCCTTTAAAACCTCAGGTCCCTGTCTTGTTAGTTACTTCCTAAAAACATTTCTTTCTTCTAATGTTGATATTTTTATACTTTGAACGTTCTTCCGGGTCATTTACAGTATAGCTTCTTTTCCCACGCATTCTTTATATCACAAATAAATCATGTCTTTACAGTTTCCTTATTGATGTGAAAATCAAGAGTGACGCTGAAATTTTGCCTATCCGACAAACGCTGCAATGCTTTGCTTTAGAACAATTTCCACAACACTTCATAGAATTTTAAAGGAAATGTGTTAAAGGTTAGGCAAATCATATAAAACGAAGCACGTGGCTGGAGGGTCGACGAGACGCCAAAAGAGCACTTGGAGAGCGAACGTAGAAAAACCTAGTTCTAGCGTGGGTACGAGGCAGTCGAGAGCGCAGAAACCCTCTGAAGTCTTTGGCGTTCGCAACAATACCGCCAGATGGGTAAAGGTTTTAGGTTGGCCTTGATAGCCAGCTTGTCAGTTTCAAAGGGCAAAGTGTTTGTCAAGAAGAACAGGAATTTTGTTTAAGAAGGGAAGTGGTAGGCATTGTAAGGTTACAGCAGAGTGATCCGTTATTAAACCGTTGATTTAAAAGATATTGAGATAGACAGAATAAATTGGAGGGGGGGGGTGGGACGTGTTGCTCCCGAAAATATCAACATGCACTCACAGCAAGCAATAAAAATGACAGTTTTATGAGTTTTTGAACGCTAAACCCACCCAGATTCAAAACATTAAATACTTGGCTAGTTGATATGAATGGTGGTAAGAGAGAGGATAACTAATTTAAGACTCACGACAACGAGAATGGAGGTGAGGAGTTTGTCGGGTTTTTTGTATATACAAACAGTCATTATTACCAACTAGATACAACTAAACAGGCATCTGTTTTCGATTTAGAGAAATCGCCGATTATAGGGTACGTTAATAAGTGACACAACTATATACAGGTAGTCGTGACGGAAAAGGAGGGAGAGGGAGCCATAATGAAAATTGATGTGATTGTATGGTGCATCAATGTTTAATTTACTTTCACTTTTAACTGTATATTTGAAAGGGCAGACTGGTACCTCTGTATCTGTTACGTCAAAGAAATTGGTTGAAATCCCGACTCGCTGGCTAAAAGGAATAAACAATCACCCAACCTTCTTTCGAAACATCGGCTATAGCTTACAAATTTTGTTTTCTTTCACAAACATTTACAAATATCTCTCATGTGCTTCACAACAAAAATATTACATACTGCGGGTAGGGGTGCACCGGGACCAAAATTTTGGTTCCGACCGGAACCGGAACTGGCCGGAACTAAAACAAAAATGTTCTGGCCGGAACTTTTATTTGGGATGTGTTGTATTTTTGCAGTAAAAGTAATTTAGGAAATGTGGAACAGGTAAGGCTTTACTTCTAATGCGTAGGCTACACAGTGTGATGTTAACTTGAAAGAGTGGTTCAAGCCAAAATTTAAAGAAAAAAAAACTCATTTTGATATATATTGGAGGAAATGAACCATACAGTGTTATATCACAATTTATGGTCTGTCCCATTGTGGGGTTCTCTTGAAGTAGGCATGGGATCTTCTCATACTGATGGACAACATTTTGTTTGCTTGTTTCTTTCTTTGTTATACTTTGACCCTCAATAAGGGGTCGATGTGCCTTAATACGTGGTAAGTCTGTAACACTGTGGTTCCTGCATTCTCACAAAAAAAAAAAAACTTTTCATTGGAAAAATTTGTTGAATCATTTAAAGCAAAACAATAAATATATATTAAATTTGCAGGATATGTCAATATACCTCTGTTTTGCGGTAGTACAACTAACTCCACGAATATACCCTGGACTCTTGAGACACCATATAAATATTTATTTATATTTTAAATCAATGTTCATTGTTTTGAACGTAATTTCCAGACAAGACTATACAAATAATAAAGCTACGCTCAAGGAGAGGAGTTGCATCTCATATCTGAGCTATTTAGAATATGCAACACTGAGAGGATAACCTGCTATTCTACTATGAGAAATGGAATTTGCTACGAATAATTAATCTCTGAGTAAAGGAGGCAAAAACAATTTCAATTTGCCATGCACTTACAACAATTTCAGTTAAAAAATTTTTGCAACTTTTTCCTGGTTATGACAATTGATTTTTGCTACCAATATTAATGCACATCTCTCTATCACTGTGACATTGCATGTTAGCGATCCATTTGATGTTTTAAGGTGTTACTTCACTAATAAAAGAGACTGGAAAGGAAAAACAAAATCATTTCTTGAATGTATTTCAATTGATTTTATTAAGGTAAATGCAACTCTGAACGCAATTGACTTCCAGCAAGGTCTGGCCGGTTACTTTTTAAAAAGTTCTGGCCGGAACTGGAACTTAGAAAAAGCTGGATTCCGGCCGGAACCCAGTTTCCGTAATTACGGGTAAGCTGTTATTCGGAATGATAGTTTGCAGTAAAATATATTACCGGTACCATTCAAACAAGCAGAGCCTTACATGAAATGAAATACCGAGATGTGTTTAAATCGGGCTAGACTGCATTTACCCTTAAATTACAGAACTAACAGATTTATGTTCTGCGATTTACACTCATTAGTGCAGTAGAGCTCAGTTCAGGACCCCGACGGGAACGGACGTGTTTGTCGACTGACTCGTTCGGTCTCGCCGTTTTCAATCGCTGGGCTTTCCGCTTGGACGGGCGTGTTGTCGTCGTCTCAATCGCCTTCTCGGGGATCGTTGGGGGAGTTATTTTGTTTCGTTCTTCGTGCTTCTAGAATAACTGGGCTGTATATAGTGAATTTGTAACTAGTCTGTATATGTTGTACATATATGGGGCCTGAGATCCGCTGTATAGTTTTTGTGTCTGAGGGCTTATTAATGCCTAGTCAGTTTGTTTCTCCTTTGGGTGTTGGGGTGGTGGATCTTTAGGAGCAGTTATAGTGAGCTATTAGGGTAGTTTTTTTGTTTTAATCATTTTCTTTGTCAGTATGGAAAACTTATTTCACCGTCTGGTCGTGTCCGTTTTAAGCACGTAAAAGCACTACGCTCATTAGTGACTAGCGTTTTACGTAACAACGAAAAAAGAGAATTTTCATCATTTTGTATTTTCTATTATGTCACACACGACGTCACGTCAAATTATACATGGCAGATAAATTATAAATGGAAAGCATTACAGCTGATAAATGGTATGGAAATTGAAGTCGTACACGCCATACTAATACAAACAAAGCATCTACATACGACTAATGCCGGTAATAGTTACAGGATTGTGACATACGGTAATCTTTAAACCTCTGTTAGCTACTAACAGGGCTATAGCTTTTCAGCAGTATAAGATATGTTTAATGAGAATTTGTACTTAGTACGTATACCAGTCAACGTTTTGATCGAGATAAGTTCAAGTTCTATGATAATAACTAACTAGGATACTAGTCGGTCATTTTTTTTACCAGCAGAAGTTTCAGTGATTATGCTTCGAGCTATCCCCACGTTTATCAAAATATTCCTTTAAGCATTGTAATTTACGTGATAAACGTGAATATCCCTGCATAAATATGCTTCATATTGGGTATACTCTCCAACGAGTAATTTGTCGCCTTTAAATGCGACATGGAACAAAGGTTGTCTTGGATGTTATTATGATGGTATTCTCTAAGGAAGAAACATCGAATAATCAAACAGTTAAGTATACAATTGAAACTAAAACCTGTATAAATTGAGGCATAAAATACCATTGTACAACAGCTGCAAAAGTGTAATTATAAATAACCATTAATAAATTAGTTGGCAAGAATAATGCAACAAACAAACATTCAATCAAACAAGCACACAGACAACACATATGCAACAAACAAACAAACCAACAAACAAATAAACAAACAGAGTGATGGCATCGGGTAGCTACTTGATGAACACATTCAAACTATTAAATTCACAAGCACCGATGTCTTCAACCAGGCAAGGCTTGGTGTTTCGTTGTGGACAGTCATTATCAGATTATCGCAGGTTTACTGCGACACGCCGGGCTTCGCCGAAGTCAATTTTACCATCGTCTGGAAAAGCAATAAAGATTAATATAACTTTTCTTTGGTTTTGTTTATGTTTTACTGTAACTGAAACAATTCGAACAATTTGCACTCCTTGTATAATGAAAGAGTCTATAAAATTGTGTCGTGAAAATAATTTAGGCCAATGAGATTCATTTCGTAGTAACCTTTCATAACTGTATGCGTTTTAAGACGGTACATTCCCTTCAAAGATCGCATTTTCACTCAGTATGTTCTTACATACCTTGCGTGTGGGAAATGGACTTTAAAAGCAGTAGGCAGTCGCCCCAAAATTTGCTTTGAAAAATCAGCAAACTCTTGCAAATCTCCTCTTATTGTATTACAAGCACCTCTGAAGACGTTTTGAACATAATTATTACAAACAATAGGTAAAGCAAGGAGAAATTCTCCTTGAATTTCACACTTAACTAACAAAAACTTTGTCACATGATCAAAATATGCCATTCATGAACTAGAGTGACGGGGCATACTAACTCTGATTGAGGCGACTGCCTACTGCCTTTAGTCACACGGCGGAACTGTTCTAACATAAACCAACAAAGCACCAATTTGTCTTGGCAAAGCTGAATTATTATTGTTTGAGAACTGGGGCTACGACACTCTTCCCCTGGCCTTGATCACCTCTGGGAGGGACTACTAAACTTTGTTTGCCTTATGTAAGTTAAAACTTACCAGTTTAAATGGAACTATATAATGGATTGGGTTGATACCTAAGTAATGTATAATTACTCCCCATGAAGCGAATGGTCCGCGGAGGCTCCTGTGCCATTAAAATGTAGTTTCATTGCATTGTTTCGTTTCGTATTTGAATTAAAAACAAAATGCGATTGCCCCAATGTAAGTGAGCAGATAACCCCCCCCCCTTCACCATTCATTCTAATTCATGTATGGTTTTCTTTATCATGTAAGGATGTCTTCGCTTCCGAAGTGTTATATATATTCACGGTGACCTCTTCATTTACCTTTCTCATAAAAAGGTTCTGGGAATTATGGAGTCTGCTAGTGAAAGCTACTTGTAACAGAAACAACAGCAGATGTTTCGAAATATGATTGGGATGAATGTTTTTGTCCTTTAGATAGAACCATAGCAAATATAAAAATTGGTAGAACTTACTGTTGAGATCAAAATCGTCGAGAAACATGGCAAAGGCCCTCGAGTCGCCTCCCTCTGAAACCCATTCAGACAATGTTACGTAATTATCTTCGTCCAAATCCAGCGTTGCAAAAATAGTCTCTGGGGATTCCCCGGAAGACAAAAGCAGATGCAACCTGAAAAATAGAAAACATTTGTTACTGAATCTCCAATAAAGTGATAATGTTGAAAACTGATTCATTACATTGCTAGAATATGCAAAGGAGGGAGTATCTAGGGGTGTTATAGCAATATCTGGTTAACTCACTGTCCATCGCACAATAACATCTCTTCTGTGTATGAAGCGGAAGACATTTTTATCACAAGAGTTCACTCATCGCGATTCTGTTGTTTTGCTGTTTTGATCTCGTAGTGTTTGTTACATCTCAGCCAGTCTCCTTTGATTTTTAGGCAATATGTACACATGTACATATTACGTTTAATTAGGACACTGCACTCGTGGCAAGTTAGAGCTAGGTTTGCTTTTCAGGAAACCTTTCATATCACAGTACCCTTTTTACTCCAGCTTCATTCTCATTGTTGTCTTGTTTTCTAACTTCAGACACTTTTGAAACATGCATCTTTACTCTGCCAGCCTTGTCCGTTTAATTGAAGGAATGGTACTGTCACTGCACTCTCAATCGGTTTTGAGCGAACTTGTTTTTCGAGAGACAGTTCGTATCACAGGTTTATATCTTAACCTGTGGAAATATCATATTTAATTGTGGTAGGTTGAGAGACAAAGATAAAGATGAGGAGGTAGATCTTATGTTAAAATATCATTTGTTTCTCACTTTTATCGATAAGATGACAAAGGTACGGTTTTACTTATTTCATGATGTCATGACGTAACTTTTTGTTAGATGTAATTTGAGCTCATACAGGGATATTCGAGCCCTGTAAGGCTATCATCCAATATTATAGGCTGACAAAAGTGATCTTATAGAGAATTCTCCCATTGAAAGAACACGGCGGATCTATGCAGTGAGCGGTAGCTGAAAAAGAATTGACCATATTCATGGAAGTGATTCATTACGTATTCGCCTACCCCTCTCATCCGTCTGCATCCCTTTCAAAACAGTTCTGTTTTATCTTTGTATAACACATAAACTCAGCACAAGGTAGGAGGAAGTGAGAGCATTGGGAGAGAAGGAAACTCACATTTTCTACACTTTGTGCACACTATAAGAATCCGCCTTTATTTTCCGGCTTATCACAAAACTGAGGTTACGTGGGCTATAGTATAACCCTAGCTGGTTTAGCGTAATAGTATAGAGGCCCACTGGGGCATGTTTTGAGTCTATTAAAGCCATTCACTGTGTTTTGCTTTCCTATAATGTTCGTGTAAATGTTATCACTATTAAGCTTCTATATTTAGGTGCAGATGGTGACACAATTATTTGAATGTGAAGGTTCTGAACTCAACTCCACAATTGCTGGGGCTGAGGTCAGAAAATTGGCGTCCGAACGCACTTGATCGCAGGAGTTCGCATTACAAAACAAAAATGTCACAACACGGTTTAGCACCTATGTAACATGTCACCACACAGTTCTGCATCTATGCATGAGAAGGGCGCGATTTTGGTGAAGGGCAACACTTAGGGCTCATGAGAGGGGGCGCTCCAAGCCCCTTGAATCCGGGACCGTAGACTTACCGGACTGAAGATCGATCAATGGAAACACCGCCAGCAGGACCAGGGGCTCCTTGCGAGCCAGGAACTCCCCGTGAACCAGGTGATCCTCTGTTAACACTTTTAGGCTCACACAATCGTTCCCTCGCTTCCCCTGGTGGTCCTAGTGGTCCTCTTGCTCCAGGAACACCTCTACGTGATCTGCTACAGTCTGTTCTATCCCCGCGTGGTCCATAAGCACCGTCAGACCCTGGAGGAGGCCGCCTGCCATATAACGGTACCGAACCAGGTGGATGCTTCCCGCTTCTAGGATCGCATCCTTGAACGACAACAGCGCAGATGACCAAAACAATTAGACAGATGAGGTTAGCCATCATATACTGGTATTCTATTTACAAAAAAAAAGAAAGAAAATGGGACTAAGTGGCGTTTCTTGTAAAATTTTGTCAAACGAGGATTTCGAACGAGTAATCAGTGAAAATTTTTTGAGAGACGCGTAATGTGGCGCCACTTCCCAAGAGGACACCGTTCTTTTACGGGGGGGGGGGGGGGCAAAGAACGTAGGTCCCCTATCATTTGTTTCTACCGTACACTTTTGATTATTTCAGTAAATGCTCACAAATGATTCCTTTAGACTTACTTCTAGAAAACATCGAAAGTTGCAATACCGAAGGATCGTAGTTTTCAAATTACATTTTGAAGAAGATTTTGATAAAATATGGGAAAGAGTTACTACATCTGAACATTGTGGTGAAATTTTTATTCCTATATGTGGTTCTCGAGATATGTAAGTAGGAAAAGTTAAATGGTTGTTACTAAAGGGAACCTGAAGCAAGCTGACTTGATGTCACCAAATCAAATGGACGAGCCATGCTTAATTCTACCTCCACATCACACAAAAATCGTATTCCATGAGATGGTACAGACGCTCACTCAGCCTCAGTGTAATTTTCGTTCTCACAAAGAGCGGACGTGCATTCTTTAGACGTATGCACTTTGTGCGTCAGCTTCGGGTTTCTTATGGATTACAACGTACCTACCTGCTTTGTAATTCATCAACCGTACCTTCACAGCCCGACCTCTACCCTTGTGTGTGTAGGTCAGCTGTTGTTGTTGCTGTCAAATGGACGAGCCATGCTTAATTTTATTCAATCTATTCTTTTGAACTGATAGAACTTAGGTAACGTAAAGTTCGGAAAATCCGTGACTCTCATGCATTCACTTTCCGATAACATGATACTGGAGATAATTCGCCGTTAAGTTTTAAGCAGAGCAAATCAGTGTTGACCAACTTAAGAGGTAATCAAGTCATGTGGACTTGCTTCAACTTCACTTGTTCTGAAAATGTGATAACTTCGTCAGCTAACGTCAAATCCACTTGTGTGAGCTAAGTTTCACACCATGCATATGTACTGATGAAAAAGATGTCTGGCTTAGCAAAGCGTTGCGACGGTTTTCTTGTTGGGCTACTTATGCCCACATTTGATTTGATTAAAATGTAAAAAACGTTGCAGAGGCAAGATTTTACCTTTTAAAAGTAAAGATGTTAGAGTTACATCATGGTTTAAAAATCTTTCTTTAAAGTCTGGCCTTTCGCTTGTCCCGATTTACGGGGATACACGTTAATGTCAACAAGTATTTGCGGCGTAAGATGATGAGAGTTAGAATATATAGCCTATATCAGTTACCTATTACACCACGTTGAGGCTAGTACAATACACTCAGGCCTGGTAAAATTTATTTGCCAAAACCCCGTGAAGTGGTTAAATTGATCAATTTAGACAGGAAAAATGGTTAAATATTACTATTTTTTCCAGGATTATTTTATAGGTATCACTTAATTTTATGAATTAGTAAGAGGAAGTTTCCTCCCAAAACTTAAAGAGGGATGATAACTAAACAGAAACTACTACTGCAATGCACTATTTTTTCTTTATTAAGCTTAAATGGTAAGGCAGTGTTATACGGTGATCACTTTCAGTATCAACAGGACACCTATTTAAGATAAATTTGTAACTTACAAAACTTTTGCAACTTTTTCACAGTAACCATAAAATATAATTAAAATAGCCTCTAATGAAAAGTAAAAATAGCACAATAACGTAACTTATGATCTATTAAGGCAACTTTATTACGAATAAAAGTTTTAAATAGTAGACAATCAGAAACTTTTCGCCATCGTCTCTATAGTACAACTATGATATAGGCCTAAGTTTTCAGTGATCATATGGCTGGCGAATGGAGTTATAATTTATAAAATTAAAAAGGAGTTTCCCTAAAGATAGGAATTTACCTTCAAAATGCAAGCGAATTCAGTAAGTCGAGACGTAACGCTTCAGAAAGAGTCTTCGAGTTTTCTAATGGCTTGAAACGTACTTGTCTTTTATTTATAACTTTTTGAAAGCCAATTGAATAGAAGTCGCGGAACACACTTTACTCACTTTCCGCGAAAATATTATCGCGTGTTTATAATTGCCCAACAACCAGATAACAGTTCCTGTTACGGTGGTGATTGACTATCATCCTAACTAACCATCTTCCGGTCCGGCTGAACATACCTTTATGAGTAACCAGTTACAGCAGCAGTGCTTATTCTCCCGGACACAAAAGTCCAACAGCTTAAAACTTGGCAGTTGTCACTCTGGTAACAGCTCATAGTTAAAACCTACGGAGCACAGGAGTTTGCTCTCATAGTCCAAATATCACACTAACTCTAAGGGTATTTAAAACTAAAAAGTGCCCCACACAACAGGTTACGACTAGTTGCGCAGGTTGGCAGCGTTAGGTGGCGCTGACCTAGTTGTGATATTTTTGTAATATGGTAAAATTGCCTAAAACTGTGAAATAATTAAATTTTGTCTGTTAGGCCTAACTGAAGTTAAATGGAAAAAAGTGCTGCCTATCTTGAAACATCGAAAAAGTCTGATACATTTCCTTTTACATTCCTTTAAAATTGTCTTTCATGATGTTTAGAACCTATACGTATTCAAAGCAAAGACTAGTTACTTTGGAAAGATTCCACGATCGGGCAACAAAATAACACCCGAAATCTGCAAAAGACGTATTCAAACTTTTTACCGGCAAATGCATTTACCCCAATAAAACTTGAACAGTATTGAAGATTTGAGATGATACAAGCTAAGCATTCATCCACGATTAAAATATCCAGAAACAAATGGATATTAGCAGGTCCGTAATCATGAAGGGGGGGGGGGTAGAAAAGTTTTCGGCCCATGAAAATTTTAAAATACTATTACCTCACTACATCATCTTAACACATCTCGACCTCTCAAAAGTATTTTGCGCCCTAGAATCTAACTCGCCGTCCTCAGTACCAGAGTACAGTGTCTCTCTATACTGCGGCCTGAGTATAATCCTTGCACTTTTGAGCTGAATCTTTCAAGACTTTTTCCAGGGTGAGTGTTTTACCAGCCTGTTTCCCTTTCATGATTGAAGTCAAAGAGTATCGCCATAAGTAAAACAGATTATGATGCAAAAGGGAACTTCCCGCAAATTTGTCCACTAAAGCTATATTTCGACATGAAGTACTGTCTGACGCCGCCACTACTGTCGGTTTACGTGGAAATACCAGTTACGCTATTTTTAAGCAAAATGCTTCCTAACAAATAAGGGATCACTTTTCATCACAAAAAGTTAAAGACTTACTCCTTTGAGATCAAGAATCATAGGTAGTGTCTTACCAATGACGTGATACATCCATAATTAACCAGAAAGCCCAAAGGCTTAGTGATTCCTTGCTGAAAGGGGGTGATTTGTTGCACTGAGGTTCATCCCTCAAGTTTATACTTCTTGACTTTATATTGATGTTTTCGCAACTTGACATCTGCTGACCACATATGAATTTTGAACCCCACCAAAAAGTGAATAACAAAAAAAAAAAAAAAAAAAAAAACTACAAATGTCTTAGAATATTCATACACGGGCGGTCTGCATGAGAAAGCGAGCTGTAATAAACTAGGCCATCAAAGAACTCGTTCATGGTATTTCTGTTATGGTATAATCACAGTATCCTTTTCAGGTGTTCATAATAAGGTAATTTAATAAGTATTATTACTGTAACACTTGTGTTTGTGAAAAACATAATCTTGTTCTCTATAACTTTATCTTTGGGAATGGTAGAAAAATTCAGACCTAACTTTTCGTTAGTCACGAACGCCACGACGCAATTTGGAGTTACCGCCCACTGTCTATTTAGGTCAGTAAGTTTTCGTAGTTGCACCTCTGATGGCCTCATATGACCTTCGACCTCCAAAAAACACATAGGGTTCCCTCTCTCTTAAAGTAGCACATCTACATACCAAGTATGAAAGGATCCATTATCCCTGTCTTGAAATAACGTGTTTTTTCAAGGTTTCCGGTTTTTGACAACTGATAACCTCAAGTGACCTTTGACCTCCACTGAATTCAATAGGGTTCTTCCTCTCAATATGATTAAGTTATATACCAAGTATGTAGATTGTCCCTCATTGCTATCTTGAGATATCATGTTTACAAGTATTTTCTAAGAATTTCGTATTTTCACCTCCAGTGGCCTCAGATAACGTTTGACCGTTACCAAAATCTAGAAGATTTATCTTTTGACTTTAACGCTTCCACATGCCAAGTGTTAAAAGCATCCATGCTTCCTACCTAGAGATATCGTGTTTACAAGGTTTTCAGTTTTCGACCTCTGGTGACCTCACATGACCTTTGACGTCCACCAAAAACAATAGGGTCTTCCCATAATGCCTAGTCCCCTCCGCTAGCGTAAGCACTTAAATTAGTCCTCTAGAGGCTTAGGCGCAAAGTCCATAGCCTTCTCATTTGTTCACTGTTGCCGTCAATTGTGATGTACTCAGGTTTACATAACTTAAGCGCAGATCACACTTGAGCGATTTCGGATAGGATTACGGTCCGATTTTTGTGAGTTTTAGTTAAAATCTTCTCCATCCCTGGTCGGAAAGAGCCAAAAATTTGCCAGCCCGTGAAAATATATAATTTCAATCAGAGGGCTACAAAAATGAAATGTAAACTAATTATTTCGTGACGTCACATCCGTAGACAGCGTTTGTCGGACACGCGTGCAAAAATCGGATTGAATTTCGAACAAATACCGATCTGTTGAGCGGGATAAGTTCTTTAATGGTAGCAGAACAATACCGTGAGACAAACTAGGATCAGTTATCGATGTAGCGTGACCATCCTTAGAACAAAGTCTGAATAAAAAACTATTGGCACGATTTATAAAAATTCGGATCGGATTTCGGATTGAAAATCGTTGTAGTGTGACCCGCCCTTTACAGTCGTACACCCAACTGTAATGACAAAAAATGATTTTTCGCCCACTAAGGGTTTAATCACAAACAGAGCCGATATGAGCGTTTTTCATTGATGGTGCTTCATTGGATATTAGTTGTCGTTACAACTCCAGAAGTTTCTACACCACCCATCCTCTTGCAAGTTCCTGTTGAATTGTTCCGTGCTTCCAGGAAAAATTCACTCATCGGAAATTAACTGGATTACCGTGAGTTCAAGAGTTGATGAGTAGTTGGCAGACCTACATGTTTAGAACCTGCACAACTTCAATGACTCGGAATCAGATGCAACAGTATAGACCTATAGAGGATGTAGTACAATTGACTTTCCTTTCTGTAGTGCCACAAATCATCCATCTATAACTAGACCCGTAAACAGAGTAACCACGCGGAGGGGAAGATCACCGCCGGGGGGATTAAGTACACATTTGTTATGTCAGAGGTTAAGATGCTAATCGGTGTAATGCTTTCCATATTCCTCTTCATTCGTATTTTGTTTCTTTGTCTGTATAATGCAAACTAATAATTTTTGAGGGGGCGGGCACGTGTCCCTTCATGCAACACCCCTTGGGTAAGAGCCTGTCTATTGCCTTACTTAAAGAATTCATCCTGTTTAAGCCTGCATAAGCACTTCACGTATTGTTCAATGGAAGATGGAAATGTAGGCCACGTCACAGAGGAGGCAAATTGAAACAAGTTGTTGAACCTCCATCTTCCCAGGTTGTTTCAGTCACGCCATACAGAATTTTGAAAGACTGTCCCACTATTGCAAGGGGAGGTTGCGAAATAGTCTGTTGTATGGTGTGCACCCATGTACATCGAAACTTCCTGTTTTTATGTTATGGTACCCAATACACATAGCATGTCCAGTTTAAACTGATCTGTGTTACAGAAACTGTAACACGTGTTACGAGAACTGTTAATGGTACGATACGGTTGAGTGGTTTACAGATAAGTGTTTACCGGAACAGGTTTCCGAACGAACAAGTTATATTTCAATTGTTATTATGATAGTAATGGTGGGAACTCATACTGGAAGACGTTAGAAGGTGGAAACAGAGAAGGTCCTCATTTAGAAGAGTGTGAGTCCATGTGTTGCAAGATGATGGAAAACAGTGGCTGCGATCAGGGAGCTGCCACTTGGACAAGGAACTAGGCCTACTTACTAAGTGTAAAAGAATGAAATTCACCACTGGACGAGTGACTTCATTGATCACTCTTTTATCGAGTGGGACTCGACTGAAATTCGGTTCAGTTCGGTCTGATAATTCACTCTAAATAGCAAGGGCGTAGATTTCTTTTCAACTTTGGGAATGGGGGGGGGGGGTGAACTATCGCAAATGAGGAAAATGTGCACGCGAAATGTGCACGGCGAGCCCATGACGGGTGGGGTCCAAGGGCCTGCCTTAGGGCCCCTGGTGGGGTCCAGGGGCAAAGCCCCGGTTGGGTCCAGGGGACTAAGGCCCCTGAAGCTCCTGGGTTTAAATGTTTCAGAAGTGCCAGGAAGACTGTTTTAAGGGGTTAATTTTCAGTGGTAATGTTTTTCTTTGGTAGGCTGTTGGTATATTCATACATTTAGGAAATGCTATTTTGAGCACAAACTTGTTGATAAGCTGCACTGGATTGAAATTGTACAAGAGCAACAATGTCCTGTTAAGCTTAAAATGGCAGGGATCAACATATATGGTCATCCCAGACAACTGGACTTTGAATTCGGAGATCATTACAAGACCTTCAAGTTGGCTTGAGATCAGTGGCGTCGCCAGGTTTTTTGTGATTGGGGGCACCATACATAGATGATGTCGTAATAATACCTGTTTCCCCCAAAGTCTGCGTAAATTACACCTTTATTTTTCATGCGTTGCCTGCATTTGTATGCAGCAGTTTTGATCTTTCGTTTGTCACTACATGAAGATGTCGTCTCGGGGAAGGGGTTCCCCTCCCCTTAAAGATTTTTGTTATTAATTAAAGGTCTTTTAGATGCAGAATGGTGCTATCTTTGGGATGTTTTTGGAACTGATCATATATGGCCGGAAAATGTCCATAATTTAGTGAATGCTCATTTTTGGTAAGGTAAAAGAGGAGAACATGTTGTCTATAAAGAGACAGATACGTTGTCATCAAATCTCCTGAAGCCCCCTCCCTTCTGTCTATTTTACTGCCTTCTATTTCGGGAAAGTTTTTACACAAAAATATGTGCGTTGAGTCCACAGAAACATTCTTGAGTTATTACGAAATATGTCCTTTCCTTCACTATGCAGTATGAAAGGATATCTAAGGCTAGCAGATACCTGAACAGGACCTCCTGGAGGCTCTGCTTTAACCATATTAATTGGGGGGGGGGGGGGGGCGCAATGACATAATGCGTATACTACCAGACATCCGAACGATAAAATAGAGTACGACGCCAAACACTTTACAACTATCGTAATTTTACTACTTTTGAACTAAAATGAGAAAATGAGAGGGAGGGAGAGTATAGGTGCAGGGAGGTGATATTAGACCTCCGTGATAGGTGTAGCAAAATGGGTGAAGGACTAATAAGCGCGTTACAGAGTGCTGTTTTCGCCATAAGTGTATTAACAATCACCATCTATACCGATAATGGCTGAGCGCGAACTGGCGAAGCTCTGGTAAAAATTTTTGAAAAATGTTTAACGGCAGATACGTACTTTCAACCTTCTACATCATGCTACATATTAGATTGAAAGTTTCCATATTGATGCGAGGTCACCACAGGTGTTTGGAGATGTATCTCTGTTCTTCGGAAAGTGCCGTGATCAGAACAGTATCGTGTATTATTACCTTAATAATGGTCATGGAGTGTAAACAGTGACGAATAATATTTCCAAACCTGCATTCAGACTCTGCATCAAGACACATGCCACTGCCATAAGCGAGTCTTTTTACCTATTAACTCGTTAACTTTCAACTTTTGCTGCTGTGCTTCTCCGAAAGTTGCTATCGAAAGATATTGATAATATGAGTGACACTGACGTGAGGTTGGAATCGCGCGGAGCGCGTGAAAATATTGATGGATTGCCAACGATTTGCTAAAATTCTGATAGTTTGAGAAACATTTGTGACAGAAAGTGAAGCGAGATTGAAAAAATTATTATGAAAATGAATAAACTATACTTCCCATCATACACGTATCTGTAGACTGAAACATTAGGAGGGGTGATTACATGGGCCATCCCCCCTAGTCAAATGTTAGGGGTATATATCCCCCATCCCCCGGTATTTACGCCCATGCTAAATAGCTCACGGTGAAGTCGGGAAGAGGCGTGGGGGCAGGGGGACGTCACTAGAAAACGGAAAGTAATCGTTGTAATCATTCTTTTGATAGAATCTCACTCTTTAAAATTAGAGAGTAGGTATGTACAAGGTTCTAACAGCTCATAAAGGCAACCAGGTCCGTAGTAGACAGGAGTGTTATGGATATCAAAAATGAAACTTTGAAAAGTGTTTATCGCTTAGCAGGAAGCAAGTACTTTTTTATAATAACATGAAAAAAGCCAGACGATTCTGCATTACTATATTTTAAGTAAAAAATGTAATTATTTTTGGAAGAATGTTTCTATACAAAATGTCCTCAACCATATCCGTGATATATAGGTCCATTCCGTGGTGACTCAGGTGACCTTTTTAACAAATTTCTCTTTATTTGATATCATTGAACAAATAGAGAAATTGCCTGGGAGAAACTCATCATGTAGTCAGGAAAGGTAAGCCACAATGTTTATAACAGTAGAGAAAAAATATTTATACCCTAAGTGTTCAGGGTGAAATTAGCCTAAAAAAGTGACTCGCGTGACAGTTACTATTGGCAAAAATCAGGATGAACGCACACATATTTGAATTTGTAGGCCTTATTGAAACTGTTTCCGATATATTTTAATAATCATACTTAGATTGAAGAACACCTCCACCTCAATTTTCATGCAAGTTCAAAAAAATGTAACTCACGAAATTAATGAGCAAGATGTGTTGTGACTCGCGTGACAAGAAAATGTGACTCACGTGACGAGTTCACTTTTCAGAGAGTTTTGGAAAAAATGTGGTAGTGAATTGGAGGTATAGATTTTGCATAGTAAAATATGGCATTCGTTGGTCCAAAAAGAGTTAAAGAGACTTCCCTTAGGAAAGTTCCACTACACTATAATGTCCTTGAGTAACCCTCTTAACTGTATAGTTAATACCTGTAGGTACAGTAGTTCGCACAATATATGTTGTCAATAAATATTATAATAATTAGTCTGGTCATTTCCTTCATTTGAAAAATATAGAAAAATCATTAATGAAAAGTTTATGCAAATTACCATTCTGATTTGTCATAAGAATGAAACTTAAGTGTAACAATTTTATTCTTTAATAAAAATGCAGCCAATAGCAAAATAATAAAGTGAGAAGCTGTCATATCAGAAAATTTAAATACATTATGAAGAAACAATGAACAAATGGAATTTGTGATCATGCCGTTGTGAACTTGCAAAACTCTCTACTAATATAGATTATGTTTTACTACCGGTATATAACTAAAAAATAAGTAACACATTACTTTCCAAATGTGGTGATAAAATAGGTATAAGATTGCAACTGACTATTCATGAATTTAAATTTTAATATTTCAAGGAAAATTATAATTAGTTTAACAATATGTGGCCATATTATTCAAGTTACCCATTTACAGAGGAATGCGTATGATATCAATTCACCATCAATGCCTTGATGTCGAAAAAAACCGCTGTTTGGTGAGCACTATAATATAGGTTATATACCTGGTTAAAAAAATGATGATACCTATGATTACTATACATAAATCTGCACAAAATAAAATTTCATTCTATTTTTCATAGTTTAGTTACTAAGGCAACCATTTGTTATTATCGACCCCATATTCACACAAATGATATTTTTTTGTAAAAAAAAAAATCATTTTTAGTAACCACAAGTATTCTATTTATTGAAAACCTATACAAGTAAAGTGTACACTGATTTATAAATTTTAGGGATGATGTGACCTTATCACGGACCATGGGCCTACCTATAGATAATAGGTATACGAAAACGTGCTAAAATAGTAGGAAATGTTATGCAAACAATATTCTCTCAAGTTTTGACTTAAAACCCTCGTTTAAAGATATCATCCAGTTGCATCATTTTAAAGTTTCAAAATGTCACCCCAGATCCCAGCAACGGGAGGCGGTATAAACCTTGATTTTCCCACATTTGGAGCCGAGGGTCGTTCTTGTGCACATGCTACAGAATAGGTATTAAATTCCTTATTTGATAAAAAGCCATCAAAAATTTGACAAAAATTACATAGAGCACATCGAAAGGAAAATTTGAACAATGCACGAAAAGTTTTCAATACAATAGAGTACGAATAGTTCTTTCTACCAATTTTTTCAATTTGTAACGTTACGCGCACGCGCACTGGCAGTATATCTCGGTGACAATGTAACAATAACGATATTAACCGCTTGAAAGCAGAATGTGTGGCAGTAGATACATAAAAGCAGTTTCAAATAGTTGTTGAAAATGTGAAGTAGATTACCATTTTGTTGCAAGTTTATATTTGCTAGGCCTAAGAAAAAGGACGTCTTTTGTAACAGCAATGTAAATGCTGTAGGGGTGCCCTGTTTTACAGAAACAGTGAGTGTATGCAATTCTGTTATCTGGTAATGCATCGTGTATTTTAACGTGTCAATGATGCTTTTGGTTAGCTGAAATCCTTCGGGAGTAACGTTTAGTTTCGCGTCTTATCTCGAGGGAGGGGAGATTCGAGGGGACATTGGAAAAAGTACGTGTCATAGTGTAAATGGTGTTACATCATGGCAAATGTTTCGTAACAGACTTCCTAATTTAGAGTTAGTATCTATGTATGACTCTTTATTCAGCATGAAGCATTAATGCTGTTAATGAATTAGTTAAATCACAATGTATGATAACTCCTTGCTCTATCTAGAACATGCAATGTTAATGTTCTGAAACATCAGGACAGGTACTCCTAAGGTCAAAAGGCGAGCTTTAAAGATTTAGCTGCATTATGCATCAAAAGGGTTAAGCGACCAATAAGAGGAGGTGAAACAATCATGCCACCTCTTTAATGTGAAATACTTACATTGGAATATATTGCAAAAACCTAGTATCCTTTGACTTAGCTAGGGGGAGGGGGAAAGGGGGCGATTGTCACCCTACAAAGCCTATAAGGTCTCTGTCGGAAATTTGTTCAACCTTCAAATTTCATTCAACGCATGGTCATTGGTGAAGTACACACTGGTTCTTGCATAAACAATTATGAAAAATAACTGCATATGCAATCCACACACCAAATTCAAAATATTTCTGCGTACCCAATATGAATACCTTTCTCATTATTACCAGTTTCTGTTAGATAAGTTGAGTACTCTCTCATTTTTACTCTCTGTGCTACAAGTTGAGTGGAAAATAGTTTGATAATCAATCGCAACCTCTCTCGAAACCCATTCTCCTACCAACTACCACCCCGGAATCAACTTGACCAACCGTTAGCCTGAGGTGTTAGAAGTTGATAAACTATAACCTTTGTGGTCTGTACACTGCAAACGTCACTTGTAGGCATAATGGAAGCTTTATTCTAAGGACCACAATTTCGCAAATACCTGACAGGTTCTGAAACTTCACCTTTGAACCTCATCAGGCCCTTTGCCGTAGACCCGACCCTGGGTTGCACGCTGGCAGTCTGGGCAGGGGTAAAGCTTAGGGTTCTAGCAGCACCTTTGCAACTTGCAATGCAAGTTTTCGATCAGCATCTAATGTGCAACAGCATCTAATGTGCAATTATAATCGGCAAAATTATTTCATTGGGGTTTCAAATTACTCGTATAATCATACTGATTGGGGTGACTGCATTTTCCCTTTGAGGAACTGGTCTGAAAGCTTAACCCACCTACCAAAGGGGTTGCTTGTGGTAGTCTCCCCCGTTTCGATAGGAAGGTCTTATGGGACAAAAGGCTCACTTTGAACAAGTGGTTAAGGAATGAATGCACTTTTAAGGGCTTTCTTTTTTGTTGATACTTGGGCTGTTTTATTAATAAGAGGGATCTTTTCTCTAAAGACGGGTTGAACAGCTTGCATTTGTCTGATACTGGTGCTAACGAGTTGGTTAGAATAGTTGCTAGGGCTGTTGATTCTCAGTTGTCAACTAGATTTCAAGGGCGAGGGCTTTTAGTTATGGAGGGGGGGGGGGGGCACTGCCATTTTGATGAATGCTCTGAGAGTTTGTCGGTTCCTCTTTGCATTATTTTTCAAAAGTGTTTGGATTCAAACTTTGTTCCTGATGATTGGCGAGTTGCTAATGTCACTCCAATTTAAGAAAGAGGATCGGAGCTTGCATTGCTATTATAGGCCAGTCAGATTAACCAGTGTTGTGTGTCAAGTCATAGAATCTTTGATCAAGGATTGTTTGCTAAAGTATCTTTTAGATATTAAAAGGGTTACTCAATACGTCGCAACATGGTTTCCGGCCCAACAGATCTTGTGTTACGAATTTAATGGGCTTCCTTGAGGACGTCCCTATATCTCTTGATTCTGGCCACAGTGTTGATGTCATGTACCTTGATTTTCAAAAAAAGCCTTTGATAAAGTTCCAAGAGATAGACTTAATGGTAAAACTGCATAGATTAGTCATCAAGGGCAGGTGTGCTGACTGGAACAACTCTTGGCTCAAGTTCATTCTAGATCTCAAAGAGTCGTTGTTAATGGTAATTTTTCGTCATGGAAAGAAGGCACAGGCGACGGATTACCTAGGATTCTCTTCTTGGCCCAGTTCTTTTCTTAATTTATATCAGTGATATTGATAGCTCTCTCACAGTATTTGTAAGGTTGCTGATGATACTAAGACTATAAGAAGGTAAATGATGAGAAAGAACTTTTGCTGCTGCAAAAGGACTTGGAAAGCTTATTTGCCTGATCTTAAACCAGGCAATTGTCTTTTAACTTCTTAGCTATGATTATAACATGAATGGGAGTTCTTTGGGTAACGTGAATTTGGAGAAAGGTCTGGGTGTTGATGTTACAGTTGATCTGAAGCCATAAAGGTAATGTGCAGCTGCTGCTAGGGGCTAATATGGTGCTTGGATTGATCTAGAGGAATTTTGGTAGTTTTAGTAAAGAGATTGTACTGAATTTGTATAAGCAGTTGGTTTAGACCCCACCTTGACTGTGCTGCTAAGGCTAATTGGAGTCCCTTCTTTGGGAAGAAAAAGTTTCTTTCAGAACAAGTTGAGAGGAGGGCAACTCGGGTTACACCTGAAGAAAGTTATCTTCCCTATCATTATAGACTTATGCGTCTTGAGCTCATCACCCTGGAATTAAGGAGGAACGAGGGAACATGCTTCAGATTTTCAAATTTCTTTCTGAGGAAGATCCTCTGTCATCTTGTAGCTACTTAAATGTTCATAGTAATTCACAACTAATTCTAGGATTCGAGACCATTTGTTTAAGCTAATGAAGTATTTTGCGAGGCTTGAAATTCAGCTTCAGCTTCCCTCATAGAGTTTTCAATTAGTGGAATATCTGCCTGAGTAGGTGGTTAACTTCTCTTCACTCCACTGCTTGAAGGTTAACGTTGACAAGTTCTTCCATGGCTGTGGTAGAATTTTACTGTACTGGGTACAGCTTTATTTTGGTTTGGGTTTCATTAGTAAATGGTTTGGTCGTTTTAGTAAATGGAGTTGGACTTCAGGGCATCGTATGGGGCCATAGCTGTATCCCTCTTTTGTCCTTTAACTTGTTACGTTATGTTAAAGAATGTTAAATATTTCGTCGGATTTTGGTTATATTATTTACTGATTTTATATTTCTTGTAATACTGGACGCGACTCGTTTCCGTTGGTGGAAGGTGACAGGAAGTCGTGAGTATAGTCACAGGAAGGTTACAGCGACGGCTTAGAACTCGTTCTCAGCACATCTTTACGAAATGGCACAGGTCTTGCTGCATGTTCATACACACCTTATCTACCTTATTGCAGTTGCTGGAGTTAACTAAGTGGCCATGGGACTATAGACCTACCCAGTTTTTTCGTTTCGTCTACTGGCAGATACTGACGGTGCACTTTTGCTTTTCTACCGAACTTCGGACAAAGCAACAACCTGATAATGTTGGTAACACCCTCTCCCTGGACATCAACTGACCCTTGGCCTTTCTCGTCGAGCCTGCTCCACGCTGTGGGTATTGCCACTCACTGACCCCTTGACCTTCCCCACTGATTCGGGGCAAAAGTGCTTGTGCTAGTGTGTGCTAGTATGGGAGGGTGCAGCCTTGTGAAAAGAAATGACTTCACCTTTCCGAAGCCTTCTCTCTTCCATATTCCTATTCCCTATACATTAGCATGGAGGAAATTCGAAGTGTTACCTTTTATTCTTTTAATCAAACGAACGCAATGGTTAAATGCTTCTTGAAATTTTCCTCCCAGACACAGCTATTGAACACCGGCCCGGCCGGGAGCTTCCTTTGCTTATGTCGGCAGTGACCATAAGTTTAATCATTATGTAACCTTTCTCCACTAATCTGCCTTCGTTGTACTTGTGCACGCCCATTGGGTAAAACTGTTCGAACTCTTGCAAACAAATATATGATGCCCTTACAGAAACGATAAAGAATAAAGCACAAACAAATTATAAGAAAAATGAGAAAGGCATAAACATCGAGGAGGTTTAGTTGTAGGAAGTTCAAATCATGAACCGGTGACCGCAGATGATCCGACCCGTATCTCAACACGTGTTCGACCATAAACGCGGCTCTGTCTCGAGGGGACTGGGGTTGATCACGGAAGACGGTAGACAAGTGTTTGACGGTATTCTTGTACCTGTGTCGACGAAAGTTCGAGGGAACTTAATTGTGACGAAGACCCATGCGTTTCTATCTCAATAAACGACATATATTCTAAATGACATACACATGAAGACTAATATGAAATTGAGTCAATTCTGGTCCAGATGACGTAATATTGTATGACAGGTTGTTTCACACAACAAAGCTAATGATTGCATTTCCTCTAACAAAATGAAAACCACTGTCAACTTTTCATACAACAGCGTAGCTTAAGCCTTCATATTATCGCTCTTGTCATTCATTGTATGGATATACTTACTTTGAATCTTTAATAAGAGTTTCGACCCTTTGCTGAATGAGGGCGGTAGACAGCTGAGTAACATCTATCTTTAGACCGATTCCCCTTTCGACTATTCTCTGGGCGATGTCGTGTTGATCTGCACTAAGAGGCATGACTAGGATGGGCACTGCGTGGTAAATAGCCTCGTAAACGCCGTTTATACCACCCTGATAAAACAGAAGTTTTGTCTTGTTGTGAGCTGAAAATAGATATAACATTGTTCTAATTATTATATGAATAAAAAATTAGATGCCCGTTGTCTCAAAACAGACAGACTTAGTGAAACTACTCTCAAAAGGAGTCACAACCCTGACTTGATACAAGAAGCCATCAGAAAACCTTGCAATAAACAAAAAGCAACAAAAGTCAACTATTTAACTGGTCTACGCAAGGGTACTTTAAGGCCGGTTTATACTTCCAAATATTTTCGTTCTAAAGCGATAAGAGCCAAATATGGTCACCCCTTGCGCCTCCGGGCCAATCACAGACATAGCTCAGAACTGAACAGTGTTAATACTTTCATTGCTTTATAGCTCTGTACTGAAGTATGAACCGGCCTTAAGACAGACCACGATTGCAACCACCTTTAGCTGTGTAACTGATTTTGATGGGATAACAGGACAGGTGGTATGAAAGCCAACTATGAGATCCATCAAGGCTACCCTTCATGAGATATCGTACGTACAAGGTATTCGCCATTTGACCTCTGGTGACCTATATGACCTTTAACCTCAACAAAACACAATAGAGCTCTTCTACTTGGTATGGGGCATTCATATGCTAACTGTATAATCTCTATCAATGTACATCTCCTTGATATATCATGTTTGTGAAGGAATATTTAAGGTTGCTACCACTTAACCTCCAATGACTTCATATAACCTTTGACCTCTAGCAAAAAAAATTTGGTTCGTCAACTGAGTATATCACATCCACATGTCATTTATGAAAAGTATCTGTGGTTCCGTTCTTGAGATAGCATATTTACATCGTTTTCAGTTTTTGACCTCTAGTGACCTGTGGTGACCTCTGACTTTCGAAAAAAACATTCACGTTTTCCTCTCAATAACAAAGCTTTTTACTAAGTATGAAAAGTATCCAGCATTCCTCTTTTGAGATATCGTGTTTACAAGCAATTTCCAAAATTTTCCAGGGTTCGTACGGGTCCTTGAAAACCTTGAAAGTACTTGAACTGGAATCATTCGTTTTCAAGGCCTTGAAAGTACTTGAATTTTGTTCTTTTGCGTCATAGTCCTTGAAAAGTGATTGAATTTTACAAAACCACGTCCGATAAGTGCCTGTACTTACCAAACACATACACAGACATCTTACCATCTAAAATAGTGGCAAATTCACCTTAAAACCATCAAAACCCTTTGAAGTTACGATCAGAAAACGGCTAGGAACTTAACGAAAATCGGCAAAATTTTGCTGGTATAGGCTCCACTTTGCCTATGCTATAGTGTGTTAGGCTAGGTCGCTTGTGTGAAACAAGTGTTTAGTGCCTTCAGGATCATAACTAGACAAGTGAAACACTTGTTTTCAGCAGAATTACCCCAGAATATGATGAATTGGACAGAGGAAGGGCTTTTCAACCTCAACATATTGTTAAAATCTGATGAGGGTGACACTATCAGCCCTAGTTCGGCTTAGTCACTGAACGTTACCGTATAATTACCCACTCCTTCCAAATAAGGGCCTAAGCTTATCCTAGTCCTACTTAAAATGAGAAGATACACTGTAAGAGTGTTAGCATAACATGGAAGTTCATATTAATTATTATTACCATTAGTGCTGCCATTAGCCTTAAAAATGTTTTGTTTCCTGCCAACCTCAGGTGTGCTTAAGTATTTCATGCAAGAAAAAAACCTTTCACAGTGTTTTAAAAGCGGTTTGATGTCCTTGACAAGGCAGCTCATGGTTCCCTCACCATTCGCAAAGCACTCAACTCTTTACCTGCGCTTGCGGGACTGAAGAAACATAAAATCTTCATTATAACCTTGTTACGTTCACTTGTGGAGACTTTCCACGTCTCTGTACTGCAAGAGAAGGGAAAAATCGCCACTAGGGAAGGGAAATTTTTGCGCACATGAGCAAACGTAGGGTCCCATTCTTAAAGGCCCTCTAAGTTCACCCCAGACAGTAACAATTCTCCCAACTAACCTAACTTCTAGCCCCGCCTCCAATTTAAAAACAAACAACTATCTAGTAGTAGAACAGTGAACCAAGACAGAGCCAAAGTAGCCTGCACTGAGTTTCAATTGCTCGAGGCAATATTGAAAAACAAACTGTGTGACTGTGAGTCTAATTAGGAACAAGACTGACTGTCGAAGTCATTACTACCAACCAGAGTGGTGATATTATTGTTTGAATGAATGCCAAACAAAGCAGAGTCACCATCTGGATTTAGAACTATGGGGATATGTCTAAATATGTTTAGGGGATGAGATAGTTCCTTTGAAGCTGCCTGTGATAGGCCTGAGATACCATTCCCTGTAAAACCCCTAAACCAGGGAGATGTTACCTAAATAACAACTCCTTGCCTAAACAGCCATCATGTGGTTGACTACTGGCTACGAACATAACCTTCTTCGGTGCCCCCTTTTGTGGTGCCGGTGCCCACAGTGTCAAAATTCCTGGCTACGGGCCTGCAAAACAAAGGAACTAAATTCTGATATACCAGGGCCGTAGCCTGGGCGAAATGCCAAGGGGGCAGTTCATGACACTATCTGTGCGGAGCACCATGTGGCGTGCCTGCAGATAGTTGATACCCGGGTCGTCTGTTCCTTTTACACTTGTGCATGAGTGCCATCCTGGTGGAGGGTGCTTAGGGGTGTGTAGCCTACATGTAGGGCCTGGCTTAGGTGCAAACTTGTGCTGTCGTTGGCAAAGCTTTGACCTAACTATATTTTTTACAAATTGTCATTACTTAGTGATAATCTTCCTATTTTTGGCCGAGCGTAAGTCAAAAGGTGCTGTCTAAGAGAAAAGGATGACACTCTTTTTTTATACTCTTCGAGAAATTTTCGTCTTTCTGAGGTAGCCTGGATGCAAAATGGTGCTATCTTTAGTAAAGCTTCGCAAAGCGTTGAAATTGATTAAATGTTTATGAATCCCCATTCTTTACTAATTTTGTCTATTTTGGTAGGGTGTAGTTGAAGGGGATGTTGCCTCAGGGGAGTGATGACACCTCTACCCTTCGAGAATTTTTTTTCTAGTTCTAAGTTTTCTTAGATAAAAAAAAATGTTGCTACTTTTGGTAAAGCCTTATACTGATAGCATGAACTGAAATTCTAATTATTTACTGAATTTTTCGGCTGTGGCATGGCACCCCTGTGACAAGCATGGTACCCGGTGCGGGCTCCTCTCTAAGTTAGCGCCCTAAGTACGCCACATGGGGCCGGGAGCCACCATCAGTTGGCACGCAGCAGTAGCGTAGGCCTTGTAAGAAAATGTTCGCACAAAAAGTTTCCCAAATGGGGGAAATGACACATTTTAGATCTCAAAGTTGCATGTAAACTAGCAAGCTTATCGTGTACTGCTTCGAGGCACATCAACGATCAAAATGCACGCATGCATGTGCCCGCGTGTGCTAGTTTCCCTTCATTCGCCTCTTTTTTGTGTGTGAAAAGAACGCGTTCGACTCGTCGTACAGAACATCTGTGCACAACAATGACCAGAGACAAGCGCGCCTACTCTGTGTACTGTTCAGTGACGGTGCTATCGCGAATATCACGCAGTCACAGTTCGAAATGCAGTCACACGCGCTGTCCTTCGAATAGACCTTATCCATATGATGTCACAAAGGAGAAAGTGCTCCCTCGTTTGGAGGAAAATGGAGGAAAAGCGCGTATAATTGCATGCTACACCAATAAATGCAGACAGCTGATTTGTCAACCAATCCTATACGCGCGTAAGTCTACTACACGTGCGGCGAAATCTGCGCCGTGAGTTCACGTGTGCTTCATTGTTTTCAGCCAAAATGACGTCAGTGTGATGTCAGTGCATAAGGTCTATTGAGCCGACTTGGGTCACGGGATGTAGGTTAGTTTACTGAAGTCGATTCACCTGCCCTAGAAACGAGGATCTAGAAGTACCTGAAAAAATAATGTTCACGCTAAAGCAATCCTATGTCCTGTACTCATTACGTCTCTAGTGTTATTGTTGTAATTTACAGAGTAGGGAATTGTTACACTATGATTGTGTGATCAAAAGATTGCTTTTTACAATGCTTTTTGTTGGGAATGGTCCTGCCTATAGACCTTATGCATTGACATCACACTGACGTCATTTTGGGTGAAAACAATGCAGCACACGTGCACGAACCGCGTGGATTTCGCCGCACGTGAAGTAGACTTACGCGCGTATACCTTTGGTCGACAAACCAGCGGTCTGCATTTTTTGGTGTAGGCTAACTTGCAATAATACGCGCTTTTCCGCCATCTTCCACGAACGGCGTGGATTTCGTCGCACGTGTAGTAGGCTTACGCGCGTATACGATTGGTTGACAAATCATTTATTGGTGTAACTTGCAATGATACTCGCTTTTCCTCCATTTTCCTCCAAAAGAGGGAGCACTTTTTCCTTTGTAACATCATATGCATAAGGTCTGTTCGACTACCGTCTGCGTGCAATCCCGCCCGCGAGCGATTTAACGCGCAAAACCTATAATGCCCGCATATGTTCTTGCGCATGCTCTATGCCAGCCAGTGCCTACGTGAATAATAATTAAGATTCTTTGAAATTCAAAGAAGTAAGTACGTGCACAATGCTGATGTAGTTTTTACCCAACTCTTTTACATTGCAGAGAACACCACACACAAAATGCTTATAAACATCTTTCCCAATGTAATTAACAAAACTTAAGCTTGTCAATCAACTGTGCCCTGTTTAGCAAAAAGCGAACTGAGGAATAAGGAACTGAGAGTTACCTAAGAGATCAAGCTGTGGGAGCCAAGTCATCGTCTTCACATTCACTGGCATGTTATCTTTCGGTAGTGTGTCCACGTCTTTACATTGCCATAGCACCTTCTGGGGAAGTCCCGCAAACACCTCTTGGAAAATCTTGACCAACCTCTTCGGCATGTGTGTGACGTAACTTCCCAAGGAAAAGATGATAACTCCGCTGTCGCCGGAAGATTTCATAAAATCTTCAAGGTTCTGCAAAAGGGCACAGTACACTGATTTTGTATTGATTTTGAGGAAGGTAACTAACATCCATAAATGTGCTACATTTTGATATTCTGTCTGTTTTCCTTAAAATCAACTATACATTATTCACTCAAAAGCACAGAGTAGCTTAGAGAACAACAACATATTACAAGATTGGCATTAAATAAAATGTCTCATGTGAAATATATAAATTATTGTCTTATTGCAAGTGGGAAGGGCTGTGACACCCAAGGAAATACCTTTGATTGTAGAAACTTGCCTTCTTTAACTTTATTTTGTCACTACAAATCTGCGTTTACCACGGACCGTTGGGGCGTCAGTTAGGGTTTCCCTAGTTGTCATGGTTGTCGAACTACACCACTACCGCACAAGCCCACATGCCATTCTCAATACTAGACTTGACGGGCACATGCAGACGCAGTCGCCCCAAACTTATTTTGAAACAACAGCTAAATCTCATAAACATCCTTTCATTTCCCTTCAAGTATTTTTCATGATGATTCAGGACATAAATTTTGCATATTCAAGGTAAAGCAAGGAGTTACTCTGCGTGAATTCACAACGCAGTTGGAAAAAATGTCACATGATTTTCAAGAGCCATTCATGAAATAGGATACCCGGGTACACTAATCCAAATTGGGGTGACTGCATTTTCCCTTTAATACCGTAAGTCTTGTTTGATCCTCCCGTAATGAATCTTTCCTCGGTTTAATCCCAGTCCTTCCGTTCACTTACAAATGTACAGACAGTTCCTCACCTTCGGAAGAGGTTTTGGAGGTCTTATAGTTAATCCAGACGCTTTAACCATTCCTGGCATTGTTGGAATCTTCTGATCAAGCAAATGGTCTGATGCAAGGATGTAAACGTTTATCGTTTTCAAAGATTCGCTATAACTTCTAACATGAAACGGGTCCAGTATGTGTCTATAAGGAGAATCGCTCAGCAATGACAGCAACCACACACCTAAATGTGAAAAAACAAAATTGGCCAATCTCTGAGAAAAATTCATCTTTTCTGGGTAGCTTCGTCCAAAAGTGGCTGTTATAGCGGAGCTTGTCGGATTTCCTAACAAAGTCAAAATGGCAGCGGATGAAGAGATAGGCATAAGGGCAATCTTTTCAACTCCAAGATAATCCCCGAGGGCAATGCTACAGGGCCACAACGGGTCACACATGAGCAAATCAAACTGATGCCATTGCAACTGTTCGAGAATAGTTGGACTAAAAATCGCTTCGCAATCTTTACTTAGTTCTTGACCATACCAATCTAAGAAATTGTAATCCAAAAATATCATTTTTCCTTCAAAGGCTTCTTCCGTAGCATGTTGAAAACATTTATCTAATGATCCTTTGTTAGACACAAATATAAAGTTAAACATGTCTTTATGGACAGGATTATTTGCTCTAAACTTGAACTTTTCTCCGAGCAGGAAGGTGACGTCGTGACCTCTTGAAGATAGTTCCTCGGCCAAAGAAGAAGCGTAAAAGTAGTGACTTCCTTCGCCCATTCCATTGAAAAACAGAATCTTGGAGGCGTGAGATTTATTGATGTGGCTTTGTATTACGACAAAAAGGTAGACAAATCTATAAAAAGACGAATATCCGCCAAGAAGAAGATAGGTTTCCATGATGGCAGACTGGCGACGGATTGTCCTGAGTCTCTGGAGCCTTGTCCACAGTGCAGATTGTAGTAAAAAGTGACTGATGATTATGAGCCTTGGGCAGTTGAAAGGATGCAACAAATCTGTTTTGATTTCTTGCAGAATGTTGAAAACTTCTGTGAGCTATCGTTTACAGGCAAAAGGTACATGTTTTGAAATCTGAATAAATACGGTTGATACCGTCCACACACTGAATCCGATTCTCAGCTTAATGAGGCGCAATTCTTTTGTATTGAAAGGCTATATGCCAGTACTTCCGGAACGTCAACAATTCAGCACATGTCAAATTTGTAACTTTTTCTAACGTACATATGATTACGCATACATGATAATGCACGTCTGCCAGCGTTCGGCAAAGTATTCACGTATTGTTGACGTACACATAATCGCCGCTTTCACTGAGATTTTGTGAAGTAGACGTGGTACGCACTTCCATGCTATAGATATTCCCCTGACAGCAACAGGAATTGAAAAGGACACTAAAACATCCAACGTTCATTCGTAGTTGGGTGAATTTAATCTTGATTTTCTAATAGTTCCTCTTAGATCGTTGTACGAAGAATAGTTATTCAGAAAGTATGCTATATATTTAATATGTCATGCACTGACTATCATTGACTGCATCATATACAGTGGTTGCCCGCCCTGGCGGACGTGTTAATTTCGCTCCTGCACCCACACTGACTGCACTCGCAATACCAATAGGAGTATGTACGCAAAAGAGGTACATATTCGACACCTGCTATTAAGGTTAATACAGTGGGGACTAATGAGTAAAGTACTGCAGGAACGGAGAGCAGCTTCAGTGTCAGCAAGATAAGAAAACACACCCGGTTCAAGGTTGATTACACATCCAGGTAGTATAGATCAAATACAAGCAGACAAGCACACTGCCCAGTACTTCTGTTTGCAAAGTTACGTACTCCCCAGCCTCACTGAATATGGGTCATGAACATGCACACACTAGGTGTAGGGTGAGCAACTTCTGCAACGAAAAAATCTTGTTCAAATTTGAATAGATATTAATCATGGAAGTACCACTCTGGCACCGGACTCTGAAACGAAATCTCTTCAAATATTTGATTAGATTTATTTCATTTTTGAACAGCAACTGTTTAGTTTTGAACCGAAACTATTCAAATATTTGAATAGATTTCCATTTTAGTGGCAATGGCAGCTACCTGGTGAGTGCTGGTGAGTGTTGTATGAGGTCACTTGGCACCACAGCGTTTTTTTTTTTTATTGTGGATACTGTGTAGTGACACGCTGGTAGTTGTATAGCCTAGACGAGGTCTGTAATATATATCGTTATCGGTTTCGGTATCAGGGCCACAGTTATATAACCAGTCGTAATAACAAATTGATAACATGGCCACGAAAAGTGACAAAACAGCCATGAACTGGTAAGCCCAGGATTTACATGAAGAGTGGAGGAAACCTTACTCCAAATCCAGATACGGATTGATATCTGGATATATCTGGTTAAATACAGCCTTTATATGGCCATATCAAGCCAGATGTACAACCAGATTTAGATGCCTTGATACATTATTAGCTCAACCCACTAAGTGTGGGTAGAGTTTATGTTATACTGTGGGCTGAAAATGCCTGTCTCATTTTTTGTGTCTGTCTCATTTTTTGAAAGTTTTCAGCTTCTTCAAATTGCCTCAGATTTGTTTGTATTTTTGGGTGAAGGATGCACACCATGGTGGCAACAGATTTTGTTCTTTTCCGGGGGCTCAGTGAAGTGTGTTCGAAAATATTGACAATTTTCTGTCATTTTACTGACTTGACATTCCTTTTAAAATTCTAACTCTTTTGGACAAAGAGGTTATTTGTGTAAGTGGCTGTGTGGAGAGGTGAACATGTGGAGGGAGTTTGTTCATTTAGTGTAACGGACATAAATCTTCCATGTATTCTGTCTGTTTTCATTTTCGGCAGACATATGAAAGCATGCATTATCACATCTTGGTCCATCCGGTGTACTCCCTGTTTGTTGGAACATGCATGAATCACGACGTTTGGTGGCTGATTTGGGAAGGTGTGTACATATTGTTTCGGGCAAGACATGCATGCTAGGTTCGTCTAATACTCTGATTAGCCCAATCCTCGAGCACAGGCAGTTCTAACGTTATATAATGCATACATATATATGTAAAGTCTATATATGTATATGTAGGCTACTATATAATGTTAGAACTGCCTGTGATCCTCGAGTAGACAAATACAGGGAAGAAAAAATTACTCACGTGAGATCTAAACAAGTGTAAGCGTGGTAGGCTTAGGCCTAGTTTACCTGCAAGATGACGCATTTTGATAGAAAAACGAAAATACAGGAACAAAAAAAAAAGGAAAAAAAAAAAACCGCAGGTGAGACCAAACAAAGTACTCGGTTCTAACGTTATAGGCCTAACTTAGACCTAATGTTAGGCCTGGCCTTACGCAAGTACAAGTGACATCGAAACTCAAAAATGTGATCGTGGTAGGCTTAAGCCTAGTTTACCTGAAAGATGATGCAGTTTGATAGGAAAATGAAAATACAGGGACAAAAAAAAAAAAAATCACGCAAGTGAGACCGAAACGAAGTGCATAGCCTATAGGCCTCTAGGCCTTACGTTAGGCCCACAGTAGCCTACGCTAGACGTAGCTTAGGCTAGAACTTATTGTAGGCCTAACTTGGAAGTAGCTTAACTGACTTGGTGTGTCTCGCACAATGACCACTGATTAGTGATGTATATGTACATTAACAGCCTACCCAGAATAAAAAGTGGCACATTACTGATTTTATTTATGCCTAACAGGACAAGGTCTACATGGCTTGAGTCTTTGACTATTACATGTAGCCTATCATAGACTGCTTAAAACACCACAAAGTTTAGGTGAGATTGTGTTGGCATAGGCCTAGGCAATGAAATGGGGGATGCGAAGCCTGACGTTGGAGGAACTGTAAGCTACACAACGTAACGTCAGGATTAATGCAATTGAAGTATGAAGTGTTCAATAGGCCTAGCCTACAGCATGTAGGCTATACCAATAGCGTAAAACACATTTATTGATTATATTTTTCAGAACTTATCAAATTGTACATCAAGTAGCCTATCACCCATATCCAGTACAAAGACAAGCTTTCATACAGCATTAAAATAATCTTGCAAATTTTATTCAGGTATCGGTAAACACAGTTTTGTAGGTTTCACGCTATTGGTAGCCTACACATACCCTAGCCGGAGCTTGGCCAAGATCCTTATTTGGTACTTTGTACATTTTTACTGGATGTGAAGGGTTAGGCACCACAACTAATGTCACATCTAACCTGGCCAGTCTCCTTGCATGGAATTATTGAGTAGGGAATTCAAATTTTGGATAGCGGTTTTAGGGATTTTTTACTTGTTTATTAGCTCAACCCACGAAGTGTGGGTAGAGCTTATGTTACACTGTAGGGAGAGAAAATGTCTGTCTCACTTTTCAAAAGGATTCTACTCCCAAATGCTTTCATGGATTCTCTTGAAACTTGAACACAGTGTTCCTTGGGTGGTGGGCAATTTGAGGTGTGCAGGAATTTGTGGTCCAAGGTCCCGTATGGGCCCAGCTATGGCCCATTTTATGAAATTCTTCAAAATGTTTCTTCTCCTACAGATATTCTTGTACAGTGATGATGGTTTGTCATAGTGATACTCTGTTAGTGGTGCCTTCAGGAATTTTAGGTCCATGACCCAAGATGGGCCGAAGGGTCCATTTTGTGAAATTTGCAAAATGTTAAACCCCTCCTCCGTATAATGTTAAACAGAGTTGAAGGCCTGTCATAATGATGCTTGGTTAATAATCTGTGTATGGTTTTCTGACAGTTTTGGTCCAAGGTCCCATGTGGGCCCTTTGTCGCACTTCGTTTTTTGCTTACCAATTTCATGGCTGAGGGGAGAGAGGGGAAGAGGGGAGGGGGGAGGGGAGGGAAGACATTTGATAGCTTCCTCTCCACTGGTTATGCAACTGCCCTACACAAACTAGTTGCATTTATGCATTATGGCAGTCTAGTTTCTGATCCCTGCCCTTACATAAGGGGATGAACTACATGAAGCTATAAAGATTTATCCCTGACACAGTCCAAGTGCTAATTGAACAGTGTATACCATGGTTGTTCATACTGAAGATGGAAAGTTGATTACATTTTTGGGGGAGAGATATTTGTGTGAAATATTTTAATTGTGACAGTGCTGCATATCGTGACCTAAAAGACGTGGTACCGTTATTTTCGTTTGGAACAAAAGAAAAGTACTGGTAGTTTTATCAGGAACCGGTTAATATAACCACACAAATATCTTCGGTACTTTCATTACTGGTACTGCTACCGGTACTGGTATTTATGTGAAAACTGGTATACTCGCTAACACTAGGGTTGAGCGACAGCAGCATTGCTGCTCTAGTATTAAGTTTTATATGGCCATATCAAGCCAGATATAACTTGATACAATGCAATTCCAGATATGCAAATAAAGTTTGATATGGCCATATCAAGCCAGATATAACTTGATGAAATGCCAGTCCAGATATGTAAATACAGTTTTATATGGCCATATCAAGCCATATATAACTTGATGAAATGCTAGTCCAGACATGCAAATAAAGTTTTATATGGCCATATCAAGCCAGATATAAATTGATAGAATGCAATTTCAGATATGCAAATAAAGTTTTATATGGCCATATCAAGCCAGATATAAGGGATGAAATGCCTTTCCGGATATGTAAATAAAGTTTTATATGGCCATATCAAGCCAGATATACATTGATGAAATGTCTGTCCAGATAATTATGTAAATACAGTTTAATATGGCCATATCAAGCCAGATATAATTTGATGAAATGCCAGCCCAGATATGCAAATAAAGTTTTATGTGGCCATGTCAAGCCAGGTATAAATTGATACAATGCAATTCCAGATATGCAAATAAAGTTTTATATGGCCATATCAAGCCAGATATAACATGATAAAAATCCATGCTAGATATGCAAATAAAGTTTTATATGGCCATATCAATCCAGATATAACTTGACATGCTAGATATGCAAATGAGCATTTTGCTAGTTTGTTTTATTTTTTATTTGATTTGATTCTTGGATTATGCTTGTTACAAATTAAGAGACGTTTTGGATACAGCATCACCTCCCCAGACATTGCAGTTATTTAGTGGCTACACTTTTGTTAATACCACAGTATACTAAGTAAACTTACGCAAATGATTCGCATATTTGGGCGGAGCTTGTATTTAAACTTACATTTTTCATGATTTAGGAAGTTGAAAGTAAAATATGCACTTTGCAGTAAACAAAATTTAGAGTCAAATACGTGATAAAGTTTAAAATAAGAAGCCCGCATCACTGTGATTACATAAACTAGGAAATTGCAAGGCATTTTTCTGCTCACTGTTATGGAATAAGTTGAATTTATGTACTTAAGTCAATTCTACCCAATTCTTATATTAAATTCTTCATGGAGCTCTTAAACATTTTCTGCTAGTGTCCGGTTGTGGAGCTTATTTATGCGTGGGGATAATGAGGTTACCCTTTACTACAACTGCCTCCGGGGCACCCTTGGGCAAGGTGCACCTGTATTTGCCCTGTGCTTTTTACGTGTTGTTGCCTTCGGGCGTGTTGTTGCCTTCGGGCGTGAATTTGCCTTCGGGCGTGGGGTCGCCTTCGGGAGTGGTGTTGCCTTCGGGCGTGTTGTTACCTTCGGGCGTGAAGTTGCCTTCGGGCGTGGGGTCGCCTTCGGGCGTGGTCTTGCTTTCGGGCGTGAAGTTGCCTTCGGGCGTGGTGTTGCCTTCGGGCGTGTTGTGTTGCCTTCGGGCGTTGTTACTTTTGGACGTTTGTTTTTGCCTTCGGGTGTGTGTTGCTGCCTTCTGGCGTGTGTTGTTTTCCTGTTTGTAAATAGTCTTGTGTGGTGGGTGGGCTGGGGGTGTCGTATGTGTTGGCCACAGAAATTTTGTTTTGCTAGCTTAGTGTAAAATAAATTTGTAAATGATTGTAAGTAGTTCATGGTTGTGTTCTTGCCGGTCCGGATTTGGTTCTTCATGTTTGATAGTGTCCGTTTCTATGCACTTAAAAAGCACAGTGTTCAGTGTCTCCATGAGGAGTGTGGACTATAAGTCCTAACTATGATTCATATACAGTAGATATGGTCCCGATAGTACTTTATCTGGCCATATATGGTTTAGATCTGGTTCTGGTTTAGATCTGCCCAACTTTTTATCTGATCTGATATAAATTCCATATCTGGTGCAGATATGGGCCATATATGGAAATATATTCTGCTCATATAAGGACCATATCTGGTCCAGATAAAATTTTATCTGTTCCATATAAAGACTTGATCCAGATAAAACTTTATCTGGCCATATATGGCTAAGATCTGGTTCTGGCGTAGATCTGGGTTATATCTGCCCAATTTTTTTATCTGGCCCAGATATAAATCCCATATCTGCAGCAGATATGGGCCAGATATGAAATCCATATCTAAACCATATATGGAATTTCATATCTAAATTTCGAGTAAGGGAAGTTCAAGCAACAGTGTGAATTTTGCTTTAGAGGCCCACTAGCTGGGAAGTCTGAAATTGAAAAGGTGACCTACTTGATGACGTACATAGGTGACAAAGGCAGAGACATCTATCAAACGTTTCATTGGCAACCTGCAAGAACCGCTGGTACAAATGGTGAAGCAGTACCAGCAGAAAATGAAACCTTAGAAGGTGTACATAATAAGTATGAGACCTATGTCAAGCCCAAGAAAAATGAAATAAGGGCAACATTCAACTTCCACCGACGAAAACAAATGAAAGGTGAGAAATTCGACAGCTTTGTTACTGACCTGAAGCTTCTGATTAAAGATTGTAACTACAAAGAAGAGGAAAGAATGCTGAGAGATCATGCAATTGTTGTAAAATCCCTCAGCCAAATAGAGAAATGTCTTAATGAAGGGGATACTCTCACCCTAGCAAAAACCATACAAATAGATCAAAATTTTGAAGTGGCTCAAGATTCAATTAAAGTGGTCAATAAAGAATCAGAAGTGCATGCTATGCATCAAAGAAGAAAAGATCAGAAGAGATCAAAAGGTTATCAGAGACCCCTAGAGTGACAAAACCTAAATAGAAAGGAAAAGAGGAAATGTTCTAAATGTGGGTACAATTGCGACAGAAATCATAAATGCCCAGCAGAAGGAAAAACTTGTGCAAAATGTGGCAAACACAATCATTTTGTTGCTGTATGTCGTTCTCCGAAACCAGCACATGCAGTTGAAGGGACCACTCCAGAAGTACCCTGTGGGCTGGGAGTTGTAGAATATGCCCATGGTATTCCCCGCCTGTCGTAAGAGGCGACTAAAGGGGAGTAGGACTTGAAACGAATTTATCTGGTTGACACTGTGTAAAACATTCGTGTTGGTGTGTCGTTAAATATTATCTAACTAACTAACTAACTAACACTCCAGAAGTACAAACTGAAGGAAGTCCTCTCGGCTGGTGGCAACTATAGTTCAACTGATGAGTTAGATGACTTTGCATATCCCATTTACACGGTGAATGAGGCTGAAGAAAAACCACCAGATATGGATGAGTGGTATGAAAATGTGAACATAGATGGGCACAGCCTGAAGGTGCAAATTGACACAGGATCAGCTCACAGTCTATCGTGCCTTATAATATTTTACGAAATTGAAGTGCCAGCAACCACTTAAGAGATCCAAGCATAAATTTGCGTCTTACACAAACCATCATCTAGAAGTAAAGGGCTGCGTTACCCTACCAAAGAAACACAAAGACGAGTGTTCATATGTGAAATTCCATGTTGCGAATGTTGCTGACAAGTTACCATTGTTGTCAGGAGGCGCTTGTGCAACCCTCCACCTAATAAAAAGGATTCACAACATGTCAGGCTACATGCTCACTTAAAATTGACCCAACAGTGCCTCCAGTAGTACATGTACCTAGGAAGCCACCGCATGCTCTACTGGCTAAAATTTAAGAGAAACTCAAAGAAATGGAACGAGAAGGTCACATTGCAAAGGTTACAGAGCCAACCGACTGGGTCAACTCCATGACAACCATTGTAAAGTGGGGCAAAGTAAGAGTCTGTCTTGACCCCAAAGACCTCAACAGAGCCATAAGAAGGGAAGACTATAAAATCCCCACAGTGGAAGAAGTGGTAGCATCTATGCCGGATGCTAAAATCTTCTCAGTGCTGGATACAAAATCAGGCTTTCCGCAGATTAAATCTGACTATGAATCCAGTCTTTTGACTACATTCAACACACCGGTGGGAAGATATGGGTGGTTCCGCCTACCGGTTGTATTTAAAGTGCCCCAGAATTGTTTCAGAGAATCATGGACAACATGTTACACGATATAGAGGGAGCTAAAACAGTAATGGATGACATTCTGGTAGCAGGAAAAGACTTAGAGTCACATGACAAGATTCTTGAGAAGGTCATAGCAAAGGCCACAGAATGGAATTTAAAGTTGAATCTAGAAAAGTGTCACATCAGACAGATACAAGTCAGGTATGTGGGTCACCTGTTGACAAGTGAAGGGCTCATGCCAACCCCTGAGAAAGTGCAGGCTGTTAAGGAGATGCCCAGATCTGAAAACAAAGAGGAGGTAAGGCGTTTCCTTGGGTTTGTACAGTATCTGTCCAAATTTATGAAAGGGTTGAGCGAAATTGACAAACCCCTCAGAGACCTGACCAAGAAACATGTAGTATTCCAGTGGGACCAACCACAAAAACAGAGCTTCCAGAAATTAAAAGAATTATGCTCAACAGCTCCAGTGCTAACTTACTATGATGTCAATAAGCCACTTACGATTCAATGTGATACCAGCAGTTATGCACTGGGCGGAGCTCTGCTGCAAGGTCAACTCATCGCCTATACTTCCAGAGCTATGACTTCCGTAGAAATGCGGTATGCCCAAATCGAAAAGGAGATGTTGGCGATGAGTGTTCGGGATGAGTTAGTAGTTCTGGAAGGTGTCATCTACAAACTTATGAGAATTGTGGTACCACCCAGTATGAGATCAGACATATTGGCACAAATCCACAAATCTCAAATGGGCATTGTGAAATACAAGCAGAGGGCCAGAGAGTCACTACATTGGCCAAGCATGAACAGAAGTATTGAGCAGATGGTGCAGGATTGCCATGATTGTAATACTTATCAGAATGCTCAACACTCAGAACAGATGCAGCCAAGAAAACTTCCTGATCTTCCCTGGTCAGAGGTAGCATCAGATCTCTTCGAGTGGGAGGGTGAGCAGCACATAGTTACGGTTGACTAGTACTCCAAATTCATAGAGGTTGATCAGCTCACCAACATTACCAGTAAAACTTATAGAAGCCTTGAAGAGACAGTTCTGCTGTCACGGAATTCCTGAGAAGCTGAGGACAGATGATGGCCCTCAGTATGTGTCAGCAGAGTTCAAAGCATTTTGTGATGACTATAACATTGAACACTCGACTTCGTCACCTAATTATCAACAGGCCAATGGCGAACCCGAGAGAGCCGTTCAAACAGTCAAACGACTGTGGAGGAAGTGTGAGGACAAATATTTGGCTTTATTGGACTACAGAACAACACCTCTTGCTAGTTGCGGTTTGTCTCCATCGCAACTACTCATGGGCCGAAGACCACGAAACAGACTATCAACAAGTAGAAGACTTCTGCAGCCAAACCCAGTTAATCCAGCAGGGGTGAAATCGTCGTTTGAACAAAGATAAGCAAAGACAGGCTTACCACTACAACCGTAAAGCAAGTAAAAATCTGGCAACACTTAAACCAGGCTATCCAGTGAGAATGTTGCCACTTCCAGCAACCAAAGAATGGCTGCCGGCAACAGTATTAGAACAGCATGAGACTCCCAGGTCTTATGTGATTGAACACAATGGCAAAAAGTACAGACGAAACAGACAACACCTGAAAACAGCCACTACTAAAGCCAATATTCGTCAACCGACTAAGCAGCCCAGTCTATCGTATGGGGCACCAAAGAATAACTCAGAACCTACAACAACTTTAGGCCCGAAACTTTCCGAAGGGAAAGTTGGTGAACCAGCTAAAACCACTTCGTCAGAAGGCTTACCAACGTCTCTTACTTCCTTGAGTGAGAACCAGGCTCCAGTCCACACCGAACCACCTCGGTTACAAAACTCGAAGTGGACGCATGGTTAAAGCACCAAACCGCCTTGATTTGTAAATAGTTTAGTTATAGTTCTCTTAGTGAACTTCAGTGTTTTCGTTTTATCTTAAAAAAAAGAACAGAGAGAGAAAGAGAAAAGAAAAGATTCGGTAGACATAGAATAGAGTTAATTTAACCAGATGCATTTTATATTGGGTAACAAAATTGAAAGTGTTTGAGATAATCATTCATGCATGAATCAGTGAACATTGTGTAGGGACCTGGATGGTAAAGATCCAGCGTGAGGGTGATGCGCTAGTAATCTTTAACCTCTAAGTTCTTTCTTTCCAATCTTGATCTGTAATTGTTGAACTTTAATCATTCATTGCTTGATCGAATTCTTGAACTTTTTTTAATTGAACCCTCAATCACTACTCACTTTGATAATTTTGTTCTTTTATCATTTTCCTAGAAAAAGGGAGATGTAATATATCGTTATGTAATTCTGCATACGTTAGGAACCCATTTGGCCTTCCTTAGTTGCTAGCTGGAATCGAGAGCCATGATATAGTCACTAACGAAATAAACAGGAAAAAAAGTGAACCTTCTAGCTTTCTCCAGTTATAACCCACGAGTATATTACAAGGTCTACCTGCTATTCATAAGGCTTTTTGGTCATAAGGGTTATTGTTCATAAGGGTCGTCATAGTAAAAAGAAAAATAAAAAGGGTTCATTATTATTGTTTCTTATATACATCTACCTTCCTGGTGCTGTTTCTGAGTGCTGTGTAAGACTCTTTGCCGATGATACTAAAATTTACTATGAACTGAAGAGGACTGTCAGGTTCTTCAAAGTAACATTGACAGGTTGCACTCATAATCAGATACATGACATTTAGCCTTCGTTTCCATCCAGACAAATGCGAAGGGCTAAGGATTGGTAGCCTAAATGTTTACCAGAGTTCTCATATTGTAAGTCTGATTATGAGAATTCTAAGGTTATAGCCTAGATAGCATTGTCTGGTTATCAGAAAGATCTTAGTGTACTTGTTGATAACAAATTGTCATTTATACGGCAGACTATCTTCAATTCTAAGCAAGGCCAACACTATAATTGGATTTATAAGACGTTCGTTCGCTACCTGGACCATGAGTCAATGTTACTGCTTTTTAAAAACTTGGACCGGTTATTGAGTATGGCTTCCCAGCTTGGACATACTTACGTTTAATGGAGATAGATGAGCTTGAAGCAGTGCAGAGAAGAGCAACAAAGCTCATCCCAGCTGAGGGACCTACCATGTGAGGAGAGACTCCAGCAACTGAAAGGCTTCATAGTTTAGCCTACAGAAGATAACGTGGTGACATGTTTTATGTTTACAAGTGTTTAAAGGACCTTCAAAAACTACTCAAAACTTGTTTATCTTAAAAAAGACCGTTGGAATTCTTGCCCTCTAATGCTGTACAGGCACCAACTTAAGCTTATTTTAAAGCAAGGCTTGACAGTTTCTTGGCCAATTTGCCCGGACTGTATAACTACAGGCCAAAATTACCAAACCTAATGTGGTGTGATGTGATTAGTCAATAGTCATAAGGTTCACTATTCGTAATGGCAACAGATTCGCTATTCATAATGGCAAATGGGGCTTCAAGCCAGGTTCATAAGTTTACGTAAGCATTGTGTAAAGTAACTTCATGAAAGAAGGTCTTCTAAAACTGTAAGACGACCTTTATATCTTATCAGCTGCTGCCATCTCCATAGGACATAAATATCTAGGCTACTGAAGGAAATAGCTTCTGTCGACTGTATAATGTTTAATAATGTTCAATATTAACAGGACATTTTGTCAACAACTTGTGAGAATCTTCGCAACCATTACCTTGCCGTTGTGCTGAAGGCAAAAGGACAGTGGTTTTCAACTTGCAACAATGACTTGGTTCATTTTTTTGTAATTGGTTTTGGCCATTGCAGTTATTATAAAGAACAGTTAGGCTCGTTCAAAGGTCAAAACGTTTAAGTTTGTCTGCGCGAAATGTGCAATCTTTTTTCTGCATGAAAGATACTAGTATATGACGACCAACCAGGTTCTTTGGTATCAATCATGTAACGCACTTTTTCGAAAACGAGGTTCTGGAACATTTTTCTAGTTTTGGCCTCGCAATACGAAAAGACATTTGGAAAACATTTTCACCGCCACTGCTGTCGCCATTCCCATCGTCAATCAATTTCACTCCCATCTCATCGTCATCGTCATAATGATAACAACGATGATGACGAAGCCGAAGACGATGATGATACTTATAAAAATAACCGCGATTTTGGAGACTACGATGATAACCGGACTATATGATTCCTTGCCATTGAAATGTAATTTTAGTAGAGTGTTTTCAAATTGACACAGTAACTTTGTGATGTGATAAAATATTGTGTTTACATTTAGGTGCAGTATGTTTATGATCCCTGGGTAGTCATACAGATGTTCTTTGACCTTCACCTAATATGAAGATCAATTACCTTATAGTAAGAGCACACATGCCACTTATGAGATACAAGTTTCCCTTCTTGAGACATCATGTTACAAGGTTCTCCCAGTTTGACCTTTGGAAATCTTCAATGACATTTGATCTCCACCAAAACAAGATGCATCTTATCACTATGGGCCATCTGCATGTCAAGTATGAGATCCCCTGATGATACCCTTCCTGAAAAGTCATCTTTACAAGGCTTTCAAGGTTTTCAGTTTCCCCTTTAACCTGAATTGAATCCAAATGACCCTTGCCCTTTACAAAATGCCCTACGGCTTTTTACTCAATATAGGGCACTAACATGCCAGGTATGAGAATCATTGGAGTTTCTCTGTCAGGCCAGGTTTGAGAATTATCAGAGTTCCTCTATTTGAGATATGGTGTTTACAAAGTCTGGTGAGCCGAATGACCTTGGCCAGTGTTAAACTGAAAACATAATGGACGGATCATCTACTTTAATGTTTGCCATCCACATGCCAAGTATGAGATCTCCTGCAGGAGGAAGTCTAAGGAAACCTTTGCTTAGTTTATCAAAACTTTTGATATAGGAAATTGAAATAGATCATTCAAGTATGCAAGTTCATGCGGAGGCCTGAAAATACCCTCGTTTGCCACAACACGGATCAAAATGCTGTCGGGGTCTACCCCCCCCCCAACTTTACAGAAACATCTGGTGAGATGTACAAAATTCTATAACGTCTCGTATGGTTCATCCATCAGATTTATACTTCTTAAGTATATGATTTTTTACGATGTTTTCACAAATTGACCTCTGCTGACCTCATATGACCTTTGAACCCCACCAAAAAGTGAATAACAAGAAATAAAAAACAACAAATGTCTTAGGAGAGATTTTTACCCGGAGCGTCTGCGTGAGAAACCGAGCTCTAATCCACTAGGCCATCAAAGAACTTGTTCAGCGTTTGTTTCTATTATGCTATAGTCACAGCATCCTTTTCACGTGTTCATAATTAGGTAATTTAAATTAGTATTATTACTGTAACAGTTATGCTTGTGAAAAAATAAACGTTGGTCTCTATAACTTTATTTTTGAAATAGTAGAAAAAATTCAGCCCTAACTTTTCGCAAGTCATGAAACGCCGGACTCAATTTGGAGGTACCGCTGATTGTCTGTTTAGTTTACGAGTTTTCCTAGTTGCAACTCTGGTGACCTCATATGACCTTCGACCTCCAACAAACCCATAGGGGTCCCTCTCTCTTAAAGTTACATATTTATATACCAAGTTTGAAAAGGATCTATCATCCCTGTCTTGAATTATCGTTGTTCTCAAGGTTTTCGCTTTTTGACCACTGATAACCTCAAGTGACCTTTGACCCTCCACTAAAAACAATACGGTACTTCCTCTGAAAATGTAAAAGTTATATACCAAGTATGAAGATTGTCCATCCCTGCTATCTTGAGATATCGTGTTTACAAGTAGTTTTTAAGTATTTCGTATATTTCACCTTTGATGGCGTCAGATAACCTTAGATATTTACCCAAAACAACGGGATTTATCTTTTCAATATAACGCATCCACATGCCAAGTATGGAAAGCATCCTTGCTTCCTACCTAGAGATATCGTGTCGACAAAATTTTCGGGCTTTGACCTCTGGTGATCTCACATGACCTTTGACCTCCACCAAAATATTAGGGTCTTCCTCTGAATACAATAATTCTATATTTCAAGTATGAAAATTATCCATCAATGCTATCTTGAGATAATCGTGTTTACAAGCCAAGCGTCACATACATACACACATACACACACAATCGCCGGCATAGATTGACTTTGCCTTCGGCAAGTAATCAGAAAACGAACAAACGCATGCAACCATTTTTGAAGAAAAGGACCTGTCTTTAGCACATCGATGTAGGATGTTTGAAAGTAAATATTTGGAAACGTATGTCGCTAGTGTCTTTTTTATTAGGTGCCAAAAGGAGACCAGAGCCTTATTGCCCCCTATATCAAATAAGATTGGGTGGCTTATAAGAGGGGTAAAGTAATACTACCTGGGTTAAAACAGTGTGCACATTGGCATATATTGTACATACGCAGTGCTTGCAACTGTTTCGCATGATAAAACACCAATAGTAAGAACTATGGCTCTATTTGACCTGCTTATGTACATAATCGCAAAAGAAGTTCCCGTTTCGTTCTCTTTTTTGAAAAACTAATGGAAGCTTAACGTGGTTCACAATGTTCCAAAGGTAGTTGGGGTGTTAACTGTGTTTTGTAAGAAAAGGAACCGAGAAAAGAAAAGAAATACAGTATACTTGTAACTGGGGTGTATGTTATCTTTAGTCCTTGGTATACGTATAGACATTCACGAATTAAGTATCTTTCGTGACTAAAGTAGAGAGACCTATTCATAACAAGTATCGAAGGAGCTGTTTTCAAATTTGAATTACGTGAAATATTTCGCCGGACTTTAACCGGTATCATTATTAGGCTGATTTAAAGTACAGATGTAGTACTAGACCAGTCTTGATGCTGCTGGTAATCAGTGTTGTGGTAACCGTGTCCGTACTATAGAAGCCGTACTATACGAGTGCAGGTTTATGTACTCGCACCCGTACCCTTGCTCATGACCTGGTACGCGTTTCCGTACTCTTACTTATGATTCAGTACCCGTAATCGCGATTGCTTTTTACCTGGACTCGTGCCTGTACCATGTACTCATGACCAGGTACCCGTACTCTTATAGATGGTCCCATGCTCAAACCCTAATAATATTGCAAGTAGTTGGACGAGATATCATAACTCAAAATCAGAATGAAAACCAGAAAGCCAAAAGGTTTAATGATTCCTTGCCATGCGGATTAAATTTTAGTACTGTGGTTTCAAGTTGACACAGTTAAGTTCATTGTAAATTTGCTGTGCTTACTAATTTAGTCAGTTAGTATTAGAAGTTAAACTTACATGGCTGAAGATCAAACGGATTGATTCATGTTGACATGGCCATAGATCATTTTCTTGCTTTAAATTTAGGGAATTAAATGCCAGAAATAAGATCCGAACATGTTTCATACATACTTGACAATTCATTTTTATGGGCTTTTCACAGATTAACGTCTGGTGACCTCAACACCACCACAACAAATGATAGAGATAATATCACCCAGTATAGCTACCCATATGCAAAGTATGTGAGTAACACATGTTTTTTCTCTATGAGGTATCATTGTAACAGGTTTTCAAGTTTAACCACTGGGGACCTCAGATAAGCTTTTACCTACATCAAAGAGTTTTCTTCCAGAGATTATCATGTTTACAATGTTCTCACAGTTTAACCTCTAGTTACCTCAAATGACGTCTAGCCTCCACGAAAACTTTCAGAGATCAAGTGCTTAATGTGAGTTACTTAACTGTCATATGACATTACAACAAGTTTCTTGAGATGTCATGTTTACAAGGTTTTCACAGTTTGGCCCCCCAATGACCCCAAATGACCGTTGACATCCACCAAACACGAAAGGGACCATCAACTAGAATGGGCCATCCACATCTTAACTATAAGATCTCTTACACTCGAGATATCATGTTCGCAAGGTTCTAATCTTTTGATCCCTCATGACCCCGAATGATCTTTGACCTCCACCATAGACAATAAAGCTGATCTACTTACTATCCACATGTCAAGAATGAAATCCCCAATGCTTACCGACCTTGGGATACCATGTTTATGGGCAGTTTCAGGTTTTACATTTTGACATCTGTTTACCCCAGATGACCTTTGACCCCCACCAGAAATAATAGGGATCATCTTCTGATATGGGCCATCCACATGCCACGTATGATATCCCTCAATCTTACGTTTCCTGGGATATCATGTTTGCAAGGTTTTGACCAGTTGACCTTTCGTGACCCAAGTGACCTTTGACATCCACTAAAAATGGTAGCTTCTTGTAAATAAGGTTCATCCACATGCTAAGTATGAAATCCCTCACAATTACCATCGTGAGGTGTCATGTTTACAAGGTTATGACCATTTGTCCCCTCATGACCCCAAATGACTGTTGACCTCCACCAAAAAGACAAGAATTATCTACTGAATATGGGCCAAGTATGAGATATCTCACAGTTACCATACCTGAGATATCATGTTTACAAGATTTTGACCATTTGACCTCTCATAACCCTGAATGATCTTTGACCTCCACCAAAAATTGCCGTTATTATCTAATGAATATGGGCCATCCACAAGCCAAGTATGAGATCCCTCACAGTTACCCTGACGGAGATATCGTTTTTACAAGAGTTCAACCTTTTGTAGATTTTTTAAGAGGATAAGGGGTAGCATTTGAGACTTGGCAACCAAGATGTTCGGGGTTCAGTCCCCGACTGGATCAAAGTAAGGTGGGTTTTAAATCACTGCCACGGGCCTGAAGAACGGCATAATTGGATTCCCCGCTTACAATCCCTTACGAGGGACTTCATTTGCGCACCGTGATACTTAAAACATCCAAATCTCAGTGAGGACCCTTTGTAATTTTACATGCAATTTATATTAAGCCGCATATTTTGTTACAGACCATCAAAAAGAAAATGGAAGGAGTACTCTGGTGGACCATCCAACATATAAAGTAAGTGGAAAGACATTGATCCGTCTATTCCAGTCAGGGCAAAGAGGAGATATAATAACAAGAAGCATGGGGTCTGTCACAAATCTCAAAGTTAGAAAAGGCAGCTCACAGACAGAGAGAGGGAATTAGCTTTGTTCAACAAAAGCTATCGAAGGTAGGGGCTCTCTTTGATAAAGATCCAGTTCAATTGTCTACATCCCGAACTGAAAGAATAAAAACTGCCCGAGAAGGTTTGTCCTCTAGATTCTAGAAAACACGACACAGTCAGCGAAGCAGCTAGCGCCAGTGGAGTGCACATTGATCAGATCCAACGTAGAACCACAGGCAATTTAAAATGGTATATATAGGCGAAATGGTACGGAACCATACTTCACCCTTGGTGAAGAAAGGCATCTGTCATGCTGGGTGGTCAAAATGGGGAACATAGGTTTTTCAGTACCCCCAAAGCAACTTAAGGACACAGTTCAAGATATGATCACAAAAGAAGGGAGAAAGACTCCATTCAAAAATGGACGTAACGATTTCTGTACTACCTGCAACCTCGCCCGCAAGTTACAATTAACACGAATTGGGAATTTCCAAAACCACCTTTCATAGCTTGTTATACCGATGTTATGAGCATATATTATCTCGTTGAACACATAATAAAACTTTTAAAAAATACAGAGGGTTAAAAGTTGATGTCAAATTCTATTTCTCCCCTACACAACAATTTTATGGAATAACATTTGTCTGAGTTGCCCCTCTTTGGGGAAGAGGATAAAAGTTACTAAAGCATGAGAGCTAGAAAAGTCTTAAGTAAATTGCAAGGCCTGGGAAGTGTCATTCCCGGCATTTTATCCTAAAATTTTTGAGGGGTACGTATACACCAACTGGTGGTGGCGCTCCACTTAGATAGTATCCCGTATTAGTCCTACTGCACAAATCATGTCACCACAAATGACACTAAAAGAAAGGAACACTTGCTAAAAAAGGCGCTTCCAAAAGAAGTGAATTGAATGTTGTCTTCATCCAAACGGTTAATATGGATGTCCAACCTGTGGAAGAAAATATGAAGAAATTGTGAAGGATGGGTGGGTTGGATGTAACTCATGCAATCATCGGTACCACATATCTTCCATGTCAGAAGAAGTTGTAACAGCTGAAATGCTGAGAAAAAAGTAATGCTTTTGTCCAAATTATAAATAGATTCTAAATCTGTTACAAAAATAGCCCCTTTTTGGTAGTAAGTTCAGGCCAGTAAATGTTTTAAGAGACATTGAGCCAGTTCAAGTGTTTATAGCAATATGAACATCCTTATCTTTTAAGAGCCACTTCTTGTAAATTCTGACTGGCTGATGTGTGAGGTACAACGCCAGTGGAAATGCACACTACATAGACAATAAGTCAAGAAATATTCACACCAATGAATTTATACTGGTGAGGCATTAATGTATGTACCCAACAATAGTCAGTTTTATATTCTCACACTGTTGCATCACCAGTGTGCCTTCATCCAGTTCAAGGTAGTTCAGATTTGGTATGTATATGTTCCTCTTTCTATTTTACAATACTTAAAGCGACAGTAAGGTTCCGGCTAGACAGGTAGCTTTACAACCAGTAAATCTTGAGCCAAACCCCCATAGTCACATATTAAAGTAGATTATCACACAAATTCTATTCCTTTTGTCTAGCGTACAGTATCATCCATTATCATGTTTGTGTGTATGGGGATTGGGGATATTAAAAGTCCCATAAAGTCAGAAAATAATCAAAAGATGCATTGCACTTTATTTTCCTACAGGAGGGCAAGAACTTATAGTACAGGTGGAAGACAGTGTAGTCAAACGCTACCATGAGTCCACCTTTGGCCCTGGAGATGATTCTCCAACCTGAATATGGTAATTTACATGACAAGTATGCAAGCCTAGTCTGGATGCCAAGTATCACGGATGAAAATATTTTCAATCAGAGGACCGCGCAGGGGATACATGTGAAAGACCTAATACCTCTTATCACTGGACATGTCCCACGAGGCTTAGCTGCTGTATTTCGGCAATTTCTGGATGAGAATTATTCCTTATCAAGTAAAACAAAAGGAAAGCCTGTTCCTAACTTTCCACCTTGGCCTCACCCATCGGAGAAAGGGAGTGAGGTGGTAGCACCCTGTGTGTACAAAATATATTGCAAACCAGATCTGATAGGGGATTTGATTAGTAGGGATGAAAATGGATTTTCCCAATAGTTAAAGGAGGTGATGCCATAAAATTGTCCATTGTTGAAGATTGCAGTATAAACATTTACCAAAGTTGTATCAGTAAGGGCAGTTAATTGGCTTGTGTGAAGCTGTATTGTTGAATTTATTGCAATGAATAAATGTAATGCACCATATCAGATTGGATATTATGTCTGCCAGTGTGTGCAATTGAGCAACGGTCAATTTAGTCACGCTACCTTCTGTTATTCACCAGTATTAGGCCATTGGAATCCATCTTTTCAAATATTTTGGAATCAGGACACTTTTCTTCTTGGGAGCAGAGGGACTGCCCTGGCAAGAGATTTCAGGGGGTGTGATGTATACATCCCCTTTGCAAGTTGTTTTTTTTTTTTTTTTTTTTGGCTGCTTTGTATATACCTGGAAAATTTTGCAATATCTTTGGCCAAGCTTTGAACTCTTAAGAAAATTTCTAAATTGACAATCCCAGATTTTTGGTTTATTTCAAAGGGGGGGGGGTAGATAGAAACCCATTTTGTGTATTTTCGCTTGCTGGCCTATGGAAAAAGGCCCCATTGTGCTTATTTCATTGGTACTGAAAACTCAGTTATGGCCTAGGGCAACATAAAACTCTGTCTGCTGCTGTGCCTAAAAAGGAAAGGTGTAGTTGTATTTAATTTGTAATTTAAAGTAGTCAATTCTTGTTGCTTGTTGCTCAGTAGATGATCTATATTCCGCTCAGTGTGAGTGTACTCAATTCTTATGTGGACGTGGCTGAATGTAAACTAAGGTGAAGTAACCATCTGACTGCTTTGTTTATTTTATTCATTAGTTCGCAATTCATTTTTAAATAATTTAATTCATTCACTTATTTTATTGAGTTCAAAATATTAAAAATAAATTCTAATGACCGATTATTTGTTATGCTGAAAATACATCTCGGAAAGTTCTTGCACTTTCTACACAAATGATAGCAAAGTGTCTTCCATATATTAATGTCACCATGGAGCTACAGTTCAGTACAAACTCGAGAATAATATTAGGTGGACAGATTTACAGCACCCCATATTGAGTTTATCTGCAACCCTAACAAATATACTTCCACTATCATCTGAATGGCTTTCCTATTCCAAGTATCTGCTCTGTGCAGATTTACATTGATACAAATTCTCAGATAACTTTCCTATTTGCGAACCTTCAACCATAAAATGCACCCTTTTAGCAATTTTTTCCTCCTGTCTACTAATTGTCTTTTTGCTTCTTACTTCCTATAAATGAAAACCCTTTAATGTTTTTTTAGCTGCGATTGCAGTTAAAGATATTTCTCACTTTTTTGAAGACTTTTGTTATCCTTTGAAATAAGTTTGACATAGTGTATATATTTTCTAACTTTTGTCAGTGCATTAATATGTGCATACGAGAATTGAATTGAATTTTATGACACAGCGCATCGAAATTTGATAACACAAGTAAACTAAAATAATATCACTCACTAAGGAATGGATGTAAATATTTCTATATTTGCGATCACTATGATTTTCCTGTTGGCTATTTATGTTTGAAACAACCCTATATTTTGCATGTTTGTGCAAAAAGGTAGGCCTTCATAACTATCACTTGCATGTAGTTAGTATACACACAACAGGCCTCTGAGTATTTACTGTAATTTGAACCCAGGTTTAAAATACTACTGATAATTTTACTCCAAAGGTGACAAACTGTTTATGCATAAATTTGTATAACACTTGACCTTTTATTTGCCACCGTCACAAAACCTTGCCTCTTGATTTTAAAACTTGCTCAGTACAGGGAATAATATAGTTGGTATAGCATCTCATTTTACTTTAGAAATGAAATTTTTGAAGCAGTTTTTGTGCATATAACTTTTGCGTCATCAACATTGCTGTGATAAAAACCCAAGAAAACTCAACATTTTGATGCAAATTTTGCATAATAAAGTAATTTCCTGGAATGCAGAGAAGATGGTATTGTAAAATGTAAATACATAGATCACTATGGCTTAACCCGTGTTGCACTTCTAATTGGGCCAGTGTATACTCTGGTACACACCAAGGCACTGTGCTGGGCCCCTTTTAAATTCCTTAGCTGATCAAAAAGTTGATGATCTGTATTCTTTAACAACCAAGAGTAAGCTGTGGCAAATGCAATTAAACACTGAAAATACAGTGTTATCCTTATCCCTGCAGTTAGAACCCCCATTATTTCCAGTTACACCCGAGACCGGGTTAATTGGGCCCCACCCACGCCAGATCATTATTTCGCTTAACTGGTATATAACTTTTACACACCTTCATTGCAAGTAATATAAGTTAGAACTGATTATATAATCAACCGATTTTTGGTTTCGATGATAAGAGAAACCTATGCATTCATGATGGCGTGTGTGTGTATGTATGTGTGTATGTGCGTGTGCGTGTGGGTGTATGTATGTGTGTATGTGTGTGTTTGTGACACTTTGCTTGTTAACACGATATCTCAAGAAAGGAAACTCTGACAGTTCTCAAACTTGGTACATAGATGCCCCATATTGAGAGAAAGAACCCTATTGTTTTTGGTGGGGGTCAAAGGTCACCTGGGGTCACCGGGGGTCAAACTCTGAAAACGTTGTTAACACAATATCTTAAGGTAGGAAGCTTGGATGAATTTCATACATTGTATGTAGATGCGTTATGGTATGAGGAAGAACCCTATCATTTTTGGTGGAGGTCAAAGGTCATCTGGAGTCACCGGGGGTCAAACCCTGAAAACTTCGTTAACACCATATCTCAAGAAGGGAAACTCTGACAGTTCTCAAACTTGGTACATTGATGCCCCATATTAAGAGGAAGAACCTATTGTTTTTGGTGGGGGTCAAAGGTCACCTGGGGTCACCGAGGGTCAAACTCTGAAAACCTTGCTAACACAATATCTTGAGGTAGGAAGCTTGGATGAATTTCATACTTTGCAAGTAGATGCTTTATGGTAAGAGGAAGAACCCTATCATTTTTGGTGGAGGTCAAGGGTCATCTGGGGTCACCAGGGGTCAAACTCTCAAAACCTTGTTAACACGATATCTCGAGGTAGGAAGCTTGGATAAATTTCATACCTTGTATGTAGATGCCTTATAGTAAGAGGAAGAACCCTATTTTTTTGGTGGGGGTCAAAGGTCATCTGGGGTCACCGGGGGTCAAACCCTGAAACAGAACTGCCAACCAGTACGGATTTTCCATATTTAGTACCGAAAATCATTGTAAATATGGGAATACAGATTTTTCCATGATAATCCGAATTTTGAATGACCAGTAAATAGGTCCTTTCACGAACTTTATTATTCTTTAGCCAACATATCAAAAGACTGAGAATAGACTACAGTATTTCACTTGTCTGTGCAAATTGTAGTGTATTTGAGCCCAGTAACCTATGCTGTTATGTTATTGGTTAAATTTTTGTCAACCAGTTGATTTTAGACCAATCAGAAGATAGTTTGCAGCAGATCCATGACATTCCATAAGCTACCATATCATTGGTTGATCAGTTGTAAGCAGATCCACTTTTAACCAATCAGAAACTGTGTTAAAAGCTAGTTTCTGAGTGCAGTGACAGACTACTGTATCACACATAGCCTGCCTGTCAAGAATCTTTGGATTGAGCTGGCTGAGTACCCCAATATTAATGTTAGATTTGACTGTAAATGAATTGGAAGAATAGCACCAAGAAATGGAATAATCAAACTTATAGCAGGAATATCACAGTATGTTGTAAAATGGCTCCTCTTCAGAGTAGCATGGGTAAACCTTCGTGGAAAATTTACCAGGCAGATCAAGTTTTAACGTAGGCCTAACAGTTCGGGCCTAGCCTAGGCTAAGTGTTGTTACAGAAATACCGACAACAAACATTAGCCTACACGCACACAATAACGTACGTTAGACTCAGTACATAAATCTAATGCAGAGCTCCAGGTTTATGGGCTAGGCCTAGGCCTAGACAAAATCCTAGTCCTGTGACTAAGTCCTAGCCTAACTGCCACAGTACAGGCTAGCCTAATTGTAGTACAGTATGTATGGGCTGATATTAGAGGTACTGTAATAGCTATGGCCTAGGCTAGGGCTAATCAAAGCAGTTATTGCCTGTTGAATGTTGGTAGCCATCATCTGACTAATTTTGTAGTATTTACAGAGAGATTTCTGTGACCAGCTGTGTATAGGCCTAGGCTAGGTTTAGGCTATACTTATAGCCTAGGCCTAGCCCCAACAGCACACCATATTGGGTCCTAATTGGGGCCAAATTGGGCTACCGATTGGGGCCCAATCTGTTTTGTCACACGGATTTCATCTGGCCCCAATTGGGCTAACTTAGCCCAATTAATCCCAACTGGGTCCCAACTTGGCCCAAATGAGTTAACAACATCTCTTTCATCTCTCGTATGAGCCCAATTGGGCCCCAGTTGGAACCCGAGGTAAACACCAACCTCAGCCCAAGCCCAATTAAGCCCAAGCTTCCCAAGTAAAACCCAATTGGGACCCAATAGGGCTTGCTTGCTGGGAGGCTAGACCTAGGCTAATGTTACTTAGGGCCTTGCCAAGTATTGGGCATAGGCTTTACTGTAACGTTAGGCCTAGGCTAGTCTGCATTTACGCACTCACATGATATAACGTACTTAACACACTTAGGCCTACATGATATAACATATGGGCTAGCCTAACATGGGCTTCACTATACAACAATTGAGGCTAGGGTAAGCAGTTTCTTAACAAGCATTTTGATGTTTGTCAATCATAAATTTGAAAGTTACCACATAGGTAGGTGCTTGGATAGTTTGGGAAGCGGCAGGGCTGGTCGATTTAAATCAGGCCGATTTAAATCACGATTTAAATTGAAAAAAAAATCAAGATTTCAACGATTTAAACCAATTTAAATCGATTTATTTGATTTAAATCACGATTTTTTTTTAAAAAATAAAAGAAATCATCAACCCTGGCCGAAGCGGCCCGTAGGCAATGATGATTGTAATTAATTACAATTGGTAGCCGTGAGATACTTTGTTTTCAAGGGGGGGGGGGGTCATTTTATGATTATGTAATATGCAGAATTGCTTCTTTTACAGATTTATTGATGTCTTGAAGCTTGAATAAATTCATACTTGTATTTGTATGTAGATGCCTTATAGAAAGAGGAAGAATTGTATTATATTTGGTGGAAGTCAAAGGTCATTTGGGGTCACTGGGGGTCAAACTCTGAAAATCTTGTTAACACGATATCTCCAGGTAGGAAGCTTGGATAGATTTCATACATAGTATGTGGATGTGTTATGGTAAGAAGATGAATCCTATAGTTTTTGGTGGAGGTCAAAGGTCATTTGGGGTCACTAGGGGTCAAACATTGAAAGCGTTGTTAACACGATATATCAAGGCAGGAAGCTTTGATAGATTTCATACTTAGTATATAGATGCGTTACAGTGAGAAGATGAACCCTATTGTTTTTGGTGGGAGGTCAAAGGTCATCTGGGGTAACCAGAGATCAGAAAGCAAAATTTCCCAAAAATTCCCAAAATATTACATGGGTTCATCAGAGGTCAAAGAGCAAAATTTCCCAACAATTCCCAAGATCGTCATCTGGGATCACCAGAGGTCAAAACACAAAGTTCCAAGAATTCCCAAGATTAAATAGGAACACAAAACTGTATTTTTCCAGCATGTTAAGATAGCATTTGCCCAGTGACTGAAAGATATGGGACATCATGGCATAATATATATCATAGAAACCTCAATGCATTTTTGCATTCTGGTTCTTGAATTAATTTTAAAAAAAAAAAGTTAGAAACGCATAAACGTCGAGAATGATGAGTTGTAGGAAATTCAAGTCATAAACCGGTAAACGCAGGTGATCCGATTTGTATCTCAACACGTGTTCGACCATAAACGCAGCTCTGTCTCGAGAGAACTGGGGTTGATCACGGAAGACAGCTGATAATTATTTGACGGTATTGTTGTGTACCCGTGTTGACGAAAGTTCGAGGGAAAATTGTGACAATATAGGAACGTTTTGTCTCAATAAATACTCCTAATTCACTTATATGAAATTGAGTCAATTCTGGTCCAGATGACGCAATATTGAACGACAGGTTTGTTTCCCATAACAAGCTAATGGTTGTATTTCCTCTAATAAAATAAAAACCACCCTCGACTTTTAACGCAACAGCGTTTTTTAGCTACGCTTTCACAATATCCCTCTAGTCATCCATTGTATTGGTACAGGCAGCTTTAAATAGTAAGTTTCATCCCTTTGCTAAATGAGGGCGGTAGACAGCTGGGTAGTATGTATCCCTGGTGAGTATACAAGGTTCTGATGTGATAGAGCCTTAAATTGTTTATCATAAGACTCTCTGGTTGTATTCGATACCCTGATCCGGAGCATGACGAAAACTTGAGATCGCGTTCTGCAGTGTCGAACACGGACCCTACAGTGCACGCACAGTTACCATGGATACACGGACTGTACACTTACTATCACCTATAGGCTCAGGTACCTCAAACAGAGTACATGCACGGTATTCATAACCATCCAGTAGATACTAAGTACACCAAGGGTACTGTTTATGTACAGTATTTGGTCACTTGTACATAGGCCCTCAGTACCGTGCCGCCGTACCGTTTCATACTTTCACTATATTCGTTTAGTTTTCATAATAACCCCACAAGTTTGTTGGTAGGTCATTTACTCCTGCCGGGTACATGTTCTGCTTAAGTTGTTTTCATTTGAAAAAAATGGCACAGGTACTTTTACGAAGGGCATTGTGCTGAGATTTCCCTAGCATTTCTTTCGTGAGAAGACATCTCGCTCCACCATCTTTGCTTACGTTCGTTCTCGCTGCAACACCAACCGAGGTGGTGTAAGATTTGGGTGCAACAGCAATTCGCGAACGTATTCTTCCGTTCGTGATCGACTCGTACCGTACGAGAACACTGTTCTCTGTTTCAGAACAGGGTGTCGAATACAGCCTCTGTGTATGCTGTGTATTGTGAGCTTCTCTGCACCTTTTGAATTTTCTGACTCTGATGTCAATCAAAGAGCAGTAGTCACCAATTGAGAATTTTGGTTTCCCCCAACCAAAAATATAGAGTGATGATCAGTGTCTGTCTTTATGGGTCTGTTGACATGTAACTAAAACAGCTGTTTTACTCATCAGTGATAGATCACCATCCCCTGAAAAAAAATTCGTTAGAATTATTTTAATATCTTTTTACCGTTCTCAAGATATACTCATTTCAAGATTTATCATTTCTGAGATTTCTCATAAGCTATGCAAAAATATGATGTTATGATGTTGAGTGTTGCCTATTGTCTGTATTCTTTGCTAATCCTTTATAAATTATCCGTTAGGCCTATAGGTCTTATAGTTATATGTGATATGTGGACATTCAAGTAGTCATCAGCTTTCAAAATAAACTCCTCAAAATAAACAGGTCCATTACCAGACTTGGAGAGCAGTGAGACCAAACCAACCTCAGGGTGGGGCTAAGTATTGGTTATGGCACAGGGGCCTGTTTGTGTCCGTAAAGCAGGGGTGCAAGCCAGGGAACAGGAGGCCTGGCTCCCAAATGCCCCCCCCCCCACCGCCCTTGGATACGGGCCTGATGATAAAACATTACAACTGTCCTTGGAATGAAAGTTAAACAAGAATAACATCACACATGTCTCATGAGTCCCACTTTTACTTCAACATTTTGCATATATACGATAACTCAGGTTTATTCATGATGTGAGTGCAAAAAACAGTAATTGTCTTGTGAAATGGTCAATATTTGATGGATGTTGATGAGAATTGTGACTTCATCTTTTTTTTTCCTTTTTACGAAATTTTTGCACTTACATCAGTATTTACATAATCTACATATGCAAATTTGTGATGAGGAAAGAGGGACCTATAAGATATATCTTATGTTATTCTTTGTTTGTTTACCCTTCACCCCAAAGACGGTTGTGATGTTGGTATGCCCCGAGGGGTTTATTTCGGAAGTATCTATTTGCCTCTTTGAAAATGTCCATATTAAACACCAAAGCAGAATCTAGCTGGTTGTGATTAACAGATAAATTACAAGATATCGGGCAAAGCCATATCGATTAAAGGCAATAGTATAATAAGTAGAATGTATTTGCACAAAGGGAAACTCATGCAGGTTATAATCAAAACAAAATGAAAGGAAAGTCGTGCACTGCAGTGTTACGTTTCTATTGTCATTGATACGTTTTTGTACTGCATCCTTTCATTGCTTTGCCAGTTTCATTCGTTCTTTCGTTTCTGCATGTTTTTCTTTTGTTTTTTTTTTTTATTGTTCTTGAGTGTCCTGTTCATACATTTCATACTTGTGCTGAATAAACAAATCGAATCGAATGAAAGCATTCAAAGTAGGACGGAATAAAGATCCAACCGACTCGGTCGGAATGGGTGTACCTGATTGTAAGGCCTAACTAAGTGTGTAGGGGAACGACGCGAATATATCACACTTCCCTTACAGTAAGTAACCCGATTGCGGATCATTTATAGCGGAATACTGCCAAGTGGTTTGTATAACAATTTTGCCATTGTAAAGTTTCAGGCGAACACAACCACAGAACCTTCTGCGCAGATAGTTGAACGAGTTAAGTGCCATCACCGATAACTCTTCCTATTACTGAGCCGTGCTTTCGTACAAGTTCAAATCGTGTTTCGACCTCAGTAAAATAGCTATTGAAACCTAGCACACGTCGTAAATGGCTTCTGAACCTGGGTGCGATAATCAAGAATGCTGCTACATTGAGAGAGTGCGACAATATAATCGAAAAGTAAACAAGTGTTTGATTACTATCAGTATTAAAGAAGTAGGCTCAAAAGATAGAGAAGACTTGCAGGACTCGAACCCTACTTTATTCAGCTGCCTGTCGGCAGCGAAGGTTACCATGAGCCTTTTTCATTCCTTTTGAGCACCACTTGCACTTATCTGATGGTGAATTCACGCGTTTGCATGTACAAACTCCGGCTTTCGTAAAAACAAAACAACATTCAGTTAACAAGTGCCACGTGTATCATGAAATCACTAAAAATAATGTCATTTTTCGTCGAACAGCGGGGTTACGAGATAGGTAGGCGACTTGTCAAAGTACGCATCACTGTATGTCAGATAATAATAACTGGTAGTTTGTTCATCGATTCAAAACAAATTTAGTTCATGAAAAAGTTCTGACTGCAGTATTATTGTTTTTCATTGGAATAAGCTTTAACAGGTTGACTCCAAATGTCAGTGACTTTCAATGTCATACCGAACGAGGTTTTATGCAAAACTGTTTGCACATTATTAGGACTGGGCTATATTCAGAACAGGCATTTCAAGGTACACTAAGACCATTCGTTGGTAGGGTTCGAACCGTGCAATTCTTGACCATTGGCTTAAAGTAGTCTTAAAAGAGAAGACCATGGGAATCGATCCCATATGAATTCAGCTGTCAGTATTGGCAGGTGAATACGGCCACAAGTCTTCTTTATCTCTCTGAGCGCTGCTTTACAGAACACAATTATTTTAATTGAATCTAATATCTGTGAAATTTACACTGCCCTTACTACAAAAAACGATTGTCGTGAAGGGGTAAATAATAGAACACCCTATAAAAGAAGATAACGTGTTTGGACCTTCTGTACGATACACCTATGAAGTGGGTGCATCTAGGGTTGACAGTGTTTCCATTCTACTTGTAGAGCCCTTATCTTATCCTGGAGGGCGTATACGAAGGGTAGATTATTACCCGTAGATGCCTAAAAACTCGAGATATTCTACTATAGTCTAGACTCTACCAATGACGTGCACAGTATACCGCCCTGGGCACATCCCTCTGGATTTGTTATCAATTATACTTACTCTAATAATTAGCGAATGTACAGGGATCTAGGTAAAGTCTTTTTGATGAAATGCAGAACATGGCATGCGTTTGATGTTTCATGTATAGTGCATTGCATTAACTTATATCAGTAAATTATTTACAATTCAACAAGAATGCCTGTCATTATTATGAAAGGTCCTCGGGTTGGATTACTTTTGTACCTATCCGAGTGTCTCAACCCCTGTTTTGAATGTTTAAATAAAAGGAAGGGAGGAAGGAAGGCAGGCAGGCATACAGACAGGCAGGCAGGCAGGAAGGAAGGAATAGGAAGGAAGAAAGAGGGGAAGGGAAGGAGGAAGGGAGGGAAGAAAAAGAAAGCTTTTTTTTTTTGGCCATCCCATTCATTGAGCTCCATCCAACTTGAAAGCCATATACCGTATTTACAGATAGATAAACAATAATGAAACCTTTGCTGAAAAAGTGATGATGGCATTAACACTTGTTCAATATGTACACTTCACTTAGTAACTTTGCATGAATGGAAGAAAAAAGATTCATTCAATTTTCGCTCTTTCTCTTTTGCTGGGTATCTACATTTAGTAATTTTACATGAATAAAAAAAAAGAAGCAAAAGAATGATTCAATACACAGTAAAACTGGACCAAAATAATGCGAATTGTTTACAGATATGTCTTATTTCAATTCTATTTATCCTATGTACATTTATTTAGTTCATAATCGTTGTAAGGACATGCAAAACCACGTCAAGGAAATCAGTTGGTTATAAAATGTGTCCTCGAAACTCAAGGTTCTTAACTCGTCCTTGCATTTGCAGGCAATATGAAACTCAACATTTATGAGAAAGTTTAATTTTGTATGAACAACGTCAGCCTCAGGATTTTTATTATCTAGTTTACAGCTAAGAAAGTAATATTTGGCATGCAGTAAAAGAAATTTAAAGGATGCCTTAGATCATCTACGTAGCCGAACTTCACAAGCTCCAAGTCAATAAAAGGTGTATTTTTAAAGCACAAGGATATAGTTGCTTTGCCAGAATGTGTAATCAATGCACAGGACCAGAAAAGACGTTCTAATGTTTGTGGCTCACCTTAACAAAAATTACAAAAAGGGGAGTCCTTTAACTTAAGTTTGTGTGAAAGAGAACATTTGTAGCGATTATGAAGGAAGCGCAATTGGAAAAACTGCAGTTTCGCCTCACAAATTCCAGGAAGACCAAGTTAAAAATGCTTGCCCAATTTTAAATACTGTCAGTAGGCTACTTCCATTCTTCGAATAGCCGTAGGGGACTGAAACTTATTTTTGATGAAATAACCATAAGCCATTAGGGCAGGTCTTTTACAGGAAGTGTAAAATATCAAACGAGAGTAGTTAAAAGCCAAATCAGGGTTTGGTTTTATATTAGCCCTCAAATTTTGAGAGAATACCGTTGTAAAGGGCGAAAGGAAACTCACTCTCAATATCATACTTTCAAATGAATTTATTATACTGTAAAACATTACCATTATCATCAAAGATTTTGTTTATGTAATGAGCATTTGTGACAAGTAAAATATGTCAATAAATAATCTTTTTATTGATCTTCATATAAATTATACTTCATATAGGGGTTATTCAACAAGCTTGCAATCCAATAAAGTTCCACGTCTAAAGCGCAAAAGTTAAAGTCAGACCGTGCTTTACAGACTCCTTCGATAAATCTGTTAGTTAAGATGAAATCATTTTTTCGGAAATTGCTTCAAACGACAGTTTTCCTCTATGTTTCTTTAAGCATTTTATCCTAATACGATTGAATCAACTTCTAAATTGTGCTACATTAAAAAATACGTCCGTTAGAATTAATCATCAAAACAAGTCACCTTTACATGCAGGAACGATTTTGAAGTCGAGGATATGTCAACATTACTAATATTAAACCAACTTCAACATTTTTTTCTGTATGCTTTTTCGTTTGTTTGTTTGTTTGTATGCCTTTCCATCTGTCTGTCTCTGGCTGTTGATCTGTCACTTTAAATGGTCACGTGTAAACAGCACATCTTCTGAATGTAAGTTTTTCCAGTGTACATTGGCTAATGACGTTCATCTTTCAATCATTTTGTAGATGCACCAGTATTACAACAACGTACATCAAAGTTTTTATCTGAATGAACAATAACTGGAGGACTCAATACCCTCAGTAGATATTTATTGATGTACAATGACTAAAGAATAAATTAACTAAAATTGCAATATTTGACAGATGGCTTTTCATGTGTCATGGTTTGTATCGTATAAATGCGGTAAACTCTGCTATGATTAGAACCGATCGTCATTATTATTTCGTACCTATGAATACCGTACTGGTGTAAAATAGAAAAATTACACAATGTCAAACGACGTTTAGCTGGAGAGGATGCTACATGCTTATAAATGGGTGTGTGTGTGTGTGTGTGTGTGTGTTTTTCGGAGCAATACAGCTTACAGTGTCACTCTTTAGACTTTTAATTAACAGTGTCAGAGTCTTTGTCACTTTGTAGAGAATTATGGCATAGACTGGATATTGAACTTGGAAAGTTCCTATCGTTGAAATGGGTGTTCTTAAAGAGTGTTTACTTGCTTGGCGTTGGTGTAAATGTCATTTTCACATATGCCACAAGTCTAACTCAATATGATTATCCAAAACTATATATTCCAGGCGGTATCTGAGACTTGAAATCAAAACTGGTGGCGAAACGCACATCTCTCAAGAGTGAGGAGACTGAAGCCAACTAACCGAACTTGAATTGTGTATTGGCAGTGCCCACATTATCCCAGTGACTTTGCTAGTCGACGTTTGGATGCGAACACCTCGTGTTACCCGATGAAGGTAACCCAACAAGTTTGTCGATCAGTGTTATCTTTCATCGGGCCACACGCGGTGTTTTCATAATAGAATACTTTCATAATGTGAATGCATGATAGTCATAGAAACTATAAAAACTTCAATTGTCTAAGAGAGTGAACTCTTATCCTATTTCAAGATCAAACAACAGATTGAAAAACAAAGATATAACAAAGCTTTGCTGACCAATATGAGAAAATGAAATTACTTCAGCTTGCTTCAAGTTCACGTTAGGTAACTAATGTAGTAACTTCATCTGCTAATACATCCAAAATTGCATACAGGAGTTGAATGAAAATTTCACCAGAATCCTAACATTTAGATCATCTTCCACATGTCAAAAACGAATTTTTACTTAAACCTCTCCCGTGAGATTAGTTATTATGGGCCTGTTGCGAAATCCGTTTTCGTTAAATAGTGTAGAGAATGCACCACATAACAACACCGTTCAAATGAAGTGTCATGTATACAAATGTAGGCCTGTATTATGTTATATAGGCCTATGTTAGGCTACCGATAATCTCCGACAGCCGTACTCAGGCTTTCAGTCGGTATAGGCCTACTCCAGGAGGTGACTGTACTGTGACTTTTATCTGAATGCTTGTGGGAGCGTTGTTAGTTAAAAAGAATAATCAGTTACCTCAAATTTATTTTAGCTTACGACTTAACCAGGCCGACAAATCAGGCTCCTCTTATTTCTATAATAATTACCGGTACCTTACCATGATGTTTCATTTGATAAATAACCTATGGCGTACTTCAGGTAAATCAAAGAGTTATTCTGCATGATTTAATGTTTCAGGTACAAAAATGTTGTTACATGATATAAAAGAGCCACTTATGTATTAGAATACTAGGGTATTCGAATTCAGTTTGAGGTGACTGCATTTTCCATGTCAGACACTCTTTCATTAAAGGAAGCTTATACTACAGTATGTTTCAAGTAAAACACAAATCGCTCACATTACTGTTCTTAGACTATTGGGTAAGTGTAGAAATCTCTCTGTATCGTTGTATTTGGGTTGAAAAATAACCGCTTTGTCCTGCGTTCACTTTCTATGTGCTTGAGAGTCATCGAACATTAAGAGCAGAGAAGAAGTCGGTTTTTGTTCAATCCAAATTCGGTTTGTTAACGTGACTTCATGAGTGTCAACATGTCAACTATAGCCGCACATGAGGACATTGACTGAGCTACTTTAATATTTTACACGGTTCTTTGCGTGTGAAGAGTTTGATATTATTTCAACAAAAGCACGATGTATTTTAGCTTATACTTTCGATGCTTATACTAGATAAAAAATAAAATACTAGGTTACAGCCTTACAGGAAAAATGTTGGGTTACATCAATAGAGAGAGAGAAAGTGAAGCTACTGTCATCTGTCAAATTGAAAAGGAAAACAGCATTTCAACAGCAAGGATACAACATTTCCGGTGCCTTCCACACGTTCATGGATTTATGGATGTTGCGGTAGCTGGAGAAATTAGTGACATTCTTTGAGGCCCAATAAGCCCATCTCTCAGGCTTCAAAGGGTGAGATGAGTTATTTTGCAGGTCGTAGTAAGTTTGGTCAGTTCTAGTATCGGCTACCTATATGTCTTGCGACACTTTAAAGACCTTCTCAACTGCTCCTGAAGCTATCCCCGAAAAGAGTTAGGTCTATGATCTCGGTTGAACGAGCTGTCAACTTAATTTTAATAAGTATACTCTGATATCCTAATTCAAGATTGGCTCCTTTCAATCATGTGACTCCTTTTTTTACCTGTTTGGTGAATTCAAGCAGATTAACTCCTTGGTTTGCCTTTATTGTACAATATTTTCTTCAGAAACATAATTAAGTATACTTCTTAAGGACTTAAGAGATGTGTAAAATTTAGCCGATGTTTGGAAGGCTGAGACTTTGGGCGACTGTTAATTCATTTAAACCAGAAGCCCTAAGGCGGCCTAGCGATGATAGCAGAAGCAAGAACTATCTTGAACCCCGCCAACAAAGTAAATGTGTGACTGAAGGAAAACTTCTGTTTGGTTCCAGCTGGCTGATTTCCGAGTTACGTATAACCATGGAGCTATTACGGAATAGCCCCATGGTTTATCGAAAACATCCCGATATAAAACGTTTACTGTAGTCACGGCAAAGATGTGTAGCCTCACCAATACACTAAGTATAAACAGGGAGTTGTTACTCTGGTCCAGTAACAACTCCCTAGTATAAGCTAACTGCACTTGACGTGAGTGTCAGTTACGAAGTCGGAGCTTCAGACTTGTTAAGGATTGTGTAAATTTATTGCACATAACTTCCTAGAAACTACACTTCCTTCTTTCAAATGTTAGTATCAACGTACATTTTTAAAACACTCGAAGACGGATTTCATGTAGGCAGAATGACATTGTATGATTCACAGAGAAACCATGACGACGCAACCTACTAGTGACTGCTGTGAAGTAGTGAAATGCGTGCCTGAAAGGCTTGAAGCAGAAGGTAAGCTACTGTAAGCCTTTCATTTTATGTGTAATCTATAAGGTTCTATGGGCTTCGTCACTTTTAGTACGAGTAAGTAAACATGTTTTATGAATAGTGATAAAAACTGCGCCGTATAGTTCTTTTTGGCTAGGTTATTCGATATCAATTATACGCATACAGACGCTACAAGAAAAGCTTACCAAATAGAAAGGAAAGTTGCCGTTTGTGCATTCAGACGGTGAAGAAATTACACACTCCAGGCTTTGGCGAGAAGAATTGCAGAGCAAAGGGTTATGGTGCAGTTATGGTGCGGTATCTAATAAAGGGAGCCGGACATGAAGGGGGGAAAGAAAAATTGGAGTGACTGAAAAGTATATACTACATTTTTGTTGTCTTATTATTATCACTGATCTGTATGTATGACATACATGATCTTATTTCACACTTATAGATCAGTGATTAGGGTATCACATGTCAGCTTGAGACAGATTTTTCCAAAGCCTCGTGTAACTCCTACCACAAATAATACTCTCGAACCACAAGCTGCAGCTTATCTTCCGGCAAAAAAACCGTCACGGTTTAGACTTGGAAGAATAGCTCAAATTACCTACAGCTGAAACGGGCGAAGTGAGTGGAAGAAGAAAGGGCAAGTTGGACATTTGTATAACACTTGTAATGCCGGATGAGCACAATACTCTGCACTGTCTTTACAACATTATTTTTCGGCGCGCTTTGCGAGCACTCATCATACATAGTTGTGCCATGCCAATTACTTGTAGACAGCTTGAGTGGTAATATTTATTCAATGCAACTCGTATACCTGCATCCACCTCTCCCATCCTAAATCCCAATGTACTATCAAATTCACCGGCAATTGGTACCACCGCAATTACAAAAAATAATAGTCAAGTTCCAGTTTCGAAGTCTGTTTAAAGCGAATTCAATGCCATTTTCAGATAATGAAATAATTCACTTCTCAAGGAGAGCTCACCGCGTTTCCGAGGCGCCTTTCCAACCGTTCGGTCATTTCAACTTGAAACCTCTTCTATAATAAAATTCTGCAGCTGATGGTCTTAGTAGAAAGATAAATTCCATGCGTAGTCTCTGAGGGTCACATATTCGAAACTGGCCGGTATAGTGTGCATCAGAAAACAAAACTGTTTGTCCCCTGACAAGTGACCTTTTATATACCACTACTCACAAGCCCTTTTAATCATCAAATTGATTGGCTTTACCTACGACTAAGGCCAGCGAGAGGTATGGTAAAATTATCAATTTTTAGTCTTTTATTACGCGTTCACTTTCCTTTGGAAAACTTTAAACTTTTCATTCTAATGTTCCGAAGTTTGTAAATTTCCAGGACTTCCGGGGATTTTCCCCTTAGGCCCCTTTTAGAAAGTTGCCTCTCAACTTTAATCATAGGCTATACGAAAATGGTCAAATTACCATTTCTGAGGGCTTACTAAGTGTGCATCAAAGGTACTTCCATGTTTAGATGTAGTTAAAGTGTTTGACACTAATGCTCACAACTTTGAAAATACCCCAGAGCTTCTCGGGGCTTCGCCCCCTAGACCTCCACCGGGTCGTTGCCCTGGACCCAATCAGGGGCCCTATGGCCGACCTCTGGACCCAACGCCGTCGGGGGAGAGCTCCCTCTGGACCTTCGGCGCCGCTGGCTTGCTCCACCCCCAGTTTCCAGAATGAATCTCCGCCAGTGCTTAAAATACCCCCTACCTTCAGTTGTTTTGATTTTTACTCGGTATCATAAGGGACGAAATGATGGTTTCGCCTCTGCACGTCGTGGTATTCACTCCCTTTGTTGCTCTCAGGCTAAAACTGAACATAGGTTCCTCCACCTCGCAGAACATTTTTCACACGTTACACTGTAATCCACAACTAAATCACATGACGGCGGGATCAAATACCTTGCGCCTAAAACTTTTGTTCATACTATGGGAGTACACATTCATACATTACCAAGAGTTTGCAAAACAGTTAGCCTGCCATTAGCATCTGCTCAAAATTGTTACTCGGTGCAAGTCTCTTCAAACAGCATGCCACATGAAGCTCATTTCACAGGAAGAACATTCGTAGGTGTATCCCCCAGACCATAAAGCTCCTAGTATCCTAGGAGAGGCACCGACATTTGCTTGATTAATGATGAACTACTACTGTAGACGTTGTAGCTTCTCATCCTTCAAATTTATGACCAAAACAATCCATTGGTTATCATAACTTTTACACATGGTTTACTAGAACATTAGCCTACCTTGCCTACGTAGCAGGCTGTACGGCATATTCCTTGTTCATTTTGTTTGGGAAGCCTTAAAAGAGGAGCTGAGCAAACAGAGTCCGCTCCGAGAGGTTAAGCCTACCATATCTTATGCGAGCAGCTGTAGCTGCTCAAATTACAGTTTAGAATACAATTATAAAGGTCACTTCTACAGAGATTATACACACAACTTGCAAAACTTGTAAAACAAGCCAAACAAACAGGAAACAGCGGCCAAACTTTTACAAGATACAAATGCTTAAACGAGCTTTTTAATTTCCTTCTGACATGTGAATCGTTCATAGCCTACGTTACCCTGGTAATTTATCTCAGCATTGTGACACTGTTTTATCAGTTTCCTTGAGAACTCTTCATATTGAGGTACGTCATGATAAGGCTATCAGTATTTGTTGACATTTCAAAGCCTACACGGAATTCTATTAGCATACCAAGTAAAGTGTGTACGTACAAAGGTAACTGGCAACTTTTCAACTCAAACATCAAAATAGCGATCAACTTTACAACCAAAACAAGTTTGCATAGGTGTATATGTTTTTATCATAAGAAGAAACAGACAGTCAGCCAGACAGACATAAAGACAAACAGGTAGACCAACGACGGCAGAAAACAACACTTTTCTGAAAAAAAATCAGATCGGTACTGTCCATGGGCGGCTAAACGAAATTTTGTTTTGGGGTCAAAATCAGGTCCGTATTCAGGGAGGTAATATCAATGGTCCACTCCGAATAGTACAGTAGGAATATGGTTGTTATTGATTCCTTGCCGAAGGCAAAAGGAATCTATGCGGTTGTGATGTCGTGCGTGTGAGGGTGTGTGTGTGTGTGTGACCGCCCCTTGTAACCACGATATCTCAAGAAGGACAATTTTGAGGGATATCATCCTTGGCAAGTGGATGCCTAACATTAAGTAGATGATCTCTTTTATTTTGGTGGAGGTCAAAGGTCATTTGGGTCACGAGAGGTAAAAACCTTGTAAACACGGTATCTCAAAAGGGGTTACTGTGAGGGATCTTACACTTGGCATGTGAATTGCCCTTATTAAGTAGATGATCCCTAGTATTTTTGGTGGAAGTCAAAGGTCATTTGGGATCACCAGAGGTCAAACGGTGTAAAATCTTGAAATTACTCGTAAACACGGTATCTCAAGTTGGGTACCTTGAGGGATCTTATACTTAGCAGCTTGATACTCGTAGTAGAGTGGATGATCCCTATTATTTTTGTGGGGGTCAAATGCCATTTGGGTTCACCAGAGGTCAAACTGTGAAACCTTGTAAACATGATATCTCAAAAAAGGAAACTGTGATGAATCTCATACTTGGCATGATGTTGTCCCATATAAAGTAAATATAAGCTATAAAGTTTGGTGGAGGTCAAAGGTCATTTGGGATCACCAGCTGTCAAAGAGTGTAAATCTTGAAATTTGCTCGTACATATGGTATTTAGAGATGGGTAGCCTTGAGGGATCTCATACTTGACATGTTGGTGATCACGTTGAAGTAGATGATCAGTATTATTTTAAGTGGAGGTCAAAGGTCATTCGGGGTCACCAGAGGTCAGACTGCAGAAATGTGTAAGCAAGGGAAATATGTTAAAATCTCATATGTAGCATGAAGTTGCCCCATATTGAGTAGATGATCCCTTCGTGTTTTGGTTGAGGTTAAAGGTTATTTGAGGTCGCCATAGGTCAAATTGTGAAAACCTTGATAACATGACATCTTAAGAAGGAAAATATGTAGGAATCTCATTCTAGCCACGTTGAGGGGGGGGGGGGGGGGCTCAATATTAAGCATATGATTTGCTATAATATCTGGTGGAGGTCAGAGGTGATTTGATGTCCCTGGAGTTCAAACTGAAAAACTTTGTAAACTTGATTTTTCAAGAAAAAATTTATGATGACTCTCATATGTGGCATGTATGTGCCCTGAAATGATTGAATAATTTCAATTAATTGTGGTAGAAGTCAACTTTAGGTCATTTGAGGTCACCGGTAGTCATAATGTTGAAACCAAGTTCACATGATTTGTCAAGTATGAAACATGTTTGGGTCTAATATCTGGCAGTGTAACACCCAAAATTAGAAGCAACAAGCTGATTTATGAGTATGACCTTGTTCACTGGTGTCAATCTATGTAGTCAATCTATGTAGTCAATCTATGTAGTCAATCTATGTATATATATATATATATATATATATATATATATATATATATATATATATCAGTGTTGTAATACTCGAGACCGGTCTCGGTCCCAAGACCGGTTTTTCCTGGTCTAGGTCTCAGTCTCAGTCTCAACACCATGTGGTCTCGGTCTTCGTCTGGGTCTCGGACCCTTGCGATCTCGGAAATTTCTCCGGTCTCCCCTCGAGACCGGCAAACACTTGTCGTCGTTTTTTTTTTAATTTTTTTAAATAAACTTATTTATTTCAAAATAAGCTTTAGTTCATTTACTTTGAAAAAGTAATTCATTGAGAAAAAATCATTCATCCAGCGAGCCCATACAGTATCTATTATGGGTTGAATTTTCTTCTCTGAGCTAGTGGGTAAGTCTTTAACTTGGTCAGTGGGGATAATAGTGAACTGGAGCACACAGGTTGTTACAACTGATAATGTAGTAATTGACCGATAATGTCTCATTAACCGATAATGTAGTAAAAATTGATCATTTTAAGGACATGCTATACAGTTCTTCAAGATGTAATGCTGTGCAAGCACTTCTCTTTAGCCCCCTAATACTACAGGCGGGGAGTGCCGCGTGCATACTATGCCACCCCAACCTACAGGGGTTGCTGTAGGCCTATTGGCGAGTACAGAAACAAACATAATGCCTGTCTGCGCATACGTTTATATACGATTCGCTTCTCGGCAGAGGTACAGTAAATCACTGGCCTCGTTTAAGAGAAGTTCAGAAGAAATGACCCACACGCCCACTTGACCACCGAAACAACTATACTGTCTTATATCATAGGGAGGGGGTTCAAGGGTATCAGGAATTAACCAGCCCCTGCAAGGGGAATTGCAATTGATAATTTCACCGTTCTGGGACTAACGCTTTGTAAAAAAAAACTTTGCTTCACGCCAACCGATGGTACCGTTCCGCTTAGAGGATACCGTTTTACCTTTTGTTATGAATTAATATAGGTTTTCTTCTACCTGCCGTATACAGATTTGTAATCATTACGAATACATGGAAGAAATCAATGATTCAGTGGTGTTTAGTTTTCCGTTCTGGGACTACCTCTTTGCGAAATATTTCCTCTCCTCATCAATCGATGGTGGCACTTCGCTTTGACAGTGCCCTATTACCTTCCATTGTGCGTCTCAATAGACTTTCTACCTCTTTAAGTTTATACAAAAATTTGAAAACGAGATGCAAATTAAAGCCATCAGAGGTGTCAATTTGCCTTTCTAGGACTACCTTTTAGCCAAACCTTTTCCCTCCGCGACAAGTAACTGTGGCGCTCCCCTCCGCTAAGATTATGCCGAGTTACCCACAGTTCTACATCACCACCTGACCACTGGCTTTCTACTATCCACCCTTTTCAGGTTTGCAAAGATTCACCAACTGTTTAGATGCAATTTAAAACCCTCGCAGGTTTCAATTTGGCCGTTCTAGGACTAACTTTTTGCAAGAAGTTCTACGCTCCGCGCCAAGAAAGGTGACGCTATGCTTTTTTAGTACTTCTAAGCAACTTTAAATATAGAAAAACCTATAGGGAAGAGGACATCCCTCACATTCTGACATTATATCCCCTCTTTTTAAACTCTGACCACTGTAACAGAATTCCGCCCCTAGGAAATCACCCTCCTTGAAATCCTAGATCCGCCACTGATTATTATCATTATTATTGTAGCCCCTTTCCCCCAAAATTATAATTAAAATGTTAGGGTATGAGGGTAGTAACACGACAAATGATTGTTTGTACATTATTCGTTAATGTGATGATACATTATCAGTAAACAAGAAATTTCTACATCATTCATCAAATGGTAAACATCATCGGTTAATTTTTTTACTGCATTATCGGTTTTGATGTGATACTTACCGGTTAAAAAGTTACTACATTAACGGTCAATTTTTACTATACATTATCAGTTAGTGATACATTATCGGTCAATTACTACATAATCGGTTGTAACACAGTTCAGGTTACTCAGTATAATCAGAACAGTGGCAGTCTGGCATTGCACTGCATTGCGTGTTCACCGTGTGTGTGTGTGTGTGTGTGTGTGTGTGTGTGTGTGTGTGTGTGTGGAAATTCCCTTCTCAAGTTCTCAGTGTTCGTTCCGTGCATGCTATCCATTTCTAGCTCTTCGGGATTGCCCGTTGGCCTTTTCATGACCATGTTTAACTCGATCTGGCTACTAATGATCATTTGGCTATCGAGAAAAAGAATGAACTAATATACCAGTCCCATATAAAAATATCTTAAGTTATCTACCGGAATTCTTTCTTAGATTGGAAAAAAGTACAAATGCAAAACATTTGGCCAACGTGATCAGACATGTTTCTACAGCTATCTGGCAACTCTGAAGGCTATGAGTCAGGCCTAAATATTACGCACTGTTAACTGTAAATTATATGTTATCCTTATCTGGAATCCAATCCTATACTCTAGGATGAGGAGGTCCCATTCAAGGTTCCGCGACTCATGGCCAAATATACTCGTCTCAGTCAATGAGGCGTGTCAGTGTCCAATCGACACTAACCCCCAAAAGTTCTGGCAGGACATGCCGACGAAGCTGGCGAGCCTGTACAGACTGGGTTACAAAGTCCTGTCTGTCCCCGCTTCCTCAGCACCCGTGGAGCTGATCTTCAGCAGGGGTGGCATAATCATGCGCCCACATCGAGCACACCTCTCTTTAGACATGCTTTCGGCACTCATGTTCCTCAAGTGCAATGAAGGCATTGTGTGAACTGCGAGTAGCTCCGTGGTCATGTTTGGTCAGAAGGAAAAGTTGACACTAACTAGAGTTCTGTGACTCATTTTTCTGTGGGCTGGACAAACTCACTATGATGCATTAATTGGCAACAAGCTCATCAACACTGAATACCTATAGCACAAACTCTATGTTAACTATATTTGACACATGATTATAGAAAACAGGTGTACATATCAATGAGCTGATGCACTGTTGGTGCTATAGGTTGTTTGTGAAGCATAAGGTAATTAAGTCAGGTAAAAAAAGTATTCAGCAAGTTGGACAGTTTGTTTCATTTTCATATATTCGATATGTACAATCGGTCTCGGTCTCCCACCTTGTTGGTCTCGGTCTCGGTCTCGGATATGCTTGTCTCGACTACAACACTGATATATATATATATATATCTATATATATATATATATATATATATATATATATATATATATATAGAGAGAGAGAGAGAGAGAGAGAGAGAGAGAGAGAGAGAGAGAGAGAGAGAGAGAGAGATTGAATTAGGAAATATTCCTAGAACATGCTTATGCAAAGTGAAAATAATGAAAAATATGTATAATAAATCAAACTGGAAATCTGCCTCGACGAAAAATCGACTGCCTCCACTGGGACTCGAACCTAGACCTTCTGCAATACGTGCGGACGCCGTACCAGTTTGGCTTTAAAGCCAGGACTGGCTGTTCGAGCTTCCAGAAAGGAGTCAATGATTCTTCGAGAGGGCGCTACATAGAGCTGTAGACATATATGCATTGCAAACTCTAATCGGCCTTGTGACAGAGATCACTTCCGGAAACCGGATTAATGCAACCAGTTTGAAACACCGCATAAAGCATGGGTCTCACGAGGAGATGCGCAAAACAAGGTCTTTTTCGTCTAGGCAGATTTCCAGTTTGATTTATTCTATATATATATATATATATATATATATATATATATATATATATATATATATATATATATATATATATATATATATATATATATATATATATATATATAAGGTCGATTACTGCGAAGCACTTGTGAAATGTATAGGTCAATGAAAGTAGTAAAAAGTGCTTTAAGTTTAGGAGAAAACTCCGCAACGTTTCGGGTACATACCCTTCATCAGGCGGCAAAATATCAACTGATCAGTAAAACGCGATTCAAATGAAACAAACAAACGCGTGCCTACAAAACTCGACCGACGCACGTGCGTTGGCCGCGCTCACATAGTGTGTATGTATAAAGTGAAACAACGCAGTAAAACAATGCAACTGCGTTAGCTACAGTAAAGCTACGCAACTGCGTGAAATACAAAAAACTGCGCAACTGCGTTAAATAACTAAAAGCTGTAATGACCCTACCTAAAACGATTGACGCGCTTACAGAGTGTGTATGTACACAATAAAGCAACGCAGTGAAACAATGCAACTGCGTTAAATACAGTGCAGCTACGCAACTGCGTTAAATACAAAAAACTGCGCAACTGCGTTAAATAACTAAAAGCTGTAATTACGCAACCTAAAACGATTGACGCGCTTACAGAGTGTGTATGTACACAATAAAGCAACGCAGTGAAACAATGCAACTCCGTTAAATACAGCAAAGCTACGAAACTGTGTGAAACAAAAAAAAAAAAAAAAAAAAAAACTGCGCAACTGCGTGAAATAACTAAAAGCTGTCATAACGCGATCTAAAACGATTGACAAAAGACGGTCATGTAAAAGAAAGAAAAAAAAAAAAAGGGCACGCGTTTGGCAAGAAAATTAAAAACGTTTGGAATGGTCACGGCCAAACCTGCAATAAAACAGTTACAAAAGTTCAAGTTTAACATTCAGTCCATTAGGGGTGAGGGTCCCGAGCTTCATAATTAACCGGTTTTCTGCAATTAAACGATCGCGGTCGGAACCTCGGCATGATATTGCTGCCGTGACCATCAGGTCCTGTATCGAGCAAACTGACGGGGGGTTGAAATGATTAGCTACTGGAAAGCCAGGAAAGTTTTGCTTGATGGATCTTAAGTGTTCCGTAACTCGATCAGCCAGGCGACGTTTCGTTTCACCCACATACAAAATGGTACAACGCCTACAAGTTAAAATGTACACTACGTTAGTGGATGTACAAGTAAAATGCTGGTTAATATTAAAGCGGTTGTTGTTAGGACCCACAACAGAGAGAAACCTGTCATGACTAACTACTTGGCAAGTATTACACCTGACGCGATTACAAGGATATGTCCCCGGAGTGTCGGGCATTAATGGTTGGGGATGAGAGGCCCGAACTAAGTGATTAGAAATATTTTTCTCATTTCTGAATGCCGTGATAGGTGGTTCAGGGAAATACTCACGGGTAGAAGGATCTTGTTGGAGGATTTCTACGTTCCTATAAATGGACTGAACAATGGGACGTACGGATGGGTGATAAGACACGACCAAAGGTATTCTGGTCGAGGATTTTACGTTCGATGTTTTTGGGATCATGGTTGTAGCTCTGTCTATTCCTTGAATACGACCTAAGGCCATCGTGAGTACTTTTCGTGGGTATTGACGTTTTTCAAAGAAGGACATTATCTCTTGAGAGGCCTTAGCAAAATCTGTGTCATCGGAGCAAATCCGTCTTGCTCTTAATAGTTGAGAATAAGGGATTGAGTTGGTGCAAGACCTAGGGTGGTTGGATGAATAGAGTAGGTAACTGTGGGAGTCAGTGGGTTTGAAATGAATATTAGATTTGAGTTTTCTACCACATATCGACAGCTCCATATCTAAAAAGACTCCATAAAAAAAAAAGCTCCATATCTAAAAGATAGTTGTCTCTCGGCTTCTGCGGTGGCGCAGGGATCTCTACACCGCAGAAGCCGAGAGACAACTATCAGATGAAGCAGCTTATGTTGAACTGCTGGGGGACCCTACAGCTGAAATCCAAAACTTGGTCAAAAACACTGTCACCTCTCTCATCAATCAAAGGTACCTTCCTGACTCTGCCAAAGCACTGATTCACCCTTGCCCACAAATTTCCAACTTTTATCTCCTACCCAAAATTCACAAAATTGATAATCCCGGTCGACCTATTGTGTCCTCCCATAGTAAGTTGTCCCACTGTACTTATTTCAGAGTACATAGACTCTGTGCTCTCACCATTAGTTTCCAAATTACCGTCGTTTGTCCAGGATACCCCTCATTTTCTTAGACTAATTCAAGACTATGAGTTTCCAGAGGGACCTGGTGAACAATTGCTATTTACCATGGACGTATCCAGCCTTTATACGTCCATTCCTCACCACGCTGCTCTAGCAGCAATGCGTCATTACCTTGACCAACGTCAAGATCCCAGTATTCCCACCACCACTTTCCTTTCGTCTGGCTGAACTATTCTTGACTCAGAACTGTTTCCAGTTTAACTCTCGCTTTTTCCGCCAGGTGAAGGGAGTAGCCATGGGTACGAAGATGGGACCATCCGTAGCCTGCCTCACCATGGGGCACTTTGAGGAGCAGCTATTCTCAAGCTTCAGTGGCAGTACACCCATCTTCTACAAAAGATACATCGATGACATAGTCGGTGTTGCTTCAGGATCTCGTCGTGAATTGGAGACCTTCATTAACTTTGTTGGAAATTTTTCCCCTTTTTTGAAATTCACAAACTGCATTTCCGACACTTCGGTAGTCTTTTTAGATATGGAGCTGTCGATATGTGGTAGAAAACTCAAATCTAATATTCATTTCAAACCCACTGACTCCCACAGTTACCTACTCTATTCATCCAACCACCCTAGGTCTTGCACCAACTCAATCCCTTATTCTCAACTATTAAGAGCAAGACGGATTTGCTCCGATGACACAGATTTTGCTAAGGCCTCTCAAGAGATAATGTCCTTCTTTGAAAAACGTCAATACCCACGAAAAGTACTCACGATGGCCTTAGGTCGTATTCAAGGAATAGACAGAGCTACAACCATGATCCCAAAAACATCGAACGTAAAATCCTCGACCAGAATACCTTTGGTCGTGTCTTATCACCCATCCGTACGTCCCATTGTTCAGTCCATTTATAGGAACGTAGAAATCCTCCAACAAGATCCTTCTACCCGTGAGTATTTCCCTGAACCACCTATCACGGCATTCAGAAATGAGAAAAATATTTCTAATCACTTAGTTCGGGCCTCTCATCCCCAACCATTAATGCCCGACACTCCGGGGACATATCCTTGTAATCGCGTCAGGTGTAATACTTGCCAAGTAGTTAGTCATGACAGGTTTCTCTCTGTTGTGGGTCCTAACAACAACCGCTTTAATATTAACCAGCATTTTACTTGTACATCCACTAACGTAGTGTACATTTTAACTTGTAGGCGTTGTACCATTTTGTATGTGGGTGAAACGAAACGTCGCCTGGCTGATCGAGTTACGGAACACTTAAGATCCATCAAGCAAAACTTTCCTGGCTTTCCAGTAGCTAATCATTTCAACCCCCCGTCAGTTTGCTCGATACAGGACCTGATGGTCACGGCAGCAATATCATGCCGAGGTTCCGACCGCGATCGTTTAATTGCAGAAAACCGGTTAATTATGAAGCTCGGGACCCTCACCCCTAATGGACTGAATGTTAAACTTGAACTTTTGTAACTGTTTTATTGCAGGTTTGGCCGTGACCATTCCAAACGCTTTTAATTTTCTTACCAAACGTGTGCCCCCCCTTTTTTTTTTTTCTTTTACATGACCGTCTTTTGTCAATCGTTTTAGATCGCGTCATGACAGCTTTTAGTTATTTCACGCAGTTGCGCAGTTTTTTTTTTTTTTTTTGTTTCACACAGTTTCGTAGCTTTGCTGTATTTAACGGAGTTGCATTGTTTCACTGCGTTGCTTTATTGTGTACATACACACTCTGTAAGCGCGTCAATCGTTTTAGGTTGCGTCATTACAGCTTTTAGTTATTTAACGCAGTTGCGCAGTTTTTTGTATTTCACGCAGTTGCGTAACTTTACTGTAGCTAACGCAGTTGCATTGTTTTACTGCGTTGTTTCACTTTATACATACACACTATGTGAGCGCGGCCAACGCACGTTCGTCGGTCGAGTTTTGTAGGCACGCGTTTGTTTGTTTCATTTGAATCGCGTTTTACTGATCAGTTGATATTTTGCCGCCTGATGAAGGGTATGTACCCGAAACGTTTCGGAGTTTTCTCCTAAACTTAAAGCACTTTTTACTACTTTCATTGACCTATATATATATATATATATATATATATATATATATATTATATTATATATATATATATATATATACATATATATATATGGTCCGGGCCCTTCTTCGAGTTACAATGAAAATAAAAATAAAAAAGCAAACTGAACAACTACGTGAAGTAGGCCTAACGAACACGAAGATAACAAAAATAAAGCGAAAAGCCTCAAGCCAAGGAGAAAGAAAAAGAAAAGGCCCAGGGATTAAATGGGTCAGCGAAAAATTACATATATATATATATATATATATATATATATATATATATATAGATTGAGTTTATTTACGCTCCTTAACATGGTAGGTAAGACCTTGTTTTGTTGAGCGCCTCCTAGTTCCAAGATAGCACACTGCTTGTGTAGTCTTGGCATTTTCGCCAAGACGTAATACTGTTGCTCTATGATAGCACGCTCCTTTGATCTTGTGCACTCTGATATCCATGAGCAGTGTCCCGTGAAGGGCTGGACTGAAGCACTTTATGCTTGTCTCAGTCTTCTCATTCAGTCTTGAAATCTACTCTGAGCTACACTGATGAGATCTAACAAAGATCGAAACAGTTCTGTCTGCAGATTGAGTTTATATATATATATATATATATATATATATATATATATATATATATATATATATATATATATATAGGTCGAAAGTTGTGTTTGGTGTTCGATCATGAAGTTGAAATCAATCCACGTGCTGGCATAGCCTTTTCACACAAGGGAAAGTACAGAAGAAATAAATTCAGAGAGAAAAATCAAGTCACAACCAGGAATTGAACCCGGGTCTCTCGCGTACCGGGCGAGCGCCTTAACCACTTGGCCATTGTGACACTTGTAGTTGTAGACGTAGAACAAGGTACAAATACTGCCGCACTCACTTTTTCTCTCCTGTTACCATGGTAATTCCCCAAGCGGGGTAATGAATAATCAGTAGGTCGAAGTTAGGTAGATCGAACGTGGAATAAGTAGGTCGAAAGTTTGTTGTGTTCGATCATGAAGTTGAAATCATCCCACGTGCTGGCATAGCCTTTTCACACAAGGGAAAGTACAGAAGAAATAAATTCAGAGAGAAAAATCAAGTCACAACCAGGAATTGAACCCGGGGCTCTCGCGTACCGGGCGAGCGCCTTAACCACTTGGCCATTGTGACACTTGTAGTTGTAGACGTAGAACAAGGTACAAATACTGCCGCACTCACTTTTTCTCTCCTGTTACCATATATATATATATAATATATATATATTATATATACATACATATATATATATATATATATATATATATCTGAATTTAAGCATGGTAACTTCACAATGTTCTGTCAACTTAAAATCATATTACTTAACTTATATCCAGGTGGCAAGGAACCACTAAGCCTTTTGGCGGTATGGTTTTGTATTTTAGTTATGTTCCATATAGCTTTCAAGAGCTCTTCAGAAGCTATCTTAGGCAGTCAGTCATGCGCTGCTCTATCTTTAAAAATAAATACAATCATAACAGGCATTGCTACTCCATTGGTCTAAGAAACAGGGGATACAGGCAAAACGGCTTGATCCATTTGGATAAAATGGGACACCCTAAATTAACGAGGTTAAAGTTTAAAATTTCATGATCAGAACACTTGAGTTCAAAGAGGATCCTACACAAATGGACCGTGGATCAACAGTAGCAAAATTCGACGAGAGCTCAGAGAGTAACACCGGCAAGAGTGCACTTATCTTTCACAATCCTGATCCCACAACCTCCATTTAGCATCCCCGTACGACGGACTGAGTGTATAGTACCCAATCCTGAGCTACTTTCACAAAGGCTGAGAGGGATAGAGAATCCTTGCTGGAGACAACTGCTCGGCTCCACCGCTCGACAGCTGAACTGACTCAGCTGCTCAGTGAAGGCCTGAATCGGATAACTCCCTGTGTCTCACAATCAGAAACTCATCACTGTGAACAGCCATGCCGAACAAGCAGTCTTTGACCCCCCTGAAGATTTCCAGGAGATACTACCGGGATTTGATCCAGGGATCTCTCGAATGCAAAGCAGTATACTCAACTACCAAGTCAGCTCTATCCTTAAATATCCTGTTATTTCTTTCGTTGTGCCACAATACGATTTATCTTTCCCAAGGAGCCATAAACATGTTGGTTTCTAGATTGTTTTTTTAAAATAACGAAAATTTTGAACATAAAGACACTTAAAACCTATGAAATGATAGCACTTTCCGAGACAATTTCTTCAAAGGGGTAATGGAGATGCCCCTACATCATAAGGGCTGCTCATCAACTATACGAATAGGTCAGTCAGAAGTTCCACTACAACTTTGATTAACTATTTGATATTCATTTTAGAACAACTGAAACGGCAGTTTAAATCATTCTCGCAACTCTGTTAAGAATTGGGGAAAACATGACACTTGCCCTCCGCGTTCTCCTATATATGCACTGCTTCTATCGTATTAAATTGAAACACTGGGTATTCCTTCAGAGCTTTCAGCCAATTCAAGTTTTATCAGACACTGTTAGCCTACAGCTTCGATTTGGAGAAAAAATCATCACATTTTACATTAACCCTCACACACGCCGGGTACGGATGGCTTTAGAAGACAAAGCATGCATGCAGTGAGCGACCTTCGCAATCATCAGTGGTTAAGTTGATTTTACCAAATAAAAGTTTTCCTATTCACCCGTTTTGGGAACTTAAAATTTTTGACACATGAAAACAAAATTGAATTTTATTGACCAAACTACAACTTACATTTACGGCAATGTACTTAGGAGACAATTTTAGCAACAGAAGTTTCCTAGTACCTTACGCCCCAACTCATGATGCATCTCCTATTATCACATACTAGAATCTCCTCCACTGAAGAAGATGCATAGGAGCATGAAAATAATTTGGAACCAAGACGCCTAGAATAATATTAGTTCACATGAGCAGTGCTCGAATGACCCAGTAAACCTATGTTAAATCTTGAAATTATCACGAAAAACATATACTTCACAATAAGGAAGAAATTTTGTAATTGTATATACTTCATAAATGGTATATATGACTGGTGAGACGGAAGGGGTAATTCCGTCCAAATTTAGAAGTATTTTTTATAGCATTTCGTGTAATATGTTATTTTTTGAAGATTGCAGACCGTAATGTGCAAAGCTTTGTGGACGCTTCCTCCCCCCCCCGTGCCCCAACGGCGACCCCCTACAGGGACCGCGGAGACAGGGGGCTACGGGGGCTTTAGTCCCCGCACTTTTTCTGCCATGGACATTTTGGGCCGCCTTAAAAGGCTTTATTTTGCTGAACATATTGGGCCGCTCCGATGATTAGCCCCCCCCCCCCCCACTTCAAAATTGACTCCGCGGTCCCTGCCCTAATGGTACTGCCATTTATTCCTTCTTTTCAGTTTCGGAAATAAGACGAAGAGTGAAGGACAAGGACGACTGTATTAAAAGCTACCATCATGCTTTGTCACGGTTATGGGAAGCTGTGCGTATTCAGACCGACCAGGTATGGATAACTACAAGACAGAGACGGACAAGCTTATATACTGTTATTATTTCAGTGTAGTTTCGTTGTGGGGCTGCTACACAATATGCACCTAGCCGTAACGAAAGGTTCCCACATTGACGGGGCTTAAAATACCATTAGCTTTTTAACAATCTAAAGAAAATATGCTGATTCTTTAACTCTACAGATATTTTCTCTGTTATTTGTATGAATACCGGTAATTGTTTCTCTTACTTTTGTGATAGTTGTGTAAGCCCGTTTTCAAGCTAGTGAATAACAACTTTTGACTATGAATAAAATTGGCCCGGTCTTACGCCCTGTGGGCACACGAATTCATGAATTATACTTTTGAACTTGTTACACTGAAAACGCAATCTCAAAAGCTGCAGCCTGTTAACTATGGCTTTTACTCCACGGATATGGAATGAATTTTTGTGGTGCATACGCATGGTACTAGTCGTGCAGGTATCTTGATTCTCTTCGGTTTATTCTGAACACATTAATATCAAGCGAGTTCGATATAACAGAAGTACAAAGCAAAGAACTGAAGTTTTGCCGTGCCAGAGACACTGACTTTCTGTAGGATTTTGTAACAGCAACCACAATATTCATTGTTTAAATCGTGGTTTTCGACATGTATCGTTGAGAAAATAGATTGATTTTGAAGAAAATGGTATTTTAAAAGAAATCTGGGACTGAATCTATCTGTTGGTTCGGCAAGATTTAGGGAATAAATTGTTTGCTTATAACATCGAATCCACATTCAGAAGATCAAAAAACTTTCCGCAACAAAAATCCACCCCTCCCCCTACCCCCGCACAATCATTTTTAACCTTACAAAAAATTAAAAAGATGTCGCTTTTTCAAGTTTCGATAGGCAATTTACTTAAGATCTTTGTAAAAATATTACGAAAAGAAAGTTGGCCAACTCCGAGTGGACCGAGGAAACAAATAAGTCAAGAATGTCTGTTTGACCGCTGCAATAACCCGGGCACCTATAACTGACTAGTAAATTCATAAGATTGCCAGATCCGCTGCGCTATTAAGTAAGTAAGTAAGTAAGTAACACTTTATTGCTCCATAAAAGGAAATTGAAATACTCGCACATAAAAAGTAAAAATATAAAGACAATAGCAGCATGTACAATGAAAAAATTGAAAATTCAAACATTAAGACAAAAAATAAAAATGCTTAAACATTAAAACACTAGCAAAAACCACCATCAAGCGCCTTAAAATCAAGTGAAAGGACCTTGAATTGTAAGTTTATGCTTGACTCTTTCTTGTTTTTACCTTTAGGGTGTAGAAGAAAACCAACTTGGTGAGTTTTAGTATTTAACCATTTAGATGCATATGTTTAATTTACCATGACTCACGAAGATGACCGATCATCATGTTTGTGTTCGTGTGTGGTATACATGTGTCTTGTAAAGGGGGTATAACATACAACTGTATAACAATAGAAATATTCTTTTGAACTTTGGTCCGGATTATAAGGACCCAATTTTCCTTCTTAGTCCTATGGATTATAATTTACTCTCATGAAAACATTCTATCACTATGGCCTACTCTATAGTCCCGTAAGTCGAGATGCTTCCCTGGATTTTCAAATGCATATTCACAATCTGAATTTCTGAATATTGTGAAGAGCAATAATATGTAATGAAAGAAAAATAGAAAGAGAAAAATTTATGTAATATGTCAAATGATTTTGATAAGATAAAATTTATTCTGTCCATTTTATCATGGTGTGCAAATACGTGGACCGATGGGTGAGTTTCAGAACTCTGAACTAGAATCACTCATAAGATGGTCACGCAACCATATCGAAAATTTGGAGAAAACTCTTAACGTATTTAAACTTCTTAACATGAACGTTAAATGTACAGTGCAGCGTTATCACTCCTAAAATGAAGGCGAATGAAAGGATTTAATGTATACTAAAAGCACATAAATGGTGCAAACGCTTACTGAAGGAGACACTAACTAAAGCCACGGTCACACCAAGCAACGATTCCGAATCCTATACTGTAACGATTTTAGCATAGCAATAGTTACCATTTAATTGAACAGAGTGGTCGGTCACACCAAAGCACTTAAACGAAATCGAAAATCGTCCCGTTATCGTGCGAATTGTTTGAAGAGCGAAAAACACAAGGCAGAACGAAACGATAAAATTCTTTAAAACCAATGAGATGCTTTGTTTACATGTGACGTAGTAGCTCCGCTGGACAAACGACGAACAGCCGCCATTGTTGTACACCTATATTGTGCAAAACACTATATATACAGCATAGAAAAGGAACGCATGTTGTGTAAACTGTGTATGCCTAGGCCTGTTTGCGATATACTCTGATTTTGTAAAGGAAGAGCTCGATTCTGTAGGATAAACAACTGCATGGCTTCCCAATGTGAACGAAATGAAGGGCTCGGACGTAAAGGAAGTGGTAGCCTACATTTGTTTTACATGTTCTACTCGTGGTGATACTGTATAGCTTGCGTAGTTTGTTTGCAGGAACATATGGGCTAGGTTCTTGGCCTCAAGAGTTGGCTCTGTAGTTTTTAAATGGCGTCGAAAGTTACCCGTATCATATTTGACTTTATTTCTTCCTTGATAGAAGGCATTAGTGACTTTAAAAACTCTTATGAAAACTACAGGGATAATGTAAAATAGTCCTCGGGGTTTCATTATCCGTAGTTCTGGCCTACTATACTTAGTTTGCCTGGCTTCAGCTTCGCAAAAAATCAGCACGAATTTCGTTGTTGGTGTTACCACCTTACCGCCGGGCGATAATTCATTACAGTATAAGATTCAGGAATCGGTCCTTGGTGTGACCGGGCTTTACTTTCAACATTTGTTAAAACCAAACGCGACGAAGGATAAGCAACATGCGCAACTGATAAATCGTTCAGGCGTCAACCAATGTTTTCTCTGTCACATGCCGTTCTCACAGGGCTATCAACTCTCACGCATTCAGCGTGAGAGTCACGCATTTCGGCGCAATCTCACGCTCTCACGTTAAAGCATCAGTTTCTCACGCAAAGTCTCAATTTGGTATAAAAAATGCACTCATAACGCAAACGATGTGTTAGGTGTCGGTATAACGCCGGCCAGCTATCACGCTACCTGAGTTCCTTCTCCAACTGATCATAGTCAGTCTGCAGTAAGCTGGCAGAGTGCAGTACACAGTATAATTAATCTTGCCATCATCGAGCTAGCTCCTTTCAACCCAAACATAAACGATCATGTCTGAATCCACCGGATACATTTACATTCGGTTTTAGGCTGTCAGCAATACATACTGATAGGCAGTGGGGCTGGCACGGGGGGCATGGGGGCGTGCCCTCCATCGATTGTAGATTTTTTATTTGAAAATTTTGAAATGATCCCAAAAGGCGTGTAAGCTATAGATTTCTGTAGGGGGTAGAGTGAGGCGTGTTTTCGACCATGTGATGGATCTATTGTAATCATTTTCTATCACAATGGTTCTCATACTATCAAAATTATCGCGCGCTCCGCGTGCTTCAAACCTTACCTCAATAATATTGTTCTTGTTATCAATAAATCTCCCTGTAGTAACTCCCGGGGAAGCAAAGCAGCAAAAGTTGAAAGTTGTTTACGAATGCACTGGTAAGAGAAGAACTTTTTGATTGGCATATAGGTTTGTTGGGGAATTGGAATAGAGAGTGTCTCGATGCAGAGCCTGAATACAGGTTTTGCATGGAAATCTTATTTAATGAAAATTTCGACGCGCTTCGCACGCATTCGTCACGGTTTGCACTCCATCTCATGACCATTATTCAGGTTATAATACACGCAGCTGTTCTGATCACAACACTCCTTCGAAAACAGAGGTACATCTCCAACCTCTTTAGGGGCCTCGCATCAATATGGGATGTTGCAATCTAATCTGTAGCACATATCCTGTAGAAAGTACGTATTTGCCATTATACGTTTTTCAAAAAATTTACGGAGCGCTTCGGGTGCAGCCATTATCGGTATAGATGTTGATTGTTTATGAACTTACAACGAAAAGCATTCTGAAACGCGCTTGTTAGTAAATTATTATTGACTTGTTAGTCCTTCACCTCTTTTGCTATACCTATATCAGAAAGGTCTAAAATCACCTCCCTGCACCTATACTCTACCTCCCTCCCATCCCCATTGCTGGAAGCTGTTCGTCTGCGTTTTCGTTCAGACTTAGTAAAGATAGGATAGTTAAAGTGCTTGGCGTCATACTCTATGGTATCATTTGGATGTGAGGTAATGAGCATCATGTCAGTGCCCCAGTTTATATAATTAATTCAGAGCTTCCAGGAGGCCATACACCTCTGCCAGCCTTAGATACCTTTTATAATGCACATTGATGCAAAGGAAAAGTTTCGTAATAGTCCAAGAATGTTTCTGTGGACTCCACGCACGTATTTTTGCGTAAAAAAATTCCCCTAACAGGAGGCAGTAAAGTAGCCAAAGAGGTGGTTCAGGAATTTTGTTGACAATATACCCTTCACTAATACGAAATACACCCCTCTTTCACCTAACCAAAAATTAGAATTCACTAACTTATGGACATTTTTCAGCCATATGATCAGTTCCAAAAATATCTCAAAGATAGCACCATTTTGCATCTGAGCAAGCTTAAATTAACAAAATTTCTCACCTCCCCTTAGACCCCAGGACGGCTAATTTAATTAAGAAGTCACAAAGAAAGGATCCCCACTCTTGTATACGCAGGGGCATAAAAAGCTACAATTTACGCAGACTTAGGGGCACGGTAACTGAGGTGGGATTATGACGTCATCTTTGGTGCCCCCCAATCACCAAACTCTGGCGGCGCCACTACCGGTAGGTCTCAGAAATTCCAATTTTTCGTGGGCTTATTTATAGTGTGAACAAAATGTCCCCTTAAAAATTTCCAGGAACATGAAACATCTGAAAACTAGCAATTCTGAGCAGGCAGTAATGAGGCACAGGATAAGCCATTTCCTGCAATCTAGGGGTATTTTTGGCAAAAAGTCTCCCCGCGAACCGATGGTCGCCGCGCTCCGCGATAGAGTCTCCCAGCGAATCTCACTCTCACCAGTCACTAAAAGTTGACAGCCCTGTTCTCATTAACAAATATTGTCGAGCATATTGATTCGTAGGCCTACTCACTCACTGGGAAATGTCAATATATATATATAGATATATATATATATATATATATATATATATATATATATATATATATATATATATATATATATATATATATATATATATATATATATATATACAGATTTGCAATGCTGTAGACTCGTGGGATAATAGTGTTCAATTAGAATTACTAAGAGCAAATTATATATTTGTCACGGTATTACTAATATGTTACATTAACAGTCTGCTATACGTGTTTCACGTTGAAAGCGATTTTCAAGTATGACGCTTAAACACTTTTTTACACTCAGACGAGGTAGTACCGTCACGGTCAGGTGGGCAGGGCTGCAAGGCTTTGTGCCTACATTTAGACACTCATTCGGATCGGCTATTAAGTAGATTCGCTCTGTTGGTGCAGATAACAGCGACCTTCTCCTCCAGACACAGATTACAGCTGCCGCTGGGGGATTTAGTAGTGGGTGCTTTCTTTATCACTCTCCATTTGATGTCAAATTTACGGAAGCCGAGAACATCGCGGTGGTGTGAAATCTAACATGCCAGTTTTCCCACCCCTTTCTTCGGTAAACATGGGAAGGAGAAATCAAGATACGATTTCTCCTTACCATTGTCCACCGATAACGTGGAGTGGATAAAATAAAAGTGAGTGAGGGGGTACTTCAAGAAAGGATCATTACACAGTGTCTATTTTCGAACACCCTGTCCATAAATGGACGCGCCCGCACATGACACGGATTGGCGCTATATAACTTTGGTTATATTATTACCAACGTATTTGAGAGGCTTATTCAACTCAATAGTAATCGGATTAAAGAAATTATTGTTAGTGACAAAAATGCCGAAAGCACTGTGCTGCACTTCCTCACCTCTTCCACTACCAGAAACCAGACCAAAACTCCTCTTGATATCCTAAATTATAATGATTGGGACGAAGTAAGGACTCTGATAGAGGGAGGGGGAGGAGGGACCCATAGGTTAGGCCTAAGTACCCTCTGACTAGAGCCCTTGTGAATGTACCCGGGTAACTGGGGAACAGGGCGGCCAGAGGGAGTATTTCCACTTTTTTGTTAGGCCCTATTCTGGTGGGTTTTCCATCTGGTTCCAGTCGGAGTCCTTCCTTGGTACCCCATAGGTCATCCCCCTACTTGCTTTTCTCAGACGTACCTTTCCCTCCTGTTCTGGATTATGGGTTCTTTTACGTGTACTCTCTCAAATTCCAAGTAGTAATTGTCAGTGTCTCTTTTTTTGTTCAAATTCGTATAAAAAGGCCACAGAATTAACCCTATTTTTGCTGAAGGGGCTGCTTTCGCAGCCCGAACAGTTTTCACATCCCCTACACACACACACACCAACGTGAGATGATCCCATCGTGGTACGGAGAAATCGTCGACGAGCGAGCTAGCAATGTTACTTTAATTGAAAAGAGGATCGATGGAAATAGTCCATTTATGGACAGGGTGTTCGAAAATTGACACTGTGCAATGGTCCTTTCTTGAAGTACCCCCTCACTTACTTTTAATTTATCCACTCCACATTATCGGTGGAGAATGGTAAGGAGAAATCGCATCTTGATTTCTCCTTCCCATGTTTACCGAAGAAAGGGATGGGAAAACTACAATCTTGGACAAAACTCGTTGGGACACCCCCGCTCCCCTTCAAAAAGTTGACCATTTTCACGGCATATAGTCATTCTCTCTGAGCAACTTTGGAAGGGGGAGCGGGGGCTTCATGTAAACCTGGGAACGGAGATTCAAAAATATTATGACAAAGCGTCCCAACAGTTTTGTCCAAGATTGTCTGAGAAATTCGAGAAGTTAGAACTGCTCGCGGCCCACGGTAGAAATTTAAGTGTTTCTTTGCGTTGCGTTGATTCGCAAAAGGGTAGGTGTCTTATATTTAGGTATAAGAGAACAGTAACAGAGGAAAATCAGCATATTCTGAGTCCATATTGAAGTTCTTGTTTATATAATACTATTGAAGCAAGTACGTGTTGTATCCTGCCTTTTACTTTATATTAAAGTAATTTACCAGAAATAAGTTAAAAGTACTTGAATGTATATTCATTTCACCTTTATAACGTAGTAACTTTCATTTGAGTAGCTGAAACTATACAGAAGATATGCCATACATGCTAATTTGACCAAACCGGGGGTGAAGGCTAAGTTAACCAAACGGTCTACCATTTGTTTTGAGTGCAAATTTGAAAGCAAAATTTAAAGAAATTGAGTCGGCTAAAAGAAGGCATAATAGATACGTCATCAGCTTCATGTAACATGAAAATGTGTTGTCATAGGCATCAAATTCGCTTCAAAATATGTCTAAAACCAGCCCTAATTAACGATCTACCATCGTTATAATAAAAAGCTTGGCTTGCAGTTCTGCTTTTAACATTTCATGGTAGATCGTGGCGCTCTTTCAGTTAAAATCTTGCCTTCTTACCACTAGTTTGCAATAGCAGTGAGACTCTTTGATATATCCATGAAAGATATTGTTTTGTTTTCCGTCTTACAATTTAAGAAGAATTGTCATCCTCTTTTTTATGTGCTAAAAAATGCAACGCATATGGCTGCCATAGACATCGTTACGGAACGTAAACATTTCTGCCTGGCATTCCCTGCGAATACCTGAAACAGTTTATCCATTATGATCTCGCCAACCAACAATAAATCAGTATAAACAAATAAAAAAAAACAACACATTAAAACATTTTTAAATTATACTTTCATTTGGCTAAAATCTTCAGGCCTATAAGCCTCCTAAAAAGTGTAATGAATACAGCTGCTCGGAAAATTACCCATTTTTCTATTGAATTTGTTCTCGTAAATCGCTCACTTAAAACTCAGACAATCTTGGACAAAACTCGTTGGGACACCCCCGCTCCCCTTCAAAAAGTTGACCATTTTCACGGCATATAGTCATTCTCTCTGAGCAACTTTGGAAGGGGGAGCGGGGGCTTCATGTAAACCTGGGAACGGAGATTCAAAAATATTATGACAAAGCGTCCCAACAGTTTTGTCCAAGATTGTAGCATGTCCGATTTCACACCACCGGGATGTTCTCGGCTTCCGTACAAATTCGTGTTATTCCGTTTGAGCGTCCATACATATTTAGACAATTCAGATTCTCTCTCGTAATTCGGATGGCTAAACGATTTCTTGTGGTTATTAAAGCGGGTCTTGAACTGGTTCCTGGTGAGGCCGATGTGCGTTTTGGATGAGTGGTTAGTAGTGACGTCACTGCATACACAATACTGGATTGGAGCATGCACCTGATAGAGGACATGCGCTTTTCGTACGACAATTGCACGTGGGCTCCTTGTTGGCGCTGGCGGTTTTTTCTGGCTTGAGGATCCAGCTGTTGTGCTTGCTGATGACACATTTCATGTTGGGCATACAACTGTAACTAACCTTTACCGAATTCTTGTTAAAAATCTTATGGAGAACGTGATGTTGGGGGAAATGTTTGTTGATCAATTTGAGAAAAGCGGCGGCAACGTTGGTTTGTACATTCCTGCTAAACGGGGAGTTAAACCATATTATTTTTCGTTTCCTATTTCTGCTTTTTCTTTGGGTGGGTGCGTGGTTGTTGTTATAAGTCAGATTGGATTCAAAGCCACTTGCATGGAGGGATTCTTCATATGCCTGCTTAGTATTATCGAATGCCTCTTGGGTGCACAACCGCTGGGAGATTCTCGTGTTAACGCTTATTGGAACCTGTTATACACACACACACACATATATATATATATATATATATACATATGTACACATATATATACACATATATACATACCATATATATATATATATATATATACATATGTACACATATATATACACATATATACATACCATATATATATATATATATATATATATATCGAAGGGTTGGTAACTGATTCGATCATGAATGAAATTCAACCCAAGTACTGGCATAGATATGCCAGTACTTGGGTTGAATTTCATTCATGATCGAATCAGTTACTAACCCTTCGACCTACATTTACAGTCGATCTTACCACGTTCGACCTATATATATATATATATATATATATATATATATATATATATATATATATATATATATATATATATATATATATATCGAAGGGTTGGTAACTGATTCGATCATGAATGAAATTCAACCCAAGTACTGGCATAGATATGCCGGTACTTGGACTGATTTTCACTCATGATCGAATCAGTTACTAACCCTTCGACCTACATTTACAGTCGATCTTATCACGCATATATAAATATATATATATATATATATATATATATATATATATATATATATATATATATATATATTAGGTCGAAATATGGTAGATCGAACTATAAGTATATATATATATACAAATATATACGTATATATTGAAATAGATTGGTATATATATATATATATATATATATATATATATATATATATATATATGATGGCACAACCTAACAAGGTCACTCTAAGAAAGTTTTCTTTTTTAAAAAACAAGACAAAAGAATGTGAATCTGTTTGTACCTGAAAAAGTTTTGGCGGACTTGACCATATTTGAGAGCTATAAATCTTTACCACAGATTTTTCCTTTCAAGAGATATTATTACGACAAGTTCAGCGTTTCCAGTTCAAGCCTAAAATCAGAAGTAACCTAATAACTCCAGCGGGCGCTGTTTACAATTTTTGTACAGAGCTCTATGTACAGGTTCAGTGTAGGCAGTTTGTGCGTTCAATTTGAGCCTATCTTAGCGTGCAAGTGCTTGAAAAACAGGTTCACGCGCATTAGCAAGGGAGTTTTCTATGCGCGTGCTGCATCAATAATTGACGCACTGATTGTGACAGCAGTTTTGACGCGCTTTGTTGACTGTATCGATGCACGACATTCGAAAGTGGCCTTATTAGGTCATGTCACTATATATATATATATATATATATATATATATATATATATATTATATTATATTATATAAGGTCAAAGTACTGCGTAGCACTAATGAAGTATGTAGGTCAGAAAAAGAAGTAATTAGTTCTTCATAAGTTTCCAAGGGTTGCGAATTCAAGGGGCCATAAGTTTAAATCAGAAACAGGGTTTGGTGTAATTTTTCGGTTAGGAGAAACCGAAGATGGTTATAAATGAGTGGGATTGTCTGTCTGAGTCTGCTTTAGCACAGAGTTTTTTATTGGTTCAGGAGGGGGAGGGAATTGCGGTTCATTTTATATTTTTTATCCTTTTTGATCCCTTTTCTTACTTGTATAAACAAACAATCCCCCTATCCCCCAATGGTATGGTGAAGTCTTTATCAAATATAACGTTTTGACAAATAAGGGCGTGTCAAATAAACTGTACAAGTTCCATATTCTGTTTATAGCATCGACGAAAGTACAGTACTTCTACAGGACTAAAAGCTCTCAATTAGCAGCAAGGAGTGAAAGAAGAACGTACTAAATAAGTGCATACATTACACAAGAATCTTGAACAAGAGTAATTCCGTCATGGCGATGACACTACGGGATGTCCTTCTATTGTAGATAGCATTATAATAACCGATCTCTAACCTAAACAACATGAGTGTTAACATTGTACACTTTCCACATGTATTCAATGTGGATTTAATTTTGACATAGTAAACTGTTAAAGCTACAAAGCAAAGGAGGGTTTCTCTGGGTATGTGTTCTATTCCACAGACCTTCTATTTGGTGAAACCTTCTAAAATATGCCAATGTACTTCCATTTTGTCATTTTTTACTCCCTTTTTATAGAACTGTCCAAACAAATAGAAGAAGTAAACTTTCAGAGGGATAATAAAAAGGTAAGTTTAAATCGTGGTAGCTATTGAATATGGCTCATTATGGGTTTTAACCGTTCGGTCATCTGGTTTACACCTAATGTCGTATTTTATGTAGACTGGAAGTAGACAGAGCGTTAATGTTTCGCTGATTTTGCAACAGTCTTGGTGTGATTTACCTTGATGTACTTTATTTGTATCCCTTGCGTCCCTTGTCGACATGATTCCCGGCCGTTCTTCCTGAAAAGATCTTAATTTTTTCGTCTGTCTGCAGATGGCAGAAATGGTTTTCTTTTCTCATTCTGATATGAACAATTCTTAAATGTGTTTTTAAAAGAGGTCTTCAAAACTTTGTTTCATTTGTTGTGAAAGAAAACCAAAGCTTTTTAAGACATTGCCCCTATAACACCGATGACAGAAATTTCATTTAATCCTTTTCATTAAATTAATATCGTTCAATTGGTGAAAGTACCTTGATGATGTCAAAATTTTTCCTTTGTCTATAGTCCGTAATAGCCCCGTGGTCTAGTCAACGGGACTGTAGGATGTGTAACTTCGTTAATGGTCAAAGATGTAATCAGCAAGTAATATCTTAGAAAGGAAAAGAATGACATCAAACTAGTTAAGAATATTTTCGCATAACCCAAAGCAATTTCATCATTTGAGTTGCTACTTGAGGTGTTATGCTTTATCAATGACTCTGTATTATTCGCACTTTCCAGTGGGAAGCACATTCCTGCGATTTGTTAATTTGATGGTGTGTACAAAGGTACCAAAAAAAAAATCCATGCATTGTATGTGTGTTTGTATTGAAGGTTTCTAACGTATGAATATATTTTGACCTGTACATTCTCAATTCTTAATCACTTCCAATTAATATTTAATAAAATTTCTAACGGACCCTCGTTTCATAAATCAGTCAACTTCTATGGCAAAAAAAAATTCATAATTGTAACTGCAGTTGCCTTCAGTTTGTAACGGGGCATTTATTTATATCACACACAATTTCTGTTTGGTCTTCCATGGCAGGATGCTTTTGACGGTGTGACTGATGCTTTTAACAAATTCAAAGAAAAGGCTCAGGAAGAATATAATGTAAGTGTTCGATATTAAGCTGTATTTCCTAGTCAGGGGTGCAAATCCCAGGATGTTAAATAAAACTAGTTCTCCCCTAATTCATAAAAATAGAAAAATCACAGTACAGTACAGTATGTAACACATTGGATAGCTACTGCAATGTAAAATGGGGTAACATAATGCACAAAATGTGATTTTTCGGGATGGTTTAAAATTCATTTTACCTAGAAACTCAAAACTATAGTTCAAGCCTTCTTGACATTTTTCAATAACTACTGATTTAAACGAAATAACGAGACATACAAAACATGATGCACACTCTTATCGTGATGCTTAAGTCATGACAAATGCCGAAAACTTGGACCGTCGACCAATAATCCAGGATTATTAAATTTATTTGGTATATCAATAGACAGTCATGGATTATCTACTAAATAACGTGTACTTTATTCGATAAGCTTCGATTTTCAACCGATTATCGGTCGATAATCAAAAATTGTTACACTAATATCCAAGAATATCGGTCGATAATCTATGATCATCACACACTAAACCAAGATTAAAGGTTGATAATCTGTGATTTTGTATTTATTGGACATTCGGCTCGCCAAAACGTATCTTTTATCAGTCCAATCTAACATCCAACCCAGAAGTACTTCTGTACTAGAACTCCTTTCTACATTCAGGTTCCTTTGTCTCTTCTTACAGGATATGCTGTTATGTCCGTTGCTGTGGGCTAAACGGCCTCCGCCTGATTATTGCTCTACACCCCTTTCTTTTAAAGATTTCATGATCAAGCCCATTGGGGGTGCAAAACCCGTTAAGTTTGAGAAGGGGTCAAAAAGTTACCTTGCGAGGTTTTTTCCAGAGGACACAACGTACCGCGTACCGTTTGGGAAGAAAAATAAAGAGAAACAGGGTGGAAAGAGAAAGAAAGAAAAACAGGATGGAAAGAAGAAGCAAGAAAAACAGGATGTTAAGAATGATCCCGATAATCGACAGTTGTGTCACATTCCAGATGAAAACCTGGCACTGGACAAGCAAAAATACAAAGCAGAATTGAGCGACCGGAAAGGACGAAAAGCAAACGAAAAGGTGGCCTCTTGCTTAGAAAAATGGGGCTTACAAAATAGGAAGAGCATGATGATTCTCACTGATCTGAAAGTTCCAGATCAAAATCTTAACTGTCCGAAAGATATTGTAAGTACGAACGGCGACTTTGACGTTCTTGTTCTGTGTAAAGAGTTTATCCTACTCTGTCAGGTAAAAGGTGTTGACCAAGATAGCGCCAATGGGACCAAAAAGAATAAGTTGCGCGAATCTTGGGAACAAAGCATTAGAGACATTCAACGTTTTGGAGAGATAACCCGAGATATTTCCTTTGTCTCGAAGGTACCAATTTACACTGCCATTGCCGTTCCAAACTTGTCTAAGTCTTCACTAGAAGAGCTCGGTGTGTGCCGCTACCATAGTCAGTTCACGCTAACCGAGACCGAAATGGCAAGCTTTTGCAAATTTGAAGTGTGGATGTCGCAAATTTTAAGTCTACCTCAAAATAAACGTGACGTCACTGCGTCATATTCTCGCGAAGAATACGATGCGATTCGGGCTCGCTTCGTCGGCATTATGTGCAAGGTACGAATAAACTCGGAGCAAAGCATCGTCTGTGACACTGACAGATTAATAAATCCCGTCAAATACACACGCGGTCAGAAACTCCATCTTATCATGACTCCTGAGCAGAAAGATGTTGTTGAAGATGAAAGTAGACTAAAAATTATACAAGGTAATTTCGGAACAGGGAAAAGTCTTGTGCTGATTGCTAAAGTACAGAAACTACAACAGAATCCAGAAAAACTTTGCTGTCCCTTGCTGATATCGTGTGCTGATATAGGAAGTGATGGGAACTGCTACCACAGGACAAAATTTCAAGCAACCAAACACCTAAGGTATCTCACTGATATGTCGGAGGACAAGAGTGATACAAGGATTTGCAGTATGAGCGACTTGATAAAGGACTACTTCGTTGATCAAGGTGGAAACCTTGACAATCTTGGAATTAGAACGGAAGTGACGTCAGAGTTTTTCCTCAAAATTATTAAATGGAAAAGGGAGAAGATTTCCTTAGAAAATGTCAAAACTTCCGTAGTTCACTTCTTCCTTGATGAAATTCCCGCCTATTTCTTTGATAAATGCGAAGATGCTCTTCGTCAATTTCCAAGTGAATTTCCGTTGAGCTATTTATGGATCGTTGTGGCAGTACACTCCTCCAAGCCAACGCAGAAAATCCATGCTGATTACGCAATATCTATAGAAAATTTATGTGAGGAAGCCGGATTCACTTATGTACACCTCGGGACAAACATGCGCCTTCCAGAAAACGTATTCAGTCTCGTGGAATTTATTCAAAACTACGAGTATGATGGTGTTATTGAGAACGTTCCCTCCTTCAAGAGTGGACATGACATACTGGGTCCAAAACCTCTCTTCTTTGAAGTGCCTGATTGCTCTTGTAAATGGTCAAAGAACGGCGCAGACGCACCATTGACGTGCAATTGTAGTGAACGTCGGCTTCGGTGTACACTCGAGCAAGTGATGAAAAAATGTCATATAGGCCTGGATGACAAAACAGATGACAAAACAAACAAAACAGATGACAAAACGACTCCTCAAAAACGTTCTAACTTCAAGATCTTGATCGGACTGTTACTTGGGTCTAGTTTGACAAAGGCACTTTGTGCTCTTCTCAAGCAAGCTTGTGCAACTTTACGTATCAAACTTAATTTCAACTTAGTGGTCACTTTGGACGAGATTTCTGATGACGTCACCAGTGATATCACAGACACTTCGAAGAAGATCGAAATAGACGTACTTGACCAGTACACCTACGTCGGTTGCGAAGATGCCGTTATCATAGGCCTTGATCCGTATGGCCTGTTGCAGTGCGGTAAGGGAAACCATTGGACTCACTCTTTGACGCTTTTCACAAGAACAACAGCTCTCTACATCCACGTTCTTTGGTCCCCGAGAGAAGCCAAGTCGATGTGGCATGGGGATTTGGATTCACATGACAAGCTCACTCGGGAAAGGATGAGTCTTGGCCACCTGACAGAGGAACTACAAATTGCAAGGTTTTCATTTACCGGACAAGGCCGTAAAAGCACTGGTGATCTACTCGAAAAGTTACTACAAACACAATGTGTCATCAGAATCCCCGTGGAAAAAAAAGAGCACCAGAAGGTACAGGAATCTCCCGTATTTACAACTGAAAACGAACAATTGACAGGAAAATCTTGACTGAATGAAGAGATATTTCATTGGTCTTCTTATTAGAGAATCCACTTTTTTTTGTCATTAGTTTTCACCTTGTTAACTTTCAGCGGGTAACCTAGTACTAGTATGTTTTCAATAGCTGCGATGATTTACAGTACATTGAAGTTTCGTTCCATTTATCACTTCACGTGTACGTACATAAGTACAAACATGACAAGAACGGTAATGGAAGCAAATGTGCATGAGGTGAAAGGAAGTACAATAAACAGAAAAACAATCCCGGTTTCAAAGTATACACTTCCGAGTCTACAATAGACCTTATGCATATGATGTCAGGGCAGAAAGTGCTCCTTTATATCCTTCATATCCTTCGTATCATTGCAAGTTACACCAACAAAGCAGGCAGCTGATTTGTGCACCGGGGGATACGCTCGTGTCCACTACACGCGCGTGCGGAATCTACGCCTGAGTGAACGTGTGCTTCATTGTTTCCCTCCAAAATGACATCAGTGTGATGTCAATGCATGATGTCTATACAAAAAGCATAAATTGCACAACTACAAAGACTGACAGAGGGGGAACAGGCCAACCTTTACCACGGAGTAGGCTCTAGAACTCCCTTGTAAAATTTATTGCAAAGGTAGAAAAATTGAGTCGACAAAATGCAAAGTGGTTTTTGTTTTTTCCTCAGGTTAATAGTTTATATATTAATGTTTAGGCTAACCTTAAGATGGGTGCAAGTTAGATGCTTGCCTACTTTGGCTTGGTTTAATGTCTTTCTCGCGAGAGTTCTACTTTTCGCTGTAATTTTTTTAAACGATCCTCACATTACTGTTCCAAAGTTTCAACTTACTGTTTTGTAGGTGATACGTATACTTTGTTATTTGATAAAACACGCATTAAATCAATCAGTTCTGAGTTAAAAGTTACAGTACTATTTTTCAACAAAATGAAGGTTAATATCGAATAAGCTTTCGCTTAGCTTACATTAAATGGCGCTTAGATGTATCAAGAATATTGCCAACAGTGTATAATGAAACATGTTTAGAGTTTAGAGAAAAGGTGAGTATTGCACATAAATTTGTTGTCTTTTAGCATTGACCATTCCGTACCATATAGGTAGATTTCCGCCAGGGCAGGGAACCTCAAGGACTTTCATAAAATATTTATTTTAACTAATTTATATCACGTGCAAGTTTTCAAGAATTTATCTCATTAAAGAATGGTGTAATGGGTGAAGCAATTTTTCAACAACTTGAGCATTTCTTGGTATTTTATATTTTCTTAAGTAACGTCCTCCTACTGCAACTGTATTCGAAGTTAATTTTCATTTCTTTATTCTAGAATTCCATACGTCATGAAAAGAGTCTGGACTTGTTACATAACTTTTTGAAAGCCTCCGAAAACGTTGTAAAAGATAATACTTTATTTGTGACTAATTGGAGACCAAAACGTAGGTCTACCTCTTAGAAGCTCTACGCAACTTTTAAAGAAATCGATGCTCTTTTGTATTCCGTAATGACGTTATTTTAGTTATGACATTTTACTACAAGACCCTCAGAGATAAATTTTGAGTCATCTGCTAATAAGCTACTGTACAATGTTGAATATGTCTTCATCTTCAAGTTAGGTAAATTCAAAGCTTTCTCCCTCCGGCATTCAGCCGTAGGCAATTTGAGAGACCAGAACGTCATTTTTGTGATTCCTTGCGAAAGGAAATAGGCCTGGTATATGTCAATTTCTTTCACTCTGTGCGGTGCCGGACGTTGCGGCGGCGGGGGGGGGGGAGTGGTGTCAGTGCCGGGCGGTGCTTGACGTCGGCAGGATGTAAGACCTTGACATGTTTATGAATTATACAGGAGATGAACTAAACTTAACCCTCGATGGTAACCTCAGATAAAGTTTGAAAAACTATATTTTTTTTTTCTTAATATGACATTATATATATATATATATATATATATATATATATATATATATATATATATATATATATATATATATATATATATGTGTGTGTGTGTGTAAAAAAGAAGTAGTAAATAGTGCTAAAAATTTGTGAAAAATTCCACGACGCTTCAGGTTTAAACCCTTCATCAGGTGGCAAAAGTGCAACTGATCGTTGACACGGCCAAACATACAATTTAAAAAATACACAAAAAATTGGGCACGGTTAAACCGGCTAGGAAAACAGACAGTGTTAAGTGGTAACCACAAGTCAAAACAGTGCAGGAATTGCTACGTTATAACAGTTCAAGTCTAACGTTCAGACCATGTGGGGACAGGTTCCAAGTTTCATGATTAGGCGGTTTTCGGCAGCTAGGCGGTCATGATCGGAATCTCGACACGAGATGGCCGCCAAAACCACCAGTCACGGATCGAGCATGTTGACGGGGGATTGAAGTGTGTGGCTACAGGGAACCCTGGGAGGTTCTGTTTGATTGACCTCAGGTGCTCAGTGACTCGGTCAGCAAGACGACGTTTTGTTTCTCCCACGTACAGTATATTACAGCGTCATATGAGTGTGAGTGTGTGTGGGAGAGTGTGTGTGTGTGTGTTAACGGAGATGCTGTATAACAACAGTGCTACAGGAATGAATGGCTGGATCTCGAAAGAGATACGTGACATCAGTAAAAGCTTGAAATTTGGTAAATAAAACAGCCATAAAAGGCTTTTGCAAATATATATATATATATATATATATATATATATATATATATATATATATATATATATATATTAAACGTAGAATCGTTAATAAATTATTGTATTCCTCTTGTCAACAATGACATGTTTCTTGTTTCTTTTCTTGTTTGTTCTACATATATATTCATTTGCATATAAATATGCATATGTATATATATATATATATATATACACACTAAGTATTGAAAGTTTCCACCATTCCCATCTTGAAATATCGTGTTTAAAAGGTTCCAGTTTTTGACCTCTAGTGACTTCAAATGGCCTTTGACTTTCACCAAAAACAATAGCAACTTTTCTCTCCATACGAAAAATTTATGAAAAGCACCCATAATTACTTTCTTGAGATATCGTGCTTACAAGCAGTTTTACGAGGTTTTCGTAGTTTCACCTCTGGTGACTTCAGATGAACTTTGACCTCCACTAAAACTATGCGTTTCTTTTCCTTTATATGACAGATTCATTCACTAAATTAAAAGCAACCATGATTCCTGTCTTGAAAGATCGAGTTTACAGTGTTTTCTTTTTACCGTTATAGACCTCAAATGACCTTTGACCTTCCCAAGGCAATAGGAACATTCCTCATAGTACCAAAAATGTATACACCAACTAGCCTATGAAAGTACACATCATTGCAATTTTGAGATAAGAGTCACAAACACACACAAAAATACGCTTACACAGATACGCACTTACACTCGCGGCGTGATTACATAGGCTTCTGCCTTCTGCAAGAAATCAAAAAGTACTAGTCAACTGTGAAGAATATACCAGTGGCGTGTTGGGGGGGGGGGGCAGGGAGCCCCACTCCGTGGTTAGTCGGTGGAAAATCACCCAGTCGGTGGATATAAAGCACAAGGAAAGAGAAAGGGGTTGAAGAGACAGAAATGCATGACTGAAGAGACAGGAGGAGCACCCAAAAGTTAACATTATCCAAGCGAGTCATATCATTTTGTCGTTAACTCCGAACTTTTCCGTACAGCACTGAGAGTGAACTTCCTCGTCACTGCCTGAAAATATTTAGTCAGCAACGATGTCCGGCCTGTGACCCAAGTGCTATAGATTTTCTTTCGAGCTTCACGCGGGTTTCGGTAACCAGTATTAGCAGTCAGGGTAGGTAGGACACAGGATGAAACAAAGCCTAATTGGGGTGAAAAATAATGTCAAGATGGTGGAGAGTGAGATACCATGTATTACCGGAGTGTTTAGGATGTCAAATATTTTCCATACGAGCGTTCTGTGTATGAAAGTCTTCTCAGAAAATTCAGTCTTCCTTCTTTGTCCCTGACTTTGCCAGCGGTCTTTAATTTGCGCCTAACCTTGAGTCTGTATAGCCCTAATTCCACGTATCGGAGTAAACAATTTTACGAAAAGCAACAGGTACAGATCTTATTACAGAGGGAGTAAAATAAATTCTCTGAACACACTCTGCAGAGTCTAGGTAGACGCACAGTTGTAATAGCAATTTTGTGTTTTAGAAATTTAGAAGGCAATTCCCTGCAATCTTGGAATTTGAGGATGCCAAATTTTCCCCCGGTAGTTGGTGGTGACAGCCTTGTAGGCAGTAGGCTGCACAGATAAAGAATGTCACTATCACAACTGTAGTGATAAGTTCGTCTTAGTGGCTTAGAATGCAGTTTCGTACAATCTGGTGCGCTCGGGATGCCGAATATTCTCTCATACTGGCGACCCACACATGATACCAGACACATTCTAGTCAGATGTGTTGTAGAGTGGGGTCACTCTCCTGCAGTCTGGGGCATTTCGGATGCCAAATTTTGTGACTTCAGTCCTAACGTCGGCTGGGGTGAGATAGGCTTTGGTCTCGTACAGCCACCAGGGTTGTTGACTTGGACTTGCTGACTTGGAATCGACTAACTAGAGCCACTCTTTTCGTGACTTGTGACTCGACTTGCGGTTTTCGTATTGACCTGTGACTTGCCTTGGACTTGCATTGATTTACTTGTGACTTGACTTGGACTTGGAATAAATGACTTGTCACCAACGCAAGTCAGAGGCATTATTTAGATGGGCAATTTTGATTCAACTAACTCGCTCCCGATCCCCATATTTTTGACTGAATCTGTGTTCCTTTACTCATGTCTGCGACTTTGTGTGTTGCGACTTGTGATGTGTACAAGTTTCAGAGTGCTGTTGTTGTGTGGATTCTTCTGTATGTAGGCTATTCAGGAAGCCAGATATGGACATGGTGCTGACTGCTCAGTAAACATTATTGTGTGACCGTATATGGACATCGGCAAGAGGATTAGGAGGCAGGTGTGTACTGTATCCTACCCTGTCACAGTTACCATCCGGTGATGATGATCTATGCTGTGCTGAAACATAACCAGAGAACTCAATTATTCTGGAACTCTTGCATGTATGGTACTATATGCCTAATGGTGACTCGTGAGTAAGGTCTCACTGTTACGGTGTCGTGTTACTGGTACAACAAAGTGGTCATGGTTACCACTACAACACGGACGCTTCGATGGGATGTAGCCATGCAAGTAATAAGTCCGCCAAGTTGTGTCAACCTGTTGAAATGAAGACAAATTGACCGTTTTGCTGATTTGTGATTTTCCAAGATCCCCAAAAATCTGAAATCAAATCCCCCCCCCCCGATTCTGAGATCTAGCGCAAACACTGCAACTTGAACACCATAACTGATCGTAATGTAGATGGTTGGGTTGGTTAATTTGGGTTTCGAGTTTAGGTTTCAGTGCGATGTATCCTTCCCATGATTGACACAGCGTGCTCTAATTCACATATTTCAGTTTCGTCATCGATTGCAGTATTATGTAACGGGTGCCCAAACTTTTTGCTTGTTTTGGAATGGAATATGACAACAAAGTAGATAATAGTCCTCGAACAGTCCATTCAGTGAGATCCTGCTAGCAATGGCGTAGACAGGGGGAACAAGGGGGTCATGGCCCCAAACAATAAATTACGACAGTAAAAAAGTACGTACGTCGGCCTGGCCTAGGCTGACCTTTAATTACTTGGAGTTGCCAATATTGACTTGTGACTTGACTCGGACTTGCAAAAATTGACTTGTCACCATCCCTGACAGCCACTTCTATAGGAATCACACATATGACCAATTCCTGAACCCGCCAACATATAAGGATTATGGTCGGTCTGTTCGCTGTAAGGAACAATTTCAAAATGTGTCTCATTTGTGTAGTTAATGACCCGCTTGATGAGGTGCAACCAAATTGATCTGTAGAGTACCTTCTCCTCCATAGACTCTTTTCCAAATAGCATTTACAAAGGATTGTGGGATAGAATTTGGTATGCGTCGTTATTGGCCATAGCAAAATCCCATTGCCACAATCGACACATTCCAAAACTCTATCCCACAATCCTTTGTAATTGCTATTTGGAAAAGGGTGTATTGGTAGGATTTTTTTTAATTCACTGCGCTGCGTCAGTGCCTCTTGCAGTCGTGAACCGGGCCCTGACTCCGCTTTAACCCTCACACTATGGATTTCCTTGGCAATTAATTAGGTTAATGCACCCTAAATAGCCCCTTCTGCCAAGGAATGTAGCGTGTTGAAAGTAATAAACGTATTAATTACCCTACCCGTTATATTCACTTATGACTAAAGACTAGCTCCTTAATGAGGCAAAATAAAATATATCAAGAGTTAAAAGCAGGTGAAAGAGCAAAACAAAAATGTTCTTTAAAGACATGTTGAAACGAACGTTTATGGTTAAGCTAAAGTTCATAAAGAAAACATTCCACTGCGACCAGTTGTCTCCATAATAGGAACTGCTGAGTACAACCTTTCAAAATATTTGGTTAAGATCATTAACAAGTGTATGCCTTACTAATTACCAAAGGGGTAGATCCCGGGGGGATGGGGGATATATCCCCCCAACATTTGACTAGGGGGGATGGCCCATGTAATCATCCCCCCCAATGTTACAGTCTACAGATACGTGTATGCTGAAAAGTACATTTTATTTTTCATTTTTGTAAGAAATTTTTGAATCTCTGCTTCATTTTCTGTCACAAATGTTTCTCAAACTATCAGAATTTAAGCAATTCTTTCATAAACTATCAAAATTTTCGCGCGCTCCGCGCGCTCCAAACCTTACGTCAGTGTTAGTCTTATTATCAATATCTTCCGATAGCAACTTTCGGAGATGCACAGCAGCAAAAAGTTGAAAGTTTATGAAATAACAGGTAAAAGACTGTCTCATGGCAGTGGCATGTAAGTTTGTTGGGCAATTGAAAGTGTCTCGATGCAGAGCCCGAGTGCAGGTTTTGTCATCGAAATCTTATTTACTGAAAAATTTCAGCGCGCTTCTCACGCATTCGTCACGCTTTTCACTCCATGCCATGACCATTATTATGGTAATAACTTCTGATCACAACATTTTCCGAAGAACAGAGATAAATCTCCAGACATCTGTGGGTACCTCGCATCAATATGGGATCTTTCAATCTAATATGTAGCATGATGCGGAAGGTTGAAAGTACGTATCTGCCGTTTTACATTTTTCAAGCGCAGTCATTATCGGTATACATGGTGATTGGAGTAATACATTTACGCGCTTAGCATTCACCCCTTTTGCTACACCTATCAGGGAGGCCCAGTATCACCTCCCTGCACCTTTACTCTCCCTCATGTCATTCCCCATTGCTGGAAGCTGTTCTTCCTGATTTTTGTTCAAAATTAGTAAAAATACCATAGTTGTAAAGTGCTCGGCGTCATACTCTACATTATCATGTGGATGTCAGGTAGTACGCATTATGTCATTGTCCCCATTTAATATGATTAATGCAGAGCTTCCAGAAGGTCCTATACAGGTACGTGCTAGCCTTAGATGCCCTCTCATAATGCACAATGAACAGATGAAGGAAAGGAAACATTTCTTAATAGTCCAAGAATGTTTCTGTGGACTTCACACGCACGTATTTCGTGTAAAAACTTTCCCGAAATAGAAAGCAGTAAAAATGGAGGAGGCATCAAAGGGTTTGTTGACAACGTATCTTTCTCTTAATAGACAATATATTCTCCTCTTTGACCTTACTAAAAATTAGCATTCACTAAATTATGGACATTTTCCAGCCATATATGATCAGTTCCAAAAACATCCCAAAGATAGCACCATTTTTTTGCGTCTAAAAGACCTTAAATTAACAAAAAAATTTTAAAGGGGAGGGGGACCCCTTCCCCAGGAGGGGGACCCCTTCCCCAGGACGGCATCTTTATGTAGTGACAACCGAAAGATCAAAACCTCTGTATACAAATGCCGGGACGCATCATAAATAAAGGTGCAATTTACGTAGACTTGGGGGAACTGAGGTATTATTACGTCATCATCTATTGTGCCCCCAATAACAAAAATCCTGGCGGCGCCACTGATCTCAAGCAAACTTGCAGGTCTTGTAATGATCTTTGAATTCAATATCCAGTTGTCTGAGATGACCCTATAAGTTGATCCCTGCCATTTTAAGCTTAGCAGGACATTGTTGCTCTTGTACAATTTCAATCCAGTGCAGCTTATCAATGAGTTTTGTGCTCAAAATAGCATTTCCTAAATGTATAAATATACCAGTACCCAAGAACATTACCTCTGAAATTTACCTCTTAAAACAGTCTTCCTGGCACTTCTGAGACATTAAAACCCAGGAGCTTCCGGGGGCTTCGCCCCATGGACCCCCACCGGGGCTTTGCCCCTGGACCCCACCAGGAGCCCTAAGGCGGGCCCCTGGACCCCACCCGTGATGGGCTTCGCGCTTCGCGCTCGCCGTGCACGCTCCGCGTGCACATTTTCTAGATTTGCGATAATCCACCCCATCCCCCCAAAGTTGAGAAGAAATCTACCCCCCTGCTAATTACATGCGTATTCAACCTCTTCATTTATTAAACAAGTTAGAATTTTCAGTTCAATCGTTCACATACTCTTGTAAGCTATGATATATCGATGTGGTATTCATTATTTACAAACATTTCACTTGATCAAACAATTACTATAGTGAGTGATTATGAGTATGAGCAAAGTTCAAGACCAGAGTATCACAAGAAACGTTTAAGAAATTACTACAAACTGCTACTGGGGGCTATTTCCTTTACCAAGGGAAATTGTACTGCCAAACTGATGGGGTAACTATGGGGAATCCTCTTGGACCAACCCCGAGCAAATTTCTTCTTGGCACACTTTGAAAACAGGTTCATGTCTGAAGATTTTGAATTCAAGCCTCTTCTGTATTCAGGAAATGTAGATGACATTTTTGTGTGTTTGAGTCTTCACAATATTTTCAGATTTCTTAGATTTCCTCAACAATATTCATCCTAATCTGAATTTCACTTTTGAAATTGGACCTAGAAGCTCACTTTTATAGACACTGTAATTTAACTATCTTGTGCTGGCAACATGTATAGTTCTAAAGTGTATAGGAAGCCTACAAACGCCAATGTTGTTCTTAATTTCCATGCTTTCTTTCCCCAGAAGTGGAAATTTGATCTGATTATTTGTCTTTTGAATCGTGCTTTTACTGTGTGTCAGTGGCGTAGCTTTTTTTTTCGTGGGGGGCACAAGCAAAAAAGTTCCGACAGATTATTATCTTGATATCTTGATAGTTGTACGATTCGAAATTCTGAGGACCTTTTTTTTTTCTTTTTTTGCTTTCCGGGCAATTTTGAGACCGACTTTTGATTTTCACGTTGACATATCGATGTGTAATTCTGCTTAAAAACATAAGAAGTGTTGTAAGTGTTTCAAATGAATTGTTTTTATTTCCGGCAGAGAGTAGAAATTTCCGACAGAGGCCTTCGGAGGCTTTGCCCCCCCCCCCCCTTTGCTTTGCTTTGCCACTGCTGTGTGTAATACTTGCTCACCGCTACAAAATGAGGTTTCTAATTTAAAGGGGATGTTCATGGAAAATGTTTACCCTAGTAAGACGGTTGATAGATGGCAGGTTTTCTACAAAAAGTTTGTTCAAAAAAATAAGGCAGCCACTGAAAAAGATCTGGAAGGTTTTTCCAGCATTCCATTGATTGGTCATCCACCTCTAATCCTTCAAAAGTCCCTATCTTAGCAACTTAGAAGCATTAATTGTAATTGTAACATACTTCCAAGGCGTGTAAAGTAAACAATTATTTCTCTCTAAACGATATTACTCCCCTAATCCTAAAGGCCAAAGTTATTTATTCTTTCAAAAGTTCTTGTGATAAGACCCTGTCTTACATTGGTAAGACTAAAAGACAATTGGAAACAAGGATTAGAGGGCACTTATCCGGTAAATCTGCTATTCATGACCATATTAGTGCATGAAATATTATAGCAACTGTAATGTAAGCAACTTTTCAGTCATAGGAACTTTCAGCACTGATTTTGAGAATAAGGTCAAAGAGGTACTATATATTAAGAACTAATGCACCTGGCCTGAACGAGTCAACTATTCTGGCTACACCCTCACTGTATTTTGATGTATTCTCATTTGCCTTTTCACTATTTAATAATAACTAATAATTAGAATATTTATATAGCGCTTAATCACTGAAGAGAGTATCTAAGCACTTTACAACATAAAAAGTAAAAGTAAAAAGTAAAAAATTACAAACAAACAATAACAGAGCAGCACACTTAAAGGACTAGAAAGTTAAGAATAACATAAAAAGCAAAAAAGTAACAAATTAAATGCAACACAAGAAGAAAAGCAGTTAAATGATAAAAGCAAAGGAACCCCAAAACAATGAAAGTTACATAAAACAGTTTAGTTAAAATAGCTTTCAAACAGTTTTTAAACGATTCTTAAAAACAGTGAAGGAGGGGCTGTTCCTAAAACTTATTCGGAGATGACGTGGAAGCCAGTGTAGTTCACGGAGGAGCGGAATCCTTGACCAGGTCGCGAAGCCTTTAAAACAAGACAAGCAGCTTTATTTTGCATTATCTGAAGCCTTTTGATCAGGTTCTTAGTTATCCCACCCAACAGTGTACTGCAGTAATCAATTCTCGAAGTTATGAGACACTGCACAGCCGTTTTGCATGCATCAGTAGACAAGCATTTGCTTAACTCACTACTGTATACTGTATCTTTCATTGTAACCCGGTGAGGAAGATGTGATGTCTTCAACATGCCTTTTAAATAACATTTGTGTTTTGTCTTGCTCTTTCATCTGGTTTTATAACTGCAAAACACTTCCTAAACTATATCAAGAATTGTTCTGTTCATGGATATGTTTTCGAAGTTCATTAGATAGCTTCCGATTATACTCTCAGTCATTAACATGGAATTTCACAAAATCTGAAACTACGTAAAACTTGATCAACAGAGCCCTTGGAATCATTCTTCGGTGGTGTTATTATCTTATATTGCAACAATGGTATTCAAAAAGACTACTCTTTAGCCTTGAACGCGAGATTTCTACGGGTATCCGGCACCCGGCAAATGACCTACCATGTAAATTTCGTAGGCAATTGTTACACTGACTGACTTGTATGTCAATATGAAGACAAAGCGCTCGCCTTTCTTGCACTTTGGAAGAGATCGAAAAAAACATGGATTTCTAATCTTTGAGGGTGTAGGTGGAAGTCACATCTTCACAAAAGGTAACTTTAACGGTATTTAAGGTAGGTCTGTCATTCTTTACATTCATATATAATCGCAGTGTAAGAAAGACTGTATTGATGGGTTGTGCAATGTACCGTCACATATTTCGTTTTCAAAAGTTCTGCGCTAACAGCCCTGTATTCCAATTTTGGTCGGGTCGCGATGGGTTAAGTGACTTACGTATTTGGTCAGTTTCACCACACTTGACAAACCTTCCACCTGGTTGATTTTTGTTGTTTTTCCAGTAACCTCTATCATATGTTCTGATACTAGTAACCTTGGTGGTAACCATCGTACAAACTGTAACATACTCTGCTAACCACTGACAGATCTCCATATTTGTTCTTTTTCCAACGACCACTCGACTCTGGCATGAGCAGAAGGGAGGAAACCAAACGTTATTCCCGAGGGAGTTCTGCTCTCCCAGAGGGGCTACGTTCCCGAGCGACACTAAGACTTAATATGATCAACCTCTTGACCTTCACACCAGGCAGTTGTCGGGTCCCCGACAACTCCTTGTTTGGGGACAACGTCCTGTTCAGACCTCTACTGCATTTCCCGTTTTAGACTGGCTGCAAAAAACAGATACTACATTATGATCTTAGCCAAGAGGCCGAGAAGCAGTCACTGCACTTTATATGATGTGGTGGATAAATTGAATTCTTCGAATTGCACCTTATGTGGAGGTAGCACACCACTAGTTACTTTTACATTGACCTCCAAAGTAAATTTGGTCTGCTTTGTGGACTCTGGACCTTTGCACTAGAGCAGTGGTTCCCAACGAGGGCAATATCGCCCCCTCCCCGGGCATTTTCGCAACTCAGGGGGCGATGAGCGCTAAGGGGGAGGTAGGGGTGTTTTGAACAGAAATGAGATGCTAACTTAATAAGGGGTTTCACAAGATTCCAAAAGGTTTCCTCTCGCTGAGCTCTCAAAATTGGTTCCATAAAGAGGAGATATAATGAAGTCATCAAGTCGAGTAGGTCTAAATTCCCTCTTCAGGCAGTCGGGTGCAATACAAAGTATGTGTTAACTTGTGATGAAAAGCCATTTTCCGGGGCACTTCGCGCGCACAATGTCCTGAGTGCATGTTCTGCGATCAATAAAACAATCTTAGACACACGTGACATTTCCTCTATAATTCGATTGGGAACGCAATACCTTTGTTCAATCTTCCTGTAGAAATGGTCAACTGCAGTAAAATTTGGTAAAATTGGTGTATGTTAGACATAGTCCCCTCCAATAATTTGGCTAAGGGATGGCAGATTATTTTGACAAAACTGGCAAAATTTGCTTATATTTGCATGTAGGCCCATACGGCATGATCCCTAGTATTTTAGTTGAGGGGGATGGAATATTTCTCATCCCTACTCAATTTTTTGTCAACGACCGTAGTATGTAGCTGTATTGACCATAAAAGGCTATTTTTACGGCGCGCTTCGGGCGCATGTGTTGCCATATACATTCCTGGTGATTACTCAGAATCTTACACATACACACTACGAGCAAATATCCTATTCAACTCCATATTCAGGGTATTCAAATGAACTCACTTAAATGGAATATTCCCCCTACCCCCCCCCCCCCTTCATGCAACCATGGGATTTGCCACAGGACTCTAAAAATCTAATCCACATAGGGGCACGAACCAGAATCACTTAAAAGCCTAGCTTGCGGAGCAGACTCTGTAGCAGCCTTCCAAAAGATAGCGCTCTCTCAGAAATCATAATACACCCTCTGTATATATTCTATACAGAGTCTGCAAACCTTCGTCCAGTTTTCATTTACGCGAATCCCCAAAATGCGGGATAGATTATTATTCATAAGAAGGTCACATGGTGTTCACGGTACTGACTATTCATGCCATCAACGGCCTGCGACGATACACATATTAGAATACTTCTGAAGATACGGTGACATCTTAAAAAGGTACGTAATTATCATGTATGGGCTAAAATCGAGCTAATCCTTGCAGTGGAAAGTCAAGCCTAACGTTAGGCGTAAACAGTGGCCTGTATATAGGCCCTCGTATGGACAAGACGACAACGTTCCTTGCTAAGCTGTATTTGTAGACATGTACATATACAGCTAAGCCAGCAGTACTGCACTTGTATACAAGTGAAAAGAGTTGTCTGCTGATTCCACCCCTTACCAACGGTGATGACGTGTGCATTAATTATCATGAAGTTATTTTTGTCTCGGAAATGAGATTGGCTAGAATGTTGGCAGGCTATTGTATTGTATTAAACTTCGTCTGTATAGCCTACTGTACGTACATTAGGGGTAATCAAATATTAAGAATTATGCTTGTAGCTGATAAAACTCAACAGTAGCCTGCTTACAGCAGGCTATTAAAAGCCTGGACTAAATTCGATTCATCATTTACTAGATATGGTTAAAAATGAAACAACTCGGTTTATTTTTAGCCTAATCTAGTGAAATATTTGAACAGCTTTCTGTTCGTGCCCCTATTGTTAAGATTGTTTTCAACGATTTATGGGACGTATTTAGATGTGTGTGTGTGTGTGTGTGTGTGTGTGTTTTCTGGAAAATTGTGTCACACTGATTTCAAATATTGAGTGGGTATTGTGATATTTTTGCCGTATCCCGTATTTCCAGCCCCTTTTATTGATACATCAAACTGAATGGCAGCAAATTCACAGTAAGATCACCAAGGGAGACCTACATTTTGTTGTCCATCTCCTCAGCCCCGAATCCAAATGGATCTGGTAACTTTGATGTAGTGTATTTTCAGCGCACTCCGCGGGCCAGTTGCTGATGCCTAAGAGAAGTACTGGGGAGAACGTAAGGAATTAATGTTCCGATAGTTAACCTTAACGTCCATGGCGCCCTCTTGTAAAGACCATGGAGCCCTCTTTTCATTAATTCTATCCATTCAACACACTTTGTTCTCTACAATAGTGACCAGCTTTTAGCCTGATATCTTTTTAAAACAGGTAATACTACTTTTTGCCTGTACATTGCACCACTGAACTTTTTATACCTCGCACAATGTTGTATTTACGTACATAAATTTTCTTTAACGTGCAAATTTTCTGCGCGCTTCGTGCGCAGATGTAGCTTTTTCGTGTCATTGTCAGGAAGTCTTCTTGCTATTTCTTTTCGACCTCTTTGTCAACCACTCAAATGAGAGAACTGAGAGAGACAGCTTGCTGCAATTCAAGCGGCTGTTGGAGATTAGAGAAAATGGTTAAAGTTTGGCTGTTACTGACTTCTGACTGCACACGTAATAATACCAGCGGCTAGGAAAAGGAAGATGTCTGCTTTTTCGGCTCCATTAAAGAGCACATTTCGTTACCAGCATTACATACACATATGTTTGCATTTCCATGTACGTTTACGTATGCATAAAGGTCTACGTATACGTTTACATACACATATGCGTATACGGATACATGTAGGTATATATACATATAAGTATATGTAAACATATACACACGGATCATATTGAGATTTCGACCCACCTCCCCCCCCCCCCATGTCCAACAAAAATCGCTTCCTTTCAGTGGTGACATGATAGATATCTTTTGCAATGTACTTTAAACTTAAACGTTAAAATGCTTTCAGAAATGCAATTTTTGGGTGGTAGGGTGATTTTTAAAATCTCTTCAGTACGCATTTAAGGTTATTAGGTAATCAGATTGGAAGGAAGTCAAAATTTGTCTTACAGTGTCACATTCTTGAGTCGACAATTCGTAAACACCCGAGAGCTCCACACCTCCGTGGGGTCCCTTGCGTCCGTTTCCAAAAAAAAAAAAAAAAAAAAAAAAAAAAAAACGTTTCACCGCCCCTGACCTTCATCAAGCCTTAACTCCTTCGTTAATCGCGGGTTAAGTATTCATCACAAAACAAAAACTTTCTTTCAATGTCTGTTTTCATTTTGGTCGTTTCGTGCATAGCAATACTATGCTATAGACGGGGGGAGGGCATTTGCCCAACCCAGTTTGGTGAAAGCTAGGGGACGATGAGCTGTAAAAGGTTGGAAACCACTGCACTAGGAATTCTCAACAGACACAAGCAACACCTCTACGAAAGCTTGCAGGCAGGTCTTTCACACACTGCGTTCACATTTTTGTAAACCCAGACCACTGAAATTTTGAGCACGAGAGCTTCAACAAAAAAGTAAAAGCTAGGTTTCTCTTTTTTGAAACATCATTCAAAAATGCCGTTGTCAGCAGCGGAAGAATGTAACCAAGAAAAGGCTCCTAATGTTTCAGTTTTCGTCATTGTACATAATCAGCACTCCGATTTATTTGCTACAACGTACACTTCACAGATACAGCATATCCCTTCAATGTATGTGGACCTGTATCCAAACCATATGCTTTAAGGCCGTTTAATATTTCCAAATTTTCTCGCACTATAAAGCTACAAAAACCATGTAAAGTCATCCCGTATTTCCTGGGCCAGTCACGGACACATAACTGATAGTTGTACACAGGGGCGGCGCCACGGGGGGGGGGGCAGGGCAGGCATTTGCCCCCCCCCCTATGGTTTTTGACCCAAAAAATAAAATCGTCTAAATAACGTTTTAAAACACATAATTTTTGTAGGGGTGGGGTGAGGTGTGATAGTATCATGGAATAAAGTATTGTGATACATTATCCGTCGCATATAGGACATTTTCGGTGTAAATCCTCGAAAATTTTTCGCGCTTCGCGCGCGTTGTTTTTTCTGTCTAACTCATTGTACATCCGCCCCATACTGCAATAGTCCTTCGTGCAAATATTTGGAATGTTCGAGTATACACGCATTCATCATTTGCTATATAGCCTATCTTCATCCACCGTAGAGCTTACACTAAGGCCTCTTCTACATCCCAGAAGACCCATGATTGAATTTCTCTCTTGAGTTTTTTTTTTTTTTTTTTTTTTGTCGTTTAAGGATTAATACCTAGTAGCGTAAACAATAGGGGGAGGAGGGGGTAGGATTTTCACTTCCGTGTACATTGTTCGATCATGTCACAACAATCACAAAATGGTTAAATTGGTATGCAGGGAAGGTTTTACCAGAGGAAGAGTAACAAAATACAGTATATCCCCTGGCGAGATTCTGTGAAAATTGTTGTCTATTTGAAAACAAGCAAAACAGTATTCAACACTAAACTGACTGATTTGAGTGATTAAAAGTTAATTCAAATCCGTATTTGACCGACGTATTTATCAATATTCTGTAAATTCTCGGACTACGCGAGAATGTGGTATCTATTACGAATTCTATGTCTATACCTTCACGACCGTGGTTTACGGAGAAGTAGGCCTAGTACATCATATTTTAGTGTGTAAATACAGCACGCATGGACCTACCAGCTCTAGTTGTACACCTGCCCTACACATGCAGTGACATGTCTGTTGTGCAGTATCGTATCCAACCAGGGGAGGAGGGGGTAGGATTTTCACTTCCGTGTACATTGTTCAATCATGTCACAACAATCACAAAACGGTTATATTGGTACGCAGGGAAGGTTTTACCAGAGGAAGAGTAACAGTTCCGTGAAAGTGGGAAAAATATATATATAAGGCGTGAAACTTCAGATCTAGATGTCTTCAGTCCAATTTGAAAGATCTGGGAAGGGCCATTTCTTGCGATCTGGGAGCTGTTTTGGCAAAAATTTTATCGGCACAGTCTGCGCCAGCCAATAGAAATCATGCCACATATCAAGATGGCTTCAGTGCAAATTGATAGGTCTGAGAAGAACCATTTAATTGCGATATAGAAGCCATTTTGGCAACATTTTAAACGGTACGCCCCGTACCAACCGTTAGTGGCGCTTCGCTTCTATACCAACGCAACCAAACGCCGTTCACACGCTCATGCCTGTCAGTCGTCACGTATCAAGTATCGTACGGTTCAAAAATGCCTGCAAGATCACGAGAAGTGCCATTTCACGCAGTCGGGGGGGGGGGGGTCTGAAGGGCGAAAACTCTCTTGTACACTTCGCACCAAACTATGATGGAGCTCCGCTTCGATGGCAACTTCCATTCTGCGCCTCTCCCCCAGTAGCCAATATAAATCGCCGCCCTTGCCCGTTTGTTATGTAATCGTCGACAATAAGTGCAACAAAACTGGAAAACTGTAGTCGCCCAAAAGTAAAGAACGTTGGATTTCTAACCTAGAAACTAGACTCCCCTTAACCCCTCCCTCAGAACCGCGATCACTCATCTCATGCCTGGGGCGGATGCAGGGGGAAGGATGCAGTCGCACCCAAAAACTTCAAGAAAAAACTGCAAAAACGTTTGTTAAGCTATAGTATGAGGAAGGGACAGGATGCAAGTACGCTGCATCTTCGGTCTATGTCCGTCCCCTATACGTTTCTTTGCTTGTGTTTTTTCGTTTCTTCAGTTAAACGTACGTTACCTATCCGTTCATTGTCAAATCTATTCCTTTACGCTTCTGTTACTTATGGGTTAGTGTCCGTCGAACATTCGGTACAGGTACTGTACTTCTACATTTCATCCGTTTGTTGTCCGGTAATGATCCGGTGAGCAAATAGCAATCACCGGAGACTAACGGATACTAACGGAGAAGTCCAGTATGAGAAACGCACGAGAAAATGATAAAATGGAAGCATAACGGATAAGTAACAAATACGTAAGGGGGACCTTTTTCGGTCGACGTCCGGTCCAAGTTTTGTGCATGTTCAAAATCTCTCGCCGTTCATACCGGACGTTCCCGGTCATGAAACGAAGTCGGAGGAGGAGAACAGGAGACTAAACGGATACTAACGTACATCAACGGAGTGCCGTTTTGGGTCTTCGTTTCCTCTCCGTTATTGCAACCCGGTGAGGTGTGACAGGTGCTTAAAGACTGACGTGTGTTATGGTACGGTATTTCCCTCCCTCCTCCCTCTCCCTCCCTAGTGACGCCATCCCAACTAATTATTTATACCTCTGCCTGTGAATCCATTCTTAAGGTTTAAGTCCAGATTTTACATAAATAATACTGCAATAAATTTCAATCAGTTTTGTCTCTTATCCCATACATGCACATTTCATTTTAGGAGTTTAAAGTGGACCTAAAGTGTAGAATTATAAGAATATATACTTTAGACATTGGAAACGAATTTCACTCATCCAACTCTCATTTTCATAGCTCACCCTGTTGCTGAGATATGAAAAGTTAAGATTTATTCACTTTATTTGAAATAGTCGATTGCGCAATAATTTGTGATGATCTTCTTGTAAAACTCACATTACTTGCTTTTGTTTCCTTTTGAAATTGAAATGTTTATATAACCTTGCAAAAATTACTGCTGTACGGGGAGGTTTTGTATAGTCAAGTCACCCTATACCAGTGAGAAAGTGATCACATTTTGGCACAAGGTGCAGAGGCTTTCGAAAAAGTAAAGAAAACAAAGAATGTAATTTGAGTAGTACAAGAATGACATTACAAATTATTGCGCCATCTACCATTTTAAATTGAATAAGCACCAACATTTTTTATATCTCAGCTCAGGAATTCCTGTAAAAATGGCAGTTAGACCATTTGGATTCATTTTTCAAGCTTTGTAACATATGTTTTTGAATTTTTAGCCTAAGGTACACTTTAAATTTAGCGAAAATTTGGCAGTTCTTTGTAGACCAAAAAATGCATTTTCTATGCGCGTTTCTTTCAATATAAAAAGTTGATTTAACTGTATTTTCAAAGCAAAGTGAACTCAAAGCAAGCACAAGAATGACATTACAAATTATTGCGCCATCTACCATTTTAAATCGAATAAGCACCAACATTTTTTTTATATCTCAGCTCAGGAATTCCTGTAAAGATGGCAGTTAGACCATTTAGATTCATTTTTCAAGCTTTGTTACATATGTTTTTTGAATTTTTAGCCTTAGGTACACTTTAAATTTAGCTAAAATTTGGCAGTTCTTTGTTGACCAAAAAATGCATTTTCTATGCGCGTTTCTTTCAATATAAAAAGTTGATTTAACTGTATTTTCAAAGCAAAGTGAACTCAAAGCAAGCTGGAGTGATTTCACATTCTCACATTGATGAGCAGTTCTCCCTTTTCTGTGCCTTTCAATCGTTTTGACTTGCAGACCCTTAAGGGTGAAATTTGCAAAATTTCAATATCTCCTATGCATATTACGTAATGATACCATACGATTATGAAGGACACTAAATCGGATTTAAATTTAATGATATACATAAATTAGTCTACAGTATTAATGTGAGGAAATGACGTCACTCCTGTTTGCGTAAAGTTTACTTTAGCTTGCAAATTTGGTTACATCATTGGTTCAAAAACTCGAAAAATTATAGGTAAAAATTTAATGTTATCTCATAAGAGTTATGATTCCTCTCCCTTTTATAAAATTCAGTTTTGCTTATAACCCTTCCTCAGTGATTCGGCTTTTCTTTAAGTAAGAAAAAAATCACATGATGAGGATTAATTTTTTTCTCATTAATTAAGAAATCGCAGACATGAGATCCATATTTCAAGGATGAATACATGCAGTTTAGAACACTCGGGAAGTGCCGTTTCCGGCCATCTGGAGGGTTTGCAAAGTCAAAAATTTTCTTGAACGCTCCGCGCCAACAGATGGTGGCGCTCCGCTTAGAAATATGTATTGCCATTTTTCATAGATTTATTTTTTTCTCCTTAATTGAGAAATTGCAGACATATGATCCATATTTCAAGGCTGGGTACATGCAGCTTAGAACACTCGGGAAGTGCCATTTCCGGCCATCTGGAGGGTTTGTGAAGCCAAAAATTTTCTTGTACGTTCCGCGCCAACCGATGGTGGCGCTCCGCTTGGATAGTCTTGCTGCACTCAGCCTCCCCCCCCCAATAGTTTGTCGTTCCGCCGCGCCTGCTGCATATAGTTGAAGCGTCTCATTCAGTGAGGGGCCGATTTTCAGAGACAGACAACCAACCCTTCTCACAGCTGATTTTAGAAAAAAAAAGTTTTTTGAGAGAGAAAAATAAAGTCCATGAAAATGAAAACGCCAAAAATGCAGGTTCTGACAAGGGGAGGGGGGAGGGATAGAGTGAGGCTCGGAAATCTTCAATGCCTGCACCCCCAAACAATAAAGCTGGGTCCGACCCAGCATGCTTTGCCCCCCTATCGAAAAACCCTGGCGCCGCCCCTGGTTGTACAGTGTCAACTTTCCTATGTTCAACTTATGAATCGTCCTTAAATAATGATAGAGTAGGATCCCCTGATTGGAAATTCTGTTGGAATTATATGAACATCTTTGAACGTTCTAAAAATATACCTCTTCAAAGTTAGACCATTCATGAGAATTCTCATTTGAATATGCAGAAATTGTGATGTGGAGTGTTGCACAGGGTCTGTATTTCTTTTATTAATCCTTTATAAATTATCTGAGAATCTTCTAGTGTGGAGTTTTAATGTTGCGATTTCCAAAGAGGTCAATAGCTACTCCCAAAATAAACCTCAGGGCATGCAAACATTACAACTGTCCTTGGAATGAAGGTTAAACAAACAAAGGATAACATTAGACATATCTTATTAGTCCTTTTCACGTCACAAATTTGCATATGTAGCTCATGTTTATTCATGATGTAATTGTAAAAACCACCCGTCAAAACAGTTATTGTCTCCGAAAATGGTCAGTATACAATTGTCAGGCAAAATATTTTAGCGCATCGGAAATTTCTCGACTTTGATATACTTTCTTGACTTTGATATGACTTTGATATACTGTATAACTCAGCTGACCGCATTGCCATATGTTATCTTCAAAGATCAGTTTTTACGTCGGCCTTCTTGGCTAAAATCATGTGTAGTGTCTGTTCTTTTCAGCTATTTGAGAATGGAGCCACGCATGACACGATGATGTAGAGGTCTGAAGTTCGTCACGTTAAGTTTGTTTTGTTGTCCTTTGGGTTAGGTTAGGTTAGATGAGGTTTAACGGCCCAGTTTCCAACCAATTGGTTCAAGTCGAGCCGGCCACGGCCTTTTTTCCAGTTGTGGCTCACTGGCTTGTTTTCCCTTACTCCATTGCTTATGCGGAGCATCACGCACAACGGCAGTAGGTTCCATTTTTAAAGTCTTTGGTATGACTGGGCCTGGGAATCGAACCCGGGCCTCCCGCGTGAGAGGCGGATGCTCTACCACTAAACCAAACATCAGTGGCGTAGCCAGAGGGGGGCAGAGTGCCCCCACAGAAATTTTTGGGACGCAATGGGCGATGTTGAAAAAATGAAGGACAGCAAAAAAAAAGGTGAGGGGAGGGAGGGATGGGAAGTTGCTGGGGCGGAGTGGGAGGGGGTAGGGATCTACGTCTCGGGGATGAGTAATGGCGTCGGAATCCGCAGCAGAACGGAAGGCATATTTATTTTATGCAGAACGCATTGGCAATAGCCCCCCGAAAAGTCAATCAAAACCTTGGATATTAATGATGTCATCTCGTCTGGAAACAGTGTTCCGGATTTTTCTCCTTATTCAACAGATTATGTCTTTGGGACTGAACCCTAGCCCTTTTTTCGAACACTAATCCTGATTTTGAACAAAATAAATAAATCCCGAAAACGTATTGGTTTTCAATGTCATTTTCACTCGGAGGCCCCTCCAGGGGTGGCGCCAGGTGGGGGAAGGGGGCAGGGGACCATTGCCCTCCGTGGGGGAATTTTTACAGTTTCGTCGGGGAGTCTTAGTGGATACGATGAAGCATGCAGTCCTCGAAGGCGAAAGTCTCCCCGACGGTTTACCTGTTTTTTGCTCTCAAGAGGACAACTTCTCTAATAAGAATCCAAAATTTTCGGCGCTCTACGCGCGCTGTAGGGTCACTCCAATATCTTCAATATTTCCATTCCACATAGCTAGATAGCACAAGTCCTGTTCGCCTTACCAAGTAACATATAGGCAGAGTACACAGCTTATGTAGAGGTAAATTCCATCCCATATCGCAATGCCTTGTTGCTGATCGCTAATGTGTGTCATGCTGTACGGTCAGTTGGTGAACGAGTCCAGGTGGTTTCGATGCAATGATGTTATCCCCGATACGGTCTTCAACCCTTACAGTTTTCTTTCTTTACTGTTTTTGTGGAAGTCTACCAAAAATTTTCGCGCGCTTTGCAGTTACATGATTTAGACTCAAAAGAACGATATCAGTGCGCGACTTGGCTCTTGAAGTACTAAGTGATATTATGCAAAATATGCCCAGCAATGGCATGGGATTAGTTAGGCTCCTTCAAATCCCCTTCTCACCATGCACCCCCTCGACGTAGTGGGTTGTCGGAACTTGGGGTCGATGGCATGGCCCGCCCCCCGTTTGGGAAATTCTGTCGCCACCCATGGTCGGTTTACTTATTTTTGCTTTCACTAGGATCATTTCTGAGATAAAACCTAAATTTTCGGTACGCTTTACCCACTCTTCCTCTGTTCCGTTACTTAAAGCTAAATATAGTACAATGTCATCTCATTTCCATTAACCTAGTTAACGTTCCCTTCTGTCTGATAGGGCCCACCCGCCCGAGCAATTGACCTATATAAGTTTTAAATAACTGCAGATTCTCTTTAATGTAGGCCAACCCAAAAAATTTCGCGCGCTTCGCGCGCTTTGCAATTTCACAGTTTAGATTTCGGATAAAACGGTAAATCTTTGTTCCTCTAGTATATACATATTATATATACCCCGCAATGGCATGGTATAGTACACAGGTTTTCTTCAAATCCTCTCTCACCAACCCCTCGACGGCACCGGGCTGTCGGGGATTCGAGTCGCTGGCCTCCCCGTCTGGGAGTCTGGCCCCTTCGGGCAAATCCTATCGCCACCCCTGCGCCCCTCTAAAAACCCCTGTGGAGAACACTGGGATCTAGTATAAAAAGAAGCACCATTTTGCGTCTAAGCCATTCGAGACAGCAAAAAAATTTCCCCTCCCCCAGGACTGTGGCCAAGAATGGGGACGATGAGTCAACTTTGCCCCCTCACACCAAAATCCAGGCTACGCACTTCCAAACACTCCGTCCTTTGGGGGAACGTTTCTCCTTTTGGGAGCAGAACTCCTTCGGGAGTAACATTTGGTTTCGCCCGTTGCGCTTTACAAGAGAGTCGAGGGGATTTTGGAGAAAGCACATTGTGCAGGGACGTAGCTTCTTTGAGAAGCAGAATTACTTCGGGAGCAACGTTTGGTTTCGCCCTTTCGACTCTTCGCTAGAGAGTGGAGGCGACTTTGGAAAAAGCTCCTTTGCCAGGTGGAGCAGGATCCCTTAGGGAGTATCGTTTGCAGGGGTGGCGCCAGAATTTGCCCGACAGGGGGGCTAAGCTCCCCGACGGGGGGGGGGGAACAACGCAAAGCCTCAACGAGGGCGAAAAAGTGCCGAAACGATGTTTGGAGGAAAATTTTGGCACGCGAAGCGCGCCGAAAATTTTTGGCTCCTTTTGGAGAAAACTTTTACCATGGAAAATTTTGAAAAAAAATGGGATTTTAAAGAAGAAAATTGGGAAATTTGGAGGTTTTATTGAAGAATTTGCCCTAATTTACACCAAAATTAAGTAAATCGTCGGGGCGACTGGCCGTTGTCGGGGACTACATATTTTATCGTGTACATATGAGCTCCCGACGAAACCTGAAAATTTCCCCGACGGAGGGGGGACAGCCTTCCCCGGCTGGGGGGCCATGACCCCATCTAGAGCCACCACTGATTGTTTGATTTCGCGAAGAGTCGAGTCGACTTTGGAAAAAGTACACTGTGCGGGGAATTGAGGCAGCATTTTTACAGAAAATAAGTGATTGCGTTCTTTCGAACTCAGAAAAAAGGAAATATTTTTGTCTTCGAGAGACACACAATGTTAAAGATGCCGAATAGGGAATATCATTTTTAATCATAGTCCTAGTCCAGGAATTTACATCCTCTTTAATCCTGCGTTGTATCCTTTGTTGAAGCCTTGATGATGTAACAAACTGAGACTATTCATACTAGGCGTTATTAGTTTTAGGATCCAACTCCAACTTCCTATGTGTATGCGTCTGAATCAAAATGACATGTCCATTTTGATTCCTTGCCGAGAGCAAAGGGAATCTATTCTATGTAGTCACGGTGGCGTGGGTCTGTATGCGTGTATGTATGTGTGTTTGTTACGCCAGTTTATAATCATGATATCCCCATGATGGTCATCTGAGGTCACCAAAGGTAAAAAACGTAGAACATATATCCCAAGATACGTTGTTCCATGGACACTTCTTATATGCTTAGCATGTGGATGCGTCATAGTAGATGAAGGCATGGGCGTTCGGAGGGGGCAAGGGGGGAACTCCCCCCTCCTGGAAAATCAAAAACTTGAAAACACGAAGAAAAAATAAAGAAAAAAGAAGAAAATATAACATTAACATTTCTTAACAGTTCACTCAGTGTGAATTTCTACTCTCAAAACAGGAATTGAATAAAAATATCAACACTCAGGCCCCAGCAGCCCTCCACCCCGAGCATATTTTTGGTAATTTTTATAGGTTATATTTACGATACTGCTAGTGTTTCCCCTTTTTATATGCGGTAAATAGGCCTTGGAAGTGCCATTTCCAGCGATCTGGGAAGCATTTTGGGCCAAAAATTTTTGGGCTCAATTTTTTTCTGCAGACGCCCATGGATGAAGGTATGAAAATCTTGCAGTGCTTGTAAATTGCTTGTAAACAAGGTGTCTCAGATATGAAGGATGGATTCTTTTTATACTACTGCTTTGTGGATGTCAGTGGTTGAAAACTGAAAAGCTTGTAAATATCTCAAGTAGGAACCATAGATACACTGTAAAAACAGTGTTTAGGAATTAAACACTTTTCTAAACACTTTTTTGCCCCCACTTTGGAAACATGTTTACTCTCTAAACACGTTTGGGAATTAAACACATAATGTTTAGGAATTAAACACATAATGTTTAGGAATTAAACACATAATGTTTAGGAATTATACATGTGTGTATAGGAATAAAACATGTTCCCAAAGTGGGGGCAAAAATTGTGTTTAATTCCTAAACACGTATTTTAGAGTGTACCGTACTTTTCATATTTGGCATGCGAGTACGTTATAGCCATTAACTGAAAAATCCAATGGGTAGAGTTCAATGGCTATCTGAAATCACCTGAAGTCAGACTAAAAGAGCCTTGTAAGCTGATCGTAAAGACAATATTTATCAAGAAGGGTAACACTGAGAGATATATCATCATTAGAATGCGGGTGCCCCACATTAAGTAGAAAAATTAGTGGAGGTCAAGGGTCATATGGGGTCATCAAAAGTCAAACGGTGACAACCTCGTAAACAAGACATCTCAAAAGGTATAACTTTGAGGGATCTGATATATACAATAAGGATGACTCATGTTGATTTCTAGGACCCTACTGTTTTTGGTGTAAGTTCAAAGGTCTTCTCAGGTTACTAGAGATGAACCTTAAACGTTAAAAAACGTAAACATAATATCTCAAGAAGGGAAGCTTTGGTGAATCTCATACTTGGCAGGTAGATGTCAAAGCTTATGTTGTGTCGAAGAACTCGACTGGTTTTTAAGTGAAAGGTCATCAGTAGAGGTCACGAACTGTCAAACTATTTACATGATTACTAAAACATGATGTAAAACTTTAAAAACTCATTCCAGGGCAGTAGCCGAGGCGGAATCTCTAGCAGGTATTATATATGGCATCTTGCAATAGCCTACCTTGCACAGTTGACACCCAGAAGTAACCTTTTTCTGTCACCTAGTGCCGTTGGAGGGCTAAAAGGAGGGGTCTATGTGGAGTACCTGACGTTTATATTAGGTCGCTTAGGTGCAAAATGGTGTCTTCTTTGGCAAAGCTTTGAACTGTTTATGTGTTTAAAAATTCTCATTACTATCTTTTTCTTTCTATTTGGGAGAGGGGATGTCTAAGGGTAGGAGTGACACACCTACTATTGAAGAAATTTTTGTCTTTGTCAGGTGGCTAAGATGCCAAATGATGCTATCTTTCGGAAACTTTTCAACTGGTTACATATTTATAAATCATACTTTCTGTGCCCTTTTCTTTTTGTGACTGGATGTAAGGTAGGGAGTTCTGTCTACTGCCCCTTACTTTGAGGAATTTTTAACTTTGTGAGGTTGCTTGGATACAAAAATGGTGCTGTCTTTAAGAAAGCTTTGATTTGATTACATATTTGAGAAATGCTACTTATGAAGTGTTTTTTCCAGCTGTACATGACACGGTTCCATGGTGGCAGGTTGCAAAATAAAAAAAAAAAAATGGGATTTCCATTGAAATATGGGGGTTTCATGAAGTTTGGGTTTTAGCCAAGATCATTTGGAAATTTGGGGGTCATCGAAGAATCTGCCCTAGCTCCTTGGGGCAAAATGGGGAAAAGTGTCGGGAAGACTGATCGCTGTGGGGAAAAGCATACCTTATCGTATCCATTAAGGCCTCCCCGACGAAACTGAAAAATTGTCGGACGGGGGGTCCTTCCTCGACGCGGGAGAGGGGTGGCTCCTACCCGTCCCCACCCCCACTGTACTCATCGCTACTCCTGAGGGCTGGCCGTAAGAAAACGAACCACTTCTTCTCCGAAAATGCCTTCATAGTCGACCCCGATTTCTCTTTTCCGAAAGTCTGCCCGAGAAATTGGTTTTACTCCTACTCCTGCCCTCGACGCCCGACTCGAAGGAGGATGTTGTTAACTGTTTCAGGAACAAAATTCTGTATATTGCACTAGGTCTCCAGGGAAAGTGGAATGGGAAAGGTGCAGTGTGCGAGAGTTTTGATAGCACGTTAAAAATATTAAACACCACGCTCTGGCGTCAAAGTTATTGCATCAGGGAGTTGCTATTTGACACTCCCTGATTGAGTGAGAGACTCCTGTGCACTAACGGGAAAACACCAGTACTTTGGTACAAGTGTTCTTTTTAGTATCTATATAAACAACATTTTGAATTTTACCGAAACTGACCAAGTATAACCAGGGAGTTGTTACGTAACAACTCCCTGGTATAACAAATAACGGTGTAAATACTGCCGTATATAAAGACGCACATATTAGTGACAATTTCTTCAAGAAGATGGAGCTATAACTACTACAGCCAAGATCCCTATGGAAACACTAACTGTTTAATGAGGGCGTAAAGATGAAATGATACAGAGACGCTTATTTGGGATCTACCACGAAAAGAAGTGAAGAAAAGTTTGCAAGGGAAGTAAAAATACGCGAATTAACCAAAAAGCGAACCAAAAAGTCTTTGACAAGCTTCTCTTTTAGTTGATGAAATTGACAGTTCATCGTTAATTCCGTATGATACAATGGTTAACCGTTCTTTTAGGTCTCATTGCACTCTACGTTGTTGTGTCAGAATACCATACATCTGAATTAAGAGCTCAAGGCAGGGTGTTTCACAACATGCTCAAAAATAGATACCGTGATGTCGGACATTGAACCTGGTGCTGGCATTTTGCCTTCATCTTTACAGTTTAGAAACCATCAGGCGCGGATCCAAGGGGGGGGGGTTTCCGGCCTCAGCCCCCCTTTTTCGCCACATCAACAATAAAAAATACGCGAAAATTAGCATAATGTTAATCTAGGAGAATACTCAAGGGGGCTCTCAGCCCTCCCCCCTTTTCGAAATGTCTGGATCCGCGCCTGACCATATTTCCATTTCAAGACAGCTCAGTCTTATCATAGCTTGCCTACGGTTGACTTCACTTACACAATCATCATGACACAAAATCAGACGTAAAAATCGTATATTTTCTTTTTTTTTCACAGCATTTTTTGTCTTAATTAGGCTCGGTTCTGTGAATAGTTTGTTACTATCACTTGCCCCCGTCAGGTCACTAGACGGTAAGGCACACAGCCCACACCACACTGTCGAGTCGTGAACCCCCACCCTCTACATCCTTCAACTGCATTTGGTGCTGAAATTTATGAATATACTCCCATTTTGACATGAAAAGGATTCCATATTTCATGTAATGTCCAACTGACACTAAAAGTCTCAATAAAAACAATGGTCTCCGCTTACTTTATTATCCACTGGTTTATTGAGACCGACTTTGCCTAACTTTCCACAGTAACTCTTCTTTCTATAGGAAAACCAGTTTGAAGTGATTACGATTTAAAAATACTTTCCTTTTAATGTTTCTAGGGATTAGACCGCTTATGGGTACCCGTACGTAAGCTTCTGCGAACAGTAGGTAACTATTGTCATTCTTGAACATTTTAAAGGTGATATACATTGGGTGAAAAATGATGATTTTACAGTACTTGGCATCACATTCAATACAGATCTCTCCATTATGGTCCCGAAGAACTATGATAAAGCCATGACTAAATTAAATAATTTGACAACTATTTGGGGAAAACGAAATCTTACCGCTTTGGGAAAAATTACTGTTTTAAAATCTGTCATTGTCCCATATTTCAATTACTATTTACATGTTCTTCCCTCACCTGCGGATCATTACATTCAAATCATTGTTTCTCGGTTTTTTTAAATTTATATGGCAAAACAAACCTGATCGTATTAGTAGGCAACAGCTTATTCGCAATTATTCAGATGGGGGGCTAAAAATGATCGATATGTCAAAACATATTATTTCCCTGAAAACTTCTGGTTTTGCACGTTTGCTTAAAAATGCTGTTAATACTTTTTCACATGATTATCTAAAAAAGCACAACATCGACATGGCTAACTTTTTCACAAACGGAGACTATTTCTTTGAGTTAGCACGGCAAAATGTAAATAATCCATTTTGGAGGGATGCATTTAATTGTGCCAAGTACTTCTTTGGTAATCACTGCTACTCTAATCCCGAAAATGACGAAGCTATGATTTTAAGTCAGCCCATTTGGAACAATAGTTTAATTTTAATTGACAACAAGCCTGTATTTTACCATCACTGGGTTCAAGAGGGGATTGCTTTCATTAATGATTTACTTGACGAAGAAGGAAAGTTCTATACATATGATTATTTCGTCAATACTTTTAATATAAAAACAAACTTTCTTGAGTTCTATGGGATTCTTGTAGCAATTACGAAACAGTGGAAACAATGTTTAAGGAACCTTAATTGTCGATTAAGTAATCCAATGAATAGTTTTATGAATATCATTCTTAAGAGTAATCAATTGTGTTGTAAGGCTATTTACGATAAACTTTTAAACTCATCCGCTATTTGTAATAAATCCTATACAAAATGGTCCCGTACTCATGATGTCTCCAAAGATTCTTGGTCAATGTATTGTTCTATTCCTTTCCAATGTTCCAGTGATGTACAAATTAGGTGGTTTCAATATAGACTCCTCCATAGAATCATTCCTACTAATAAATATCTTTATCTTATCAATGCTATAAACTCAGATAAATGCTCATTTTGTGGTAATGATATCGAGACGATTGATCATCTTTTTTGTAACTGCCATTATACTTCAGCCCTTTGGAATTACATGCAAAACATCCTTGTAAACGCTGGAATTAACGTTGAATTAAGAAATAATACAGTAGCATTATTTGGGGGTGATTTCTCACGTGAACTCAATCTAGTGATAATTTTAATAAAATACTATGTATTCCGCTGTAAGCAAATAAAAACTCTCCCGTCTACTATTGGGCTATTGCATTATTTAAGAAATTATTTCATGCTCTACTCATATATATTAAAGAAAGATTTGAAAGTGGGTATCTGGGAACGTTATTGGTTGCCCTGGTTTAATTTACTGGATTTGGATTTGTAGGTATTTTTGTAACGTTACAAAGATATTTTCTTTGATATATTATTTATTTTTACAAACGATTGTTGACAGGCAAATGTTAAAGTCTACTCTATCACCTGTATTTTATTGTGATGTTAATTTATGTGATTGGAAAATATTGTAATAAGTGACAATTAAATGAGGAAAATAAAAAAAAAATAAATAAAAAAAAAAAAAACTATTGTCATTCTTACATGGTGCGCCATATTGGAACTGAGCCGACCACTACTTGCAATGTTTGCTACAAAGACAAATGTTATCTGGGAAATTTAGTCCTTCCAAATAATTTTGGAGCTTCTCTCTAACTGTGTTACTCACAAAATATGATCAATGATTGGTTGCTGTAGGAAATTCCTTGGAATGCAGACTGCCGAAATTCAAGGCAATTTGCCCAATTTTAGTGTCATTTTAACTGTATTACTCCTCTCTCAGGGCCGTCGTGAGCGGGGTGTGTGTGGGGTGTCTCATCCCCCAAAGTTCGTCAGAGCGACGATAGTCGGAAAATCTGAAATACTAGTTGGAATTTCTAATACCTCAGTCTAGCACATTAATACCAAAACGTTATTTTCCTCACTTAAATCGAACCAAAAGTGTCCTTTTTTCTCAAATTCTTCTCAATTATCAAAATTTTCGGGCGCTCCGCGTGCTTCAAACCTTACCTCAATGTTGTTTTTATTAGTCAATATCTTCCGATAGCAACTAAGCAGAAGTTGAAAGCTTTTTAAAAATTACCAGGTAAAAAAACTGGCTTTTTGAATGGTATGTATGTTGTTTCGTTGGGCAATCGAAAGTATCTCGATGCAGATTTTGAATGCAGGTTTTGTCATCGAAATCTTATTTAATGAAAGTTTTGGCGCCCTTCGCGCGCATGCGTCACGATTTGCAATCAATCTCATGAACATTATTAGATAATTACACCAGGCACAGTTCTACGGTGGCTAGGGAGCTTTAGCCCCCCCCCCCCCATTTTTCCAAGCCCCACAAAATTGCACAAATTTTATATAGACAAATATTGGTGAAGACATAGATATACTCAGAAAATATTCCAAATATCTATTTATCAGGCCCGTAGCCAGTAAGTTCTGTAACGATTCGTTCTATAACTTCAAAAAAATTTCGCGCGCTAGTCGCGCTTCATCGATAGTTCTATCTAGTGGTAACGCCCTCCTTTTCAAACATATTGGATTTATTCAACGTTTCCGACCACAAATATTGTTCTTCCGTGTAGGCGTGATTCTAGAGAAATACGAAAATGCATCGTTGCAAAGTTCTTTCCTCTTTTTCTAACTTTTGGAAGATTCTTCCTTCAGCCTTGCCATCGTGGCAAACTATTTTGTAAGAAAAAGAGCTTTCAGTTCCGTAGGGGAGATTTAATGGGTAAAATAAAGAATGTAACCCCCGACGACAACCATGCAGTGGTCCAAAAAAATTTCATGGTTTTGCCCAGATTTTTCAATAAAAACCCAAACCTTTTCAACTTCCCTTAATGAAAACACTCACGGTAGAAAACCGTGCTACTTTGCAAACAGAACTAACAAGCCTTGGTTTACTGTCAAATGTAAGGAAATGAAATCTAGGTATGTTAAGGCAAAAAATCTTCATAAAAGTATTAATAATGCCTTATCTGAAGAAAATCTTAAAAAATTGTCTAGGGAATACAAAAAGGTAACGAAAATTGCTAAGCGTGATTATTTTAACAAGGTGCACAAGGAAATTCGTAGTATTAAAATTTCTGACCCGAAGCAGTATTGGAAGGTGATAAATGGTGCTAGCCCTAAAAAGAAAATAGTGCAAGGTATTAGCATGGAAGATTTTAAGCTTTTCTTCGAGGATCTTTGTAGATGTGATAGAATTGCTCAGACTTTACCTGATAACTATTTGTTGTCTTCAAATGATTTCTTAAACAAAGATATCTGTATAGAGGAAGTTACTGAGCAAGTAAGGAAGTTAAGGAATAGTAAAGCCCCTGGAATAGACGGCCTCATCAACGAGTTTCTTAAGTATAGTCCTACCCTTGTCCTAGAAAATTTGACTAAATTCTTTAATCTGGTCCTTTCTACGAGTAAAGTACCCACCGACTGGACCATTGGTCTTATACAGCCCATCTATAAAGGTAAGGGGTCCCCCAAGGATGTAGATAATTACCGTGGTATAACTTTACTCAGTAGTATTGGTAAACTCTTTACGTCAATTTTAAATGATCGAATTATGAACTATATGCAAGTGACAGGTTTTTTAGGTGACGAGCAAGCAGGTTTTAGAAAAGGTCATTCAACCTTAGACCATATATTTGTCTTGCATACTGTTATCGACTTGTATCTTAGGGAAAAGAAACGTATTTTTTGCGCTTTCATTGATTACAAAAAGGCCTTTGACCTAATTGATAGACAGCATCTTTGGAGTAAGTTGGTTGCACATGATATTAATGGTAGAGTTTTACAAGTTATCCATGCTATTTATAGTAATGCTAAGTCGTGTGTTGTTAACAATGGTGTAAAATCTGGTATGTTCGATTGTAATGTAGGTGTGCGCCAGGGAGAAAATTTGTCACCAATCCTATTTGCGATCTTTTTAAATGACTTCGGTCGTTTCATCAGTCAATATTATAACGGACTTGATAATTTATCGCATGCTTTTAGAGATTGTTTAAGTAACGATGAAGTTGATATTTACCTCAAATTATTCACATTGTTATATGCCGATGATACTATTGTTTTAGTTGAAAATCATACTGACCTACAATCTGCACTGAATGGTGTTAAGGACTACTGTAATATGTGGAATATTACAGTAAATACGAGTAAAACACAGGTGGTTATTTTCTCTAGGGGTAAGATAAGACGAATACCGGAATTTTACTTTGGTGATGAGAAAGTAGATGTAGTTGATAACTACACATACCTGGGAGTAACATTTAATTATAATAATAAGTTTACTAGGACGAAATGCAAGCAGATTAGTAATGCAAAGAAAGCCATGTTTAGTCTTTTGAACAAGTCGTACAATCTCCAACTACCATTAGATCTATTACTTGAACTCTTTGATCAGTTAGTTTTGCCAATCCTTCTCTATGGGTGTGAAGTTTGGGGCTTTGAAGATATAAAGCAAATTGAGGCTTTCCATTTGAATTTTTGTAAGCGGATTCTAAAATTAAAAAAGAGTACTCTAAATTGCATGGTGTATGGTGAGCTGGGTAGACACAAACTTATTAAACTAGTTGAGAGTAGAATGGTTACATTTTGGGGTAGAATTGTGAATGGTGACGGTAACAAGTTGTCTTGCATGATGTATAAATATCTAAGAGTTCTTCATGACAAAAGTATCTACACCTCCCCTTGGCTCTTGAAAATTAAAAGCATCTTTGAAAAAACTGGAATACCTTTCATTTGGAACACACCTTTCTTTAGTACTGATGGTAATAACATCACTGTCATAATATAAATTTGCCTTGGCTTAAAAAAACTATTGATGGAAAATTAGATGATATCTATAAGCAAGAATGGTGTGTGGAAGTTGATAGTAATACTCAGTGTAAAATTTACCGTATTTTTAAAAAGAATCTAACATTTGAAAAGTATTTGGTTAATCTCCCGTTTCGAAATAGGCTAAGTTTTTGTAGACTACGTTGTAACAATAGCAAAATACCAACTGTTACTGGGAGGTACAGGAATATTGTTTTTCATGACAGAATATGCACCCTTTGTAATCAGGAAAAGTTAGGAGACGAGTTCCATTATGTGTTCGAATGTAAAGCGTTCTCTCAAGAAAGAAAAAATTATATACCCCCTTATTTTTGTAAAAACCCAAATACCCTGAAAATGGAAGATTTATTTAAGACAAGTAATAGAAAGACTTTACTTAAGATCAGTTTATTCAGTGGAGAAATCCTTCGACGATTTAAATAGTTAGCTTTAACCCCCGACCCCGAATTGTTATTTACTTTAGTACTTGTCATCTATTGTTGTTTGTTACTGGATGTCACTGTTTTATTTTCGCTATTATTTTTATTATTTTTTTTTTTCACTCAGGTTACTGTCAGTGTTGTGTCAGTATATTTACCATGCTATTTCCTTTCCTTTTTCTCTTTTTCATTCTAAGTAATTATTTTGTACTCTTTGAATGTTATATAATTTTACTAGTCTCTTATACCCCATATTGGGGAGATGCAGAGAATAAACTGAACTGAACTTTTCAAGATAAACCCATTTTTTCGGCGCGCTTTGCGCGCCTTGTATTTTGAGTTCGGCAACCCATTGCATCTGTTAGGACTTAGAGCAGCTGGCCCCCAGTCAGGGCGCTTCGCCCCCATGTCTGCAAATCAAGGCACCGCCCTGGCTGAGCCTGCATGCAGGTTTTTCATTTTGGCATTGAAGTATACCCCCAAATTTCGGCGCGCTTCATGCGCAATCCTCACAATCCACGTTGTATCACTTACGGCCATTATAAGCACAAACGTACCAGTGAACTTTTATAGCATAAACTAGGTGTACATTATGAAACAGGCTTGTTAGCCCTACACCTCTTTTGCTATACCTGTCTGGGAGGCCTAATATCACCTTTCTGCACCTATACCCTCCCTCCCGCCCATTGCTGGAAGCTGTTCGTCTGGATTTTCGTTCAAAATTAAAAATACGATAGATGTGAAGTGCTTGGCCGGCATCGTACTCTATATTATTGTTTAGATGTCAGGTAATAAGCATTATGTCATTGCCCTCATTTTATACAATTGATCCAGAGGAGGCCCTATACAGGTATATGCCAGCCTTAGGTGCCCGAATAGAGGGAAGTGAAGAGGTCAAAGGAGGGGGGAGGGCTTCAGGAGGTTTGTTGACAGCGTATTCTTCTCTTAGACAACATACTCTCTATTTTCACCTTACCAAAGCTTAGAATTTACTTAGTTATGGACATTTTCCAGCCATACATGGTCAGTTGCAAAAACAGGGGCGTAGCCAGAGGAGCAGAGGGAGCGATTGCTCCCCCTTTCAGTGTCGAAAAAATGTTAAAACTGTGATTTTTTTGCAGGGTAGTTTGTCAGTGCTCTTTTGATCTTAAATTCTCGTCAGCTCTGTTAACTCCATCATAATCGGGCTTCCTGACTGAGCTACTTTACATAATGCGTCACCCTAACTAGAAAGGATCACAACACACACGTTCGTATGATTCGTTGTTTATGAAGCTAAGCTAGCGCGCGTATAGCAGTCGTACGTAAAGCAGTCGCCAACTAGCACTATGGGGGGATTTTTTTCTTTTGGGATATTTCCCATCTTACAATGGATTGTCGCTTTACACACACCAACAAATGTCTCTGTTAATGTGTTATATATGTTATTCTTTTTATAATGGGGCTTACAGTACATATATGGGCAATTGTTTTCTATAAATACTCCCAACGTTTTCTAACCCTATCCAGATATCTGACAATTCGAATCAGTAACGATCAGGTCCAACTCCATCCCACTTTGAAGGAGCTCGGCAAGTTTATTCTCCTATCAAATTATCGACTTCTTCCAAATCTACTCTATTGTGGTTGATACTAAGTATTTTGTAAACATGGGTTGCTTCAACTTGTCCAGATGGTAACATAAGTCTTTCTTAGGGAATTTCAAAGACAAAAGAACATGTAAAAGGTACAATGTTTTGCCAGGTTCATCTGCAGATTTTTTTCCTGTTTGAATTTTTTTAACATGTTCTTAATTCAAACAGGAAAAAATCTGCTGATAATATGATATATGATAATGATGAAACTGGCAAAACATTGTACCAGATTGCATCTAAGGACCTTCAATTGTTCAACAATTTCTCAAAGGGGAAAGGACACCCCTCCCCTTAGACCCCTCCCCCAGAACGACACCTTCATGTAGTGACAAAGGATCCCCATTGCTGCATACAAATGCAGGGCGCATAAAAACGAAGGTGTAATTTACGGGCCGCCACTCTTTTGAAAAAAGAATCCAGCCAGTCGGAAAAATTAGAAATCACTTAATTATGGACATTTTCTAACCATATATGACCAGCTCCAAAAATATCCCAAAGATAGCACCATTTTGCATCTAAGCAACCTTAAATTAACAAAAATATCTCAAAAGGCAGGGGTTTCCCCAGGATGGCACCTTTATGTAGTGACAAAGGAAGGATCCCCCACTGCTGTATATAAACACATGGAGCATAAAAAATGGTGTAATTTACACGCCACCATTCAGTTGGAAAAAACATCCATCCAGTCGGAATTTGGGACCTCCACCCCCTCCCCTTAACATATGACCCGAGCTACGGCCCTGTCCACTCTGTACAATATCGTCTTTGAGTAGTGGTCATGAATGCAGGGCTGCAAAGATGAGTGAACCTACTACTCAAGTCCTTAATTTGGCTCAAACCTCAATAGATTTTATATGGAATTTTGAATAAGTGATAAGAACCTATATTGTGAGCTTTAACTAAAGGTTTGGCTTCAGACTGAGAACTTTTGCAGGAAACTGAGCCAATTGATTTTAGGTCCTTTCAAACCTTATCAAGACAGAGTCCCCTAACTTTCCGCGTCTGAAAAAAAGATGTATGTGTCGGAGGCCGGGGAGCTTGGGGTTCTGGCGAGCTACCTCTTGCCATCAAACCTCCATGTTACTGCAGAATATACACCCCCTCGTTTTTACCACCTTATTACCCACCTTTACATGAAATATACTATCCTGCCGAAACTCGGTTACATAAGTTCTCCTTAGACGGCTTTGTGAGTAACATGAACAACGAGCTGCCCAAAGTTGGCCCCGAAAATCTACCAGAAAAAAAAAACGCGCTAGATGCAAATTGATCCACTCCTTTTTAAATTTCCATAGGGAAATTCTTTAATGGGCCCCACCCTCGGGGATAAGACAAGGCAACCCTGTCAGGGAACACTTCCTACTCAAATCTGACTGGATAATTCACCTGTGTCTGCTCTTTATGAGGTCATATTTTTCAGTATGCTCCCGAACCTTCGCACGGTTATAGAGCCGTACTGTTATTCTAAGTCCTTGTTTTTTTTCCATAGCTGGGACTAGTATAAAGATTTCTGAATTCAGGGCCGCCGAGAAGGTGAGCCCAGATAATACAAATGGCCCAGACCCGAGATAACTTGGGGTCCGGAAAGATTAGTTCATGATTTGAAAATATTTCCTTTATTCAAAAATAGGAATAACTTGAAAATCACCAGAACACAAATTTAGTATGACTTCTTATATTTGTGATTGGGCCAATTTTTGACCAAATTTGATGAGCAATTATCCTTCATTTTTGCAATCTACAACCTTGTTAGTAAATATCCTATCACTGATTTTCATCAGCAATCACAGTGGATTAGAACCCTCAATAGGCCCAAACAAGGGCGGATCCAGCCCTTAGCTGAAGGGGGGGCAGTTTGAAAAGGGGGGCGCCAACATCATGCAGGGGCCGCATACTCTTGAATTTGACCGACTACATTTCGGAGACCAACTCCCATTGCCATAGTTATATATAGCTATACGGTTCGAAATTCTGAGGACCTTTTTTTTTTTTTTTTTTTTTTTTTTTTTTTTTTACTTTTCGGACAGTTTTTACTTAACTTTTAGGACGCAGGGGGCGCATTTTTCTTGTATTGAGGGGCGCTAGACTGGTCATAGGGGGGGCAGTTGTCCCTAGTTGCCCCCCCCTGGATCCGCCCTTGGGCCCAAACGGCTCCCTGAAGTTTCTGGTCCTGATAAACCTACAGCTATTGTAAGGTGCATAATTTGTCATCTGATTGGAACAAGCGTTTCAGATTTTAGCATACCCCCTCCCTTCCCCGCCTCTTACGCTCATGTAAGAGCCAGGGTTGGGAAGTAACGAGTTACAAGTAACGCCGTTACTGTAACGAGTTACATTTTGTGTAACGGAACCCTGTAACGAGTTACATTTGCATTTCAGTAACGGAGCAAGTAACTAGTTACAATTCTGTGTAAAAGTAACTGTAACGGCGTTACATTTGGGTCCCGTTACTTTCCCGTTACAAATAGTCAAAATGACCACAAATTGCATTTTCTTTGAGCTAATAACAGAATAACAGAAAATTTTCAAATTGATGACACTTTGGTAGTAAAATGTAAAATTATTTTCGATATAGGCTATTTATCATTCATCGCTATTATCGACGTCGCCCTCACCGACATCAAATTTTATTCACGATTAGAATCAGAAGTTGATATTAGATGCACACGCTGCAGGCTTACAGGCCGGGCCACTTGATTGTCTATTGAACCAGGGAGTTGTCAAATAGCAACTCCCTGATTGAAATAAGTTTAAAATTGATCTGTATGTCAAAATACTTATTAGACAGATCAATGCTTATTATCCATGAGACCGATTTGTGCGATTATTTGAAAAATACTGAACGGTCCTCTAAGGCTCAGCTGACTTTATGTATTCTAAGTAAAGTCAGCTGGGCCTTGGTTTACTCATATTGTCCTTTAGAGGACACAGTGGAGACAGTGTACCGTGAGAAACGGGTTGGCCCATGGGCATTCAAATACCAGCTTACTTTGAAAGTTTAATCATTGCCTCTTGAGACGTTAGGGCTGGACCCGTGTTCACCCTATCCGAGTCGGAGCTAACTGCGATTCTAGATTCCCGAATCTTTCCGAGCATGGTACTACTCAGGATCCTCAAATTTCTGCCAGTTTTGATTCCAATGGCACCAATTCCGAGACCAGTCTTTTTGCCAATGTATATCATATCACACATACAGATGTTTTAATTCTATCGTACATGTCCACCATTAATTAACAAAGTCATCGTTTGTACTCACTTCCATAGCCTGGCCTCCTGAGTAATTTAGTTGATTGTATGTGACAATACCTTAGATCTGTACATTGTGCACAAATGGAACTTTAAACACTTTTAATGTAACTTTCATACTTGAGAACTCGGCTGGAATGAACTCCGAGTCCGAGTCCAGTTACATCACATTCCGTAAAAATTTCGATTCCGGAACCTTCTATCCCGGGCAAATTCCTAATCTAGAAAAACGCTCTTGAGACCGGCATTAAGCTAACCGAATCCGGACTCTTGCGTTGGAGCCCAGTAAATCTATACGGTGCCAAGCGTTGGTAAACACCGTGCATCCATTTATGCATCTAATTTAACATGTATGGTATCTTTATTTGATGAATCAAACGTATGAATTTAGGCTATATCATATTCTTTTCAATGTCCGTAACTCCTTACACTGGAATAATAGTACGGTTAATATAAAAAAAACAGCAGAATATTGAAATGGTCAATGGCGTTAAAAGTATCCTAACAAAGCTAATTGGAAAGAGAAGTGTCCGACTTAAAGCTTTACCTATTGTAAAGGGAAAGTGAATTATGTGCACATGATCTGCATGTATAAACTGCATAGTATCACCATTTCTATGCACTGTTTTATATCGACACAATGTGAAACTTGAAATTTATGGGGAAATATCACTTAGCCCAACCTTAGCGGTGAGGTTTTAAAATTTTACTGCTAACAAATGTATTCATCCTCTTATTATACCATATTTATGCTCTTGAGGGGTGAAGACTTTACTGCTGAAACAACGCTCTTCCCCTTTCCGGCATAGCCGCTAACCTCTCTAAATTAGCCGACTGTGTGATGGGAGTATAAAGATTTCAACCCTCAAAGAAGTACTTTGGTAACTGGAAAAGTTTTGGTTATAACCATATTCCTCTAACAAATAGTTTGCGTAAGCTCCGACACAGTATCATGATTCGCTGCTTCATGTTGAGCATTAGGAGCCTCTGCGACAATGCCCATTGAAGATCAGCTAGCTTCATTGACTTTCTTTGGGGAACACCTAAGGATAACCGGCACAAATGAGGTGTCGGTCGTCTCATGTGCCCCCGTCTTACTATCTAATTATGCCCCCCCCCCCTCCATTTCAGGTACCGAGGTACCGTATATTCACCTTGAAGTAACGAGTTACTTTTGAAATGTAGCTAGTTACTTTTTAGTCAAAAGTAACTGTAACTAGTTACTTTTTCAACATTGTAACTAGTAACTGTAACGAGTTACAATTTTACGGAATTAACTGTAACTATAACGAGTTACTTTCAAAGCGTAACGGGAACAACCCTGGTAAGAGCAGATATTTCCCGTTATTTATGGCTGTATTTATTTGTAAATGATGGTAGTAAATATTAGTACAGCGTGTGAAAAACTTTCTAGGATGTTTCTGAAGGGCTTTCTCAAGTTTCAAGTTTTTTTCTACCATTATGCAACAAAAACAACTTATTTTCTAACATAATTCAATGTACATCAATAATGCGTTATAGAAGGAACTGTAAAAAAGATCTTAAATAAAGTAGTGATGACTGCTAAAATCTGATACGTTCAGGAACCAGAATAAGCGGAGTATTTCAAGTCTGACCCCCCCCCCCCGGCGAAGACTTAAAAGGAAACAAAAGAATACATGACAATTGCTAGTCGAACAACAACTCTAAGTAACATGGAGCAGTATCAAAACTCCAAAAGTCTCACCATACACTCTGTACACCTTACAGCTCCTTTACTATCCGGAGTGTACCATGGAACTTTCCGGGAGGTTCGTCCGGGGCCTCCCACCCCCTCTTGGATACGGGCCTGCTCTCTTCTCAATCATAACCTTCCCCATCTTCGTTCTCTTGGCAAGTTTCAGGTTGCTACCCATCGTCGGCAAATCCTGGCGCGCCTTCCCATGTTCCATTTCTTTGCAAGTATATTTGTAGAGCTTTTGAAGAAATTCTTAATGAAAATCCAGCCCGTAGCGACACCCCCCCCCCCCTTCCATGGAAAATCCTGGTTACTCGCCCAAATAGAGAAGCTACTATATATAGCTGGAAATTTAAATGGCCGTTGCTGGGAACAAAACTTTCAATAAGATCCTGCTTGTCAGCTTTCTTATGCTCCAGGCACTGATTGAGGAGATAGGCCTAAGGGTCCGTGCCCCTACCCCGTCCGATAAAACTATTGAAAACGAAAGGGGAAATGAAAGAACCAAATGGTGAAAAGGAAGTGAAAAAATGAGGAAAAAAATAAAGTTTTCCCCAAACACTGCAATGATGTATAATTTTCGGTAGGTTGAGGGTAGAACTTTTTCTTCTTAGAGATCAGATAAGCGTCCTCTTTAAAACTACTAGCAGCTAAACCAGAGAAGAGGTTGAAGGCTAGTCTTAGAAGATCTACACGGGTGGTATAGTGCGGCTAAGTTGCTTGATACTTACTCTGATTTACAGATCGTTAGATGTCAACTTTAGGAATTAGTGGCGCATTTACGGGGTGTGTAGGGGGGCGTGGGGTTACCATATTTTATTTCTGTTAAAGGAGAGACTAATTGCATGAGGAGGGTTTCAGGGGGACATGTCCCTTTAGGCTCCTTTGAAGAATTAAATGATTTGAAGGGTTTGTACATGCAAACTGGACCACACTTGTTGCCTTATATATACGATTTTGCTGAAACAACAGCTGATCCCCAACAAAAGGGCGTCAATAAGGGCCCTGGCAATTGGTGGGCACCACATTGAAAGATGTCGTATGCCTATCCCAGAGAGTCCCGTCTTGTTAAAATGTGCACATGTGAGCAAAGAGTGCAAAATGTTTTACACCCCAAGGGACAAATCCCCCCCCCCCCTCTGTACAGAGGTATAGAAAGCAGGGCCTTTTTAACTTTAAAGGAAAGTTCAAATTAGGTAAGCATCCAAAAAGAGGGCATGTCCAGGTAAATCCGGCCGGGGGTCTGGTAACCCGGGGGACACATGGTAAAAATAAAACCCCAGTGACATATTTGTCTTGAAGGGTGCAGTTTCCTGCAGTCTAGGGGATTGGACTGCTTTGCACTCTGACTCATGGTCTCTCTTCGGTGCAATTGAGATTCGTCATGTGACCCCATCCTTTCAAAAATCCTGGATCATCTGTGCTTAGTCCCCAACCTAATCCCCACCTGCAATTTCCCTGCATCATCAAATTGGCTTGCTGTTAGTCTGCCCTACCGGTTTTTGTCACTGCGCCTCACCGAGATCATACGGTAGCCTCTGGACCACTGTGGTAGTGCATGGGGCGCCTCCTGCTACTAATTATCGGAATGAAGTCATTTGTAAAAAGCTGGAAAGTCTTTAACCTGAAAAGGCTCCATAGGCGTAGACTCAGTTTACCCTACTAGAGTTTTAAGGAGGCAGCTCAACAGTTGAGTTTGCCATCGTTCAAAAATTTTAAGAGTAGTATGAAAAGTTCGTCAGTACCAGATGAATGGAGAAATGCCAATGTTGTACGCATTTTCAAGAAGGGAGTTAAAAGTAATCCTGGCAACTACAGGCCAGTGAGTCCCCACATTTGCAAAGTGGTGGAATCCATTAGTAGGAATGAATTGGTTAACCACCTGAGTGCAGTACGTAAGCTGATCGGTGCCTCCCAGCATGGCATTATGAGTGGTAAACCTTGCCTATCAAACCGTGGATGAAGTGACCAAGTATGTTGATCAAGGATTTCCTGTAGATGTCATATACTAAAAAGCATTTGACAAACTTTTCCTCATCTTCGTCCTATTGCAAACTTCAAACTCATGTTGTGTCTGGCCTTGTGAGTAACTGGATTAAGGCAAGGCGGTTGTCTCGGAAGACTTGAAAGCAAAGGGTGCAACTTGGTGGTACCTTTTCTGACTGGTCACATGTTTGTAGTAGTGTACCTCAAGGACTAGGGTTAGGACATGTTCTTTTTACTGTTTTTATTAATGACATTGATGACGACATAGTCGGAAGTACCATTAGATTTGCAGATGATACTAAACTGTTTTCTAAAATCCAATCAGTTAGTTAGTTAGTTAGATGAGGTTTAACGTCCCAGTTTCCAACCAATTGGTTCAAGTCGAGACGACCACAGCCTTTTTTCCAGTTGTGGCTCACTGGCATGTTTTCCCTACTCCATTGCTTATGCTGAGCACCAAGCACAAAGGCAGTAGGTTCCATTAAAATCCAATCAGAAGGGGTAATTTTGCTTGTTTGCAGCAAGACTTGGTTACTGAGTATAAATTGTCGAAGGACTGGCAAATGTTATCTAATGTAGATAAATGTAAAGTATTTCACATTGTTAGGAGTTATTCCGGTTCTTCCTATTCCATGTGTGTATTTGGGGGGGGGGGGGGGAGGTATTATAGGCAATAGATGGAGAGAAGGCTTGCTGTTAATTATTTCTAAGTCATTGAAAGCAAGCAGGCATGTTTCAGAGATAGTTAAGAAAGCAAACAAAACACTTGGCATTTTAAGCAGAACTCTGGTGCTGCTACTCTATAAGTCTTAGTTCGTCCTGACTTGAAGTATTGTAGTCCAGTATGGAATCCACATTTTAAGAAAAGATGTGGATCTGATGGTTTCCATCAGTGCATGATACCTGATGCAAACGTATGGCATTTGTTATATGAGCAGAGACTTGATGATCGCGGACTTATGTCATTAAAAATGAGAAGGTTTTGGGAAGATTTTAATCGTATTATTAGAGGTTTTGAGGATATAGAGCATAGAATTCTCTTTGAAATGGTATGAATTCACCAGGGCACAGCCACATGATATATAAAGTGTCACTGTAGACTGAATACTAGGGAGTACTTCTTTACACAAAGGGTCAACAACGCCTGGAATGCCATGTGGAACCGATGACTGCAAATCTATCAGTATCTTCAAGTCCTTCCTCACGAAAGACTGTCAGTCTGAAGGAAATTGAGGCGAGTAATAATGGGGGTATTAAGTTTGAAAATTTGAAAGATGCAGAGTAGCTCACATTCCACACAAGGCAGAGAGATTACTTTTATTACGTGTGCTCACCAGGACATGGCCTTAAGCAATAAAACAGGTTTATTCTTGCACAAGGAAGAGCCTCATCAGTTATGGGAGGAGCTAGAAGATGCATAGTTGGGAGAATTGGAACTGTCTGGGATCATGAAAATTCCCCTTTAAGTGAGTCTCCCTTCCCCGTCAGCCACCTTACTAGTCAAGTGACACACAGGTGAATTTAAAAGACTGTGATCATCTTCAAACATTTCCGATGGGCGCCCTCACTCATCTCCGGATGTTTTTACGTGATCGGACTCCAAGTACAGTCGGAGAAATCCTGCTCCAAGTCAGGTTTACTATAATGCTAGCAATACACTGTAGTGCACTGTGTTGTATAGGAGCCTAAACGGAGTGACATATCAATTCAAAGACATACGTTAGGCCTACTGTTTCCGGGAAATGTTTGATGTTGGAACCTATGGGTTAAGCCGATGTGATGGTCGTTGTTTTCATCTAAGAGCATTGTACCAGGTTGGAAGTCAGACTTACATTTCTCAGTGGTGTAGAAGGCTCTTCAATGATTTTGGTAAGACTTGAAAATGTGATGGCTTATTCTCATTGTGTCGCATTTTCCATAACTAACTTAGCCTAGGCTAAGATAAATAATTTACAAAAGGGTAGCCTACTGAGTAATGGCATTCTCAGCATAAATAGGCCTACTGGAGGTATGAGTCAATAACGAACATTGTGACAGTAAAAAGATGAAAACATTAACTAAAATGAGTAAAACTTTGCAGTAATATTTTCTAATGTGCCTTTCTCATTTTGCTCTATTTTGGTGTTGTCTGGATCTTGTAATTTGTAAAAAATGAATTTTGAATTGCAAGTGAGGTGGCAAGTGGCGTAGGCCTAGGCCGCCTAGGCCTACACAACACAATGTTTATGAAGGAATAACTACAGAAAACAAGCAAATAAAATTCCATTAGGCTAATTGTCATGTTGAAGAATGATAATATTAGTAAACAAATGGGATGTTGTCTTTTCAATCAAAATTTTTACTAAAAGTGCCATAAAGACATTCTGGTCAGCATGTTTGGTAATGTTTGCGTTTGCGATTTTGTAGCCTAGTTCATTCTTGTGCCGGGAAATTGAAAATGCTCCAGTGTTCAAATTTCTCTCTGAAAGGAATGCTTTGTTATCTTGTAGTTATAGGTTCAAATATGGTGACAAATCCACAGGGACATATGTCATTACTTCACGACACATGCGTCGAGAGGTATCAAGCCCTAATGTTGTTAGCAATAAACTGGGCAGGGTCTTTATGATGTAGGGAATTTTCAACTAAAGAAGCAGGGAGACTATTCCAATCCTTAACCGTATTAGGGAGAAAACTAAATTTGTAGCAGTTTGTCCTACTAAAGAGGTGGCAAAAGTGCAGGTTATGCATCCCTGGAGCTTGTTCTGCGAGTGGGATGCCGAAGTCTATCCACAGGAATTTGTGCCTTACCAAAAACACCCCTAGAGAACAGAATTAATCTATTTTGTCTACAACGTTCTGCTTACGTAGGGAGATTGAGGTCTTTCAGAACAGAAGTCATAGACCCTGGCTCCCGTGAGAAGTTTGAGCTGATAAAGTGAGTCGATCTCCTGTGAATACTCTCAAGCTTATCCTGTAAATAAATCTGGTGTGGATCCCACACAGAACTTGCGTATTCCAAAACTGGTCTGAGAAGACCCTTATACTGTAAGCAGCTAGCTCTATATCACTAGAACAAAAAGATAAATTCCTTTGTAGTACCCCTAAGATTTTGTTACCTTTATTACAAATAAATTGGACATGCTTATCCCAACTAAGGTCGCTAGTGATAGAAACCCCTGAGTACTTAATTGAGTCAACCTTAAGTAACTTTTCACCATTTGAGATGTAATTGAACAAACAGGCTTCTTTTTCCTGGCAAAGTGATGGTATTACACTTTGAAGGCTGGAATCTCATACCCCATGTCTTAGCCCAGAGACCTAGAATATCAATGTCATCCTGGAGCCTACGACAGTCACTTTATGGACTTCAGGGCATCTTATGGGACCTTAGCCCTCCTTTGCCCTTTTACCTGTTATGTTATGTTTATGTTATGTTATGTTTAATTGACTGCTAGTAGCCTAGTGTTTTTGCTTTGAATATGTACAATGATAACGAAAATTCTTGCTTCTGATTTTTGTAGAATATGCATTGCACTTTGCAGGTCATGCTAATTGAATGTACATTGCGCCTACACCCTGTACTAGCATTGAGAACGCAGCAGGTAATCGACTCATGATACTGACCGACTCATGATTAACCTACTACACTATACATATACTGGAAGTGTCATGATTCAACGTTGTGAAAATAAAAATATAAAAGCATTTAACTAAAAATGAGTAAAATTTTGCAGTACTTTAAAATAACATCTTTTAGTGTGTCTTCCTCATTTTGCTCTATTTTGTTGTTGACTGGATTGAGAAATCCATAAAGAACGAATCCTGTGGCAATATGCAACACAATGAATCTGGAGTCAATCTTGACTCTACAGAAAACGAGCAAATAAAATGCTGTAGTTACAGTACTTACCACATTTAAGAATAAAAATGTTAGTAAACAAACAAAAAATTGTCTTTTCTATCAGATGTTTTACTGAAAGCTTTATTACAGATGTTTTGGTCAAAATTTGTGGTATTGTTTGCAAATTTCAAGTTCATTCTTATGCTAAAACTTGAAAATTTGGCTGTGAGTATATTCATTTGAACATAGAAAATTATAAGGCAAATAATTGTTTTTTAATGTTGTTTGAAGAATATGCATTGCAGGTCAGGCTTACCATGGAAACACATTGCGCCTTCATGCGGCACTAGCATTTAGAATGCAGTGATCAATTCTTGATACTGATGGACTCATGATTACTTTCTTCATGTAGGCCTATATACTAACAAGGTAGGACACTTCCTTTGCAAGCAACTGCATCCATCGCTGTTACCTGCATAGCTGTCCATGGATACGGATCTCTCTCACACAGCACATAATGCAAGGTGTCCACTTTGCAAGTCTGCTGTGCAGATAGAGGCATAGACCTAGGTCAACACGGATTATGCACGTTAGCACTGTGAAGAGCGATGGATGCAGTTGCCTGCAAAAGGAAGTGTCCTACCTTGTTAGTAACAGTATGCAGTGTATGTGTATACAATACTGAGAATGCCTGTGGCTCAGGCTACAGAAACATTAGTCCATGAACAGGACTCTTTTTGGCTTGCCTCTGTGCACTTTCTTCTAATCTGCACAAATGTTAGAGTCTTTGCCCTTCCTTCATAACACTGTGAGACTATCCAATAAAGGTTTGAGGTGAAAATTTAACATTCATGGATCGTCCTTCAACTAGGCTAGGTCTTCATAATTGTCATTTCTTTGCGCCCAAAACAATGCAAATTAATTTAAATCATTAACATTATACCTTAGAAAAATATGCATTCATACTGGTACTAAGTCACAGGTGTGTTTACAGGGCAAAAATTCAGTTACTGTGTCATTGGTCAAAGACAATGGTGAAATTAACTGGGTGCCAGGTGCTGTTTAGCTCTCATTTTCTGCCAAACAGCACCCGTTAGACCTTGAAAAGGATGTTACAGGTGCCACTTTTTTACCAAAAGTAGCTCCTGTCATCTTTGAAGTCCCTAGGCCTAAGTATGAACACAACACCAAAATTGGTGTCGTGTCCATTGTAAATCTCTCTGTGATAGCCGACTCCAAATGGACAAAGTAATTGCACAGTTCGCTATTAAAACGTATGACAAAATGAAAATTTGTCACCAGCTTGAGGGTAAAAATGGACTAAACATTACATGAATGTAGTAAATTTCACTTTCCTGAAATGAACCTCAAACTTTGTCAGATTTCTTTGAATTCAGATTTCAAACTCGATATCTGATGCAGTTAGGCAAGAGTACAGTACATGTCCAAAGTTGGAAAATATGTAGCAATATTACATGCTGTATCACTTCTGCATGCCAACTTTACCTTTGTGTAACTTTTTGCACAATGGACTCGGTCATGTGTCTGCACTCATGACACTCCAAAATGGTGTACATTTCTTCGTGTTTCTGCCAACTTCTTCCAAATTTCATCATCTTGCTCCCCTCCATTTCTAGAAAGACTGCTCAAAAAGCACAGATGCAATGACAAAGAACTTCCATAAAACGTATTGTAATTACAGGTGTAATTTTGAAGCTGTGAGGAATGCTGGTCTACAGGCAGACTGGCATGTAATATAAGCATGGAGACATAGATGATTCAAATAGTTCAAATGAAGGTAAAACATTTCCTTGAATATTTATAGGAACATACAGTATTTGGTGTTAGCACGTGGAAGACTGGATGGCAAGAGAACGACTCTATGGTACAATAGCTACTGTGTACAATACACTGCGTAGACAGTGTACACATGATGTCTAGAACCGCGGCAGTAGCCTAGTGGTAGAGCATTTGCTTCGTACACGGGAGGTCTGGGGTTCAATCCCCGACCTGGTCATACCAAAGACCTTAAAAATGGTACTAACTGCCGATGTGTGCGTAATGCTCCGCACAAGCATTGGAGTTAGGAATGCCAAATCACCAAAAACAAGAACACCAATCTTCCTTCACTCAAAAAGTTTGAGACAAACATACAATCCTGAATCTGTCGGGCTGGCTTTGGGAGGCTACTACGATTCTAAGTGAATCATAAGCTGGGGCAGATCAGGTACGTCCGTCTGGGGCCTTTCATTAGGTGGCCTGGACTAGTCTCACTGGAACCATCAAGCTCATAAAGTTCCAAGGAACTAGGTGGAGCATTAAGGAAGAGATTTGCATTTGCATGATGTCTAAGTATTCATGTGCAATATAATCTAGTAGCAGGTAAAGAGGTAAAACACAAAACATGGCAAATGACTGGAAATTTTGTGTAGGCAGGACAAGGACCAAACAGTAAGGAATAGGTTCTACCATTAGCAAAGTACACAATACCGGTCAGCTTGAAGAACACTAATGATATCTTAGCATAGACTAGGCTAGGCCCTGCTCTACCTAACTAGCCTAATATCTCAGGGCACCGGAATTTGGCAGTAGCCTTGGATCTGTTCACTTGTAATTTTTGTAAAGAATTGCATATTTGGTCTTCCTAGACAAGCATGCAAACTGGAGATCCACTAAAACATTTAAAATATGCAACAGTAGGATAATTTCCTCTTTCTTTTGAAATTTGATAGACTTTCAACCATATCTTGACAAATTATTATGGTTTGTTCACTTAGTTGTTTTATGGAGCAGGAGAGCTGAAAGAATAGTTCCAACATGCTTCCATGCTTGAAGGAAGAAAGTGAAAGCCAAACCTAAGGTTTAAGTCTATCTATTTTGACATTTTGCAAAGTACTAATGTTCCATTCTTCCACAGTGCAACCACAGTGAATGGAGTAACTGCAGAATATATCGCACTAAGTAACCAGCACCCCAGAAAAATGAATGGGGCAAACTGTACTCTGCAGAGTTCTCTTTATTTTGCCTGTTCGTAACATTACATTGGTGTTTGTTTGTTGAAGAGCTATATGTTGGTCCTGTTTGAATTTCCAGTGTTTGACAGAAAGGACACACAAGGTATCATTCATCAGCAGTCAATCTGCCCACAGTCTCTCCTGCTCTGTTCCCTCCATCTTTTTGGTGGAGGTGCAGCCCCAGTCCCAGTGAACTCACTGTCTTGTGCACAGGGCTTTCCATCATTTCAGGTACTCACAGTCCCAATTAACTCACTTCCCTGTACTGGGCCTTCCATTTCTTTGTTGAAGCAGTTGCAGTCCCACTGGGAAGTTGCTGTTATTTTGAGAACTGCTCATCATGTGTCTTGTGTCTTGTGTATTTTTTTTTTTTGAGGCACAGACAGTCACTGTCTATGAATCTGCCTCCATAGTCTAAATGGTATACTGTACATAGTACTGTATGTTTTGGAGGGCATTGCATTCTGCCAAAGATACTAGGGAAATTATTGCAGATTACATGCAAAATTGGTGTCTGGAGCTTAACTGCCAGTTTCAGTTGGAACCTTGTTTCTGTAAGACTGTCAGTACCAAGACTTTGTATACTCAAGGGTTATCCAACAAAATTTCTCTTGCAATCAGCACAAAATCTTGACAATATTTCAATTTTTGCAAGGTTGGAGTTTGCGTAAATGTTAGGGTGAATGAAATCCAGTCCCAGCTCCATGAGCTATGCATTAAATTGGCATGCCAAACAAGGCTAGCATCTTACATTAACAAGTCCTAAGTGACACATATGATGGCCTACTTTTGATACTCAATACAGTGGCGGCCAAGTCATAGGTACTTTCAGCCTTGTGTTTACATAAACAAGGTGTGTATTTTCTGCCGTAGAAACAATAATCCAGCCACAACAGTAGGCCTAAGGTGTAGTTTCTTCAGCAGAAAAAAAAACTGTAGTGGTGCCAAGTGCACTGACTGTAGCTTTAGCCTGGTTAGAATATGACCAAACTATTCTCCTGGGACAGTTAATCCTGGATAAACTCCCTCGCATGATAATTACCCCATAGGAAACTTCACTAAAAAACTTTTATCCTTATGAGGTTATTTGCATTCTTCAGTTTACATTAAGCTATGAATTTGTGACAGCAAATACATCTCAGAGACTTCCTTGAAAGTTGACCATAAAATTGCTTTTCAGGTATTAAAACACAAAAGTTCAAGAATCAGTTACCTACAGTACAGTATGTGAAAGTAAGTTTGGAGTCAGACGTCTGTTTCCAACAGTATAAGCAACATGCTGCATAGGCCTTAAAAGCCTGTACACAGTAGTAGTGATGGTGGAATGAACTCCATTACTGTTGCACAGTTTGAATCATCCAAACATTTACAAAAAGTTAAGGAATTTATACTGTATATGTGCAGTAGGACATGTATAACAATAGAAAGAGTATTTAAGAAATAGCTCACAACAGTATTTTAAAACAGATCAATTTTGGATTTCCTCTCGTTTTTCTTATAAGTTTTTTAATGATTTAGATCCTAAAAAAAAATATATTTTTGCATGTTAATGACAAACTAGGTATGGATTTAATAAATCTTTGACAAAATGTGTGGCATACTCACTTTATAGGAATATCTACATAGTACAGTATATTGTGGCATACTAATTCAAATTTTTGGGTAACTTCATGTGCAGTATGCCATTTGAGTGTATGCCAAACCATAGGGTTGTTTTCAAATCATTTCACTCATAATTTTCATCATCTGTTACACATGTACGTCCACACAACAACAACAACAACAACAACAACAACAACAACAACAAAAACAACAACAACAAAAAAAAAAAAACATATATGTACAGAATTAATCTGTGGCAATGTTTTGGATTCCATACTGTTGTAGCCATTCCTCACTGCTGCAAAACATGCAATGTGCAACAAACATGGTTCACATGTGCAGTAGATATAAGTTATATAAGTAATGTTCCTAGATTTCCAAATCACATAATAAGTTTTGTTGATTACAGCCTGTTTGATCAAAACTAAGTAAACATTTTAATAGTCTGTAAACATTTCTTCTTTGAATCTCACAATTTCCCCACTAGCTTTAATAAGTATTGTTGCATTAGTTTACATGTTGACAGCTACTCCAGAAGAGTTGTAGCCTTACAGTAGTACAGATGTTTGCTAATTTTATACATGTGTAATTCCCAGGGCTTCATAAATTCCTCGATCAACAGTCTGGGGCGACAAAAAAGCACATGAGCAAGTGCAGTGCGCAGTATTGTAGCCCACTGGGCAAGAAGTTGCTTGTACCCCGGTGAAGTCTCCTCCACAACAAGGTCAAAGGCTTCTAGGCAGATTTGTACTGGCAAAGTAGAAAGTTATTGGGCAAGGGGATTAAGAGAACATCTAACCTACTGACGAGTAATGAAGAAATTTGTTGCAGCCTGCTAAACACCATAATCACTGCCTGTGTAAATTAGTAATTTCTAATTGCTTTTGACCCTTGGGTGATTGAAGCTATTAACTAAAGACGTTACTGTCACTAAGAACTGGAACTAAGTCATTTGGACTTAATGCATGGAGCTGTAATGTGGCATCCAGTCTTGATGTTACAGTACTGTATGTAATAAAGTCAAATGTGTAACATGTGATTGTTAACAGTATCAAGTATGGAAGACAGAGCTAGCCAAACTTTCATCAAAGTGGGTGTCGAAAATGAAAATGTTCATCAAGATTCAGCAGTTCTTGAAGATTTGTTTTTGCTCAAAAAATAAAAAGGCAATAAAACAGTACAAAGTGTCCTGGAAGAAATGTTTTTGTCCCTGTATGCAAGTCAAACTTCCCACAACATTGATATACATGTTCCTTTGTCCAAAAGTTCAATCCAGTTGCCAAAGTTTCTCCTTAAATACCAAATTTTCCAAGGAAGTTTCCAGACTCCCCATTTACAGTACCCACACATTGTCCCATTTACTTTGCAATACTACAGTGGCTGGTTCCACAGCTTGTAGGGTAATCATCATCATCAGTGTAGATTTCAGATTTAAAATACCGCATTTGAGATGAGTTCATTTGAAGCAAACAAGCAGTTCGGTAAGACGTGTTATCTTAATTTTCTTATGCGTCTCCTCGCAGTTGTCCAGGATGGCATTAAATCCCCGCCTTGAGACGCAGTGAATAGGCTATTGTGCTCTCTGCCCACAGGTAAAGTTAACTGTTTGGCCAGAAAGTGCTTCAGTCCTATGTGCAATTGACATCCTGGCTACACGTAGGTACCAATTTAATGGCAAGCATATGAAAGTTGTATTTCTGAATACATGCTTTATAATGTGAATGGTCTTGTAAATGCTGGCTATGTTCAAGCTGTATGTGATTTCCACTTACAGTAACCAGAATTAGTGCAAAGTTATACAGTAGAACAGTTCAAAGCATATTAAAAGCTGGCTTCAAGTAGCCTTTCCTCAGAATTTATTAATAGCTTCCTTAGTGATAATATTTTCACATCCTTCAGTAGTGTACAGTACCTGTGCACTTACACTGCAGATCAGCAGTACAGCACAGCACAGCTCTAGTGAGTGTTAAACATTACTCTGTGTGTACTACCAAAAGTTTGAACCAGATTGTTAAAATGTATTGGAAGTTTACTAGTTTAGTAGTCACTATTAGGTACAGTAGGTAATACAGAATTATTTTGCTCCCTAAAGATGATATGATGTCTAAGATAAGAGTTAATGTTGTATAGTAATATTAGAGGTTCAAATAGTTTCCCTTGGATTTATGGAAAAATTGAAGGGAGTGTGGAGTTACAGTAATTTTTGTACCTGTATCAAGCTTTATTCAAAGCTTATAGATTAACTGTATGTAAGCACTGCAGAGTTTGCTGAAGAAAGTACAAGTAAAGTACATATGATTACTCAACCTACTGTACGTATAAAAAGTGATTAAAAAACACAGGCCTACGTATATGTTCATCTGATTGTCATATCCTTCCTTTACTTGTTCTATTCCCAGTCTTCGTTTCTGAATTTAATAGCCGTAACTGTTTCTTTATTGCTACATTATCAGTAACGTGATTTCTGGAAAAACCACAGTCATCTCTATTAAGTTAAATATTATTTACCCTGTAGTGCCACCCAGGAATCCTGAACCAACTATTTCCTCATAGAAACATACAAATCGTCATTGTATAATGATAGTTTTGTCATCGGTTTCTTTAAAGAAGCAGTGGTACTGTATATAGCTTCAGTTGTAGCCTTCAGACCAGATTCATACAGTACAACTGCGAATATGTAGGTCAGGTGCTAGAGGCTTTCAGAAGCTATAAACTTGTAGCTCCAAACCACTGATTTTGTTCAAGTTGAAACCCTGCATTCATTGGACATTTATCTGACATTCAGTACTATACTGTCTACATGTGTTCTAGAGAATGACTTACAGTTTCAGGATTTTTGAAAAAATGTTGGGTGTTTTATTGTAATGTAAGGTTGTTTTTGCATTTCAGTAGTGGCTTTCATGGAAGAAAAAGTATTGTCAATATATTGTGGAAACATTGCATGCACTGTACATATTAAATACTATTAAGTAGGACAGAATAAGATGGGCCCCTAGTCTTTGCTGGAACCTGCTGCTGAAAGGGCAAAAGCAGTCGCCCCAAACTTATTTTGAAACAATAGCTAAATGTCACTAATATCTTGTTATTTCTCTTCCAAGTATCTATCATGATATTTTAGGTCATAAATCTTGCATATTCAAGGTAAACCAAGCAGTTCCTCCTCGTACATTTTACAATTGAGTGAGAAAAGTACTGTCAGATGATTCTCAAGAGCCATTCAGGAAATAGGATAGTCTACTATGCAATTCTTTATTAGGGTGACTGCATTCTCCCTTTAAAAGGAGGCACAGAAGGATGATGGAATCTAAAAGCAAGTGTTTGAATGTATTTAAAATATTACCTGTAGATACTGTAGTGTATATGTGAAGGCAGAAAAGTGCATTTTGGTGAAATTTAATTCAGTTTCAACTTTTAAGGAACAGTTCTGTACATACTAGCAGGTGAAGTTTCTATTTGTAACTTAAAAAGTCAACTTGAAGCAAACAGCAGTGAAGTCATCTTCTTGCATTGATTAGCAATGCTTTTCCCTTTGTTTTCAATCCATTGTTTTGACCTTGAGGCCCTTGGGGTCTGATGTCAAGTCTGGAACACAAACCTGCTTAGATCATAGCCTGCAGTTTGAACCCAGATAACTAAACAGGATGGAGGTATGATGAGAATTCACAATGGGGTCAAAAATATAGTGCAAACCATGACTTAAACTGGGTCATTCACTTCCTATGTTCACAGTAAAAGGCAAGCCATGTTGATGTAACACAATGTTCACCAGAAGGTAGCCAGCGAAACCCTGATGCAAGAAGTTATATTTCCCCGGATGTCATGGCACAAAATGTGTTGAAACCAGTTTACTATGTAGGTTGAGCGTTTAGACCTGGTACACATAGTTGAAACAAAGTTTGCAGCTGTGATTGGACACAGTCAAATGTTGGATACATACATCGTAATACTGTTTAGTGCAAGGCTTTTTGTGTGACATACACAGCCAGGATATTCTCACTGTACGTACCTATGGTGATTTATGCCATAAGTATTTGTGACAAAGAGGGCTAAGGTGAGAATCTTGTAAGGAAGAGTACAGTATCTCAGAAAAGTGCATCACAGTTTTAACTTTAGCCAATTTGTTTCTATCTATGCGTTTCATTCGCTTCAAACTCCAGATGTTATGAATAAACATGGTGTACTTTGGTGTTTCCCTTGCTGATTGGTGTAAACTTTTTGGTGTGTGAAATCACATCTATCACAGTTTTGCTCTGTGACATGCAAGGGTTGTGAAAAGACAAAATGAAGCATGCTTTCTGAAGTCAGGGTTACTCTGACCCTCTTGCAGAGAACCTGATGCCTGATGTTGTGGTCTTTTCCTCTTTTGCTTGGTACTGTAACTGACTGGACCTTATCGTTCTTGATCCTGGGTGGTAAGAATAGCCCAGGGTCCAGTGTAAATGCTTTTACCTTTTTAAATTGATTTTACTGTATCTTGGTGCTGTCTTGGCCATCTGTGGAGGATCTTACCATCACTGTAAGTGCCAATGCTTGAAACTGAAGCCCAAAGCACTCGCCCTGAATTTACCAAAGTTCTACTTGTTTTGAACTTAAAAATGTATCTTGCCATTTGTTGTGTAAATGTTCATTAATTTAGGATAAACCTATTTCCTAGCAGAAGGGTTTGTCTTCAGGTACGTAAATTGGTTTGCTATTGGATAACTCCATTCAATGCCTATAGTACAGTATGTGGTTTGAATGATTGGCCAGGAAATAAAACTTCTTGCACAGAAATCAAAACAATTACAACAAGTGTGGTTTGATATTTCAACTGTGGCAACAAGTGTTCCAAAAGGTGGTATTGCATTGTAAAATGGGAAATACTTTCTTGCAAATGAGAATACAATTCTCGAAATCTGCAACGTAATTTGTGATGGGATCTAATTGCCAGTCATTGATAAAAATGTGAGAGACTAAAATATTAACCACATACTGTATGAGGCAACCATTGCTTTACAAAAATGACAAATTGTTACTGAATCATTTTTGGTTCCTTGCGTTAGCAAAAGGAACCTATGTAGTCAACTTGGCGTGTGTGTGTATGTGTGTGTGTCTGTGACACTTGCTTCGGTACGCTGTAACTCAACAAGGGAAAGTTGGACTAAACTGAAACTTGGTATATGGATCTGTCATAGTGAGAAGGTATGCCCTATTCTTTCTGGTGGAGGTCAAAGGTCATGTGGGGTCACCAGGGGTCAAAGACCGAAAACCGTGTTTGCACGATATCTCAAGTTAGGAAGCTTCAAGGATAAATTTCATACTTGGTATGTGGATGCATTATGGTGAGAAGATGAATGAGCTGTAGCTTTCGGTGGAGGTCAAATTTCATCTGGGGTCACCGGCAGTCAAACACTGAAAACTTGTTGTTAACACAATATCTCAAGATAGGAAGCTTGGATAGATTTCATACTTAGTATGTAGATGGGTTATGGTGGGAATATGAATGTTTTTTTTTTGGTGGAGGTCATCTGGGGTCACCAACAGTCAAACACTGAAAACCTTGCTAACACGATATCTTGAGGTAGGAAGCTTGGATAGGTTTCATACGTAGTATATAGATCCACCATAGTAAGAAGGTGTGCCCTGGTGTTTTTGGCAGAGGTCAAAGGTCATCTGGGGTCACTAGGGGTCAAACACAGGAAACCTTGTTAATACAGTATCTCAAGTTGGGAAGCTTGGATAGATTTCATACTTGGTATGTGGATGCATTATGGTGAGAAGGTGGATGCTATCGCTTTTGGTGGAGTTGAAAGGTCATCTGGGGTCACCGACAGTCAACCACTGAAAACTTGTTGTTAGCACAATATCTCATGGTAGGAAGCTTGGACAGATTTCATACCTAGTATGTGGATGGGTTATGGTGGGAAGATGAATGCTGTTGTTTTTGGGGAGGTCAAAGGTCATTTGGGGTCACCAAGGGTCATACACTGAAAACCTTGTTCACATAATATCTCAAGGTACTGTAGGAAGCTTGGATAGATTTCATACTTGGTAAGTGGATGCGTTGTGGTGAGAAGATTGATCCTGTTGTCTTTGGTGGAGGTGAAAGGTCATCTGGGGTCACTGGGGGCCATTTGAAGGTTATCAGAGGTCATTTTGAGGTTAAGTTGTGGACTTTCATTCACTGCCAACAACTTTAAAGGTCATGTAGCAGTCACCAGAGTGACAGGCAAACTTCACATTAGCTAACATTTTGTTTGTATGCTCATGGCTCAGTGTCATTACATTCAGCAAGGAATGGGCTCTTGTTGTTTTATGCAAACTGGAAAGCTGGCTGCAACCCGATCTACTGTAGCTCATTAAGTTAACTTTGGACCTTTCTCTTAGAAATATTAGGTCTATAAATGAATTCACCCCTTGAGCAGACTTTGCTTTCATATTGTATTCTAGCAATCTACTGTACATCGCCCCTCTCTTACCTCCTATTACATATCCCCACTTACCCACAACTAAACCCTGGTAAACTAATAGCTGAGTGGGGGAAGGTGTGTGTACATGTGTGGGTGTGTGTACATGTGTGGGTGGGGATGTACATTGGCATAGCTTAAACAGCCTGGTGATAATCCATAATTTACCAGCTATTCATGGTCTTTCTTCCTAAAAACATATTTTGTTCTGTTATTCAACAAATTAAAGAGTTTGTCTGTGCCAGGATTGAATCAGTTACATTTGAGTACTGTACAGATTTATCTTATGACATCTGTAGTATACCAGACCTCTTACAGTGATTTCTTCTTTCCATGAGTCTCTTAGGAAAAACTCTGAAACAGTCAGCTTTATAGTCCTGGGTACCTTCTAGCCACATGCAGAATAGGAAGTTGAAGCTGGCAATACCAGTATTATAGCTACATGACTACAGTACCATATGTAGTCCTCAATGAATAAAATATTAGCAGCAAGGAAACAGTGGTCTGCTTTCATTACCTGAATATTTTATAATTGACTAATTAACTGCATCTTGTTATGCTGTTTTTAAGCTATGGTGAACTAAACTTACGTAATTCTGAAGTTGAATAGAGTGCTTAATTACTTGCTCCTAGCACTGCATGATAGTGGATACTATAGCTGTACTCAAGCATGGGTAGCTAGTGTATTGACATGTCTTTCAAGGAATCCATTAATTATTTTTAATATCCAACAAATAATTCCCAAAGGCAACGACTTTTAAACATTGAATGAACACTTCAAATTGGCATTCCGGTTGCTCACACATGCCGCAGTTGCTTTGCTTTAGGGGTAGGTACTGTACAGTGAGTACAGTCAGATTGTTTTGTGAATTGGTAAACTCATGCAAGGTATGAATTGATAAACTCATGCAAGGTAACTCCTGAGTAAACTTTGTTCATGAGCTGAGGACATCATGAAAGATACTTGTAAGGGAAATAAGAAAAAACTAGAACATCTGTAAATAAACTGATGTTTCAGAATAAGGTTTAAGTCTGCTTAATATTCCCTTTAACTTCAGTGCAGTGTGAACAATTGATTTTGTGAAGCGGGGTGTAATCGTCCTAGTTGGCGGAGTTTCTATTAAAAGAAGAACAAACAAGCATGTACAACCGGTAGGCATGTAGCTGCAGTCAGAGGTAAAACCTTTTAGTCTCTTTGACCTGTATAGTGATCATTGCAGGAAGTAACTGATTATTTCAGTGCAATGGTATGCATTGCAGTAAGTGCCAATACAGTACTTTTGATCGGCTAGTCATAATAAAAAGTGGTAGCACTGCAGTTATTAAGCCCAATATTAAATTCAGTGTACGTCATGATCACTGTAGGTGTATCACACCATGATCACTGTAGGTGTATCATGGGTGTTCAGCTTGTTGGCATTCAACAAGCTGTCTTAAGAAGGGTCGTTTGTACAGGAAATGAGGTTCACAGCATTATATTTATGGTATTATGGAAATTGTGTACATACTGTGGGCTCCTTTATACTGCAGGGTTGTTCAACTTACTTTGTGCCTACTGTGTAGTTCTGTTACTGTCGTTGTTGCCAGGGCTAGAAAAAAATCTTTTATTTCCCTGGAAGACAGTTACACTGTAACCAAGTCCTTCCATCTTATAATTGTCATGCACAAAAAAGGTAAATTCCTTCCAATTGCCGAAACTTCCTTCCACATACTTCTATTTCCCAGTAAAGAGACTCCCAGCTTCCTAGTTTTTTCCACCCATGGCTGCTATTGCTATAACTTCAATTACTGTCGTTGTTACTACAGTAACAAACAAAGTCTAACATTGTACTGTTAATTCGCTACCAAAATTGCATTAGTTATAATCCAACAATCTTGGCCCAAAGCAAGTTTGGAATTCCCTAGTGACTGCTTCCTCCCTTGCACACTTGATATTTGAGCCAAATTCTCCCAATTATCGCAGTTAACCCCCAAATACCCAAATTTTTAGGGTAGGGAGTTTTCAAGATGCCCTATTCTTTCTTTACCCCCCCCCTCCCCCCTGCAGGCTGCCTCTGAAATTGTTGGTACTGTATAATATGATTTGTCTTTCATGCTGTTTTAAACAATTTTGGAGAGGAACAACTGCTCTATGCATGTTTGGCAGGGCGTTTGAGTTGTGTTTTAAAAACAAACATCACAAAGTTTTCTACATGAGCTGATCAAAATGCCACACTCATTATGCCAAAAAGTGTAATGGTTTATAATTCACTTGCCACAGTGGTTTTCAACAATATTAGGGCACAACTCGGTTTACCTTTAAGGTGGTACTGCAAAATCAGAACAGCAGTTTATTGCCTGGTTGGTCAAGTAAAGTATTATTCAAGGTGGGAAATAACCAGGTGTGAAATACCAGGAAATACCCTCAAATTAATTATTGTCAAGAACTGGAATGAGAAATAAGGGTATAGGGTTAATACATTTATGAATTTGTGAAGCAATTTTACCAGCCCACTTGTGGAAAAATGAGATGCTGCAGTAGCATACTGGATGTATAATTCTCTTCATATTGGCTTTGCTTTGGCAAGAGACACTGTTCATATAGAACACCTGTTGCCAAGGCTATTTTGTCCCAAGATTTTAGAGTACATCTGGGGGATACAGTATACCAGATCAAATCAGTACTAGTCTACGGTACCATCTTTCTTAGCTTCTTTGTGGTTGAAAAAGTTTTTTGTCTTACAGCACATCATTTTGCCTTAAGCAGGCATGAGCTTTTTCCATGAATTCGCGGATTTCCGTGATTTTTTTCCAACTTCCAAGAGATTTTGGGTAGAACACAATAAATGCCAAGATCCCTTTATCAAACAACAGGGTCTTTGTAGGCTTAAAGGGTAAATGCATTCAGTCCTAATTGGATTGCCATTCTGTATCCAGGCATGGGATTGAACATGTGGGGAATGAGGGATTTCACTCCCCTCCCCCCCTTTTGAAACTGGAGGGAATTGATAGCATCAGAGTTTCCAGAACCCTAACAAAAAGAGTAGGCAATGTTAAAATCCATAGCTTACAATCTGATTAAATGAAATCAAACTCAAAAATGATTGAAGCACCCATTTAATAGATTAAAATGGTAGGAAAGTGTCTCAGATTACACCACAGATCATCTTGTCTCCAAATGTTTCCAGGGACCTTAAGTGAGCCCCAGATCCCTTGCCATTAGGGTTTTAGTATTTTGCACTTGAAATTGTTCTGGTCAAAGTCACCCCCTTCCACCCCATTGTGGAGAAGAGCTTGCTTATGCTCATGTACCAAGGTATGTTAAATCAGGTGACTGTATTTACTGAAATGATCATGGCAGATTATTAAATTTAGACGAGATGATTCTTTGATATATATCTTTGATTTGACGTCCAATTACTTGTGCTGTGAAACAGCTTGACCAGATAATTTTCAGGAGAGAAGTGATTTGTTAGTGGTGATTATGACTAATAGTTGAAGAATTAAAGGTTGTGGTAGCTGCATGCTGTGCAGGATTCAGTAGTACAGTGGAGCATGAATTTTATCTCTAGCTGAATACCAATAATATGTACTATAAATCGTTATTTATCAGGTTGAAAATTATAAAGAACCAATGAATGCAAGATTGTGTTTTATCTCATACATTTAAGGCAGTTCAATGACCCATTGCAAGTGCATGGTAGTACGTGGATGTTATTCTGCAAAACAGTATTCTGCGAGTATAATGCTCAGAAAAATTTGCATACTTGTGATTTTGGTATTTCAGAAAACATCTTGATCTAGTACAGTATATGAAGGCACATACAGGTACCTGTACGATGCAGTTTACAGTACTATAGGTTATATAACCACAATGGGGACTATGTATAACCACAATGGGGACTATATAACCTTGTTCTGCTTGACCCTGTTTAATATGGTATGTGTGCCATTATGGGCATATTCCAGTGACATTGAACAAGGATCTCATGTGAAAAAGAAAAAATTGTGTGTCCTCCAAACCCTAATGCAATACTCCATTCCCAACTTAAGGTATCTCAATTTAGAGGTTACTTATGTTTGTCAGAAAATATCTCCAGTTCTTAGGGTAACATAATGTGAAGTGGGCACGTTGCCTCAGATTTCTTTTGTTTTCCTTTTTAATGGAATATCCTGTATGTCCTAGGAATTGTACTATGGAATGTTTGAATATCTTTCCATGTAGTTACAGCATAAAATTACACCACATGTACTGTATCACAAACATAGTTGTTAACTGTTCCTCCAGCAGTGTCAATATTGTTAAGAAGTACAATGCTATGTCTGATCAAGGTGCTGCAATGAATCACAGATTTCCCATAACAGGGCTGAAATTTAACGGTAGTCCGATCGTCCGTGACGAGTAAAAAATGCATCGCACAACCAGTCTCTGCCTTTGAGCTTGTCCGATGGACGAGTAGATTTTAAACGAGTGACTAAATAATTCAAAACATTAACATCAAGCAAAACAGTACTGTAACTCCAAAAATCCCCCAAATATGTGATAGTAAGACAATGGTATCGTCCGCCATTAATGATCGAACAAATAAAATTAAAAGCGAAACGATTTGGTACTTCCCGCATGGGGAGGGAATTGTCTTAGAATTCTCATTGGTGCAACTTCAGAGAGGGCTGTTCCATTTAAGGAACGACCAATAACTCCTGCATTGTTACATGCACAGGCACTATACTATGGACGATCTATCTACAAAACTTACAGCACTGTAGACCAGCGCTTCTCAACCGGTGGGCCGCGAAGCTCTCCCAGGTGGGCCGCGAGATCCGCCATAAACATACAAAAAAAAATAAAGATAAAAGAATAAACTTTTTGTAAGGTGGGCCTCAGAAAAATTCTGAGAGTCAAAGTGGTCCTCGAGTTAAAAAAAGGTTGAGAAGCGCTGCTGTAGACTACAAAGTTAACTGTGTAATGATCGTGACTGTAGTATACATACGCGATTGGCTTGCTAGCACCACAAGGCGACGTGCAAGCCATGTAGGCTATCCCGTGCACGTCCTGCACATGTAGTATATTACAGCCCTAACCAAAATGCATCTTTCAACATACTGGGACAAACCAAAATAAACCTTGACCAATGTGTTTAAATTTTTGTTGATGGTTGCAACCCACCTCCAATTAAGTTTCATACCCACAAAAACACACACAAAACGCCCAAGTTCACAGCCAAACATCCGCTGATTTTTTCAGTGGCCATACAGTAACTGTTTGTTAGGTCAGGCCTAACCTTGTCTAGCATAATCAAAGTTGAACTTGCCGCTAATGATTCTGAACGAATCTGTCACATGAAGACGGCAGCCAAAAGTTGATACTAAAACTTACTGCTCAACGAAATTTCGTGCTGTGCCAACAACTTTATCAGTCATTGCATACAAAGATGTTTAAACAAACTTGACTTATCATGACTCGATGTTCGAGTTTAATCCACATAAATCCAACAGTGTGAAATGTGTATGTACGTGATGTGAACGTGAGCAACAATGCTGTCAGCGTTTGCCCGGTACCAACGGCGGGAGAGTAAGGTCCTTCCTGCTCCTGCTTGAGGCTTGCATGTGAGCGTGTGTACGGCACCTCAAGTCTCCACGAAAGTTTTAAGCTGTTCTGTTGAGCGTACTTACGGAATTTTGGGCAGAAAAAACGATCAATGGAAACTGCACAAAATTTATGAATGGAATGTTTTGTTTACTACGGCAGCGCAGACGATAATTGTAAATATCACACGGTGGAGTCAACCATGTGATATGAGTATACAGTTTGTGCTTTGATTATTTCATAACACATTTCACTGCGGGCAAAACTAATTCAATCGCCCCATTGGTCAAGAGACAGTAAAACACCAGTGACACAGTGAACGCATATTTTATCTTTTTTTAACGGCCAAACCAATCTCCATAGGGGCAAAGAGTTAAATAAAAACACCCGACACAGTGGCATAAAACACAATTTGCTTGTCTTTGTCATTTTAATTCGGACAACCAAAAATTATTTTGGACAACCAAAATTTTGTTTTCAGGTGGTCCGAAGGACGACCTTAAGATTTTCTTAAAAATCAGGCCTGCATAATGCATTGTATCTCTAGAAAATATTACATTTCTTTGAAAATAAGTTTCTTCCAAATGCTACATGCTACTGAGATGCGGTTTTCACCTCCTGAAACAGAAAAATGTTCTGCTTTTTTTGATTTCTGTGAAATTTAGTCCCTGGCAAACCCCTTAATAAAACAAGTTATAGAGTACACTGTTTCTCTAGTACCATATAAAATGGAACAGCCTTAGCTTGAACTTTTGAATGGCATTTAAGTTGATTGGTATCACCGAAACATACACATGGAACAGATAGCTTGTGGTACGCTTCAGCAGGTATTCATTGATGGAGGACCAAATTATGAAACAAGCAATAAAATGAACATGATGGCTGCGAGGAATTGAAACACTTGTGTCTTTAATATCAACTTATTCTGAGATTGATTATGACACCCTCCTCATTCCCAGGGATGAATGATACACCTGGATTGAGAGAAGACATATTTGTGGTGATACAGTAATGTAAAGCTTACAGTATTAAATGTAGGACCTGGAAGGCAAAGGCCCTTCTGCAGACACTGTACATTCAATATTGTACAACACTCATTGCCTGCTTTAGCACAGACCTTTTTCCAAATAGCAATTACAAAGGATTATGGGACAGAGTTTTAGTGTGCACCATTTTTGTCAATGGCAATTTACTGTGGCCAAAAATGATGTGAACCAAAACTCTATCCCACAATCCATTGTAACTGCTATTTGGAAAAGGGTCTATAGACTGTATTGTAATTTAAAGGAAATCTGAGCTGCCATGAGTTATTGATATGCATGCCAATCAGTTAGGAAATTGGTTAGTTTAATTTTGTGGGTTAGGCATCATTATGCTTCAGAGGGCCAAAGGATGTTTAGGCTTAATCTCTTGAGCTGTAGACCTGAGTTGCATTAAAATGTAAGTTTTGTTGGAATATATTCAATAATTTTATGGATTTTATTTAATAATTTTATAGATAGTGTGTGTACAGAATTCTGTATTTACCAACTAAAATACTTTCAGAAGAGGGGATTTTCAAAAACCATTAGGAGACCAAGCTAAGTCATCAGCATATTACAGTATTTAAATTAAAGGGGTTGCCAAGTACAGTTTGCACCTTGGCAGGATGCACATGGCAGATAAAAAGGCAATGATCTGCACTATTTATATGAATCATTGTGTGTAAGCCACCCATTCATGAATGCATGTTCATATGACCCATACAAGAGTGTTAGATGTATGCAGTATACGGGTGCAAAATTCTATGTAGGTAAAATGTTGGCTTGTTTGATTATTAAATGTCATCCTTATGTTTTGTGTATAATCTAAACAGAACACCACAGGTGGTAATTAATAAATACTTTATTGACACAACAATAGATCTGTGTTTGTACTGTATTTGCATATGTGTTTGCACACTTCTAGTCCTTCATTTTTGTCCTTACATAATTATCTTCAGCATTGTTTACAAGAGTGTGAAGTACGATAGGCCTGCATAAGGAAGTACAAATTCCTGTTACTGCACAACAGGACTTGGAGTACTGTAACATTGAGTCCTGCTTCTAGAAAGACGGATCTACGTTCATGATGTCAAGTGTATGTGGTAATTAGCTCGTGTAGGCGTCAAAGTACAGGGTTATGACCTCTAAGCGGCCAAACGAGAGAACTAAGGACCAAAATATATAATGAAGACATGGCTAGTCATCTGCTTTACATTGTATTCATAAATGAAGTAATAGTGTAGATTTTAACGAGAATTTTAAACTGAATGTAAATGACGTACCAATAAAGGTGTTCCTCACCCTTATGTATTCACTTGCCTAAGAAAATTTTCAAGGTACATTGTGCTTCCAAGCCTTGGCTTATTAGACCAGTGAAGTAAACATCTATAGGAGGGTAAAGGTAACACTCTTGGCACATAAATGCTACATACTGAGTTAAAAGTGAACCATATTTTGTTTTGGTGGATGTTTAAGGTCAGCTGGGCCTAAAGGAAATATCGGTTTAGGGTAAGTCGACCAAAGTTTATTTGGAAAAATCATTTGCATCTTAGACATTTCACCTTATTTCCCTCTCAGATATCTTTCATGATGTGTTTGAACAAAGACATTTCATTTTAAGGGTAAAGAAGTAAGCAGTTATTCTGCATGGAACATTTAAGTAACAAATTATGTTGTCATATGACTAAACATGGCAACTTATGAATTAGGATAGCAGGGGTACACAAATTCAAATTTTGGTGACTACATTTTCTTTTTAATTATTATTTACTTGAATTTGGAAAAATATACTTGCCAATTCAGTTTCTCCAAAAACATCTAGGGGATTCTGGCACAACTTTCAGGATACCATCATATCCTGGAAAGAATAGGCCACAGCTTTACACTGTACAAGGTACACAACACTTTGTCCTCTCAGATATACAGTATTTTCCATTATTCTTGTTTTCTTTTGCTCTGCAGAATACCTTGTGATTCTGGAGTTGTTTTGATAGTTCCCCCAGTATCTCCCATATTGGCTAGTACCTCCCCCCCCCCCCCCTACCCATTCTGCTTCAGCTGCAAAGCAAAGTTAAGCTAAGTTCTTTCATAATTGTTACAGTTCATTTTCTTTTCCTCGTGAGTCCTGGCTGTACAGTAGCTGATATTTTAGGGGCAGTTTTTCCTTGTGGCTCAACATTTTTGTCTTTTTTGTTTTTTTTTCTTGCACAGAATGTGAGAATAATGCCAAATACAGCAATTTCTCACATTCTTTGAATACTCACTTCAGCAAAATGTGTGTGTGGGGGGGGGGGGAGGGGAGCAGGTCAGGGGGTATCAGTAAATGTATGTACAGTACCTCTCATTTCAAGAGGTAAGATACCTGGTTGAAAGTTTGTGTGCTTACAGTATATTAGCTGTGTGCTTCTTCTAGACTGGATACAGGGTTGAACTTTAAAATATGCTGGATAAAGAAGTTACTGTACTGTACTGTTAGACATGCCGTACAAACTTTTAGCAGTTTTTTGTAATATATCTTCTTCAAATCACCATTTACTGTATGTCAAAAAAAAATTCAACCCTGAAAATTTTTAGTTCATCCCCATCAATTTGGTGTAAAGCATTCTTCAGTGGAATAGAAATTAAGGAAGTTATAATTGTTTGAAGGTAGGATCTGTAGGCAAGATTTCATGTTTTTTTCCCCTGTGTAACTTTGTGCTGATTTGTGTAATTTGTGTAATTTTGAAGGCTGATTCATTCAGCTATGCATGCACAAACATGTTAGTAAACAGACTGCAAAACTGCTAGGTCTCGACAACTTTGTCTTCCCAAGAAAATTGTGCATTTCTGACACCTGTCTTACAGTTTTTCTCAAAAAATAATGCAGAAGTAAGGTAATTAATTTCAACTTTCTGAACTATTTTACCTAGTGGAAAACCAACCACGAATGGATTCAGTTTGATGAAAAATGTCTCCCAGTTCAGCTTTGACAGTCAAATGGCTAGGCTTTTGCATTGACTATGTGATATGGGAGTGCTTTACATTAGGTTCCAGTTCCCGGGTTGTGCCGAAATAGGGACGTTGCATGACTATACAAGATTTATTTTGCATTCACATACACACAGTTCCACTACACAGAAGTTTTCATACTTTGTGATTATTTGCCCTTGCAGTATCTTATGCAAGAGTTGAATGTTTTGAAAGTACCCTGCCCTCAGCAGTGTTTTGTAACTGCTATTTATGAATAAAACCATGCATGACTAAGTCTGTACTTGGAATTCTGTTTGTAGCAGTACACAGGTAGATATTATTTTTATTGTTATGGTTCTCATTGTGACCCAGTAAAGAGTTTACTTGAGGAATTTGGATGTATTTGATGCGAAAACCTGACAATAAACAGTTCCTTTCTAGAGAACAAAAGATAAACAAATTAAGAGAAGTGAGGTAATCCCATATACTGCACCGTGAAGGAAGGGTAGACGCTAGAGTGCTTAAAGGCAGTAGGCAGTCACCCCAATCAGAGTTAGTGTGCCCTGTCACTCTAGTTCAGGAATGGCCTGTTCTGATCATGTGACAAAGTTTTTGTTAGTGAAGTGTGAAATTCAAGGAGAATTTCTCCTTGCTTTACCTGTTGTTTGTAATAGTTATGTTCAAAACGTCTTCAGAGGTGCTTGTAATGCAATAAGATTTGCAAGAATTTGCTGGTTTTTCAAAGCAGATTTTGGGGCAACTGCCTACTGCCTTTAGATTAGTGTAAATGCCTGCAGACTGTTCTGGACAACAACAGTACCAATTGTAGTTTGGCTTAAATTATAGCGTACTTAATTGAAGTTGGAACAGAGACACAATCTCTGTAATAGCAAGTTGTAAAGGGCTTATTTACTTACTGCACAATGATTAGAATGTTTAGTAAAACTTTAAACTCAGAACTTGTATCATAAAGGGCTGAAGTGAAGGGGATGTTGGACAGGTTCCTGACATATAGGCTCCTGTATATAATACTGAAGTGCAGGCAGTCTGGCAGTAGAGTCATGATTCTACAACTGATACAAGTAAACTCTTTACACCAGGGGAGATGGCTATAGTATGTCTGTACACTTGCGCCTTGATTGTATACTATGTATTCATGTTTCTCTTTTTTTTTTCATCTTCTTCTTCTTTTTTCTTCTATTTCTTTTGTAGAAAATATTCATCTACATTGCCTCGTCTTACCTCCTGTGTGTGCAACTCACACGTACCAGCAATTACTGTTGCACCTGGCAGAAGGTAGCTCAGTGGGAGGGACCTGCTTGCAGTTCTTGTGTCCTTAAATAGTTAGCTTTCTGCAGGCTTCGACAAATCCCCCGCCCGACAGTCCAGGACAAGTAAAAAGTTACTCGGGCAAGTACATTGTTCAATCTCATAGCCCGCCGGGCAAGTCCTTACGAAGTCTCCTCCACGAAGGAGTTTAAAGGCATATTAAAAGTGGACAAGTGAAATATTCATGCGGATAAGTATACTAAGAGAACAGCTTGCCCGATGGACATGTAGTGAAAAAAGAATTTGTCGAAGCCTGCTTTCTGCACTGTAGAAGTATATATACACTACTGTTGAACAGATCAGTATACAATATGCATATTGCCGAACATTTCTAATGTTTATCCTGTATTGATATCAGTAAAAAACTACCCAACCAACATTTAGAAGCTTGTACTTCACACAGAGGTGTGCTCTTCTCTTTTGTCTGACATTATCAAGAACCAGTATTTTACAGTATGTCCTGCTTTAAATATGAAATCACTTTTGGAAGTAGTTTACAATATCCAGAGGTTTTGTGCTCAGGTCATTACTGAAGTATCTCTATGAAATCATTATCAGCGGATATTTAGAACTGAAAGACCTGATATCAGTAATATAAAATACCCACACGAAGTATACTCCCTGGATTGAGAAATTTGGTTCAAAATTGTACTGTTTTGCTAGAACATTAAAACTTCAATGTAAAGTTTAGAGAAAAGTTCTTTTTGTGTGTGTGGTTTTTGTCAGCAAGGATCCTGGCAAGCACATTCACATGGAAAACTCGTATCAATTGAGTGTTTCCCATTTGTATAGTATAAAAGTTTTAAAATAGTATGTTCCATATGGTTAGCTTTGTAGTATCCACAAGCTTGAACCCTACTTTTAGTACCATGCCCAGCTTGCTTTCTTCATAACAGTCAAGCTTACTGTGCTGTCACTGCTGCATACCTTACAAGTAAAACTTAATATGGGGCACTTTCTCAGGAAGAGATTGGCTGTCAGGAAACTTACGTTTCCTTAATAGCCCTCGTCTGGACAGCGATTCTTTGGTCATGTTATGTGTGGATTTTTCATGTGTGTGTGAATGCATTTGGTATTGGTATTGTAGTGAGAGGGTGACCCAAGATACAAAGAAACAATGCTCATTAGAATTGTATTAGTATGATAGTATACTAATCAGTGAAAAGTATAAAGGCAAGAGTGCTTGTACTGGCTTCATATGTTTTTAATATGCTTAGTACCTCTTTATGACAGAGGTTTGAGATGAGTATGGTTTTATGAAAATTGGCTTGAGCTACTTGGGCTGTACTTTGATGTGACTGAACAAGTTTACATGAATGAAACCTATGGGAAACTGTTTGATAAACATAGCCCTTTCATGGTTTATTCCTGTTAAGATGAGTAGAAGTGAGAATGTGTTGTTTCAGTGCCACTTCTCAGTGTCCTGTGATCAACCAGTGGATCAATTTTGGGAAGTGCTGAATGTTGATATTGGGTGTCATTACATACCTATGAGCTCAGGATTTCCTCATTTCCATCTGATGGAAGCATGAGCTTAACTTATTGAGAGACAGAATCACACAAATTATGCACTAATATAGGCTAGGGGTTATTGAACTTTTTAGGGAATAGTAATGGCTGGTTTCTTTAATGCAGTATTAAATTCTTGGATGGAACTGAGGTCATCACCAGAGTTCATACTTATGGTCATAGGACAAACCTAGGCCTAGTCCAGCTTGGTTGGTACAGAGCATGCAGTTTTTACCCTGGGAATAATAATTGCTCTTTGCTTGTCCACTGGGTGCCCTGCAAGTAACCCCACATTCACTGAAAATAAGATGTAGGTCCAAGCTCTTACTATGCATTGTCATTCCTTCACTGAAGAGTACAGTAAAACCCCGTTTATCTGAACTAGCCGTCAGGTTTAACAGCAATAATAGTCAACACAATTACGATAGTATCCACCAAGTTTTCAGTGCTTTACAAGGCAAAATTCAATGTAAATTTTTGCAGAAATGCACTAATTTTTCTCGGGACTTGAAAAGTCATGGAAAGATGTCACGATGGCTAAAACAGCCGACATGTGGACATAGGAAACAATCTGTTATCTCTTTGTCAAATTTGGAAGAAATATCGTACGTATTTGCTTTGAAATTCTTGTTAGGAGCCATGAGTCGGTATAGGCTCAATATCCTCTAATACAAAAATACGTTAGGCTAGCGTAAGTCCTAGTTTCACTAAATCTGAAAAGTTAGTAACGTAGTGAGCTTCATACCTAAAAATAACGAAACCAGACCTTACAAAAATATTGCTAACTGCTGTTTGAGAGTCTTCTACACATGTGCCTCTAACATTTTTGGAAATTTATGCAGAATTTATACTCTAGATACCTCCCCAGATCGTTACAGCCTTTCTTTAGCCCACACACTCATTTAGTGTGTAGAAAGCATTGGTCATTCAGACGAGCAAAGGCTCGAATTTTACGAATAAAATCTCTCTGGTTTAGAAGTCTTAAAATTTATTTGTCATATCATCGGTCACAAAAAATAGTAACGAAATATTTCGGGGGATTTTGTCTGTAATTTTTAGCCTTTTCGAAATTATTTTGAAAATGTGTTGACACACTGTCTTATGGACCCAGTGTACCGTACTTGAGGCAAAACCTTGGAACCCCGTTTATCCGAATTTTTTTGTTATCCGAACAACCTTCGGTCCCGATGTGTTCGGATAAACGGGGTTTTACTGTAGTAACTTGTGGCCATAATCCTATAAGGATTGGTGAAATGTTTCAAAACACAAAGAAAGCATATAGCAAAACTGTAGACAATTGAAATATTTTGGTAAAGAGTCCTTGGCTTCACTGTTTGCAGTGACACACATGTATACTGTAGTTGCATAATGAAGCACAGTGAGTGCAGTAATGTTTCTTTGCAATGGAGAATTCACTTAAAACCAGAGTTTCTGACAGGATTACTACCTTATAAAGCTACCTTGTTTTTTCATTCTTGGCAAAAGCCTTCAAAGCACTGCCTTTATGGGTACCAGAAAGTTATATGGTATCTGTTTGTCTGTCATCTGACATGAAATCATCAGCGTTAAAGCACATGTGACTGATAATGTTGGTATATGGATAGTAATCTGCATTAACATTGATCTGTGTTACAAGAGTGAAAGTCTGATCTATAAAAACAGAAGCAGAAGGAAATAGTGTATTTTCTTGTCGTAAGCTTATTTCAACAAAGTAATACAATGATTCTTCTTCATATTTAATCAGACTTTCCTTTTACAACTTCTTTTCTTTCCCAGATTGGCACAAATGGATGTGTTGTCAGTGACTGCTCGTTGACTTGGTGAACCCAGAAACTCTCTTTGCAACTGTTGTGTGTGGAATGAGAAGAAACTTCTTTTCTGTTGTGATTACATTCCAAAGGAATTTTGATTGCATGAGAAAACTTGAGAAGTTTGCAGGATAGTTCATGATTTGAGTCATTGGAAGAATCTGCAAGTAGGAAAAAAATTAGCAAGTATGAAACTGAGGTGAATTGGTGGAAATGGAAGCATTTTCTTGAATGAAGAGTTATTACAGAAAGAGGAAAAATTCATGATGACTTCGAGCCCAAGACGGAACCTTCCTAGTGACCCTCTCCACTACAGGTACTATCATGGGCGAATCACTAGAGAAGATGCGGAACAGAAACTTAGAAATCAGGGTAACATCCCTGGATCATTTCTTTTGAGGGAGAGTTTAGCCAAAGAGGGAAATTATGCCCTGTCATTGTGTTACGGTGGGATGATATACCACTATGCCATTGAGAGACAGCATGATGGATTTGTAGCCATCAAAGATGGTAAAAAGTTTATTGGTGCCATAGAACTCGTTGCCCATCATGAGAAGCATGAAGATGGGCTCTTATGCAAACTTGTCCACCCCTGCCAACGGCTTCCTGGTGAAGACCCAAGGGCTTACAGAGACTTGAGTCATCGTGACATGGAGCAGGCTCTCTTTGCAGCTGCCAGGAGTCAGGGTCTGAATGTAAGATAAACTTGTTCAGCTTGATGAATTTTTTGGTCCAAGTAGTTCGTAAGTGCATGTTGGGAATTGTATTTTCTTTAAAAAGTTCTAGCCAAATACTGAATTATGGCACAAGAAAATTCCTGCCTTCATGCACTCTTGCATTGATGGGCTCACCTTGGCACTAGTAGGTGTAAACAAAGAAACTTCAGTTTGGGGATAAATGTATTTTAGTGTTTTTTATTTTACAGTATTTATTAATGCCACAAACCTAAACATAAATTTGTTAGTTAGCTAGATGAAATTTAATGACGCACCAACACAAATGTGTTATATAGTGTCAAGTAAAAGTTAAATACGGTGCAAGTCCTCCCCTTTAGTCGCATCTTACGACAGGCAGGGAATACCATAGGCATATTCTACAACCTTCAGCCCACAGGGGGCAACCTAAACATAAAGTAGTATGTGAATGTGGTATGTACATTTACTACATTAGCTTTTTGTATTCTGCATATGTGTCAGAGCTCATGTAAAGCCTTGAATTGGAAAGAAAAAGGAAGTAACATAAATTATGTATTATTTTTACAATTCACTGTTCATGTAAGTCCTTGGCAAAGCAAGAGGTGTGTAGGATATCACACTTTTCATTTCGTATGTTCAATAGGTAGAGTATTTAAAAATTAATTGGGGAGGGGCTTTTACCATCCCAAAATAGTCACTACTGTACAGTATGAGCTGCAAGAACCTATTAAGTATGAGCAAGATGAACCTTAAAGGTCCATGTGGTCAGGGATGTAGCTACAGTGGGCGGCGCTGGGCAGTGACACCCAGCACTCGATATTCCCGCCCAGCACTCCAGGCAAACACACGTCTCCCTGCCCACTACAAATCTGCCTAGCGAGACCTAAAACTAGCCCTAAATTTACTCCCTAAAGTAAACTGAGGGGAAAATGAAAAATTAATGGCTGAAAAAATGGGGTAGATGCCATGTGGTGGGGTGAGGTGCTTTCTCCAGATCAGACAACTACCCAGCACTCGAATTTTGCTAGCTACATCCCTGCATGTGGCATGTTGCTCATGCCAGTTTTCTGTGTACCCTTGTTCCTATTAAACACCAATTTCTAATAAACATTCACATAGATAAGTTTCTAATCTCATTTTCCTTCTTATCACATTTGTTTGAAAGACATAATTAATTATTAATAGTGTGATATAAATGGCAGTCACTACTGTTCTCTCCTCAAAAGAGCCTCTAATACCAGTGTACTCTATGTAGGCCATGGAAGTACAGTATTTTCATATTTAGACATCAGTCCTGCGATGGCTGTATTAAAGAGGGTAAATGCGATCACTGAATATGCAAATTAAAGGGTATAGTTCAGTTGGTGACAAGACATATTGTGTTCATAAATTGATAAATGTATGAATATAAATGCCAGTTTATAAGTATTTAAAATTGTCTCATTAGGTTTATGTTAGTACTGCTTGCAATATAATGTGATACATTATTTCAGACACTTTACAAGAAAACTACTATAAAAAGAGATTTGATAGGTTCGTCCAGGAAGGTGCTGGGAAGAAGACACAACGTTCTGTAGACACTTGAAGCAATGTGTGTTTCCAGTGTTGATCTTGCCTTTCCCCTCAAAATGTTTATCACAATACCAAGATCAACTAGGATCAGTGACAAATTATGAAAACATTATCAAAACAATGAAAAGAGTTACTCCTTGGGTTGATTAATTTAACTTTACATTGCCAAGCATACGAAGTGGTTAAATTTACTCTTTGTCTGTTATTGGTCACAAGAAATCTTTTATCAGTAAGATTTCTACACAACTTACACTTTGAGAGTGTTTCCTTGTGATGCAGAAACTTGCCAAAATTGAGGGAAGGTTTTAGGCTTGAACAATGTCTATTAATTACGACAGACTCTGCATCAAAGTGGTAGGGACACAAAAGAAGTACACTGTTTGCTTGACAGTGGTTTGGCTGAAAATCTTCATTACAGCTTATCCCTAGTGGGTAACAAACTTCACATCACATCATGTTTAACAAAGGCAAATTGTTTCAGGATTACTTGGGCGTGAAAGAGGCAGACCATCAGTAGGAAGGGAAATTCAACTCAGCTGAACAATACTAACAAAGAGACCTGTCAATCAAAGTTTGATACCTGAAAGGGATTACATTCTCAAGTACATATTGTCTAATAGATTTAGTTGTTGGGTGTCCTTGCTGACACATCCCTGGTTCATACCATGCATCCTATTGTGGTAAGTTTGTCAGCTAATAAACATACCCTATTAAACAGAAATGGGGGAGGAGGGTGGAGTAAGGGGTAGGGCAGTCATTCAGTAGACCTGTGGTCAGTGGTCAGTAATCATAAAGGATTTACCATAAATAGTTCACCTGATTTTGATGTATTTAAGCTTGAGTCTCATCTTCAGAAGTTAAGTCTCTCATAAATTTACCACCGATCTAGTTTCACAACTTTCCTATAGTCAAACACAGGTATGTGTTTGATGTTACATTACTGGCATGAAAACACTTAAGTGCATACTAAATATATTCTAATCCTTGACAGACGGACCAGATACAGAGGGCTATGATGTCCCACAGGTCCCAGTTTGAAAGGATTATAAAGAGTATTCTTCATCAGGATAGGCCTTGGTTCCATGGCCAGTTGACCAGGGATGAGGCCCAAGAAAGAATTTACAGCTCAGGTGTTCAGGATGGGAAGTACCTGTGAGTAGCTTTTGCATTAATCCTGGATTTGATGTTTTAATAATCATGTTGAATGGTGGTTAGAAAACTGACAGTGGCATTTTATCTTCACTAAAACTTATGAATGGATTAAATGCCTAAGTTTCATTTTACCATTAAATTTCCTGCATACTGTAAGTTCATTGTATAAAGATGTTAAGTGATCTTGTGCTGGGCAAGTTGGGGACAAGAAATAATTGGAGTGGCAGTTTGTGTACAGTAGCAGGCTGCAAGGTATGACCTTGAATCAGTCATTTGGGGGGCCTTGGTAATGGTTTGAGCAAACAGAGTTCCACTCTGCTAGAGCTATAGTACATAACAGTTTGCAACTTGAGAATTGCAAAATTTCTGCTTATTTCCTTTGCTTCAGTTTCTGTTTTCGTTGGTTGTTGATTGCTGTGTGACAATAAGTAATGAAAACAAATAGATAGGGCAAGGTCATTTCACTTTTGTCTGGTAACAAGGGAGTTTTTGTTTTTTTATTTTGAGGAAGCTTTTTTTTTTTTATGTTTTACAAAACTAAATGCATTAAAGTGGAAGTGAAAATGAGCCAAGCCTATCTTTATCTGTCTGATAATGATACATTCACCTGTAGTAAAAAAAATCTATTTGAACTTTGTTCTTAAAATTGAAATACTGTATCTACTGTACTAAAAGTGCATTGTAATGAGTATGTATGCATTGCTGGACAGAACAGTTACAGTACCTTTTGGTTTATACTTAAACCAGGTTCAGTATAATATAAAAAAAAAAAAAAAATGCAAATAAGAGGTCAGGGTAGTAATTCAAGTTTGGCACAGATGTGAAACAAGTAGTTTTTTTTTTTTATATATATGGCTTCATGGATAATGTTGGTTTCAAAATGTTTGTCAATACTTGCCAAATAAATTATTCCCAGGTTGTGTACATAGTATACTGTATTCCACTCACATTTGTTGAGGGATTCACCTGATTTCTTTGTAAATTGTGCAGTATTTGAATTGATACTTCTTCAGATTTTGCTCATATACTGACTGAGGTTTCATTTTTATAGTGCTGCTCTTCTGTGCTCAATATAATGTGCAGAATCACTTTCCTCATTGTCATATGTTGCTCTAAAGCTTCAGAATTTCCTTTTTATGTATAATTTATTGACCTAAAAAATAGAAAAAACATTTTTCCTACTAATTTGTTTCGTTAAAATCCACAAGGCTCCTCACTGTATAGTACTATACAGTGAGGAGCCCTGTGGATTTTTACGAACCAAATAAGTTGGGAAAGTGTTTTTCTTTTTTTTTCCTTATTTTAAACCTTGTGTGGAGAAAGAAATGATTCCATGACTCATGTGTTTATATTGTATCAGTTGGTATTTATGGTATTGGCAAGTTTATATTTTCCATTATCAGTACCAGTACAGGGTTCTCCCTTTACCTTTTTTTTTAACACTGGCTTCTTGGACATGTAAACCAAACTTTAAGATAGTCCTCAGCTCTCTTTCACTAGTCTGCATGTCTCTGCCAAAAAGAAACCTCACAGAGCCTGTAACAATTTCCATCTTAAAAGTTGTGTTCCCATAGAAGGAGTTGTGCTTTTTCAACTAGAAACTTGTTTCATTCACAGCTCTAAACATATATGTATTAATGTTGTCTAGGGTTATAGCTAGCATTTTGTGAGTAGTGGTGGCTATATTTTCTGAAGTGGTGGTTGTTTAAATTGTGCGTCCTGAGGCCGGGAGAGGGGTGGAGGGGGTTTTTCCCTCCCCTTTTGAAAATTTTTTGCATTAGTAGTAGTGTGTACTGCGGAGATGCAAAATGAAGCTATATTTATCAATATTTTGATAAATATTGAATATTTAGGAAAAGTCACAACAACTGTAGTAAAATCTGGGATTTTAATATCATTTTACTTTTAGCTTGGACTAGAGTGCTGGTCGCACAGGTGCACAAGTGGTGGTTGGAAATATTTATGTTTTTCTTAAGTAGTGGTAGGCAATTGTGAGTGCCGGCTAGAGCTGACCACCAATGACCACCGTAACTACATCCCTACTGTTATCGGTTTTAAAGCAGTGTACAGAAGTAACCGTTTCCAGTTTTGGCTTTATAGCACGTTCTTAGTTAAAGAAGTTGTTTTCACTATATGCCACTGTTTTTACTGACATTTGGTGAGTGGGCAACAGTTAATTCACTTTGAAGACATGTACTTACCCCTTGCTACATCTAATTTGAATTTAATTCGTGCATAGCATGCTACCCAGAGTATTTTTAGCACTGTGCCCCTATGTCCGCCATCTTGTTTCAACAGGTGCCACTGTTTTGACCGACATTTTGTGAGTGGGCATCAGTTCAACCTCTACAGCAGATATGTTCCATTGTAAACAATTTTTTTCATTCAGTCTGTTGAATTTCAGTCATTTAAGACTTTTTGTATCCCCGTATCTTTGTTCTGTTTTAGGGTCCGAGAGAGGACTGACCCTGGTAGTTTTGCCTTGTCTGTCTGTTACAATGGAATCGTCTACCATTACAAGATAGATAAAGACTGTACTGGACAACTATTTATCAAAGACGGCCCTAAATTTGATAGTTTACTGCAGGTAAGAGTGACTGAGTTGTATTCTCCTTCTTTGCTATGTTCAGAAGTAGTGTACCTGGCATCTTTTCAAGGTTTCTGTTAGGGGGTATGCACTGGGTGTTTTGGTGGGGTGATGTCGTACCTTGCACAGGGTGTCACTAAGTGTTAATGAGGTTGATGATCCTTTACATTTCAGAAGCTACTGTATTTTACTACTCTATATTTTGGATCAGTTTGGATTCTTTTCACCTGGCCAGGTCATACCAAAGACTTTAAAAATGGAACCTACTGCCATTGTGCTTGGTACTCATCATAAGCAGTGGAGTAGGGAAAACAAGCCAGTGAGCCACAACTGGAGAAAAGGCCGTGGCCGGCCAAACTTAAACCAGTTGGTTACAAACTGAGCCGTAAAAGCTCACCTAACTCTAACTCCTTTCACCTGGAAAACTGTAAACTTCTGTTGGTTTCAAACCCCTACCTGAGTGAGACTTGGCTGGGGATCAAATTTCAATCCTCTTAGTTGTAATATCATGCTGCTTGAAATATGACCACCTGGCTACACCTGTGGCACCTAGATATAGCAATCGGAAGTAGCTGTTTCATTGATAGCCTTGGGCAACTCCTATATTTTTGGAGTTGGGTACCCACAGCCCTACTAGTTGTGACTCTGAAGGGAGTCTCAATTCCTGCAATGATATGATATTAAACTGATGCAGGAACTTCCAGCTATAAACTGTCAATTACAATGGGGCATTGCTTACATAATTGGAGGAAAACAATTAGCTATTGGAAGGTAAACAGGAATGTGTATTCTGGTGGATTAAAAGTCTGCCTGAGTGTGACTCGACTGGGCATCAATTTACAGTCATCTGCAATGTTTGTAATGCCATATTGCTTGAAATAGTGTCACCATTCTCACTGGCGACACCAATGGCAATTAGATATTGCCCAACGTGGTAGCTGTTTCATCGGCTTGGGAAACTCCTTTGTTTCTGGAGTTGGGTACCTGCATCCCTACAAGTTTCTACTCTGAATGGAGACTCTGATTTTACAATGATGTGGTATGAAACTGACATAGGAACATATTCCAAAACAGCTAGGCCTATAAACTCTCAATTACTAGCCTACTAGTAGGCCCACACAACAGGCATCTCAACAGCAGGCATCTCAATGGCCGAGGTGCTTAACTGCCAACATCAGAGATTCCTAGTGGTCAACTGAAGAGAAAACTTATAATGAAGCAAAAAGACTGCAACCCTTAACTTTGTGTTATATATGTTGCTTCATTAAAACTTCGAAAGAACACAAACCTTCAACTCTAATATTTTTTATAGTATTGAACATTCCCAAGGAGTTGCAATCCCAAGGATTGTAGTCACTATGTGACTCTTGGCCAGAAGTCACAACTTTGAAGTAGAGTCAGGTAGCGTAAGCCTACTGTTTTATTGTATGGTTGCTGCCTGCAGTGAGGACTGTCATCGCTAGGAATGGAAAATCGATCACATCATGATCATGGGATATTGTTTACATAGTTTGAGGAAAACATTTAACTATAGGAAGGCAAACAGGAATGTGTATTTGAATATTTGTCTCTTTACAAACAAAAGGGATGTTTTTAAACTACAAATACTAAAATATAGTTTCTTGTATAATAAGCATTCTCCCTCACGATAAAATATAGTAACAAGTTTGAAGTCAACCTTTTGTATAGGGGACCTTTTGAAAAAGAAAATACAACTTTTGAAAGTTATTGCAAAGTCAGGGAATTACAGTAAGTAAGTGCCACATGGGTGTTTGATGAGGTTTTCACTGCATTGTTGTTTTGTGGCAATTTGTGCAGCAACTTGGGGGGTGTTTGCTTTACATGAAGCACACTGTCACTGCAGGTACTATTGTTAGAGCCAGCTCTAACACAAATACTGTACAAATTGCTGAGTAACAGAGCAACACAAAGATAAACCTGTAGAAAGCAGTACAAGCAGTGAAGAATGAATGGTCTGTGTAAATGACAGGACATGACAAACCAGTTTAAGGCTCAATCTTGTTTTTGAAAGGCTATTACAACGGAAGGAATTATGCAATCCAAATCACCCTTGTGGTTTTAGCCATCTAAGGAGATGGTTAGTTTGATAATGTCATCACATCACTTCAGATTAATTTCCTATTTGTGAAAAGAGTGGCTTAATAGTGCAAATCTGCTTTAGAATTAAAAATAAAGTTAGCATTTTGAAAATTGCTTTAAGTTTCATAACTGTGGAAGGAATACTTAAAAGAATGTAAAACAGGATTTGACATCAGAAGGCAAATGGGATTAGTGAAGTTTTTTGTAAGACTAATCAGATTGGTTTGTTCACTTAATGCAGTGCAGTAAAAACAGTAAATTTCTATTTGAGAATTGTCAAAATTTTCAGAAAGGAAAACTGAAAGGAATAAGGAAAAAGGCTTGTTGCAAGTCTCAAAGACAACAGAGTAAAATTTTCAGAGAGGGTGGAAGTAAAATTATATGCTTTTGGAGTGGGTGGAGGAGAGAAATTTCTCCAAAAGTGTTTGGGAATGCAAAACAATTTTGTGTCCGAGAATTTTCAAAATTTGTAGTCAGGGGAAAAGCAGAATAGAAGGTTGTGGGTGAGAGAAGTGGTTTCTTATGTGTTTGTGAATTTAAGCTAGTTTCTAATGTAGAATTGTGAAAACTTTAAAATAAGTTGTTCATAAACTGAGAAGAATTTTTGTACAAAGCCTTTTAAGTGCTTTATGCTATCTTAAAATAATTTGTAATTGAGAGTTGTTTAAAATATGAGTAATGGGAAATTAAAGTGAGTAGTTGTAAGATGGAGAACAATGGTAAATTTAAAGCTCTTTGGAAATTCAAAATAATGTTTATTTGAGAATTGTCAAAACTGTAAGCAGGGCTTTAGCCAGCATGTTGAGATCAGGGAGTCCAAACAGTAAATTCTAGTGAAGTTTGTGTATTAAAATGTATTATACATATGGGGCAATCCAAAATTTTGGGAGTCCAAATGACTCCTGGACTGCTCTCTGGCTTAAGCCTTGACTGTAAGTACAGTAATGGCAAGGTAAAACAGTTTGTTACAAGACTGTGAAGAAAGGTTAGTGTTAGGTTGTTGTGTTGAGGAATGGCCTTAATAACTTTCAGTTTTAAGGAAGGACTACTTAAAATAGTAGAAAAGTAGGCTTTGAAGGTAGCCTCAAAAGGTCTTTGTACAGCAAAGTATTTTTTTGTTTAAAACAAGGACTGAGATCAATGAAAATCTGGTTGATTGGTTCAGGACTTTTTGCTGTGGGTATGGTTGATTTCAAACAAGCAACACTGCAATCTTCCTTGGCATTTCTGCATTTGCTATCATGCTGTCAATTATATCAGGCTCTGATAACAAAATGAAATTATATACACTTGAATGTAGAAACACACACACAAATGGAAATGTTTTCGTATCTACAGCTCTGGAGTTCTAACTTCAGTATCTGTAGGTAGCTTGCCATTTATTGTATGTTATTGTATGGCTGTCTTTGCTTCCCGTAAGACATTCTGACAGAATCCTTTCAGTCCCATTTTTCATTTTTTTTTCTTTTAATCAGATGGTTGATCATTACACCTTGAAGAAGGATGGTCTTCTTTGCTGTCTAACAGTTCCTTGTGTGGATCCACATAAAAGAAGAAACTCAGGTAATTATTAAAAAAAAGGTTTGCACAATTTCCAGCTCTATAATAGGAAAAAGAAAGGAAAGCTGGCAAAGGGACCTCAAATTTTATTATGCAAGCATGTCTTTAGTACTAAATATTAACTATAGTTAGCAGAGAGAAGTGCTTTCTGTTCCTTTTCTGTAGGATTCATCCCATATTTGTGACTGTGTTCAAAATTCTAGCTAGCATGAAGGTTTATTTTTGCTTAGTTTAAGGGACAGATGTGTGTGACTTCCTTCAGTAAGGTGAAATACCAACACCTGTATGTTTTGATTGAAGGCCTTCCTCTTTAATGTAACAATTATTTTGCATGGATGTATTTGGTCTTTTGGTTTAATTTTTGAATTGATCAGCATGAATATATCAGGTCTTCCACATTCATACTGTTTTCATTTGGGTTGTATACCTTGAGTGTACTGTTTAATCATGGAATTATTTGGAACAAATAAACCTATAAACCTGTTCTACCTCTGAAATCTTTTTTTTTCGCATGGATACTTAACTTAGTTCTTTCACATTCACATTACATTTATTCGGCCTGGATATTTTGGGTTTACTTTTCAGAGTTCCCAGCCACACAGGAATATAGGGGAAAAGTGTTTTCCATTTTCCAGAGAGGGAAAACTGACAGAATTTATATTAAAAGGGAAAAATTAGGGAAAAGTTAGGGAATTTGATTGAGAGGGGAGGAATATGATGTTGCCCTTTGTGCACACACATACACACAAACAGACATACACACAAACATACATTGTACATCTGAGTTGAATCTATTACCTTTCTGCCCATAGTGGCATCTTTGTGTTTGTGAATATTCTGTCCTGATCAAACTGGATCAGTAGAAATCCTTTGTTTGGGATGCATCACCTAGGTGGTGAACACTGCAAAAACAAAGGGAGTAGCCAGCCCCGCCTTGGGTCATTACATGAAATCAAAAAGTGGCTTGACTGGTACCCTCTTAAATGTGGCTAATTTTTGCCTCATTTATAGCAGTGTGTGACTTAGGAGGATGTCCCAGATTTGAGGCCTCTTGGCCATGCATGTTTTGAGTTATGGCCATTTGAAGTTAAGTGCCATGCCCACTTTTGTGGCCACATCACTTGGATTCTAGGGACACAGTTTTAAGGTTTGCTAACTCTGTGGGAAAAGCAGTTTTTATACCAAAAACTCATTCCTTTGACCTAATTTTGGGTGCAGATTTGAAAAATGATGTGAAAAGTGTCACAAATTTTTCTTCAGTATCAAATATTTAAATCAACCTTTTGGTCTTGGGCATAGAAATTCCCCATATATCATGGAACCAGGATTGAACTTTGTTTGCTTATGGACTGAAGTAAAGTCGACAGGTCATATTGGCAGTTCTGCTAATAATTCATTATTGACTACTGTTTGAAAGGCATAGGCCAGCAAGCACACGATTTTGAATTTCATGAAAGCATGCAACAACTACAACCTGTTAACTTGAAGAGAATTTTATTTTGCAAAATCTCATTGTTCCCAGCTACTATTGCTAGTGATGCAATGTACAACCATGAGAATAAAACAACTATAAAATTTGCAACTTAGGGATGACTTTGAGGGAGGGGGGGGGCAGCAATTATCAGTAATGTGCTGTCATGTATCTGTCAATAAATGAACACTCTTGCTACACTACCACACATTTTTATTTGCAATTAGCTATAGTCCAAGTGGCAGTAAGTTTCCTAGACTAACAAAACTTTCTTGGTAATTATCAGGGAAAACTCAGGGAAATTCATTTTTGAGAAATGCTGGGATACCTGCCTTTAATGGTGAGATTATTAACATGAATATTTTGGGTCAACCTCTAAAATGTTGCTTCCTTGTGGCATGGATATTTTAGCTCTTTCACTTTCATTTGAGTTGGATATTTTGGGTGTCCCTGTAAGGGTGTGATTACTTGATATGAATATTTTGGGTCAGCCTTTTAAAATGTTTTCTTTCGGTATGGATGTTTTGGGTCCATCACTTTCATGTTATGTTCATTTCGCCCGGATATTATACATATTCCTTTAATAATTATTTGGCATGGATATATATGGTTTTCTAGTTAAATTTTACAATGGTTTGGCATAGTTTAAGTCTACCTCTTTAACAATCTATTGCATACATACATTTTTTTTAGGTCTGATATCCATGTTATTGTGGTTTTCCTTCCTGCTTTAAAAAAAAAGTAGAATTAAATTTGGCAACACTCTTGCTTCTTCATTGTGTTTTGTATCAGGTCAGTGTTTGTGTTGGATGGGAAGGTACCTTTTGATACTCATCATCTTATATTCAAGATAAAACTCTATTTAGTTATTGATTCAGGGAAGTGATGAAGAGACAACTGTCTCTTATAAAGTGTTGCCATCTTTGGTTAACTTAGTAAACAACCTGTAACTCCTCTGCATTGTAAATTTATTTCACTCAGACTATGTATCTGACCTTATACAAGCATTGAAGTGCCTGAAGTACCCTGGAATAGCATCTGGCATTGTTTTTCCCCTTTCTGTTTTTGGGGGGTGGGGGTGGGGTGGTTGTAATGTGTGGGAAAGGAAAAGATTTGCAAATAGGGTTTTTTGAGTAACATTGTTGAAAGTTGTTTTTATCTCCAAGTTTCTTGCTGGTTCATGTTAGATGATGTCCAGTTAGGTGATGTGCTGCCATTGTCACATTTGAAGAGTAGTAAGTGATTATCATGCTGTTATTTCTTTTGCCATGTTTATACATGAGGCTTGATCCTTGTGTCAGTGTTCAACATTAAAGGGAATGAGCAGTCGCCCAAAATATATTTTCAAACATCAACTAAATCTTACAAATCTGGTCTTATTTCCCCTAGAAATGTCTTTCATTATGTTTCTGGACAAAATATTGAATATTAAAGGGAAACCACATTTTCAAATCTGTGTGGGATTTAACAAATAGGTACGGTAACAAAAATTTTGTGATTGAAAGTAGCTATTCCTGAATATGATACTAAGGTATAGTAATTAAAAATTGGGGGACTGCATTTTTCCCTTTAATGTCAACCAGTTTCAACCTCCATGCTTTTACACTGTACTAAATGTTTGCACAGCAGGTAACATGCGATATTTAAACACCTGTTTGTGTTATGCAAGCATGTAAAATGAAAGGTTAGGGCTGATCTAGGGCCAACACTGCACCACATAGTTTCAACTTTTTCAACAGTTTGCACAATAAGCTTCCTGCTCAGTCCTTGTTGGGTTGTGGTATTCAACCAGGACAGAGTCTGTGCCTATACCTGAACACCAAGCATGGTGTTTATACTGTGCATGGTTTTAAGGGTTAAACAACCTCAAGATATGTTGAATTATTTCAAGATTACCAGACCATGAATCTTTATATGGAGCACAGACAGTCCTTCCTTCCTCTTGTGGTAGAGTGATGATGACATTGAAAGCTTAATTGTGTCAAGTCTTTTAGGAGTAGCTTGACGTTAGTATTGTGAGAAAGCATTCAGGCATGTTACTATTGGGTTCTTACTCATTGTATACTTAGGTGACTTGGCATCCTTTTGTTGTCCATACTTTGTGATAACCACTCACCAAGGTGTCTTGCAGGAGTTAAAATTTTTTATGTTCCTGTGTGTGAGGAATATCAGCTTTATGCTTGACGCTTTGTTGATGAATGTTTTTGTAAAAACATCAATCAATTTAGAAACCGCAGATCGAGGATGTTGTTAGCATGTAAGGATTGGATATGTACACAACAGTTTCTATATGTAGCTTCTTCCATCATTCATTAGCTGTGTGATATAACAAAGTTGTTGAAAATCATGTCAAAGTTCACAGATGGTCATATATCCATCATCCATACATGCTTTAGTTTTAGACAATTATTTCAAGTACAGTGACTTTGTTCATGTTAGTTTTTACTGCAATTTATGTTGAATACTTAACAATGCTTTTTTTTTCCAGTTGCAGAACAGTGTTGCATGTAACCTCTTGAAAGTGCTGTTTAGTAATTAGTACTAGGCATTTTTGTTGCAAAAATTTACAGAATGGCAAACAAGTACAAAACAGCAACACAGTTGTAACATCAAATGGAAGAGCTGCTAATCCAGTCTGTTAATATTAGTTACTGAATATATGTAGTTACTGTCAACATTTTACAATGTCCATCTCTTATGAGAATGTGGTTTCATTTGAGTTAATTCTCTATTGGTAACCGCTTTTCTGGTAACAGCTTTTCTCAGTCTCTTTTTGCATTTATACCCAGTAGGTGATTATCCTTCCACCTACCCCCCTCCCAAAAAAAAAACACTCTTCTGATATTCTGAATTAGACTCAGTATTGTCAACTGTAGTAGGGGTAGGGAAAAATGTTTATCTGAAGGGTTGGTTATCTCTTGCTCCAACAGCTTTATTATGATGAATTTGCCAAAGTGAGATTGATAGGATGAGGAAAGATAGAAATTACAACAAAATACATAGCAATCTTCTGGAACTTCAATGATCCTACATGCTCTTGTTGTAGGATATTTCTGTGTTAGGTGGTGGAACATACCCTTCCCTGGTAGTGTAACACAAGTTGTGTACTAGTAAAATTCTGGATTAAACATGGTCCTCCATATTTTAGACTTTACATGATTCTGTAGTAGTAATTAAGATTTATTCTTTCTTTTAGAGCTTTGAGCAATGCAGTATGATAACATTGCTTTTAGTTCAAGCAAACATTTCTTTTGCAAAGTACTTATAGACTGCATCAAACTTCCTGAGTACTTCTTATGGAAAAATATTTGCTTAATAATGGCTGTTCAATCTTTACACTTAACTTCTGTCATCTATATCTGCTGTGTACTTTCTCCAGCAAATTAGTATGTTTGATTATCCTGTATTTCATATTTGAGTTTTTAACCCGCTTTGTTTCCCAAAGATGTGAAAAACTCACCTTTACCTCAGCCAGTTGAAGATAGTGGATCTGTGTTTGTATTTGACAAAGAAGGTATGTCATAGCTGTTTCCCAGGGTAGTACTAAACCACCCTTATACCGCCCTCACTTTTTGGTTCTTATACCAGAACCTTGAAGAGCTATGCTGTCATAACAGTGTGTATGTGTTAATGTTTGTGTGCGTGTTTGTAAATTGTACCTCCTTTACAACAAGATATGAAACCAGATACTTCTATTTCTTCACTGTAGTACTAAACTGCATTTGCCTTTCTTTCAATTTCATGCCATATAGGATAATGTTAGGCTGAAATAAATCAATTTCATATCCTTTTACAGCATCTTGGAATGATGCCCATTTCAAAGTTAGATCTAATATCAGCATGGCATATGGGAAAACCGAATTTTCAAGTATTTTACACAGTGGTAAAACAGGGTGTTTTGGAAGTTGTGTGATGTGGTTCAATGCAAATTAATGAATGGGTAGAGAGAAGGGGAGTTTGATAAAAGATAAAACATTAAAGGTATTTATTACCAAGTTAGTGAGTGGCAAGAGGGTGGGTTATCATTTCTTGATTTAGATGTGTTGCTAAGTACTTTTGAAGGGTTCCCAAATGTGATAACAATGGAAGTACTAAGGTAACCTCAGATGACTTGCTGTTAATGTTTATGGGCCCAAATTCTTGAGTTTAAGCATGGTTCACTCTAAAGTTAAGGGTATTGGGTATTTCAGAAACCTAGGCTCATGACAAAAATTTTGAGAAATTTTCAGAAATCCCCCTTTGTGGTTACTGGCCTGTTTCAAGGATGATGTTATGACAGTCTGGCGTTTGAACTGATAGTGATCATAAAAACACATGTATTAATAATCAATTCTGCTGCCTACATATATCATTAGTAGAAGCACTTAATGAAATCCAACACATAACTCCTCTCTCTTGTCCAGCTTGAACTTTTGTCTTTAACCTTTTCACTATCTTGGGTAGCTTTCTTCTTGTGCTTTGTCCTTGAATCATTCGAATAAGCCAATCAGAAAGAGCCCCCACCATATCCATTTTTCCTCCCCAGTATTTATATATCTACCATGGTTCTATTAATAGTCTGAGACAAGACTTGCTTTGCTATTATTTGTCTCATCAGCTTGTCTATCCCTTTCCGCTAACATGCTTCACAGTAATCTGGATTTCTCTTCTTCCCCGTGCCCTATTCTTTAAGGGAATTACTCGTGCATTAAATACCTAAGTTTCTTCTGTAACATTAAAAGCAGTATCTTAGCTCACTGTTGCAGGTAGAATCCCAGCTTTATACCTTTTCATTCTCAAATTTCAATATCAAACCTAATATTAAAACTGCATTACCAATTGTGGTAGGTTGGGGAGTGTGGTGGGTGGTGTGGGGGAGGTGGGAGAGGGAGGGTACTTGTTAAACCATCACTGTGATTAAAGGCAATAGGCAGTCGCCCCAAAATTTTCTTTGAAAAATCAGCAAACTCTTGCAAATCTCCTCTTATTGCATTAAAAGCACTTCTGAAGATGTTTTGAACATAACTGTTACAAACAATAGGTAAAGAAAGGCAAAATTCTCCTTGAATTCCACAATTCACTCACAAAAATATTGTCACATGATCAAAATAGGCCAATCATGAACTAGAGTGACAGGATACACTCACTCTGTTTGGGGTGACTGCCTACTGCCTTTAAGGTACATAACCCTACTGTCTTGACCAACTTTGCTATCTACAGTAGAGGTTATGAGCCATTTCCGCTTAATTAAAACATTGCACTCATCAAATGTCTCATCGTACATGCTGCCTAATGCCTCTTTATGAGTTCAAAACACAAGTAGATGGCATTTACAGAAAAAGTATTCAAACCATTGAAATATGAACACTGCAGTTTGTGATAAAAGTAGTCCAAAGGTAGCCATAAACCACTGCACTTTTGCATGGTTCTTGCAAACCGACACATTGCATGACCACCCTGCATTTGATGTAGCCCAAAAGTGATCAGAATTTGGGTGTCCCTTTTGTCAGATACATTTGTTCTAAGTAACGATTTATGATTACCCATGATGCAGATATGAGAAACATTAAGAATGATATTATCATGAAGGCAGATATGCTTTATACAGAGTACATGCTTAAAAGACTGTTTAACAAATGTAGTTAGGCCTGTTGGTATATTCGTGTTGATGTATGGTTATCATATTGGGACGGTAAAGGCTCTCATGTAGTACGGAATACGGATGTACTGAAAACTGAAGTATTGTTCTCCAAAAAAAGCAACGTGATATCTATTTTTACATGATTTAGTTTGTACATTTTGCAAATGTAAATATGGACTTTGGAGTTCCTGTCACCTGTAAGTCTGCAGTTGGGTTTACTGGAGTACATCCTGGACTTCCAGTAGGACATTGTACACTATGATCATACATGATCCGTGTGTTTGCAGTCTTTTGCCAGGATACATGTGAATATCTGGTTAACATAACTAGAGCCTTCCTGGATACTTTTTGTATTCAATTGCTAATACAGTATGTTCAATTCTTAGACAAAATCTTGTCTGGAAAATACTCTTATTTCATTATCGGTATGCCGAGAGGTAAAACCAATATATACTTCTAGACCCTAAAACAGAGGCTTTCCATTGAATTGCTTTTGAAACACTTGTGATGGGCCATTTAAATAGAATGGTCACCCTATTATTAACCTGTTTTGAAGAAAAAATCGTCAATTTTAAAGTTTATCATCTGGTTTTCAATTTTTACAGTAGCTCATAATTTAAACTGAAGAGTCACACAAACAAGACCAACTTGCCCTTAAGTTCTTTGTTGTCACTAGGGAAATGCTGAATTCATATGACATACTGATTTGATTTTAAACAGGTGTCCGTACCAGAATCTTAATTCTTTCTTATAAGTACAGAACTCTCATATTTGCCACATTGGTGTTAGTAAAGCCATGGTTTGTCTTCTATATCTGGCAGAAAGTATGTTGTTTTCTATGTGACATGTTTATTACTTTAATAATGATAATGTTTGTCTTAAGTCCAACTGCTTCTTTAAAGATGCTCTGGCATCAGTCCAAAGTTTATCTGCAAAGAAGTTACATTTTTCATTCTATTTTGACTAAGTAGAATAAAATTACCTGGTTTATCAATTTGTAAGATGGGTGGTGTTATTATTAGTCATGGTGGGAGTTATGGTAGTCGAAAAGACTGGCAAGACTGTTTATTATGTCATGCTTGGGCCAGTGTGCTTTTAATTTCCTTGTATCATATTTCATGTTTCAATTTTGTCAGAAATGAATTGTAAGTGTGGTAAGATTGACTTTAAATGACATTCATTTTACTGGTGATGCTGCAAGCCAGTCCCAGACCATTGTTTGGGTGTGTTACGATTTTCTGATGACACTGCCCGTATTGGCCTAATTTCATGTGATGATGACAAGATTTATCTTGATCAATTAAATAAGTTTGTGAATTACTGCTTTTTGGAATTAAATGTCAGGAAAACTAAGGAGATAGTTATTGATTTTAGAACTGGACACAAAGTTCTGCCAGACACTGTGATAATTAAGGATTGTGTGGTAGAAAGAGTTCTGATTATAAGAAGTATCTAGGAGTTGTTGTGGATGATTAAAGTTGAAGTGGAGTGAACACAAATGCTTGTCTTATCTGATTGGGCTGGTGTATGGTATATATGTCACATTGCATCTACACTGTGGTATGTCATGATTTCAGTTACCAGAAGTACTGGTTTTGTTGCAGTATAGACACAGTATTCTGTGTTAAGGGGGCACTTAGAAATGGAACTTATTTGACTCACAAAACTGCTTAGGTGCTTTGCCTAAAGTGAATGACCCACAGAAGTTGCATCGCATTGTGTGATACAAATGTTGATTTGTGCAACATAATTGATTGACAAAACCTATGATGGATGCATCTTACTTTGTCTTCTCTTGGTGTAATGAAAATTTAGAAGTGGATGAGGTGAGGTATCTGGAACACAGAATCAAATCATAGCCATTGGACTTGATGCAAGTATTGGTTGTAAGCTAGAAGTACCGTATATCCTGTCAGCTTTGGTATCTTTCAAATTAATTAGTTGGCAAGATGTCATTTTCAATTTCTCCATTATGTGTTAACTTTAAAAAGTGCTGTGGCATTCATTCAATAAATTTAGATACTTGATAGCTAGTGACTGCTCAATTTTCTGACATCTTTATGTTTAGGCATAGTAAAGGCTGGTCGGGGGGGGGGGGGGGAGGGGCAAGTATTAGGTCAGGATAAGGGGTTAGATTATCATCAGAGTCATGGAAAGGGTTAAAAACAGAAGTCATATATGTTTTAATATCTGTGAATTGACAACAAAAATGTGTATCCATGATCCCTCAGTAAAGCCACATGCCTGCATTTATGAATGTTGGAATACAGAGGTGTCAGAATATGGACACGTATAAAAATATAGGTGTAGCCCATTAGATACTGTGGTGTACATGATAAATAATACTATAAGTATGCACTACACATGAAAAGTTTACATGAAAATGTTTGCATAGATGGTCATCATTACCAATGTGCCAGGGCTGCATCTGTCATGGAAAATGTGTAAAGCCATGAAATTTTAAAAATAAAACTTCCAGGCCGGGAAATTGAAGTCATTAAATACTTGAAAATATCAAATGGTCATAGACCTTTAAAAACGTGGGAATTTCATATTTGTAACAGGGATGTAGAATTTCTGTAGGTTGAATTGTCATATAAAGCTTATTCAAAAAAAGCAGTCCAAGTTTTACTTATGCCACATATTTTGCCGAGTTGCACTTAAAATTTACAATCTGATTCTGTGAATGTCATGAATATATTACTGAAGAAATAGAGGAACAATTATAGTGTGCGTATTATGTATATGTCTTGTTGTAGCTCAATAATGGAATGACATCAGAAAAGGGTGTGTACTATAGTAAATACTGCTCACTACTTCCCATACTGGGCTATTTTCTGTTTTTCTTGGAATAGACAGGTAACTAAGTACCCAGATAGATGGTAGTAAATCTATTTAGGTGTATTAGTCATTGAGAATGGATTCTGTGGTTGAAATTAACACAAAATTTACAAAACTTAAATTGTAAAAATTTAAGTTCCTCAATGCACAGAACGATTAAGCGAATAATGAAAACATGGAGTCATTGTGTATTTTATAAATAGGTTAACTAGCTTAACTGTTTCATACTAAAAATGACAAACTTCCTTGACAACTTGTGATAAGGTGATTGTACTTAGCAGAGTTTCCAATGATGCAGAAAAAATGTGTAATTTTTGAGAAGATGATTTGTACACCTGAAAATGAAAGATTTTAATACCGGAGAAAATATTTTACATTCATGAAGGGGATCCAAAATTGGTCACTGATATACAGCATGTGTCCTACCTTAGTTATTTTTTAATGAAGGCTACAAATTTGAGACAGTTAATGCATAAGATTTGAGTCCCCTGTACTTGAATGCATGTAGATACTCAGTGTAGTAGCTCTGTGTTTGTAGAGATATTTCATGTGGTGTCACATGATTGGGATTGCCTGGCATTGCTGGGTACAGTATGCGTATTTACAGCACACGTGCACCGCTTAACCATAGATACTACTGTGACACAATGGAGGCTTGCCCTGTAAAATGTGTAACAATTAAAAGAGACGTGTGATCACATGTTGTCGGTGAAACACCTCTATAGTCACAAGTGGATAAAGACATACTGTATATGCTTGGACCAATGAGTGTACAGTATGTTTTGCAAAGGGATGGGGATGTAGTAACTGTGGATTTTTGACACAGTTGGCAATGCATAGCTCCCTACCTCAGAAAATTGTAAAAACTAATAAAAAAAAAAGAAACTCATTGGTTGTCAAGAAAAATGCAAATTAGTTCCATACAAAGGGGAGATGTTAGCGACCACATGTGTACATGGTCTCATATTACAACAGTTGTTCATGGTCATACTCCTCGTACATATGATCTCATAAATTATCTTTCGTTTCTTGAGATTACTTTACCCACTTTATTTCCAATATTTTTTTAAAATCTACATCCAGCTATCTCATTATAATGAATTAACCTACTAATTGTGGGTTGTGTATTTTGTTAATTTACAAATTATATTTTATAGAGATACTAATTTAGGGTTGCTGTAAGCATGACAAGTCCTTTCAGGCTGTCTGATGTAATTTTCTGCTTCTGCTACACATTCTTGCAGTCCATTAATGGTAAGCGTGTCACATTTGGTTACTGTATGTATGAACACACTCATTCTGTGTATATTAAGTAATAGTTTAAAGTGAAAGTAAATAGTTCTCCGGAAACTACTGTGTTAACAAGTATAATTTTATCAGAGGTGAGTGTTAAGAACCTGTGACAAAAAAATAATTTTGTCAGTAGATGATAGATTTGCTTGAGTAAAATGAGCTTTTCATTATGAAACATCAAAAGAACAAAGGTAAACAAGCAGCTTCTGTTGCACGACACTAATTATTGTAGCGTACACAGAAATGCATGCATTCATGGTAAAACATTAAGTATCGTACATCAATGATCACAGAACGTACTGCATCACATTCTCAGGTTTCTGTCATAATTGGTTTGTCAACTGATGACACCATTTGACAGCATCTTCTAGGTGCTTTGTATGTACACGTAGTATGGTATTGTTATCGTCACTACTGAAGTAAAATATATGGCCATACAGTGTTCAGTGTTCAATTCCACGTACCCACACAAAAGAGATCACATCCTAATTGAGCGCCTTCTCAGGCATTTAAGGACCGTCTGTGGTTGTTAAATGGCAAATTGTTTAAAATTTATTGTTCTCGCAGAGATAATTTCCGTAGCTGTGAGCATGTATAAATTAGGTTATAATTGTAAAAGACAAAATTTGTAGGCTGTGAAAAAGCACAGTCGCAAACAGATATTAAATTGAGACTTCATGTGATAGGTTGAGAGCTAGGTTTGGTTCTATGGTAACGCTTTGTGTGTGGCATATTAGATCCTGTACAAAATAGTGTTTAAGTGATAAATTGGTTAATCTAATTATTTTGCAGTACTTCATGCTATCTTTTTAAGTACTTTAATTTTATTTTTGAGAGAGTTGGGTGGGGATTGTTACTTGCTAAGGAGTGGTGTACATAGTCCTGAAAGTCAGTTTTATGTTATAATGATTTCATATACAAAGTATATATGTATGATAACAAAGTATATATGATATGATTACAAAGTATATATGATATGGTTACAAAGTATATATGATATGATTACATATGATAGTATATATGATTACATATACAAAGCATATCAAGTTGTATCATGTACTGTAATGCAGACTTACTTTAGAGGAAGAATGTAAAGCCATGAGAACAAGTACTGTTGCATCGTCTCTGTTTGTTATTACAAGTATGAATGCGAGTTCAAATTTTGCATTAGTGCTACTTGGAAACTTTCAAATTCTATGAGTTCAGTTGTGAGTACAAATCTATTCTGACAAGTACATGCAGAAGTAAATGTAGCACAATGTGAGTATGAGTACATACTCACTACAAGTATGCCGTGATGTGTTGGAACCATTGGATTGTGTATAGCTGCAGCCATACTGGATAGTGCAATGATGTGCAGTTTAGTAAAGACAACCATTGTTTCATCTCAGTTGGTTTAAGAAGAACAAAGATGGAAAAAAGGACAGAATCTGGCAGAGAAATTCATACAGGATGGTTTATTTTAGTGAAAATATTTTTAGTGAAAACATAGTGAATGGTCTAAATTCTGAAAGTGAATGGTATTGTTTCTAAATTGTCAGGCAAAAGGACATTTAACATTCAAAAACTGCTTACAGTCAACAAACCTCGTAAGGAATCTTTCCTTTTGTACACAAGATGGTTGTTTCTTTATCTCTCATTGTTGTCATAAGATTACCTAGTTTTTTCTACGAAGTCATTTTTCACTCATCACATTCAGTCATTTAGACACATTCAGTCATTCAGATGTTTCTGTTGTTCATTTGTTTCCTCATGGTGATCATATTGTATCTTCCTCATGATGCTTAATGTTTCTTTCTGTTTACAGCTAATCCACAAGTGTCAGTGAGAACTACAGGTCAGAGGTCACCGGGGAGGACACAGTCAATGGGTCTTGATGCTCCGTATCCAGTTAGACCACCGCCATCACCACCGATAGAGGTAAAATCATACAAGCATTTCAAGTCATTTTAAACAAAAACAACCACAAACATTGGTATGGTAAAACTCCATCCACACTGCTTACACAATGGTGGTCCTGCTCACCTAGGGGCATTCTCTTATGAATCTGAATGTTTCCATGGTTAAATCAGAAGAACATGATCTCAGTAATGGGGAGGATCTCGTGTTTGGACCCAGCAATGAGGATCACTATTTCTAATGTGAACACATGTGGGATCATATGATCACAAGTCCTCAGTTCATATTTCATCATTTCCTGTGCACTCAGTACTACAGCATGCACACCTCATTGGTTAGAAAAATTCTCAAGTTCATGGCTACCAATGTTACTGTGATCTTTTTTGGCTTGCTGGATTCAGCCCATGTCAAGTTCTGATCTTGTATGTCTACTGTAGTCTAAATGTGAATCTAATGAAAGAAACTGTTCCATTATTGGGGTTAATTGCTGATTCTTTGTTCGTACCCCAGTCAGAACATGGCCAAAGTGTCCTTCAAGAATTGATTAAATTATCAAGGGCCCACTTCCTTTCATACAATGTATTAAAGCTTTATGCTCTTGGCCATTTATTTGTTAACTGCAGATAATGTCCTGCTAGCCTGAAGTAAGATAATACAGTATGTGCCATAAATAGCAGTGATAATGCTTGGATTCAGAATCTGGGAGGGAATTTCCCTCCTTCAAAAAAAAGTTTAGGATGGAAGTTTCATTTCAAAGGAGGGATCTTCACAACTGCTGAAGAAAAAGTTTTGGATACCAATTTATAATCAGTACTCATATGACTATATATCCTATCCCCACCCCAGAGTTCCCAAAACTTTACCCTAGCTTTCAGCACTGTCCATAATGTTGGACACTGAAATGACTCCTAGTATTGGCTTTCTGTTTGGAGGTCAGTCAGATTCACTGCCACCTAGGCTACCTAGACAGCTGTGTTACTACTAAGATTAGTCAGTATTTACGTCAGTGAACCCCATTTCAAAAGTTCCCAGAGAATAATCCCAAGGGTCTCCAATTGTTCATTAAGAGTTCCACTAATTATGTTACTGGGAGAAAGTACATGAGGGATATAAAGTTTTAATAGGCAGGGGTATACATAGTATACCAAAATGACCATTTCATGACCATTCACCTAAAATTTGTGAACACTATAAAGCAGTTAACAGTTTAATAACAAAGTTACATACATAAATAACACCTCCATTGAATCTGTAGGGAACAAATTATTTTTGTTTTCAGACCCCCAAATGACCCCTAGATGACCTTTGACTCCAAATTCCAATCACTAGTGACAAGCCATTGACCATTCTTGCTTGTGTCCATATTTCAGTAAAATTTGTCCAAGCAAATGTCCAAGGATAGGGCTAAGTCTTCAACTTTTTTTTAACACTTTCTCATATTAACATTGTTATATATGGCCACCTTAAAATATATAAGAAGTTTAGACAAGCAACAATGCCACCCTCTCAATAAATGAGCTTTGTATGCATAACACAGCATTAGAGAATGCATGAAACATTTATAAACACATTGGGACAAAAGTTATTGAAAGATTTTCACAAGCCTTCTAACTCTAAAAGAAGGCATTAATTTGTAGAGTAGATTGACTGCAGCAGCACATGTACAGGTTAGGTTCTCAGTGTACATGTTTACATCTTTAACAGTGGCAAAAGTGCCAAGCCTCTCTGAAGTAAGATGCCCTGTAGAGAAAAACTTTGCAACTAAAGCTTGCAAATATATTTCCAAATTGTTATTTGAGGGTATTTAGAACATGTCTTGTACGTGTTAAAGGGGTTATTGGTAATTTGGATATACTGTAGTTTGAACATTGTATGTGCTACGTAAAAGAATAACCATCTACTGTACACACTGCATGAATAGCGCATAGCTTTCCTGTGCAATCAGACCAAGACTCTTAGGATTAAAATCTCTCCCTATTGGAAGCCAAAATTTTGTGTATTTCTAGATAAAGAAAAAATTCTCCCTTCTAACATAATGGTTAAAATAATTTTTCTGACCAACATGGTTGTTTTGAATACAGTATTTTGATAACAGTGGTTACAAGCAATTATTTGGACATTATGATCATCCTGTATGGTGTAGTACAATGAGATGTGCATGTTTTGTTTCAAATTAGGACTGATTGAACTGTGTGATGGTGCAATATGATCGTCTGTGTGAATTATCTGATCGTGTCTTGCCTTTGTAACAAACATTAGGTATATGACACATGGTTTTTATTGGTTTGTTAGCATCTATCTCAAGACATAGAACCCTAGTAGTCATTCATAACAGATGTTATATTAAACTCATTTCTTCAAATACACTATACAGTGCTGAAACAAAAGCTCCTTGAATACTATTGGTTGGTATTACTTCAGTGAGTGTGTGACAAACTTATTATCTGAATTTTTATTTGTATTAGGGACAGGGGAAGAGTAACTTTAATAGTGGCAGGTGCAGGAAAATAGATGCCCAAATTTCCCTCATAAAATTATTTTTTTTTTTTTTTTGTGGGATTTTTGTGCCAGATGTGGGAATCCCACAATCGAGCACCTTAAGTAGCGCACACACTGACATAAAGCAAATCTCTCCTACCTTTTTGTCCCTGCGTTCAAATCTCTTCAGAAGTCTTTGTTCCAAGTGGAGAGCCCTTTTATAGAAGTGAACTGTATGTATCTGTCTGCTTTGTTTGGCCTTTGATGAGCTTGAAAATTGAATTGCTGTACCTTTCTGCCAATAAACTCAAATAATTTCAGTTTTTGTTTATATACTGTACATGTTGTAATGGACACAATATGTCAATTGCATGAGTCACCCCTTCCCCCCTCCCTCTACCCCCCTCCCTCTACATGGTGTGTCATTTCAGGGAATTGTGGCAGTGTGTACATTGATGTACAGTACTCAGTCACTTATCAGACTGATACATGAGTCACTTACCTCGTGTTGAATGATACACTTCTCAGTCACATGTGTGACATTTGGTTTCATTTTCGGGGAGAAAATATATTAAAGTCCTTAAAACTTCTTAAAGTGATGGATGATGAACAGGATGGACTGAGGAAAAATCTTTTTCTAGTGCCATTATGTGAAGTGTACCAATTGACTCACAATGATCCACCCCACCCTCAGTCAGCAAAATGACTGACAGTTGGGGCATGTCACTCACCTTATAGTTAAGTAACTTTCTGGAGCTAGTGGCATGTGTGAGTTACATTGTTCCATGTCAATACCCCTCCTTTCACTGACCATTTCATGGGGTATGGGGGGGGAGGTAAGTGAGAAGCATATTTTATAATAGCTGCTGTATGTTTCAGTCACTTTTCTATAGTACACATCCACACATTTCTTTCTTTCTACTATAATGGTTTTCTGTTCACACAGCCCACCAACCCTCCTTACTACTCTGACTTGCCGGAGGAATCACCCCAGCCTCCTCAACCCCCTGTCATTCCACCTCATAGAAATGGAGATCTCCGTCACAGCATTCAGAATGGAAACTGGGAGGAACCTGAGCTCCCTGATCCAGGTACTATTCAAAACTTTTATTTAATAAAAAAAAAGGAAATGATTTGAGCAAATAATAGTGTAAGGGGAGGTTAAAGTTAAAGGAATGTTTAAGCAAATCTTTTGTTTAGATAAGTGAAAGAGGAACCAAATGTAAGAATAGTGGTGAAATTTTCTTAAGTTCCTTTGTGTGGTTTTCAACATATTAGCAGATGAAGTTAATACATTTGTTCCTCAGTTTGAGCTTGAAGCTAGCTGGAGTGGTGTCATTTCCTCAATGTGGTGAACAATGCTTTGTTTTCTTTGCTTTTTAATGTATTGTTCTGACCTTAAAATAGCCAGGTATATGTGTTCCCCACAGGGGATGTAAAGCTTTCACAACTTCCATTCCTTGCATGCATGATTGTCGATGCGTGAGATTATGAAAGAGAAATTGGTTGTCAACTTTTCAGAAAACAAAACAATGTGGATTAATGTGAGGTTATGATGTCATGCATGCTTGCTTCAGATTCACTTTGGGTTGAAAATGTATCAACTTCATTTACATATATCTTAAGACTTACAAATGGAAATTGAATGCAAATTTTACCAGAATGCCTAGATTTTGTATGTATTAGTTTAAGTATTAGATTAAGGATATGTATATCAAATTTATATTTAAAGGTAAATCCATCATTTAAACAAGTTGTTCCCAGTAGAGGTGTGGGGGCATTTTTTCAGCTCAGAGATCGATAAGAGCCAAGGGCCATTTACAAAAATGAGATACTAAATTTGATCGAGGCTCAAAAAGATATCAAGTATTTGCCTTTAGCTGAACTTTCAAATTAGTATGCAATTAATGGAGATAAAATGGAGTTAACAAGTTGAGTAGGTCTAACTTTCCCTCTTTAGGTTAACTACAAAGTTGGTGAGTTATCTAATCTGATAGCCTAGATGCCAGGAACAGTGTTGCATTTCAAAAGTTTCCTTGTTAGGGCCCCATGATGAAGTTATGTAAGCTATCACATGGTCATGAGTGATCCTGCAATGAATAGTGTGGAAGGCAACACTTCATGCAATATCAGCATTTTGAGAATTGAATTTACGGAGAGCATATGCTGCAGAACAAGGAGCTAAGGTATAAGTAATTGTGCTAACAGTTGATTAGAACTTCAGTCAAAAAGTTTGTGGTCTGTGAAGTGGTGTTTCAGTCTCGGAAGAGGTAGCCTCTGTCTTGGATATTGAGGTTTGGACTGCAGCATTGTTTCATACACGAGGCTCGAAGTAGCAGTTGTTTCACAGCCGTGCATGTTATAACAATAGCTTGGCTGAGTACTTGAGCTAGAGACCAGATAACATTTTGGAAGTGACTGTCCATGGACAGGGGTGCAGCTCATGGGAGATTGCTCCTGCCGGGACAGAAAGCTTTTTGTGGGTTGGAGAAATTGAAATGGGGGAGTTGTCAAATTGCCGCTTTTGCTTTTTTTTTTTTAGCCTATGGAATGAGGAAGTCTACCCTATTGAACTCCACCCTTTTCCTTGAAGACTTATAAGTTACCAGACAAAGTGGACTTTTGGCAACAGCTGTCAAATGAATCATGTGTATTAGCTTGCAGGATATGACTTGAAGGGTGTGAAAAATTTGTAACCAGAGATTATCCCAGTCCCTTACAAAAATCTACAAAAATAATAATAATAATAATTTTATTATTTCAATCATTAGTAAAGCAGGAAATATAAGGATGCTATTACTGAAAACCCTACCACAGATTCTGGAAATAGTATTCATGAGGTAGTAGTTTTTTCAAGTTGTTTTCACGTTAATGATTCCCAGTTACGTGAATACTTACCTGGACCTGTTAGTTTTCACAATTTAAAATGTGTAATGTAGACAGAATCGCACAAAGTTTGATAAACGGATTGTAAAAGGTTAACTTCCTTTAGCAAGCAATGACTTAAGTATGTGTCTATGGGTTTTCTGCTGGTACCCATACCCATAGATCAGTTGTTCCTAACAGGGCAGTATCGCCCTGTGTAGGTCTTTTTGCAGCTAATGGGGAGGGGGCAAGAAGAGACAAGGAGTGGTAGTGGTGGCACTTCAAAAAAATGAGATCACACTAAATTTAAAAGGGGTTAAAAAAGATTCCAAATATTTTCCTCGATCTTAACTTTCAAATAGGTATGCAATGAAATGGAAGTTAACAAGTCGAGTAGGTTGATCATTCCCTCTTTAGGTTCACTACAGCATTGTAAATTATCTTATGTGGTAGCTGCCAGAAAATTGCATCAAACAGTATTGAATTTTGAACTTTTCCTTATGTGGACCCCCCATACCGTACCGTCTTGAGTGGTGGTGAAGTGGGAGTGCTTTGGGGTCCATTGTTCCAAATTGTCCTATCACTCTAATGTCAAATGTAAACTTGCCTTGCTGTTCATAGAAGGACATACTTACATAATGAAAATGATAGAGAAAGTTTGCAATGCAAAAGGAAGAAGGTTATTGAAGAAGAGCATTAAAAAAGGGTATTAAAATGTCTTTCAAAATGCTATTTTTTGGTGTGCCAATTTGGGCTATCAGTAATAACTCCCGGTGTAGGACACCTTAAGTAGCATACATCTTCCAAAGCACCTTGCATCCACCAACATCTTTCTTCCCACCCACAAGACAAGACAAGCCATCCACAGAATCACAGAAACTGTTCATTAGTTACTACTCAAGTGCAGTAGTCAAAGGATGATTTAAAATGCTTCATTTGTTCTTCTGCCGACAGTTTTGTAAATACTGCAGAACTTCCCCCACTGGGACATTGCCCCATCAGGGGCAGCTAAGGAGGGTCTCTAGGCTACCTGCCTATGGGAAACACTTCACACTATGGAATCCCCAAAATCTTCCTCTCCTTTATTTAACACATCTCTCATTCCTTGGCTTTGATGAAGACTTCACACCTTGTTAATGGCGGGTTTTGGATTTGCCATCACAAAAGGAAGACCCGGTACTGCTTTTGTCTGTTTGTACTACCCTGGGCCAGGGTCACACCTGCAGAGGTCATATCTGTACCTTTTATTTCAACATGTACTTCACCTTATATCATGTCATTTATACTAGCACTTGGAAGGAACATGAAAGGAAAGTGTTTGCCCACCCCATATGGTGACCTATGTGGACCATGAAAGTGGACCATGACCTAGACCTAGAAAAGGTTGGGAACCACTGATATAAACCAAGTAAACGGAATGAAATATAATAGAAAAATGTAGATGGGAGGTATGGAAGTGTAAATATTGTTGTGTTACTTCAACTGAGGTAACATAACATATTGCAGATTGGAAGTACCATTAAACGGCAAGTGCCTGTACACCAGAGACTTGCATTTTTCCCAGATTTGTTGTCAGCATATGTAGTTGTTATGTTTGTGAACTTTATCAGGAATTCCTGTTTGAATTGCACACAGAGTAGAAGCTATTAAAATTCATATATGCAAACACGAAACAAAACTAAATGGTATTCCAGAGATAATGGCTAAAGCAACTAAATCAATATCAAACCTTTCTTAGAATGACTAAAAATAACAGCATGGAATATGCAGTGGGTGACCCTAATTTCCATCAAAATCCATAAACTGTTGAGTTGACAATTTTATAAACTTTCTGTTTTACACCTGCTTGGTGATTAAACATTTACAGCTTTTAAATATGTGAAGTAGAGGAGGGGAGGGAGGCAGAGGGATAGGGGGGTCACAAGATGTTTCCTATGTTACTCTTTGGTTATTCAATCTTTATTTGAAGGACATTTGTATTTCTAACATGCCCTAAGGGGTTTGCTTTTGTTGAGTAACAGTTGTCTGCTTAGAAATGTCAATATTACAGGCCATGAGTTTTAGATTTTCCAAGTCTCCTACAAATCACACTCCTCAAGAAGTTAAGGAGTGTGGTAGGTGTCCTGTTTTATTAAACTTTAATAGATTAATATGAGTTTCCATTCTTTATCGAGGTGTGCAAAACATGGCACTCCTTACAGTGATTTGAGGCGAGTGGTGGTGTGTGATTGCACTCACACGCCTCAAAATTCAAAGCCTGATATTATGTTATGACAGAGAGCAAATTACACACTAGCTGTGAAGTAATCAACAGATTACGTATGATTATTAGAATAACCCCCCTCCCCAAAAAATGTAACAAAACAAAAAAAAATGCTGGCTTTGTGCATAGGTAATGGGTTATTTCAGATATGAGGTATATATTGAGATCAATGGTAAAATGATAGGCAATTTATTCAAACATAATTTCCATTTTATGATCTTTGCTTATAGCAGCTGAGTAAACTCTTTTGGTTTCATGTCTACATACCTTAATAGATATTTTGATGGTAACCACAGGGACATGTGTATGCAAAAAATTGAGCAGACATGTATGGTACACTGAAGATATTAATGTTAACTGTCTGGTGTCATTGTTTCCTACAGAAGCCTCCGCCACTCCCCAGGGTGCCACTGGTCCTCCCGTCAATGACGACAAAGAATATGGAACAGATGACCAGGAGAAAATATATGACAGGGTTGCTAAAATAAACAGGACAAAGATTTTAGACCGAAACTCATTAATTCTTGGAGACAAATTAGGTAGGTTTCATGGATGAAGTGAGGCTCATGGGGCATGGGGTTTGTGCTGGGGGGGGGGGGGGGAATGGTAAGAACAATAGTAGTGTTTGCTGAAGAATGTATTGTAGGAAATGAAGTACTGCAAAGTCAATTGAAATAACAGTGTGCATGTAGTGAGAGATGTGATTGCTATGAAATGTATTGTAATGCCTTATTGTTGTTTTTCTTGTGATGCTGTGGGTAGGTGTGATTGTGTTTGCAAGATGTTATCTTGTAATCAGATCAATTAGGAAAAGTCAAGAAGGTCATTTTGAGCTAGTGTAATCTGGTACTGGTGCCATTTTCATGAGAGAGTTTTTAAAGCTCAGCTTTAAACCTCAGAAATGTGAATGCCATTTTCATAGTTTATTTCGTATTTATCATGAAAATTTTGATAGTTTTGGTAAGATTCTCAGTTCTGATGTTATTGATGGACACACAAGTATTCATGAGGAAGCAAAAATATCTTATGGGAAATAATTCACAGTATAACATGTAGAAGTAGTACACTAGTTACATGATGACCACTCACCTGGAAGTCTGGGAAAACTCGGGCAATTCTGTGAAAAGCTCAAAATGTCAGAGATAATTTAGCAAGTATATTCATGATTTTTCTTATATTTTAACAGAGTACTTTAGTATGGAGGATGTTAAAAGTCAGGGAAATCTCTTAATAGGTCAGGGAAAAATGAAATCTGAATTGGGTAACCACCTTGAGTTACTGTGGGTATGCATAATACTAGATGCCTGTTTTGTTTTTAGTCTGAAAATTGTGCCCTGTTCTTTGAGTGAGAATTACCATGCATATTTAATAGTTAAACAGGCTTAAATGAACTCCTAAAAACAAGCTTAAGTTTGATTTCATAGAAAGTTGTTTGAAGAAAGGAATTCCCAACTGTCTCTTAGGTGCCATCTATAATTTTAGCTACTTGACAAGTAAGTTGTAGTGTACGTTTAGCCTGGTTGGAATCCAACTGCCTTACTTTCCAGTAATCCACTTAGTGGCATCTTGAAAAGAACACATATTCACGGTAGAATTTGTGGACCATGAGTAGGCATGTGCACTCACACTGGAGCAATTTCTGTTTTAAAGTTCTAGTGACACGGAAATTTACATACTTGGGTATTTGATGTAAAAAGCATTAAAAATCCAGAAAATTGCCACAATTCCCAAAATCCATCAAATACTGACCATTTTACAGGGTAATTTCTATGTCACACTTGTATCATAAATAAACATGAGCTAAATATGCAAATTTGTGGCGTCAAAAGATGGACATACAAAATATGGCTGATGTTAGCCTTTGTTTTTTCAACCTTTATTTCAAGGACACTTGTAGCATTAGTACCCTCTGAGGGTTTATAATGAAGTCTAAATTGTTTCCTTGAAAAATATTGATATCACTCACCAAACTGTAAACCATCTTATCAGCAATGAAGAGATAATTATATAGGTATCTTTATAGAAATCTTAATGCTGTGCAACATTCCACATTATTTTTGCATCTAGGCAATGAGTTAGATCAGAAACCATCAAACTTTGAAGAGGTATATCTTGAGAATGGTAAAAGATATTGAAATAATTTCAACAGATCTTTCATTGGGGAATTTTTTTTCTTTAAGTGCCAAGTGAAAACAGCTGTTTTTTTGGTGGCATGTCAGCATAACTTTAAGGGGCTAACTACAGAACAGTGGTAGCTAGTGTCACAAAAAATTTAAAGCATTGTCTGGTGGCATTTCATAGGAGCTTTATATGAAAGAGTGAAAATTTTCATTACATGTTATCCAAATCCTGTGCCAAAAGTCCAATCCTGACTCAAGATATCCTTTCTTGAAGATTGGTTTCGTATGTCAAGAGAGATCTCCAGGTTTCCTCCAGGTCACAGACTGCGGTTCTAAGTGGGCATATTGCCTCAGATTTCTTTTGTTATTCTGTATAATTGTATACCCTGTTTGTCATGAAACTTGATACTGTTGGAATGTTTACATACTTTTCCGTGTAGATCTCTTGTAAAACTGTTCCATACGTATGGTATAGCAAACAAAGTTGTGAAATATTCAATATAGTGGCATAAACATTACAACGAAATGCAAAAGCTACGTCTAACCAGTTTGCCTAGATGACATCACAGATTTCCCATTATGCACTGCGGAAGCTGAAAAAAATAGGATTTTATCAAAAATTAGTATCTTCCGAATGCAAGGTGCTATTGAGATGGGGTTTTTACTGCCCAGCACAGTTTCCTGCATTTTTTGAAAACATTAGTTTCGTTGCCAGAACATGCATTTGAGTCATGTTGGGCATCAGAGATTGCATATATGTTGTATACAACGTATAATATAGTACTGGCATGTGCAATGTTCATTCCACTGTTAGATCAATATACTAACTGCTGTGTATACAACTTAAAACTTGAAGTGTTAATGTTATAAAAAAAAAATAAAATAAATGACAATCAGTGTGATTGTGAAAACAAAGTAGTGTAAACTATGCATCCTTTTGTAGCTTAAAACTATATACTTAGTATGTACAGCTAGTCAACTTTGTCAAAGTTTCAGTGTGTCATTGTCACAAAGGTTGTCCACCCAACATATACCTACTCATGAAAACAGCTAAATCTTTAATGTGCAGACATGTAACTTGATATACCAGCAAGACCTGGTATCTCAGTTGTTGTGTTTGTTGAATTTCGAACCTTGCCAATGATAACCATCTGTATATTGGTTTTATTAAGCACTCGGTCATGTGTTATAGCTAACATAAATTAATTCATTCAGATTCGCTTCTGTAATTGAAGCCACTTCAGTGAGGTGTACTATCAATTTCACAACCAATTTCTAAATCAATTCACTAGATCAAGAGTTTAAGATTGCTTAAAATAATAGAATGATTAGATAGTGAAGCAGGTAATTGTAGCACATATATATTAAATTATTAATTATGTAGTACATCCATTAAACAATATAAAAAAGTAAGTGAAAGCAGTGCAACACATGAAAAACCTAGATGGATCTTTGTCTATGCTCTTAATGGTTATCTGTTAGAATAGATTTGGCCAGTCAAATGAGTTATTATGCATAGAAAGTACTTAAACACTTTGAAATTACACTTTTGATTGGTTCAGACTTGGTTGCATACAGCTAGGAAATAAGTTGGCCATGGGCAATTCACTGCTGAAGTTTACAAAATCATCTTCCAAAAGTACAATCACAACCCTTTTATTTTAAATGGATTGGACAATTTTTTACAGTGAAAATCCAGAAACTACACCCCCCCCCCTCCTTCCCTCCTACTTTCCTGGAGAAAATGAGTTGCATATATATTAAAATATGCATAAATATTTATATTGCCTTTTTTCTGCTTGCGGAATCCCTCAGTAATGTCCTGTTCTATAAATTTAACAACAGGCTTGTATAGGTATGAAGCCCTTTCACATAGCCCATCTTTTGTCACCCTTATGTGCCCTGTCATACGTGGGTCACCAAGAAGGAGGGCTACAGAAGCACCCCTCTTTCCTTTTGTTTCTTCTCTTTGGTTAAAGTGAGGCCTGGGTCTTTATATCCTGTGATGGTGGTGTGTTATTAATTGTCAATTGTAAGATTAGCCACACTTTGCCAATGTGAAATTCCATTTTTCTCATTGACAGGGAAGGGTAACTTTGGTTCAGTGCTGAAAGGAACCTATAAAATGAATGATGAAACCATTCCTGTAGCAGTGAAGACACTGAAAGCTGACATGAATATTCCCAACAGCCAGGTTTGTTTTGTGTTTGATAAGATAAAGATACATGACCTGTATTAACTCCGCTTGGGAAAATACTCTTCTGCGGTAAGATACAAGTAAAAGTAAAATAAATAAAATCACAGATACAATGTAAGTGGAAATAATATAAATATGTACATAGACAAAAGGCAAAGGGTAAATACATAAAACAGAGAAACATAAAACAGGTAAGAGAATAATACTCGAATAAAAGACAAATATAAGGAGACTGGAGTAAGAGAAGATAAAAATGAAATAAAAGTAGTAAACATGAATAAGGTTAAAGCTACACTAAAATGAGAGTAACCCCCACTCCCCTCCTATCTTTTAAAATTTGAGTTGTGATGGGTGTAACATAGAAACATAAGGGTAATGCTAATTGACTATCAATCTTCATAAACTAGAGAAAGTTACAGACTTAGTTGTAAAGTACGTTTTAAAGGGAGGGGCTCTTTGAGTTGATATCGATTATTTTGTGACGAGTTGGAAGGAAATCATTGCATGACAATGCTTCTAATTAGTCTTATTACTTATGTGTCACTTCCTTTAGTTACTGAAAATGTGAGAAACTGTAGTTTTAGTGAGCTTAAGAGCTTGCATTACACTATTTTTGTCCAAGCCCTTGATAGACCAGCCTCTCTTGAATATACAACATGTATATGCAAGTGAAGCCTTGATCACAACAGCTGTTGTTAACAGGAGTTGCAAGCCTGTCAGTCAAGATGGTATAAGCCTCAGTCATTGTTGTCTTTGAATAGGGGTTGCATATGATTACTACCTAAAGGGTCACGAATTTGTAATAAATAGTTTAAATCACTACTTACCCTATTGTTGCTGTTTAATTGTGTTTCACAAGTGCAGAACCTCTCAGTTTGACCATTCACCATCAAGATGTGAGTAAAACTAAACAGCTGTGACTAAAAATCGTGAATTTCATGAGCCAACTTAAAAAGCCCCTTTAAAGGAGGTCCTTTTTTTATGTACATCAGGAGATCGGCCATAGAATGTTGTCATGTTGGGGGAGGGGGGTGGAGCATATGGCACTGGGATATGTGTAGAACCTTTTATGTCACATGTGGTTTCAGTTAAAAATATATATCATGTAAGAGTATGCAACCATTCGTGCATTCACGACATTTTGCATAGCAGTGTGCATACATGCGGAGTAGCCTTTAACTGACCTTGGTAGCTTTCCTTTTTGTAACAGTCGGAAATCATGAAGGAAGCAGAAATCATGGCTAGTCTGGATCACAAGCACATTGTCAGATTAATTGGTGAGTTTGTTTGCAAGTTGAAGAATCTGTGAAACCTCAAATTTTTTGTGACAAGGAAAAATTTTTGATGTGTATTCTGTCTTAAAATTATCATGTAGGAAGTATATGAAAATCATCCAGGTATTGTTAAGCCAGGACCTGAGAACACTTTCTGTGATGATGTTTAAAGGGTTCATGTGAAGCCTTTGCAACCTGCAAAGTGCTTGGATTTGAATGGGTCATACTTAAGGCTTTAAAAGTACTTTAACTTTTGTTGTTGTGTCCAGTGATCATGAAAAGTTATTTGTATAACATTTGTACATTGCACACCTAAAACCTCCTGTGGTGTTTGTTTTCATTATTAATATTCTAAAACAAAGTTAATCATGAAAATGATGACAAAATATTACGTACAGTCTTGAGAAAACTTCCTATAATTGTAAAATGTTTGAAAAGTGCTTGATTTAGTTTTTCAGAAAGAGTATGAACCCTGGATATGGGACAACCACGTCATATGTAGTGGCCTGGGGAATAAACAAGTCCATTAAATTGACTTTGAATTTAAAGTGTTTATAGTAGCAACAAATGTTCTTTCTCTCTCCTTTTCATGTTTTTGAAAATTGTGGTCTTCCCTCTTCCAACTGTGCAGCATTAATTGGTTTAATTATTGTCAAATAAAAGCATGATTGCTTGTTTCTAGTTTAGTATGTAACGATAAGATATTTTAGTACACTTTAAATGGAAATGAAAAGACGTTGGTCTTCTCTGCCCCCCAAAAAACAGAAGCAAAAATAAAAAAATAAAGGAATACTTGGAATATCATATATGTCATGTCTGAAAGACCCTCTAGGTTTTCAAATAACATGTGAAAAGTGTTTTTCATCCAGTAAATACATTAATAAAATATAAGTTGTTTTCATTTGTTAGGAATATGTGAGGGAACAGAGATGATGTTGGTGCTAGAGTTGGCGGAACTTGGACCCCTCCATAAATACTTAAAAACACACAGGTAAGTGGAAAATTCAGCCAGATACAGTACAGCTCCCATTCCAGGACTTCAGTTAAAAGGTTGTATGTATTAATCATCCCCCTGCCAGCTGTATCTCTATGGCATGTAATGAAAATTAAAATGCTGCAGATAAATGTGAAGTTGTAGGAAATGGTAGTGACACTTCTAAACCTTTCATGTGATGTGAATTCTGTGATAATTTTGTTATAAGAGCTATTAGACACCAGTGCTTTCTTTTAGTTTGACTGTTAAGTAGCAGACATTTACTGTTTTTGACTATAAACCTGGCCAGGTATATCCTATTTTGTAGTATGTGAATCCATGCCCCTACGTTAGTAATGCATATGACAACATTTGTTGTACAGGAATGCTCTGCAATCTATATAACAATTGAATGTGTATTTAAAGCATCACAACTTGGCAGATTTGCTAATCAAATTTTTAATTCTAATTCATACCCTGCCTCTGTCCCCACCAACACAGTTGAGTTTTATGTTAGATGTACCCTCTGTTCCCACCAGGGTAATAACAACTGTCATACTGCATGTAAAATTATCAAGGAAAAGCCAATATTTAGCTGTTCTAGGTCACATCACAAAGTACTCAAAATGTTGCATCAGTTCCTGCATTTGTCTCCTTAATTTGCTAATCCATTGGCTTATTTTATCTTTTAATATTGCTGAAAAATAAAAAAATATTTTGTTTTACTGGCCTTAAATTTTGTGGGACACTTTTAACCTGAGCTGCAGTGCCTAAGGTGTTTGAAATTGCTTTGATATCTAGACATTTATGAGAGGTTTTTACTATCAGTTTGGTGTACCCTTCCTGTTAATATGTCACCACAGATAGATTCCCAAACCAGGGAATTTTGGCAAATACCTTTTGGCAGAATGTAGTTTACTTGTAAGCCACTTTCAAAGGTAATCACTTTCAACATTTAAAATGTTACAGTGCTATGTATGTTTTGACTTTTTGTCATTCTTATTTTAAGATCCAGTTATGTCATTTTGTCTTTCACCAGAAATATGAGTGTGAGAAATATCCTTGAGCTGATGAAACAGGTTGCAGAGGGAATGCAGTTTCTAGAGAGCAGACAGTTTGTTCATCGAGATCTAGCAGCTAGAAACGTCCTCCTTGTTAGTGAAACATTTTGTAAGATCAGCGACTTTGGGATGTCCAAGGCGCTCGGTTTGGACAGCCAGTACTATATTGTAAGTGGGCAGCTTGTTTTCGTTTGCTTTTGCATCAGTTTTGTACGATTAAATGTTTTGTTTACAACTTCTGTGGGCGAGAAGCGAATAAGGTACCATTACATGTGGGTGAAGTTTTTACAAGTGTGCAAATTTTGCATAATGCAAATATATCAAGTTTCAACAGTGTGGGTTGGGGTGAGATATTGCAGGTTTCTCCTGGGTGATGTTTTACGTCATATAATGTTTTTTTTTTTTTCATTTTTTATTTTTTATTTTTATTTTTTCATTCTGCTGCATTCTTATTTCTGCTTCGAAAAGTATCAATATACCAATCTCTTCATGGCCTTTCCTTTCTACAGGCTCCCACAGCAGGAAAGTGGCCTTTAAAATGGTATGCCCCAGAGTGCATATGTAAATTTAAATTCAGCTCAAAGAGTGATGTTTGGAGTTACGGTGTCACACTTTGGGAGGCTACATCATACGGACTAAAGCCATATGCTGTAAGTATTGGAGTTTGATAGCAATGGTCATACATATTTTGGTGTCTCTGAGAGGGTGTGTTTGGGGTTTTGTCTTTCATTCATTTGTTGCCAAGTTTAGGTTTCTTTTCCTTGCTAGTTTGGTTGTGTCCAGTTCATACATTAGCAATTTAAAGTGACAGAAGCTGTATCTGGGGTTTAATCTATTCTTCAATGTGCCAAAAATGGTAAAATGTGATGCCCCATCAAAGTTTTCATTCCCAGTTCTCTAGTTCAGCTCAGCTGTATGTAGGTGACAAACTAAGGGGTATGTTATAGCATTTTGTAGGTCGGTGTCTTTTAAATTGGGCTGCACAAAACAACACAGGAATGTGATAGATATCTAAGAGATATACAGATGGGTCATGTGGCCAATGAATTGTGAACCCTATTTGTGATGTGTTTATAAGTATAGCATGATATATCACACAAAGAGTAGTGATATGTTGGTTATTGTAGACTTAATTAGAAATAGTGGTTGGGGCATTGTATACCTACACCATGGGATTAAACTTTGACCTTGGTAAAACTTGGTCCCAGCTGAAGGAGCACCATGTTTCAAGGGTTGCTGTCTTGCATTGAGATCACTAAAAGAGTTATGTGTATGTATGTCTGAAGATGCACCATCTTGATTTATTACCTTACAGAGTATGAAAGGTCCTGAACTGATGGATTTTATTGACAGAGGGGATAGGTTGAGTCAGCCAGAGATGTGTCCAGATGATGTATATGAACTCATGACAAGCTGTTGGAGAACTGAGTGAGTATATGGCTGTCAATGTGAAATAAATTTATAAAGTTTTATTCAAAGGTGATAACAAGCATATAGAGTGTGGAAAAAGGTAAAAAAAGAAGATGAAAAAAGTCATAAGATTTAGAGGATAATGCCACTTGTACAGGAAAGCTAAGTCTGTAAGTCTTAAAAGATTTGTTGTATACCCTGAAGTCCATGGTCCTAGAGGTATTTTCATAGATGTACACAGAGTATAAAGTATGTACAAAACAAGGGAAGTGTAGGATGGCTTAATTTTTATGGTAAATGAGGTGAAAAGTAACAACAGACAAAAATCCAGGAAAAATGGCATATATTCATGACTAAAATTTTACAAAATGGGTAGAATGCCTGTGAGTGCTACTACTTAGCCAACTTCTGGGTGGTCTCATATTGTCTTTCTTTGTTCCAGAGAATAATCTGATATGATTTTCTGTAACACCCAAATGGCTCCTTCATACATTTAGTCTACGTGTAAAATTTAATTGCTTCTGTTTAGCCTATGACTTTAGAGAAATGTGTCCCTTTAGTATTAATTTAACACCGACTTGCCAACTCTCATGGTTTCACTGTGTGTCTCACCGTTTCTGGCATCCTCTCAAGGTGAGAATGCCAGATCACACTGTAAAAATCACTTTGAGGCAATGCCAGATATGTTTCCTTATTTTAGACCAAGATCAGTGCTTTCCATCACTGGGTTATTGAGTCGTTGTCAGAAAGGTGACTAATTTTTTCAAACAGTCGGCTCTTTAGATGGCATCTTAACTTTGTGAAGAGTGTGAGCAAAAAAATGTAAAATCTTCCTCAGTTTAGAAAACATTTTTCGTAATAAGGTGTGAGACTAATTGTTTAAAATCTCCAGGTTCGAGATGTGATTTCCAGGTTTTCTTGAGAGAACCTCAAGGTTTACCATTTGTGAGTTTGGCATGTCTGTTAACATCAGTAACTGATCCCCCATTTGTTGTGCTTAAAGTTATGGTGACATGCAACCAAAAAGAGCTGTATTTACGGACATTTAAAGAGTAAAATTTCCCAAGGGAATTATCTCAATATTCTTTACTGTTCTGAAGATATCTTCTAAATTTGACACTCCTACAATAACTCTTTGCCTATGCAAATATTATGATGAGAATTGCGGCATGGTGTTAGCATTTCTTTTGTTAACCTCTTTACTTTCCAGATTATTTAAAGTTTTGTGAGTGATATAGATTTTTGTAAAAAGACAAATTTAAGGTTGGAAATAAATTTGACAGGACATAGCAATGTTAAAACTATCTTTAAAATTAAGGCTGATAAAAGAAGGGGGAACATCAGACATATCTTGTGAGTACTTCCTTTGATGTCACAGATTTGCATACTCGGCTTTTGTTTATTCATGATGCAAGTGCAAAGTAGAAATTACCTTGTTAAATTGTCAATATTTGATGGATTTTGATGTGGTTATTTTGTAGGTTGTATAGTGCTTTTTACAGCAAATATGTGGCTATGCCATTTTCATGTCACCATACCTTTAGATGTGTGTAATATGAAGAAAAGTATTGTGACCATCATTTACTTGGACTGTTTTAATAAAATTGCCAGACTGTTTCACTTTTTGTTTCCGAGGGTGTTCCCAACAGGATATACTTCTATCACGTTCTGTTAATTAATCCATCGCAGATTTGTTATTGTTGAAATTTATTTTTGCTAATAGTAGCAACAACTATCTAATACTAATGGTGTCACATACTGAATGGCAAACTTCAGAATAAAAATCGGTCGTGATTTTGCTATGTCATTCTTCATTTAAGGGAAATACGATTAAATTGCATCAACATGGCGCACTTAGAATAAAGCTATTATTACGACAAACAATTCACACTCGATATCAAATTCTGGCAACCGCCTTTCTGCCCAAAATATTATGCAATACAATAGTTACGAATTTTGCATCATTTGAAAATTGAAAGTTTGGGTCAACCAATTATTCATGAGCTACAAAGCATCAAATTTCTTTCCCTGTGAATCCTGTTTCTTAATGTACAGCTACAAAAGCCACCTTTTTGTGAACCGCCTTTCATTTTGCACTTTCAAATCATGATTTCAAAGGTATTCACAGTTTATGAATCACAAGGGCAATATTTCCTTAACGTGGCTCCAGCTGTTGCCCCATACCCCCTCCCCCCCCATCCCTTTTTTTATCCCTTTTTTTTAAACGTCTACTACACCTTTCAAAACTCATGTTTCCCTTCCAGTGTCTTTCATGTTTGTGAAGCCAAGTATTGTATATTAAAGGTAAATCAAGGGCTTGCATGAATTCAAGATTGCAATGACATACATATTGTTCTAGGATCAAACAAATATGTGAATAAACATAAGAGTGTATCCTAATCAAAATTGGGGTAACTACAGGTAACCTTTAATGGCACTGAGAATCAAATGGGGAATTTGGAGAATATAGGTAACAGTTGATTAAAAGTGATTGTAAGATCTCTTAAAATGCCTATGAGATGATTGACAGTGTATTTTTGCTTTCTTTACAGAGCCAAAGACAGACCATCCTTCCATGATGTTGTTAAGCAGATGGGAAATATCTTGCAAAAATTGAAGTCAGGTACCCTGAGATTCCGTTGACCAGCTGGGGATGTTTCAGTTCCATATCTGTGAGGCAAGTAGAATCGTGATTGGCACCTGCTTCCTGTTTCAGACTCAATCATCAAGTAATTCAGTCGTTACAGGCAGATCTCCCTGGACCCCTCTCCTTCAGGAAAGGCATCTAATATAGTCGCATCTGGTGATGCGGGAGGAGTTTGTAATATTAATCTTGTGATCATTAATTCTGGGGATGCCAATAACAAAAAGAGCCAATCATTAATGTGAGAGTAAAAAGGGAAGCAGCTGACACTTTTATTAATTAATAAACTGCGTAAAGATGAAATGGACTTTGCCATGTCTACAGTTAGTATGTGATACAGAGGTGTTGCCATTGTCAAACAAGGTATTTGTTTCATTTGACACAGTTTAGAGGTAATAAGTTCTTATTTTTTCTTTTTTCATTTCTCAAGAGTGAAAAACATAATCTAACTTCATATGTCCCCAAGTGTACTTTGAAAAATGTGAAAAGTGGTGGATTTTTTACCAAAAAATTCCATCATTTCATTTCAAAAAGTGTAAATGGATGAACCCCTTCCTTGTTCCCCTCCCCCAAGTACACATTGTATTCTTTTGAAGGTGATGATAAAGTGGATGGTACCTTATGTAACCAGTAGTAGAAACATGTGTTTAATGGTCAAAATGATGTGGTAGAAGAAGTTTGAATGATTGTAGGGTATTATCCTCCCAAACAACTTCAAAACATGTCTGTTGTTAGTCATACATGTATCTGTTGGAGAAGTTATGTAGAATTTGTGTGTAAAAATTGGGTATTTGAAGATTGGATGTTCTCGTAATGTTAACAGAATGCCTTGACAGTTGTGATTTGAGCTCTTGAGAACACTCTTTTGGTGCTGGACATCAGAACTTTAAGCTATGGTTAAGTTTTCTTTTGAAGATCAAAGCTGTATTCTTCAGTTAACATTTTAGTAGGTTATCTTTCATGCTAAAGTTACGGTAGGTACTTAGAATGGATGTATATAAAAATATCACAGCCAACTTGCTTGATGTAAGTAGATAAAATCTGTTGAAAAGTGTCGCCTATTGTCGTCAATAGACCTTTTGCCTTACAACATAAAGACGCATTGCATTAGGATCTTGCAAGTAAAAGGCAGTGATTATGACTGTGGTAGTGTGTGTTGATGCCTTCAGCCACTTATTGAAGGAAGAACTTCACACCCATAAAATAATTAAGAGATATGGAAGCCTTTATACTGTTTCATTCAGAAAAAAGCAATAGATTTTTTTGTGCAGAACATAAGTACTTAGACCAGTGATGCTAACAAGCTTGACAAGTTCATAAATAGTTTAAGAGCATGTTATTCCTATCCAATACAGCACTGGCTGCCAGTGTACTGGCGTAGATACTAGATCTGTCAGTTGTACAAAGCAAATAAGCAATCTGGCTCACATCAGTGTCAGGCATGATACTTCACATGTTATTAATGTTTCATTTGTCAGTTATAGCTGTCATATAAAAGATTGGTATTCACACTGTAAACTTCCTACAAGAGGTATAATTTTGCCAGTTGTAGATGCACTGTATTGTATTCAATTCTAGGTGAGTCTCATAGTACAGTCTTATGCCAAGGTGCTGGCTGATTTATTGGCAGTATTTTGCATCAGCGCTTTAACAAGAGCTTTGAAACAGCTAGCCTTGCTTTTTGATGGAGCAAGTATCCACATTTCATGTTTCTGTAGCAGATTTGCTCATGTTTTCCTCATAACAAAGTTAATACACACATGTGACCACAGTGAACTTGGCTTCCTCTTACTACCAAGACAACAATGGGTCGTGTGTTTATGTCTTAAAGCAAAAGGGCTACAATCACAGTCATGTTCTAACATCAAATCTATTAAAAACAATTGTTTCAGCAAAAAAATCTTTGGCATTCTTTGCCGGCTCATGTTTACTGCAATTTTATAATTATTCTGTTGTGAAGAAGGCCACTGATAATTTACGGTTTTATTGAAAAGTACTGAATTCTCAAATTTTTCCTCATTATTTGTCATTGACATCATATTCAGAAGGGGGTAAAGATGATGAACTTGGTGTCAATATTTAACATGTAATGAACAGGTTCTTGTATTGTATGGCAAACTGGTGGATTTTGCAAATTGACAAAAAGATCGTAGTTTGGAATTTGTAAATATGGTTAATAATTTGTGGGAAATATTGAAATGCATTCGGTGTTCACAATGTTTTTAGAGGTATGGCTAGCTGTAGATATGTGATGCATGTGGCTCATCATTACTGTTTATTGTATAATATTTATATTTGATGAACCACGTGATGGGTTAAGTTTATATAGATGCGAGGAGAAAGTGGTCAAGAAAGTTACATAGTTTAAATTTAATCAGTGATGCTGTTAACAAACTTGAGTGGGGAAACAAACATTAAGGTACAATTATGTAGTGACATCATGTGACACTCAGCAACAGAGCATTGGGGATGTACAACTTGCTATTGAAAGGATTGGTTCCCAGTTTGTTAAGCCAGTGAGCCACAACTGGAAAAAAGGCTGTGGTCGTCTCGACTTGAACCAATTGGTTGGAAACTGGGACGTTAAACCTCATCTAACCTAACCTAACCCAGTTTGTTAATGTTTGCTGCCACCACTCTTCTAGATATGAAGGTCAAAGAAATCACATTCTCTTATTAGAGAAGAGTGACTGGTAGTGTCAAGGTCAAAGAAACCAGATCCTTTACAGACTGAAGAATGGTTGGTAATGTACAAAAGAAAACCTAAAGCTTTACAGTATGGTTCTATACTTGATGGGTATGGTGGAAATATTACAAAGGAGTACAGGAGCTGTGATCCAAGGATTGCTGTTTCATCATCTGCTAACAGGTTTCAAAATTGTATGTTGTGTCCCAGGGCATGATGCTTCATTTCAAACAGAAAAGCTCCAGGACTTTGTGATTCCTTGGGACAGAGAAAAGTCTCTTCAAGTTCTCATTCTGCTTGATGGTGTCAGATTTTGTAGGTAATTCAGGGCCATACCAGACATTGCATAGGGATACACAGCAGTACCAGGTGATAAAAGTCATTGTCTGGTAGTAGTGTGAAACAAATATCTGCCCACTTCACCCCAAATAGCCATGAAATGCCCCCCCAAAAAAGAAGGAAAAGACAGTTTCCCTTTCTGAGTTGTTGTAAGCACAAACTAAGTCTCATAAACACAGTACCTACATCCCATCAAAATAGGTTGCTGTCTTTAATCGGAACCTAAAACTAGCCTGCCCTCTTATACCATGTGTCCTCTTTCATGACCACCTTGATGAAGTTGGATGTGAACTTGAAATAATGAATAAACTTGACATTGAACTCGGCAGCTATGCAATGAACTTGGCATTGAACTTGAACTTGACATTGAACTGGGCAGCTATGCAATGAACTTGGCCTTGAACTTGACATTGAACTGGGCAGCTATGCAATGAACTTGGCCTTGAACTTGACATTGAACTCAACAGCTATGCAATGAACTTGGCCTTGAACTTGTTAGCTGTGCAATGAACTTGGCATTGAACTTGAACTTGACAGCTGTGAAATGAACTTGAACCTGGCAGCTCTGCAGTGAACTTGACATTGAACTTGGCAGCTGTGCAGTGACATTGAACTTGGCAGCTGTGCAATGAACTTGGCATTGAACTTGACAGCAAACTTGGCTTTGAACTTGAACTTGGCATTGAACTACCAGCCAAAAAAGATAGTTGACAAGCCTCATGGAGGATGAGCAGTAGCCTCCACCTCCCATGCTCCCAATCCTGGGTGGCACAGCCCTGTCAACACAGCTCCCTAGTTCCTCCTCAGGGTTTTGAACCGCAGACCTTCAGCTTCCTAGACTCTCGCCTCTCCGCTGCACCAATTGGATCTCCAAGTTATCAACATGCTAGTTTTATTTTATACCACACATCAGTCTAAAGCTAATGAAACCAAAAGTATGCTGCTAGGATTTGAACCAGGTACACCAAGATTGCCTTACAGGTGTGCAGGTGGCATAACCAACTAGGCCAAGCTGACATTTTAAAGTAAAGTTTTCAGATGTTTGTATTAAACCTTGGAACTGCTACATTTGAAAATTGAACAAAAGCTTCTGGATTACTTCTGAGGTTTGGACCACAGCCTTCATGCAAACTGCTTTGGTTTGTATGGCATAACTGACAGAATTTTTGCTGCTGAATATTCAAAGTATTAAATCTTGTAGCAGTCAACAAAAAGAAGTATTGAGATCTGAATCAGAGCCTGTGCAGTGAAGAAGATCCTGTTGTAAAGATGGCATAACAATCTTAGACATTGTTATCAACTGTGGTTTCTTGTGGCTAATCATATGATCAACAGCTTTTGGGGGTGGGGGATGGGGGTGGGGGGGATGTAGGGAAGCTGTGTCTCGTGATGTGGCTCTGGATATTGGATGAAGCTCATGGGTTTGGCTAACCTTAATTTTATCAAGACAATGTTTTGAAGTATTTTATGTGCAGGTCTATAGAGTTTTATATTGTTATGATTGTTTTCAGTAGAGATCATTTCATTTTTCCATACATCTGTAGTGGTTCCAACTGTTATTTCAATGTATGATCTTATTATCCCAAGGTATGAAGGGAGTGGCTGAGTAAATTTAATATCCCAACATATGTCATGCTTAAAAGATCACAGTTTAAGGTTGCACCTTGTAACCCCCTGTGCCTTCAAATGATTACTGGATGCAAACAAAACCAGATTATGGGGTACCCACATGCCAGTTGCCTAGAAGGAGGTTCATACATGTCTACTTTCTTGAGATAACTATGATGCCAGGTATGATCCCCCTCAAGCAAAATTAACACATGCACAGCATCACTATGGTATAGATCTATGCTTACTACACCGAGTCCATAACCTCTCTTTGTGAGGTAACTTGTCATTTTGGCTTTTATATTCTAAACGGATCAACTCTGTGTCTGATAAATTATGGTGGATGAGAAGGTGTTACGGTTTGGAGGTGTTAAGCAAGCAGGATCACATGCGGTTTATTTAAGTGGTGTCCATGTCAGGGATACTATTACCTGCCCCCATTACCCCTTGAATTTGGACCGATTCCCTAACTTGAGTTATGGACAGCCAATTGCTCATAGGTTTAACAGTTGGGTATCAATAAGAGTGTCCCAAATACATTCAAAAGCAAGCAAGGAATGAATGTCTGCTTCCTGTTGTATATGATAATTTTTAAATGAAAGTTTGTCATAATTGAGTAGCAATTTGATGATCGTGGTTGAAAGTTTTGAAAGTGATAGAAGGTTAACATGTTAGCATTAGTTCTTGCAATAATGTGCAGAAAGTTAAAAGTGACAATGGGCACTTTTTAGTAGTGAGGCATGAGGTTTGAAGGTAGGGAGATAGAGTAAGCACTTATTATTAGTGCATGAGGCATGAGGTTTGAGGCTAGAGAGATAGAGAGAGCACTTATTAGTAGTGAGGCATGAGGTTTGAAGCTAGAGATAGATGCTTGTATAGGTGTTTCATAGAGAGCACTTAGATGCAGATTGTCATCAGTCATGTTCTGTCAAGTGTCAATGTAAATGCATCTAAATTTGAATGTAATGTCTGACAGTTGTCAATCTTCATTACAGAGTTAGTTCATATGTTGCATTAACAAGTTGCCACTTTGTGAGGGTAATCTAAATCTAATCTCCCTTTTGTTTTGTAAATATGAAACTTTAGAAGTACTATTACACTATGAAATTTTTATATCACAAAGAAAGATTTAGGTATGACCATTTTTGCATTGCACAGTGCTGCACATATACTCAGTTTGAAATAACTACATTTTACTCATGATGAAGGGAACTTTATAGTTTTACCATATGCAAACTTTAATGATTCCCTTGTCTTCAAGTACTTACTGATGAACATTTCAGTCATTCAGTGTAAGTATGAAGAATGAATATCATGCTTCCAATTACATACAAATGATATTGTGGCTGGTATGAAGGATTTGCATGTGATGTTGTGTCTTCAAGTGCTGATTGAAAAACATTTCAAATTGTTCAATATAAAATACAAAGCATGTGAGTATAGGTACTGGCTGGTAAGGACTTGCAGGGGATGTTGTCAATGTTTGACTTGACTCAAATGGCAAACACTGCGGGGTGGTAAATACTGTATACACAAGCAGTGCCATATGCAAAGGGGTGATAGGTAAAACTATAAAGTGACTACAGATGCTATAGGGTTACAGAGGTTGAAACATACAAGGAGCAATGGCAAATGCTATGAGATGATACAGAGAGATATATACAGCAGGCAGACAAGCTTGATGAATGAGACAAGTAGTGTGTGTGAAAGATTATGGTGCTGTTATGGCAATGTTTACAATGGAAGAATTACTATCCTACACTGCAAGTGATGGTACAGTTAGGTTCAAATTGATGACTGTTGTAAAAGTATCATAGTAGATTCTCAGTTGTCAGTTATCTGTGCACAGTGACAGCATGTTTACAAGGTAGCATGCTGTGTGCCAAACAGTGAAAACTGTGATATCACAGTTAATGGCTAAATAAGCCATTGTTTTTGGACTCAGTTGTAGTTTGCCATAGTAGTTCACCAAGTACCTCCATAATCCCAGAGTATTCAGCATATAATAGACTTGTAACCATGGCTACCCATAAGAATACCTATTAGTCTTACTATTGGTGGATTTAATTTTTTGTCAAGTTGCATAAGGTGAATTATCCTTTGATATCAATTTGCTTGTTGTCATTTGCATCTCTAATTTAGCGAGTTCTAAACTGAGACAAGGTTAACTGTGAAAGTCGTAACCACTCCATTTTTAAACAACAGTATTGCCAGTTTTCATAGATTCATTGCTTATGAAAGCAGACTACTCTATGCAAGTTTCACTGGGTGTCGGCACCGTCTCGTTTTTTTTTAAGATGGAATATTACATGTACATGTAACATGCTCTATGTATAAGAATCACTGCCAGTGAGGGGTGACGGTATTACTTACGTAATGACTCAGAAGGGTATCTCTATTTAAGTGAACATTACAAAATTGTAATAAGTACAGTAAGATACCAACCTATTGATGTATTAAAGTAACTTACTTCATTAAACATTTTTATGGCGTAAGCAGCATGTTTATCGATAAAACTTATTAACATTGCCGTATGTGAAAAGGAGTATTAAAATTAAAGGGAAAAGCATTGTAGTAAATCATGTACCCAGTCAAACATTCAGAGTGATAAAAAGCAATTTCTTTCTAGGCTTACCTCTCAGTTTAAGCTAATGACACTTTAAAAAAAGGACAAGCTACAAGGCCCAATAATTTTATTTCAATTTCAAAGAAACACAAAATGATGTAAGTTGAACACTGTATGATAGCAGTATGTATATTTTTTAGAGAAATGCAGATTTTTATTGTTATGAATATGCATGTATGTGTAATCATGGTGCAAAGAAAGTTGTGTCTTTATAATAGATTCTGTGAAATCATTTTACAAAATATTAGTATTTGTCATTTTGGCATTTTAGTCTACTTTTAACTGATATTGAAAGCCATAAAGCCAAAATCTTTTGCAAGTTCAACTACATGTGGTATCAAATTAACCATTTTCAATGTGTTTGCACTAACAATTTTAAGATTTGTGGACATTGTTCAAGCATAGTGATGTCATGAGATCATTAACCCAGCCTCTTGCAAAAGACCTTTGACCTTCAAAAACAATAAGGATCATTTCCTCAGAGAGGGGTATTTAAATGCTAGGTATGAGATCCCTAAATGTTAACCTACTTAGGACAATATGTTTGACCTCTGGTGACCCCAAATAACCTTTGACCTCCACCAAAATCAATAGCATTTTTCTAAAGTGCACTTTCATGCCAAGTATGAGATTCATCAAACTTTCCCTTTATTTGTGAAGTTTCAGTTTTACCTCTGGTCACCCCATATGATATTTGACACAAATCAAAAAATGGATTATCTTCTCAATAAAGGGTATTCACTTGCTACGTATGACATCCCTCAAGTTTACCCTTCTTGAGATATGTTTACAAGCAGTAGTACACTCACACGAACACACAACATCCATTGCATAGATTAATATGCATAAACACAAGGAATAACCAGAATGCAAAAATGCATTGAGGTTTCGATGATATATGTTCTATTCCAAATAATGCCATGATGTCCCATATCTTTCAGTCAATGGTCAAATGCTATCTTAACATTTTGGAAAAATACAGTTTTGTGTTCCTATTTAATTGGGAATTCTTGGAAAATTTTGCTCTTTGACCTCTGCTGAACCCATATAAAACTCTTGGGAATTCTTGGGAAATTTTGCTTTCTTACCTCTGGTGACCCAGATGACCTTTGACCTCCACCAAAAACAATAGGGTCCATCTTTTCAACATAACACATCCACATAGTACTGTAAGTATGAAATCTATCCAAGCTTCCTACCTGGAGATACATGTTAACAAGCTTTTCAGTGTTTGGCCCACGATGACCTTTGACCTCCACCAAAAATGATTGCGTTCATATTCTCACCACAATGCATCCACATACTACGTATAAAATCTATCCAAGCTTTCTCCCTTGAGATATTGTGTTAACAAGGTTTTCAGTGTTTGACCCTCAGCCACCCTAGATGACCTTTGAACTCCACCAAAAACAGTGGGGTACAGCTTCTCACTATAACACATCAATTTACCATGTATGAAATCTATCCAAGCTTCGTACATGGAGATATAGTGTTAATAAGATTTTCAGAGCTTAACCCCCAGTGACCCCAATGACCTTTGACCTCCACCAAAAATGATGAGATTCTTCCTCTTACTATAAGGCATCTACATACAAAGTATCAAATTTATCCAAGCTTCCTACATCGAGATATTGTGTTAACAAGGTTTTGGGGGTTTGAACCCCAGTAACCCCAGATGACCTTTGAACCCCATCAAAAATGATAGGATTCTTCCTCTTACTATGAGGCATCTACATACAAAGTATGAAATTTATCCAAGCTTTCTACATCAAGGCATCGTGTTAACAAGGTTTTCAGGGTCTGACCCCCGGTGACGCCAGATGACCTTTCACCTCCACCAAAAATGATAGGGTTCTTTCTCTTACCATAATGCATCTACATACAAAGTATGAAATTCATCCAAGCTTCCTACCTCGAGATATTGTGTTAACAAGGTTTTCAGAGTTTGACCCCTGGTGACCCCAGGTGAGCTTTGACCCCTATCAAAAACAATAGGGTTCTTCCTCTCAATATGGGGCATCTATGTACCAAGTTTGAGAACTGTCAGAGCTTCCCTTCTTGAGATATCGTGTTAACAAAGTTTTCAGGGTCTGACCCCTGGTGACCCCAGATGACCTTTGACCTCCACCAAAAATGATAGGGTTCTTTCTCTTACCATAACGCATCTACATACAAAGTATGAAATTCATCCAAGCTTCCTACCTCGAGATATTGTGTTAACAAGGTTTTCAGAGTTTGACCCCTGGTGACCCCAGGTGAGCTTTGACCCCTATCAAAAACAATAGGGTTCTTCCTCTCAATATGGGGCATCTATGTACCAAGTTTGAGAACTGTCAGAGCTTCCCTTCTTGAGATATCGTGTTAACGAAGTTTTCAGGGTCTGACCCCCGGTGACCCCAGATGACCTTTCACCTCCACCAAAAATAATAGGGTTCTTCCCCTTACCATAACGCACCTACATACAAAGTATGAAATTCATCCAAGCTTCCTACCTCGAGATATTGTGTTAACAAGGTTTTCAGAGTTTGACCCCTGGTGACCCCAGGTGACCTTTGACCGCCTCCAAAAACAATAGGGTTCTTCCTCTCAATATGGGGCATCTATGTACCAAGTTTGAGAACTGCCTGACTTTCCCTTCTGGAGATATCGTGTTAACAAGAAGTGTCACAAACACACACACACACACACATACATACACACATACACACGCACATACACACATACATACACGCCATCATGAATGCATAGGTTTCTCTTATCATCGAAACCAAAAAGCAACCAAGTTCTGACCACTTTCTGCTAATAAAAAATGAACCTTTTTGTTCATTTTGAATATTATGAAAATAATACACTATTTCTACTTTAAATAAGGACTTTATATTATGATTTGCAAGCCTTATGACTCATTACAACTAGCAACCACATGAAACCAGGAAGCCGAAGTGATTCCTTGCCGAAAGGGGGTGCTTTGTTACACCGAGATTCATCCCTCAAATTTATACTTCTTGACTACATCATGTTTATGATGTTCTCATGCGACCCCTGCTGACCTCACATGACCTTTGAAGTTTGAACCTTACCAAAGCTACCAAAGCTTGAATAACCAAAAATGAAAATAAAAACATTTCTTAGTTCAAGGGATTTGTTTGTGCTTTCCTCCCTTGTAATGTCATCTTTATGAAGTTTCAGTTTTTGACCTCTGATGACCTTGAATGACTTGTGACCACCAAAAACAATAGGGTTCCTCCTCTCAACATGACAAATCTACATACAAAGTATGAAAAGCATTTGTCATCCCCATCTTCACATATGATAACAAGGTTTTCAGTTGTCCTCTGGTGACCCCAAATGACCTTTGACCTTCACCAAAGATAGTAAGGTTGTTCCTCTTAATATGAGAAATCTATATACCAGATACGAAAAGTGTCTGTCATTGCTATCTTGAGATATGTTTACGAGTCATTTACAAGGTTTTCACAGTTTAAACTGCGGTGACCCAAGATGACCTTTGACTACTATGAAAGACAATACGGTTCTTCCTTTCATCATCACAAAACTGTATACCAAATATGAAAAGTGTCCATCACTGCTATCTTGAGATATCATGTTTACAGAGTTTTCAGTTTTTGACCACTGGTGGCTGCATATGACCTTGACCTTCACCAAAAACAATAGGCTTCCTCTCAACATGACAAATCTATATAAACAAATATGAAAAGTGTTCTTCATTTCTATCTTGAGATATCACGATTACAAGGTTTTCAGTCTTTGACCTCTGGTGACCTCAAATGACCTTTGACCTCCACCACAAATAATAGGATTCTTCCTCTTATCATGACAAATCTATATACCAAATATGAAAAGTATCCATCATTCCTATCAGTATCTTAGCTGTCCTAAGAAAGCCTCACATCAAGGAGTCCAGGACCAGCATCCAATAAGTTTGTCCCAGGGGCTCACAGTGAGGAGTTGACCTCCTCTCACATTGCGTATTAATGGATGTGGCAAGTGGAAAGTCTATGCAAAGTGAAAAATACATTCTTACCTGTGACAGACACATCATCACATTACTTGCCTCCAGGGACATGGGTAACAAACAAGAGATAGAAGTACAACAAATATGAATTTAAACATAGTTACAAAATTTACAAAACAAATATAACACTTCTGTAAATAGTGAAAAGAGGCAAAATTCAGCTTAAATACTTGCTACTTGCTGACAGATAAAACTGCCAAAAGAAATTTACTGAAGGATAAAAAGCCTCAACATGGAAACCAAAATAATTTACTACTATCCGGTTTTACATAATCTGTATTTGTCTTCCTTTCTGTACAAGGTTTTAAAATTCTTTTAATACAGAAATTTACAGAAATTTTATACAGCACTTGCTTAGAATATACACTTAAAATGGAGAAGTAAAATGGCCCATCTTAATGCTGCAACAATTTTGGAACACACACACAGAAGAAATTTGGAAGAATTGGTAGTTCCATAAAACTGAGAGTCAGTAGCAGATTAGACTGAGAAGGCTTAAGGGGAGGGGCCCACCAAGCAGAAAATAGGACAATGTTTTATGCAGCCCTAATTCACAACCATGGCAGTAACTAGTGTGGCATTTCACGGATCCCAATCACCAAATTTCACAAACTAGGCTTGGCCAATGACAATTAAGATAATTGCCAAACAAATCTGGCATGTTTTGAGCATTTTCAGCAAGTTGTAACTTTGTTCGAAGGAAATATATATGCAACAGTACACACACCAAGGTCCAAAAGGCCATAAGGAAATCATGGACAGGATAGGTTGGGCCCTGACTTTACCTTGAGGCCCCACGTGGTGGTTAATATGCAACTGCAGGGAGCATGTTGGCTCTTGGACATTACTTGCCAACTATCATGCAGGCTGTAAGAACAAATTCATGTTTAACCTGGGCCCTGTTTCATAAAGAGTGATGCTTGACTGCAAGTTTGATCTGTCATGTAATAGATCTATCATGGAATAGATATATTGAAATCAAACTTAAAATTTTCTCTTGAGTTGGGCTACATAAGTTTGAAGTTCCAGCACTCCTCTGGTTTTAAGTTACACTCAGACAAAATGTAATTCTAGTATGATGGTTAAGTCTGTATATCTATGGAAGAAAAATATTTCTGCATGGCAAAATGTGTTGCTTGTGTTCCCCATCCTGGGAACCACAACTCTGATGAACTCTCAAGGTGACATCTACAAGGCTTACTCATTCTATGTCAACTTCTATTGCAAGGGTCTTTATTATCTGCTACACTGATACTAAGAAATACCTACATGGGATCTTTATGAATTCCTGGTCAAAGGTCATCCACTGATCATATGAGGTCATTGTTTGAAACTTGTAGAAGGCTTTTCACACAGGGTGTAATGAATATGCCTTGATATCTGCCAAAATAATTGTTTCATTATTGGATACACTGGAAGCAGACATAGCCCCCTCATTAAAAGTAATATATATGAGCTCAAACACCACATTTAGGACAGGTTAATAAACCACTGAAGTTTGACCCATTTAACAGTGTGAGCTACTACAACATTGATGCTCTAGAAATAAATATTACTACTTCAATATTACAGACTGCCTAAACAAATAGTATGATCTCAAGCCAGAGAAAAACACTTTTCTCTGTAACAAAAGCTGAACCTGCAGGTATAATATGAGCAGATCTTAACAGGTATGACACAAAGCAGACTCTAAAAGGTGTTACATAAGCAGACTCTTAAATGTCCAAGATAGTTCTATAGTTATTACATGAGCAAATCATAAAGGTTTGTATCCTGAAGTTATTACATTAGCAGACTTGTATATGGTATTACATTAGCAGACTTGTATATGGTATTACATTAGCAGACTCATATATGGTATTACATAAACAGACTCGTATATGGTGGTACATTAGCATATGGTATTACATGAGCGGACTTCGAGAGTGTTAAAAAAAATAATCCAGCCTTAAAGGCTTAAAAGAGTACTTTGATACACTTCAAGGAAGATGACATATATTGACAGATATGAAGTAACATTTCAGAGAAGTATTTTCTGCATTTCTATCTAAAATACAACCTATTGTTGTTAAAACAAAAGTGCACTCCTGTGGATCTACTCACAGTATGAAATAAAAACGTTGAGGCAAATTTCTTCTTCAATTTTATCATTCATTTGCAGCATACTGAAATAAATTGTGAGAGCACCAGGGCCCTGTTTCATAAAGTCTGAGTTATGCTTGATCTTACCTTTGATTTCAATGGGACCACTGAATGACTGATAAAACTTAAGATCCAGCACAAGTCCAGCATAAACAAGGCCCAGAATATACAATGTAGACTTTCATTAAGTCTTATCAAGTGTGTATCTTTCTAGTCTCTGAAAGTAGCAATAACTTCCTATGGGCGAAAGAAATGGTTTCAGCGACCAGAAGTAATATTTTACTTAAACTTATCTTCTGCATAATGTAGTGAATTCTGCATGTTAACAAACTAAAGCATAAGTGGGAATCTGCACTTTTTCTAAACAGAAATCTCAAAACTTTTCTTTTGTCCAAACAAATTGCTAAAACAGCATTATTTTCCACAAAATTTACGACAAAATGTAGCCTCATTCAACAAATGGAATGCTAATGAGGTCAACTTTCACTTGCATATCTGCACAATTTTCTGAGACTTGTTTGGATGGAACATTTATTTGCCTTTCACTTTGTGCTTTAATAATTTTGTGACGGTGCCATAACTTTTTAACTTTTAAAATCTTTCCTGAAAGTGATACTATCAAAATTTCATGATTTTTTTTTTCTTTTTTTTTCTTTTTGGTTTGCCCAGCATGGTCGCTGGTATGTTAATAGTATGGTAGTGCAATGTGTATGGCATAGCAAGAATGATAGGCTCATTATCTCCTTGATATAATGTTAAAGGTTGCTGAGAATTCAAACAAATTATATCTTGATCAAATGTTGGGAGGGGGGTGCAGGATGAGGTGAGTTTCCTACATTCACTACATGCTTCAACAGTTCACGATAACTAGACTTTCAAAACTGGTCCGTTTACTGAAGAATTAGACATAATGGCAACACTAACTGACAACAGCTATGGCTGAGGTATGTATCTACAACCTTGAAAGCAATACTTTTCTGTGAAACCGTTTCCAATTCTTTGTGAAAAGAGCAAGAAAAGTTGATAATTGACCATGTAAAATGGCAGCTGTTAAAATGGCTGTCTCAACAAACTAAATAAATAAACCACTTTAAATTAAATGGAGCTATCAAACATAAAAACATATATCTGTTCAAGCACTCATGGTGTCAAATAAAATTAAGAAGCTTAGGAAACAGAAAGACGTAACAGATGTTGTGGCATTTACGACACCATATCAACCTGAAAACTACACACAGAACATAGTCAAATGTTTTGAAAGACAGCTAATATATATCTATGTGAAATATCCACTGAAAAACAAAAGGTTAGCAATCATTTTAATGTAAAGTAAGCCACACACATCAAACTGAAACTTTCTAAACTTTGACTTATGCCATGAGGTTGTAACATTCGCAATCCAAGATAGCTATAAAGATCATCAACCAATCAAATGAAACATTAGCTGATCAAAAATCACAAATCAATCAACAAACTGATGGATCAGTTCATCAATCGGTTAACCAATTAATCAAGAAAGCAACTACAGATAAGAAAAGGAGAAGGGGTAACAGAGAATGAACACAACAAATAAGCATACAATGAGAAGCATTGTTAGGTGTTAGGCTCCAACCACAAACAGCCAACATTATGAACAAGTAGTTAGTTAGATGAGTGTTTACGGCTCAGTTTCTAACCAACTGGTTTAAGTCGGGACGACCACGGCCTTTTTCCAGTTGTGGGTCACTGGCTTGTTTTCCCTACTACATTTCCTACGCTGAGCACCAACCACAATGGCAGTAGGTTCCATTTTTAAAGTCTTAGGTATGACCCGGCCAGGAGTCGAACCCCAGACCCTCCGGCTGCAAGTCGGAAGTAGAAAAGCTTAATAGGAGTTCTTGCTCCATTAGCTGGAATGTCAAATCTTCTAGAAAGTTGTCATTCAAATACCTTGTTTCCTATCCTAAACAGTGTCAGAATTTCAGTGGGAAACAGGCATACAATTGTGATATTGTAATTATCATAGTTTAATAGTCATGAAGCCAAATAAATGAAAAAAGGTTATAACAATAACTACTTGCATATTAATAGAACCTGTCGCTACTCTGAATACGGCAATAATTAGGCCTGCTGTGCCATGAACCACTTAAAGAAACCATGATTTTATATTGCAATTCATCCCATGAACAATAATTTTTTTCAGTTAAAAAAAAAAAGAAAATGACCAAGTCCAATAATTGCCTCTCCCTTTTAGGCATTGACAGCAAATATGTAGTCAACATTCTTTTCAATTTTGTAATTCATACAGTAAATGGTATCAGAACTTTTTAAGCGAATATTGATGGAAAGTAATTTTCTTAACATTGCACGAGTTTCACTGAGCTGCTTTAAATAAAATGTTCTTTTATTTATAAATTCATTTATCTTGCTTTTCTCTTCTATTAGTGTTTATTTTTTCACTTCCTAAATTGCTGGTAATTGCAGCATCTTTTAAATCTCAGCTCTCTAAAAGTTTCATAATGTCTCTAAAAACTACCATAATAATAAAAAAAAAAATGTATTTCAGTTGATCAACTAGCAAATGCCTTTGCCACAAAACAATTAATATTTAGATGAAACATATTTTAAAAACCCAGCACCTTTATTACACAGATTTAAATTTAAAATTGTTTGAAAACTAAAGGTCACTGTCACCCCTGTCAAGGAATGTTTACCAATCCTCATAAGTGTACACAGCTGCCCCATCTTATGCAGAGGAAAAGAAGCTGTGAGGTTGAAATAAATTAACACATTTGTCTCCCTGACTTTCCTTAATTCTCTGTTTGAAAAATGAAATTCACAGAGCAACTGCAGTGTGACTTTATAAGTACTGCTGTAAGCAGTGTTACATGGTATTGTCAAGGTAAACAGTTTTTATTTCCACAAGGTCCCAGCACTTCAGACAATAGCCTCATCTTCTCTTAACATCATCGTAAAATACCTTATTGTGAAAGACAAGTGTATCCACCACTCAGTATCGTGGCACACAGTATAACCTCCTGATACTGTGTTTGATATAAATAGCCAAAAAAAAAAACACTTCCATGCAAAAATATATCCCATTTGTTAGAATAAATTCACAGGGCATCAGCCGGAATGTGACTTGTATTGGCCCGACCAGTTTGTCTGTTTCTGGTAACCTCTTCTTTGGCTTTGAGGGTTTCCAGAGCTGCGTGGAGTTTGAAGTGAAGTCGGTTCTCCAGGATGTATTTCTTGTTGTGATCTCTGGACAAAAACATTATGGGAGATAAAAAAAAATTAAAAAGATGCAAGGAACTAGGTGATCAAAGGTACTGGATGCCATGATCTTTAAAGCCCTTCACTTTGCCTTGATGCAATCCCCTCCCACCCCACCCACCCCCTTCAAAAATACCTACACCAATGGCAATAAATAACATCCTTTCTGCCCTTCTGTATTATAACTGCATGGTGTCCTTGCCTTGCCTTATGTGTCCTTGCAAATTTTTGACAACCACTTGACAGTTCCCTTTCTAGTTCCTTCCTATGTCCTTCAGATGGACTTACACACATTTAATCATTGCAGGAAATATTAGAAGGTATCCTTTCTCTTACTGCATCCATTCTGACTTATCACAGTTTCTAACAATCTCTTACAAATTTGAAATCTAAGACAACAATTGGAAGGGAAATTTTTCTCCCAAAATTTGGTACAAACAGGAAAAGGAATATTTTCGTTCAATGGTGCAGCAAGTTGGTACCTGGATCTATGCTTTCTGTGCATTTCCATTATTTCAGAACAAATCAAACATTTCAATGAAAGTACAACATTATTATAAAGGCTGTTTTGACATGGTAGACTTGCTACAAGTCTTTCACTAACATTACCTGTTCTTATGCTAAAGTCATCAAAAGCATTTATGACAAATTGTTATTGTTATGTGTTGTTTTATAGAGCCTTGTTGTGCTCTCTTATAACAAATATGACAAGTGGATATTTAGGTGCTTGGTTTCTCCATAAAATTTCACATCTCTTCAGAAAAAAATTCTACAGTAAAAAATATGACACTGAATGCCAGTTCAGCTTTTCTATTGATCTTTGATAATAAAATTCCCTCAGTTTTGAGGAGGTAATGATTTTTAGAGCTGCAAGTCAAGTTATTCAGGCAGACAAATTTGTTAATGCATAATTCATTGACCCAAGATTAGGTTGATGGCACAATTACTGTTTGGCTCACTGAATCAAAAGGTGATACCTTGATTAACTTCTAAATCTCTTTCCTGATTTAAAGTCAAAGTAGTACATTCTCTCAAGAATATGTCAACAGATTCTAAGGTAAAAGCTTTTGTTTTGAAACAACCAACTTTTGACTTATTTTGAATTGAATTTCAAATTGTAAGTGAACTGTCACTGCACTGAATTGAGCTGAAGACTCAAATTACAATAGTCTCACCTGCACTGGTATAGGAAGGTGTTTGCATCATGCAGTCTGTTGTATTGTAAGTACAGTATTCCTAGCTCCAATAGAGTGTATGGCACCAAGTAATGATTGTATTTCAGATGATCCTCACTGTTGGGAAAAGGAAGAACTTTCATTGTCATCTCTGGTTGACACCTTAGATAAAAAGTGTCAGAATAAAGTTATGGTCATCTACAAATACATTTCTTATATAATTTTGCATTTAACCAACCAAACAAACAAAAACTAGTAAACAAAATGAAAGAAAACACAAAAACCGATGTGACATGCCATAATTTCCAGCTGCGAGCCATCTTCCTATGAAGTAACCCTTACCTTACAACCCCCATCCCTCCTTACCCCTTCTGTACCCTCTGAAACAAATTGTTTTTCTTCAGTCTTTGAAGTCCTAGGGTGATAGGTTTGGAAGTTCCGGGTCCCCACTTCATAAAGAATTACAATCTATCTTAAGTTTTGATTTCAATAGGATGATCGCATGGCAGATCAAACTTAAGATCAATCGTAACTTTTTATGAAACAGGTTCCTGGGGTGGTAAGGGTGTAGGCTATCTCTGACTTAAGTTAATGTGATACACATTTATAATAGCAACAAACACAACAGGTGAGTAACTAAAGGATACAAAACCATGATGTCATTGACTTTTATGAATAATTCTCGTTAGCATACATGAAACTGACTGTTAACATTTTCCATTAACAAAAGTAGTTACAGGCACAAAGATATTTTGAAAGCCAAACAAAACCAGTGCTTCTAATGGATACATTCTTCTCATGAAAACATCCACTCATAAACTGATGCTAAAGTGGTGGCTTACTTGAGAAGAACTTCATGGAAACAGAGTTCTGCTTGAGATGGTTTATTCAGAGCTTTCTGGATGACTCCTTTGAGAAGCATAGCAACACTGTAGTCATCAGCATAACAGGCATAGCTTCCTGAAACAGAAAGACAGAGAAAGATTACTGTCCCAACATCCCCCTGCAAACTTTAAAATCTAGGCTTAAAACAACCCCAGAATGATGTGAAGTAAAAGGGGTTAGGCTACATAAAAATTTGGTCTCTCAGAATAGAACAGGTGTCTGTGTGATCATACTGAAGTATTTGAAGAGAATTTCAGGTTTCTATATAAGCAACAGGCAGAATTCAGAGAGTGAGGGAAAATTCAAATGCAATACTCTCAACAAGCTGGAACTTTGGAAAAAGTTGTCAACAAAATATATGTACTGGAGGCATTACAAGAAAAACATATTCATACAATATAAAAACATACAATCTTTCTTGAGATGAAGATATGCGTGGTTAATGAAAACTAAAGTACACTGGCAGTATGACATCACATTGAGGAGTAAAGTTTGCTCTCTGACAATGCAACAGTATCTCCTGGAGTGTACTATGAATGCGGGAACTAAACATTAAGCAGTCGGGGGGGGGGGGGGGGAGGTAGCTTAACAAAGGAGTATGGGGGGGGGGAAGGTAGCTTAACAAAGAAGTACTTGGTGGTTAGGTAGCCTCTGCTCATTTTACCTCACATACTCAAGCAATTGCTTACTAATGACCCATATGATTAATAAGAACTTCCTGATTAAAAGAAAGAGATCTGTTCACCTTTGATATTTCTAAGTTCTTTGACTGTCTTCTCAATCAAAGCCAGGATTGGTTCAAGTAATGTCCTATCCTTGCTGAGTATTGAAAAGCCATTCCACAGGTAAATGAGTTCCTATAAAATAAAAAAAAAATATTAAAAATGCAGCCTCTCAAAAATTTCCATGACCAGAAATCATGAGAAAACATTTTGAATAAACATTTTAAGAAAATTTCAAAAACGGAAAAAGTAAAATCAGAAAAGAAAAGGAAATAAAAAACAAAACAAAAAACAAACAAGAACAATGGCACAAGCCCATACTGTACCTCATAGACAAAATAATAAGCTGAAAAACCATATGCCAATCAACTCACTGACAATAATTTATAGCAATCGTTGTTATTAATAATTCAGGACCAATGTGAAAGAGGAAGCATGTCTAATGTCTTTCAGACTTTCAGACTATGGGAAACACACACACTCACACACATATGTATTCATATTAAATATTGGTAAACATACACTTTTACATACACATACACTGTATAAATGCATATATACACCATGGTGAACTGCCTTTTGCCACATCTCCCCTCCCCCCCCCCCCCACATAGGCATTTGAAATTACTGCCCTTTTGCAAAATATTACGAGTATAACATTCAACATTCTGTGAGCAAATTGTTCCATACATACCAAGCCTGCTAAAGAGGTTAACCAGCCATGCTGCAAACATTTTCTTGCCTTAAGCACAGAAAATTTCTCCAATGGAATTGATTTTCCAGCGATCTTTTGTTTGTAAATTGGCACTTGGCTGAAAATTTCCCGCACCCTGGACTTAAGTTCATTGGATTGAGGACTACACATGGACATAAATGCAGCCTGTTGATAAAGATAGGTTGTCTGTGAAGAAAGACAGATGAAACCATGAATGTAGCAAAAAAGAATAAACGCACAAAGGATTTACTAATAATATGTATAAGCACTTCAGGAGCAAGGGTACCACTTGTCACCCTCTTAGCAGTGACAGCAACACAGTTTTAAAGGAGGGGGAAGGTTGCGAACAGAAGATGTTACAGGGACAGCATGGCAATGTGTGTTCTTGGGGACTGACTGGGGACAAGCCAATTCAGTAAGGGAGAACTGCCTCCCAAAGCATAATCCCCCTCCCTTGGGGTGCCACTGCTTCTTAGTACTGTAGTGGGCCTGTGGTATTATAAAATACTTATCTTTCTCTTCTTGTGGCATAGTGTATTTCAGAAACCTATACCTCATCTTTATAGACTGAATGCATAAGACCCACAGAACAGAAAGCATGCCCTGGTATAAAGTGTGAAGCAATACAAATAAACCAACACAACAGCAGACAGTTAATTTTTGTACCAGCCAGATATGTTCCTGAGTCTATGTGTGCATGCAAAGCCTACGTCATGAGTACAGTAGCTGTATCAAGGTCACGTACAGTACCTCATCTCACTAGCTTCATTATTTGTCCTATAACTAGACTTCAGCATGACATCAATGCATAGAGTCTATTGGTTCTTCTATTTGCTTTCCTAATCCAAAATTCTTGTAATCCTTTTCTTGGTATTTTCATTCTTTTGCAATGCTAATTCTACTACAATCACCTCAAAACTTTGGCAGAAGATATCATTTGGCAACTAACTGACTTCACATAATTCTAAGACCTCCCAGTGGAAAGCACCCTTTATGGGAAGTGACAAACAAGGATCTGCCCTTTGTGTCACCTATTCTAGGTATACTTCATACGTATGTATGACAAATACAAAGACTAGGCAATAACACATGTCTGTGTATACGCATAAAACAACTTTCTAATCATTAGTGCAATGGCTCCATGACTAATGGCAAATTCATAAATAATTGAATCCCATTTCCAGAAGTACGCCCTCATTGTTTCCCCCTCCTTTCTAGCCCGCCCTCAAGACCCTACTTTTTCTCATGTGTAAAAATGTCTCTACTGTTCAAAGTTGCCAAATTGGCAATAAAATGCCCAATACACTGAATTCCAGTTTTGAAATTGTCTTGACTTTCATTACTTTTAACCCTAAGTCAAACAAAATTTTAGTATTATTTTGTTTTTTTTTCTCATAAATACCTATTTTCTTTAAAAATGTAACATATTTCTAAACATTTCTTTAGGACATGGTAGCAACACACACATATCATTTAAATCCAACTATTATAAACTCAAATCAGCAGTATTAATGACTGTAAAATCAAAGCTGATTATTATGAAAAAAAAAAACATTTATTTGAAAAAAGTCTTGATTTGTGCACAATTGTTGCCTCTAAATGTCATTCCCAGTAGATTGGTATTTGGCATTTGCACCCGTACTGTACGCAATCAAAGACCAGCTGTCTCACAGGCAATCTGGCAACCTTGATTCTATCTTCCATACTCACTTTGGACCATTTACTTTCTTTGCTGAGTTTATCTGCATAAAGGACGGCTTCACTCCAGTTAAGTTTAAATACATGACACCACATAAGTTCCCAGTAGCACACGTGATGAACCTGCACCCATTCCTCTTGGCAGGCGATGGCTTGTTTATAGAGGGATATGGCCTGAAAGGTAAAAGATATCATACACAAAGCGTCAAGGAAAATCCATAAATACTTACTGAGATGAGCAATGCTAATGATGTATGTAAGTTTCCGGCTGTCTTGACTATATTCAATAATTCACAATAAAAACAACCACAGAAGCTTATTTTCAGGAAATCCAAAATATTTTGCAGCTATTCAATAATAGACTTTTCAGGGAAGTTTCTCTTGGTTTATATAAAAACATACAAGATTATCCTTTATCATCTTCAAATAGTGTAGCTTTTTTTTGAAGGGGATGGGGTGGGTGGAGGTGTGGTTGGTTGTGACCTAAAGTGATTTCAGGGTTCACACACACTACAGGGGTGCTTTTTTCTAGCTGACTATATTCAATACTTCAAAATGACTCCCATAAAACAGATTATTTAGTAGAAGTGCACAGTTTACAATTGAATAGCAGTTAAGAATATGTCTTTAGGTAAAGTCTTTACTGTTCATGTTTTTAACAACTACCAAGGAACAGTAGCATGGTCAAACATTAAGTGTTTTAAAGTCTTCATCAAAAGAAAAGTGGAGAGGGGAGATTACAATGTCAAGATGGACAGAACTTTTTGTCCTCTTCATATTTGGGAGACGGTGGGGGGGGGGGGGGGGCATGAGGATTATCTGAAGCTACTTCAGAGTTCACGTCACTGGAATCCTTTCTTAAATTTTTCAATTTGGGCAAACGTTAACAATTCTAAGCAAAGACAGTTCTATGCAATGGGGTGGGGGTGCAATGGTACCATGGGCTAAACATAGTGTCCTCTTCACATTTTGCAACTCCTTTTCTTTTTTAGTCTGACACCAATGAGTTCACATGCTACAGAATTCCTTTAATTTTAGCACCAGAAAATGTATCAAAACTTTAGGATACACAAATTTTTATTTGACACATTCCAAATTACCAAAGAAATATTCCACATACCAATAAAATTTCATTAAATTTCATTTAAAGAGTAACTGCTACTAAATTACCTCATCAATTTTAGCACTAATAGTTTTTGTGCGCCCAGCTAAAAACAAGAATATGACACCATTAGGATATTTCTCCAAACACTCGCCAAGTTTCCTCTCTGAGTATTCTGGATCACCATCTCCTGTACCTGTGATAAGAAAACAAAACTGATTTTAATCATTCATCTCTCATATCCATTTATGACACCAGGGATTGAGGGGGGGGGAGAGAAAAATTACTGGGGCCAATGACATGCGGCGGCTGCATTAGGTTTTTATTTTGTGAATTTTTCTTGAGCAAGAGACTTCACTGGGGTATATGGAAATTTTCTCTAATGACCCCCTCCCCCCACTCCTTGGCTGGAGCTGTCAATGCGTATCACAGTTCAAATCAAAATATTCATGAAGATGTCAATATCTTGGTCTGACAAATTACTTAATTCTTTGCAGAGACAGTGCACATTATGCTAAGTCTAAACTCAGAAATATGTTAAAGTAGAGAAGACAATACAGCTCTCAGGTCAAGAAGTTTGTCTGTCATTTGAAATGGTCAGAATGGATGTTGAAGTAAGCCCTTCAGTATTCCAAAAAGACTTTCTTGCTAGCCTGTAACAGACAGTTTACTATTTAACCAAAAAATTATTTTTAGCCTGAGTCTGCAAGCAAAATCATCCCCAAACAAATCTAGGAAGTTTCTTCTTACATCAACTTTAAACTGCATTTACTAAGATTACAGAAACTTCTTCTCATTCCTAATGAGCAATAACACATCATTAACATCACTTACTGAAGGAAAACTGATACAAAAAAGACCTTCCAATAAAAACCATGTCAAGGAGTCTTAAAGAGCTTCTCAAATGCAAACAGAAACAAAAAGGTAATCCCTTTGGTACTTTGTAGGAATCTTAACTAGGTATCTTTAAATCTCACTGGATTTAAAAGCACTTAGCAAATTTAATATTCCTGTGTAGCTCATCAAAGCATGTGATTCTAAGATGTGATTTGAAGACTTACAAGAAGGCCAAAGTGTATACATGTACTGCATCAACTAAACGAGGACGTATGGCATCTTAAGTTACAACTACTGGCTTTTCTGGTTTAACAAGATGAACCGATCAGCAATAAAATAAGGAAAAGGTTCGGTTTAGGGTTAGGTCTGGGTGAGAGTATTAGCGTTACGTGTCTGAACATAGAGACGTTGGAACACAGAGGTGTAACAGATGCAATATCCATTGTGTTTACTTTGGCACTGTTTGGTGAGTTTGGTGAAACTGACTTCAAAAGGAGATGTTTTACAAACCTTTGAAGAAAATTTGGCCTGTAACCTTTTGCTAGAATTGATGGTCTTGGAAACACAACTGTTTGACATAAAGTAAGATTTTCCTGATCATCTTTGAGGATAGTTAAGCTCTGAAAAAGTGTGGGTGTTTTGACACAGTTTTGTTTTTTAAGTGTAAAGGTAATTTGACTTGTGACCTACGTTTACCCTAAAACATTACATTATAATCTTGATCGTCATAAATATGCCATTCTACAAAGTTACACCTGGGTTCCTTCTTTTGCCATAATTGGTAAAAATAAATGTTAACTTGATCAGTAACTTTGCAACCTGAAAGTCTATGAGGCAGGCTTGCCTGAGTTACAGCTCACTTTGGCTCCCACCACCCAGGGTTGCCAGATTTTCTGTTAGGCAACCGGCCAAATTTGGTGTTCAGTACGGTCAAGTTAAGAGTTAGATGGATTTTTACGGCTCAGTTTCTAACCAATTCGTTTAAGTCAGGCTGGCCACAGCCTTTTTTCCAGTTGTGGTTCACTGGCTTGTTTTCCCTACTCCAATGCTTATGCTGAGCACCAAGCACAATGGCAGTAGGTTCTATTTTTAAAGCCTTTGGTATGACCCCGCCAGGAGTCGAACCCCAGACCTTATGGCTACAAGTTGAATGCTTTAACCACTTAACCGTGCAGTATGGTCGAAAAATGCCAAATAAAAATTTGTTGGCAGGAACACTCCAATTGCTTAAAATTGTCAATATGTATAAAATACCACTGCTTTTACGAACACCGGCCTAGTTAATTCATCCAACTATGCTCTTAGAATGAATGATGGGGCACAAATTATGTGTTTTGGCACAGTTTTCTACAGAAATTGTGGCCAAAAAGTCATTTTTAAGGAAAACTGATAGCCAACTGTAAAATATGCCAAAAAGGCTAAAATGCTGTTTGGTGTGTGTTTTAAAATTCTGCACGCCAACACCATCGAAAAAACACCAAATTCAGTGCTTCTGGCATTTAAAATGCCAATATGGCAGCCCTACCACCACCTCTTTTTGGATACTGACCAAAAGTCAAAGCTGCAATAGCAAAAGAATCCTTTCACAGAACTCTGACGGCATTTAACTTAATATCAATGAGTGTTATTTCAGCTATCACCCATTTGACCACCACCTATCTTGAGGTATTGTACTGTGTGTGGGCACAAGGAGAACTAGAGACAGTTGTGGGTGGGCCTAAAAGTAACCTTGTTGGGAGAATTGTGGGAACTGTCTGGGATGATGAGTATCTGTCTTTAAGTGGCAGATAATTCATCAGCACTTCTCCTAATTAGAGTCAGGAAGACCTGACAACAATACAACAACCACGTGCTTAAATACCCCCAACTTTATTTTAAACAGAAAAATTGACAACCGCATAATTACATTACAAGGTGTTATAATGTATTTCATTAATGTGACAATATACTTTTATTATACAAACTAATTTCATCCTAAGACAACCACATCTCCCATTCTAAATAAGTCATCCTAAAAGTTTGTTATTTTTTCTTACAATACCGTCAAAACTCCACCTTAAGGAAAACATCGACGAAATCAATTATGTTTTCAATGTACATCGATGTTTGGAATACAATGAGATGGAGAATGTGCTGATAACATGGTAAACCACATGTTCAATTGCTGATAAGAAAACCGTAAGTTCATAAATTGCCATACTTCTTGAAGTACATGAAAAATGTATTAAAATACAGTAACTCTATGGGTATTTGTTTCCTTTTAATGCAACACATGCAATACCTTTATACTTAGGTTACGGAACACTTAAAAGTTTAGTAAAGGTGACATTCCTGGCTAATAGACCATGCTATTGCAAAATAACACCACAAAAAAATTGGTATGGAAGAAATAAGAGGTACCGCACTTGACAAACTGGAAGGCAGCAATTAAGTCTGATGGCAGTATTGACATGAGGAGAGTCACCACTTTCCAAAATTGTCGATTTATGTAATTCTAGAGGACTTCTCCAAAAAAAAATACCCAAAACACACACACACAATGGCACACACACTCATGGAACTAATGAACTGTAATTGACTTTACTTGTCCACATGTAGTGAAGGGACTTGTCACACCCCTTTTTGAAGGACAATAAGGACTTAAAGCCTGGACAGTGAGGGTTGCCCCTTGCCCTGTAAAGCACACTCAATTGGACTGCTGGTGCCCTATTAAGCCTTTTCTGCATCTTTGCAAGGCCTGGGAAGGGTCACACCTGATAATCTAGGAGGTACTCAACCAAACTAGTCCATATCCCACCTGGCATTTACCACTTATTAATAATCAATACAAAATTAAAGAAAGTTAAAGTCAGTGATGTTTGTTTGAAGAAATAAGCCAATGCTTGAAATTTTAATTCCGATGTCACTACATTAAATAAACCTTCCGAGGGGAAGGGGATTTCCTGAAAACATTCAATTACGTGAAATTACATGAAAGCAAACTGCTACATAGACAGGTGTAATTCTATAGAGCAGATTATTACATGAAATGTCAGAGTAATGTTGTATGTACAGAGTTGTTCATGTTTAATGATTATGTGTCAAGTCCTCCAGCACACCTTAAGCTCAACATTTTCTGCTGCTGGTAAATGCAGATCGGACACTGAAATCATTTAATTCTAAAATTTTACATTTATCTTCTGCGACTGAATTTTTACTCTCCTTTAATGCTTTGTTTTTCACGTTAAGAGGCTGACACTCTAGCACACAGATAAATAATTACATCCCAAGAGTGCAGTTGTTCATAAAACAAAGTGATGAATTTACACTGTGGTGTACCTTAATTAGCCTTTATCATTAGTAGGCACTCAGGGAGATCCTTCCTGACATCCTGGGAGAGGCAGAAAATTTATTTACATAAGGTGCCTCATATTCAAAATGGTGCTCTCCTTGGAAAAGCTATGAACCAATTGTATGTTTATGAATACTCATGCTATGGTGGGTGTTTCTTAATTTTTCCTACCACTTATATTTTCCCCTCTTAACAAACCCTCCCCCCCCCCCTTACTCCCATCCACTCCTACTCACCTGGTAATTCTGCCACTGGTCTTTACAACAATTTCCAGAACAAAGCAAATAGTTATTCACTGACAATTTAAATAATTAAGATTTGATTTTAAAAATCACCTTTGAACATTATCACATGACCTCTATGATCTCCATTTACTGACCACCCAATACAAATAACTACCACTAAGTCCATTCCAGTAAAAATTCCCTATACCCATCTTTTGCTTGTAATGAAAGGTAAATACGACTTTCAAAGTTCCCAACACAATGGTATCACTATCACATTAAATGCAACACACCCCTTCCAGCAACTTTCACTTCAACAAATCTCACCCAAGATAATTGTCCTTACCATTGCTTCATCAAGCCCCTCCTCCAATTTCAATGAAAAAAAGACACTTATCTAGTGCACCCTCTGGACAAAGCTGTGTATTGAACTAAAATTGCTTGAGGCAATTTCCACACACTACTATGTGTGAGCAGTCTGCTATTGTGAGTGATCTGTAAAAGTTATCATTAACCAACCAAAGAGATACTTTTGTTTGATTTTATGTCAAACTGAAGTCACGTAATGTTATTAGAGATATAGGGATATTTCTACATGTTTGGAGTTATGCAACAGCCCCTTAAATATGCATGAGAGATGTTTTATGTGTCTTCAAAAAACTGACCCTTAAATAGCTTCTGACTTCAAATTATGAGATGTCACATATGAACCAATATTCAAGGACCATTGCCAGGAAAGTTTTATTAAACTCTGTTGCATATTCATCTGAGAAAAATTGTACATTGTTTAAAGTCTGGTAGCTACTCTAACAAAAACATGAAAATTTTTATAGCAGTGCCGGTAACTTGTGAAAAATATTCCTACGGATAGATCGGTAACTTGTGAAAAACATTCCTATGGATAGATCGGTAACTTGTGAAAAACATTCCTACGGATAGATCGGTAACTTGTGAAAAACATTCCTACGGATAGATCTGTAACTTGTGAAAAACATTCCTACGGATAGATCGGTAACTTGTGAAAAACATTCCTACGGATAGATCGGTAACTTGTGAAAAACATTCCTACGGATAGATCGGTAACTTGTGAAAAACATTCCTACGGATAGATCGGTAACTTGTGAAAAACATTCCTAAGGATAGATCGGTAACTTGTGAAAAACATTCCTACGGATAGATCGGTAACTTGTGAAAAACATTCCTACGGATAGATCGGTAACTTGTGAAAAACATTCCTACGGATAGATCGGTAACTTGTGAAAAACATTCCTAAGGATAGATTTCCCATGTTTAAGGGTTATTCCCCAACCCCCATTCCTCCACGGTTGCTAGTTAATTGTGACACTTACCAAGTACCACGGAGGTAACTGTATGAAAGCAGATCAATGTACATGTACACAGCGGTGAACGGAGGCTCGGCAGACTGCTTCCAACTTCTAATTCATGTAAACCTCGTTCCTGAAAGAAACAAAAAGAATACTTCAATTTGAACCAAATTCAATTCCGTAAATTAAATCAGCACTTCAAAGGGATAAATTGCATGCTAGAAGAAAATGTAAAATCACATGAATTATAAATGATGTAGACCATGGACTATGAAACTGAGAAACCCGGTGGGATTAAAACCATGTCTGCAGTTTATCAGAAAGCTGGAAATTCATTCAACAAATTTGTCTCAAGTAGTTTGTCTATAAATATCCGAGATGTTAGAGAAAGAGAACTGCCTCTCATTAAACAAACAAATGACAATTGATTATAAACATTTCAGGAAAGGGTAGACATATTATAAACACATTTTTTTAAATTAAGCACAAAGCTCTCCCTTCAGGTTTAAAGTGCAGTCATCTTCTGGGCAGATTTCTCCAAATACAACACAAGAGGAGCTATGGAAGAAAGTAAAATATGGAGATCCTTCAGGTAACCTCTGCACTTCTCAAGGCCTTTAACAGCTTCAGAGATCTAGCATAATAATCAAAATGAGCTTTTTAGGAAAGTTTTATTACAAACAAACATTAGAAATTGAAGTAGTCCAACTCTTTTGTCTGTTCTTTAGAAGATCAGAACAACTTTCTTTTTTCCAGACAGGTCTTTCCATCCTACCAAAGAAGTAAAATGTAACTACATTGAAACTTTCAATGAATTTTCAATACTGCGAGGAAGTACTGAAATTTTGGCATTCTAGCATAATCTTTACTGGTACACTCCATACCAGCTGGGCCCTAACCTGGAACATCAATGTTGGTAGGTAGGGTGTCTGCAGAGTGGGGAAGGGTTTGGGGGGGGGGGCATTTGAATGGATCCACCAAAGAGTCCATAATAGAAACTAGAGATGTGCAAAATAAATGGGGAAGGAAGATCCATGACTGAAAACATTAATTTAAAAATCTCTGGGGTTGTATAATAAGAAAACTAGGGTCAGTGCCCCCACCCTGCCCCCACCCTCATGCTACCATCCAAATTCTAACTACTACTTACTGTAAACCTTAGTAACGTCAAGCTTCACATGTGTCTTAGTACCTCTAACCCTTCTAAATCTTGCAACTACAACAGAACATTAAAAACCCTTACACTCATACCACAGATATCCCTGCTATATCTGACAGCTACAACCTTGAGGACTGGCACGCTTCATACGCACTTCAATATTATAGATGTCAATGAAATATTGCCGCTAGGGAGTACCGCGAAAAAAGTGGATAGAACAAGAGTTCACAATCTTTGTATTCGTAGAGCAAATACTACGCAAATGAATATGAAATCAATCTCACTGCTATTTAACTGACAAGCATGAATGATTACAAAGAGTTGTGATGCATAACTGCCATGAGACTGGGTACAAGACTTCAACAGTTTACCTTCATTTATCAAGAACAACATTGTTTGACAACACTCTCAACAAAGACACTCTACATGTAGACCACAAATATATCCTTCTATAAAGCCAATCTTAGATTTTAATCGACATTTATTTGACTCCCTAACAGATTCTGTTCCCTTTGAGGCCCAGATGATGATGGTACTAAAAGCAAGTATTTCAAACCTTCTTATGCAGGTTCACACTCGTCTCCCACTGTGAGTGACATCTACCCCAACTTTCTCATTAACAAGATAGCAACTCCTACGCTTGTGGAAATCCACATGCATGCATGATCAACAAAGCATTAAATGGCAAGGCAGTTTCTCTGAAGTCTAGAGCTTTGGGCTGCGCTAAATTAAAAATCAGAAGGTCCCTTGATGCCAAATGGTTAGCCTCTCCAAGAAAGGGAGCACTACTCGATGAGGGGATGGAAGGCTTTCTGACTAGAAAGAAGCATGTGGGCGGTGAGCCTTCTGCTGCAGGATATTCACAGGATGAGTTGAAATCCTATAACTTTTCCTTTTCAATGCTTTTGATTTTCTAAGGTTATTCAAAGTTCATTCATTGAAAATTAACACGAAAGATTAACTAAAGATACTGGAAATGGGGTCTTTGGGAAATCCTTAAAAAGATAGCATGACATGCATTTGAAGGTCTCTCATATGAATTGGTAATTTCTCTTCTGCAGTGTAGGAGGAAATTAATCCGATCTGATTCTTTATCTTCAATTGTAAGCATTGTTCAAAGGTTATGTAGACAGGTAACTAAACAGTTGTTTTACTCAACATCCACTTATATCCCTTGATAAAAAACCAGTGAATTATTTGAAAATCTTTCTTCATTCCAAGATAACTAAAGGCGTATCGTTCGAATCCCTCATTCTATGCTACAAATCTGCATATGTAGCTCATGCTTATTCATGATGTAGGAGCAAAAGCAGTAATTGTAAAATAGTCAATATCTGATGGTGTTTGATGGAAATTGTGGCCTTTTGTAACATTTTTAATACCTTTTTATACCAAATTGGCAGGTATTACATGTACAAACCTGTAAGACTACATAAATGTACTCACTCCTTATGTATTCCTTTCCTGTCATTAATTTATGGGCAAAAACAATTGAAACAGTGGAAATTTGCAAAGCTGGGTATGCAAAGTAATGTAGTAATGTTCATTTTAATCTCACAAAACTCAAGGCATTCAGGTAGATGATGAAGATCTGTCATATAAATCATGTATCTTTTTTACTGGGTCCAGATAAGAAAGAATTACTTCTATACAATCTTTTGAACCTTCTTTTACGCCTTTTTTCAGCAGTTTACCAATTTCACTAACTGTGCACAGAAATGTACTTAAGTCATTTACATTACATTTATTTAAAGGATAAAATCAGTCACTCCAGTTTCAGTCTGCATACCTAGCTATGCTGAATTACGTATGTTCTTTTCAACTGTAACAATCTCTACTTAATTGTTGATAGGATCTCTCATATGTGTAATTGTTATCTAGGGCCAGGCAAGAAAACATTAATCCTATCTCATCATTTATCTTCTTTTGTAAGCATTGTGAAGGAGTTAACAAGTTTTATTGATACAGAAGTGCACTCCATCCATTAATATTTAATTTGTGTCATCAATTTTCACGATACTAGTACCCACCCAACTCCAAATTTTCATACCTAGGTTTACTAAATCCAAATGGTTCTTTACAATCAGATGACAATGCTTTTCTTTGTTATAGATAGATTAATTTATACAGAATAAATTAATCAAAATAAAGTAAATATGATTTAAACTGGCTGAACTGCTTTTGAAGTTCCAACCCAACCAGTCCCATATACATGACAGGTTGCTATATGTTGAAAGAACTTAGCAAACTAAAACCTATGACACTTGTAACTGTCATTTTGAGTCCTAATTCATCATTAATTTTTTCTCCCTGCCAATGAAGTTCCTTGTGATCTTGGAGGGGCATAGGTTAAATTCTCTCTCTGTAACTATCATGACTGAAAATCCAGACCTAGCACATTAACTAGACACAGTATACTCACAGCTGAGCATATTCATATAACACACATACTATCAGTAACTCTCAATTCTCACCTAATATAAACTTTTGCATGTTTATCACGAAAAAGTTACTGCTTTGTGATATTACACAAACCAGGCTCCCTGCAAAGCCAACCAATTCTAGTTACACTAATGTACAATACAAAAGTCGCTTTCTGTAGTTTTATATAAATTTGTGAAGCCATAAAACTCTAGTTAAAACTAAATGTATTCTACAAATGTAAAGAAGATTAGCTTTCATTTCGTAATTCTATACAAACCTGGCTCCCCGTAAATCCGACAAACTCCAGCACCTTCAGTATCCTTTTAGGTAAGATGGAAAGCATCTAAGTGAGAAACAAAACAGACAAAACTGACATCAAACAAAATTACACGATATCAATGGTAATTTGCTTCATATTAAATTTTCAGCTATCAGGCCACCATCCTGTATACTACAACAAATTACGTGACATTACACTAGGCATCACCATAACTAACTCACCCCTAAATAGTTTGTTTTTCACCAAAAATTACCTGGTCAATGACCTGGAGAATAAACATGAATTTGAAGCAACGGATGTTCCCCCACAATTGTCTGTAAATTGCTATGCATTTATGTCTACTTGAGGGGAACTCAAGGTGGAAATTTCTGTGCGAGCTTTCAAGTTTGACATCTGCCACCTGGGGCAAATGAGAATCTTTCCCAGTCTGTATGTTAAAGAAGTTCCACGCTACAGCACTCAGCAGTGAGCACTTCAACCAATCGTAACGTGTCACATAAAAGAAAAAACAGTTTGGCTGGGCAAAGGATGTATGCTGAAGGACTGGATATGAGGAAGGAAACCCTAGACATAAATGAAATTTAGGGTAATGTTCGTTTCATAAGTGACAGCTGCCACAGTCGAATTACCTCTCTTCACAACAACAGTGATATGTGATACGCATAAATAGCTTACAGCCTTTTAGCCTTCTGTACAACTTAGTCCTGTATAACAGGATGAGGAATATAATGTAGTTTAAGGTGGATCCTTTAAAATGTGCTTAAACGTTTAATTCCCAAACCCAATTTTACCTTACAAGATGTCTTTACTCTTGTAAAGTATTTTTAAAGCATTGTAGATAAGAAAGTGTGACATAGATATTATAATGGTGTATTATTTAGCTTTTGATACGTCTTCATATAAATTGAAGAGGGGTGATAACATACAGGTTGTGACTGGAATGAACTGCAATTTGTACCACTCATGGCTACACTTTACAAAACACATATCATATTGAAAATGAGAACAACAACAATCTTCATAATTTACATACGCAATATGGATTGATCATTGCTTGGTCACAAAATTCATAGGTTTTACTGACACCCTTGGAATAGAGACACAAAACTATTGTACCAATAATTCACATACACTTCATGCAAAAATACCAGTTGGGGTAACTCAATTGCACCACACCTACCATCAAGTACTATTGTGCCTATACAAAAAAAAAATTATGTAAACTACTTCCCAAAGACATTATCACATTCTATTCCTCTCCAGATTCATGCTGAAGTCTTGAAGTTCTTGCACATGTTCTTATAAAACTTAAAAAGAAAATTATGACTCTTCCATGGCTGTGAAATGAACTTATTGTGATACAGTACATAATTATGACAACTTTTGTCTCAAGAGTATAGAATAAAATAAATATTTTTACGAAAATGTACAGAGCACTTGTTTTCATATAACACTGTAGTATTAAGTGACACAACCTAATACTATGACAAATAACACATTACAGGGGGCAAAGAACAAATGTGTCCTGAAGTTCTTTCTAAACGCTTTAAACCTGATGCTGTTTTTCGAGTCTGTAGTTTATTTCATTATCTTGGCCCAGCATCTGAAAGAGCCCTTTCCCTAAAGATTACACTAGTTTAGTTTTATGCAGAACAAACTAAGACTACAACAAGACAATAGTGTGGGATAAATTATCAGCTGACAGTCATCATATTCAATGTACATCAGTATTGGTAAAATCTTTGGTATTGGCAACAAAGTTTTGATGATCTCATAAGTATGAAAGCAGAAGGCTTCTTTTTACATGACTGGGAATGAAGTTCTGTAGACTCAAAAGGCAGACTGTATTAATAGCCAAATTTCATTTCATTTATTTGATTCTCCCACAACTTGACAACCGTAAAAATACATATAAACAAATATAGTACATGAGCTGATTGACTTAGCACGATTTGTTTGAGAAGAAAGAAATGCTGTACAAATTTAAATAACAAAACAGGTACAGGTGCAAGATTTCTACTAGTAACATCCATCTGATGTTAAAGTGTAACTGCACCAGTACCAGACTTTAACTTAATTCAAACAAAAGACAACTGATCACTGAATAGAATCATACAGTACTTATCACACTGAATCAGAATACTTTTGAGGCATGCAGCTTTATGGCCAATAATTCCTGTTCCTTGTATTGATTCAACAAACTGTATTATCATTTCGAGGCTGCCATCTGATTAAAGTTACATCAAATAAGACAACCTATAAAACAGGTCATCAACATCTTCACTACTTCATGTTTTTATTAGCTTTTATGGCAGTTTTATTACAGTTAATTACCGTCTTGGAGTCATTTAGGATCTACATATGCAAATGCAGTAGTGGCACGATGGCATACAATGCAATACCACACAGCAGTGTTGCTGGTTTAAGACTCTGCATCGTGAGATACACTAGACTTAAGCACACAGGTCAACTAATGATGATTATAAACATATTTCTGCCCCCCCCCCCCCCTGCCCAAACAAAAAACAGCTCACACTATACCAAGTACAGTGATAAAATGACAGCTCCTGTATCTTGCAAAAGTTTGGCGGCCTTGAAAACTTCTCAACCAACCTACTGAATGTTGAAGGAAATCATGGTCAGCAGGTCTGAGGGAGAGGACCGACTTCTAGTCACACGGTACTAAAACGATCTCCAAATGTCTGACACTTCACTCTGGAATTTATGCATATGTATAATGTAGCAAGTGGTATGCATACATCTGCACAGCAAATTCTAGACTCACAAGAAGCAAGAAAGGGTAAAATGTGAGAAATAAATATAGTATAATACTACAAAAGACAGCGTGGAAGCCTGGCGAAGAATTCAAGAAGAAAGTTAGGCACTTTGATGGCTCCAAAAATCTCTGTGAAGCAAGCTTTGCAGCAGAAGGAGAATGAGGGCAGACTACTAGCCAAAATAAAACATCAGGGGCGGGTGTGAAAAAGTGATCCAAGTTGCACACAGCCCACAAAAGTATGAAAGCAATTAAGATATGCAAGGGGTATAAAGTATATGCTTGAAAAGTGAATTGCACATTTTGAATGTTGGTTAAGAGATCTGCCACCACTACACTTGGAAAGCACTCCAATGTGGTAAGTGAGAAAGAGATAATGGTAACAGGAGTTTTATTTTGCAGTGCTTACAGCTAAATATCTCTGAGTATGGTGTATGATTAACAAATTTCAATCCGGAGCTGATCAGTCAATCCTTTCTCATGATCCTAAACTTCACACCCACATTTATACTCACACACCTACACAATGTTACAACTGTCGCAGAACATACCCAGGTGCCCAAGGGTGAACAAGACAATAGCGGGAAAACTCACTTCCTGCTGAAGATGGAAAACCAGGTGAAAACCCGTGTGTTGCCTGTTGGACAGACAAGCAGGAAGAATACTAGATCAGATGAGACACCCTCTGCTGGAGGCTGCCCAATACCACTGTGCTTGCCAGGGACTTAGTATGGTTAAGTGTGGATTACATGTGTAATTAGGAGGTAATGAGGGGAAAAGTAGATACACAAAATCATTTTCCTCAATTAAATATTACAGTACTTTATGTTGAGATATTCATCATAAATTGGCAAGTGGTAAATTGAAACTAACTTTTACATAAAAAGGGGAAAGCATAAATTACAGTATAGGAAAGAAAGGCATCTCCAAAAATTAAACCAGCATAAAATTCACACGAAGCATATTTTCAGGTGAATTGTTGTACACTAAAGCAGAAAGTGTGAAATGTGTGCTGTGAAAGGCAAAATGCCCTGCACAGTTACTGGGAGGTGGTTACTGTACATGAATTTCACTTGATATGAGCAGACACTGTTTTTGTGTTTTATTCTTGAGGAATAAAGCACATCAGTACATTAGCAATATCAACTAAATCCAAACTTCATTATTAATGCTACCATCACATGGGTTTATCTTGCTTATCTTTTTTTCCCCTCATCAAAGGCTCATAATTTTTTCCCACTGACAATATTCAATTCTTCATGACAGAATTATTATAATTCATACATCACGCAAAAATCACTGATGAAGGTTAAGACAACAGAAAGTAATACCCGGTACTTTCATTTCTTCGCAAGGTCAAACAGAATCAATACAACCAAGTAAACATAGCTGAGAGGTAAACGCTCTGACAACCATAGATTAAATGTTGACCAGATCCACGACAACAGTGGCAAACACAGGAAAGCAATATTCAGTAGAGTACAAACCGAGGCTAATTACCTCTAATAGGTCCTTGAAAATATATTACTGTATACATAGAACATATATTGAAACAATGTGGTGTTAATAGGCATGTAGTATTATTAAACATGAGTCACATATTAGCAAAAGTTGTGAAAACGTATTACTTGCATACTGACAGAGATGGATGAAATGTAAATTGAGGAAATCTGAGGGTTGCTAAATAAAAGATCGGAGATCAATCTCAATACTGTACAGTATGTCCCAATAGAACAAGCACCTGATCTGCATGCTTCTATCTGACACTGAGATGGAAATTACGTTGCAAGAGGGAATACTGTCCTTTTACACCATCTGATCACAACCGGTATGATTGTCCCAATGAGAAAAAAGCCCAACACAGGAAAGGAGAAACATACAGTAAATGAGAGTGGTTGGATGGTTGAGAAGCAAAATATTACATGCAACATATTGTTCATTGTGTTTAGAACAATAGGCTGCATTTCATCATTTGTTTGTGGTGCTTTTTTAACAGACTTAGAACAGAAAATGTAAACAGTAATGGAACCAAATACACAAGAAGGATTTTATTCCAGGGCTTTCAATGAAAACTGGATCATAAACTACCCCTTCTGGGACTTTAAGTTGACCTACATTCCTGGACAAAGTTATCTGGGACAAATCCCCATGCCCCACCTCAATGTTTTATTTGAAGGTGAATGAAGTTGTGGGCTGAAGAAAATAGTGTGCACTTCCTTTTTTTCAATATTGGGTTAGGGGTGGAGGGGGAAGGCATTCTGTAAATGTCTGACAAAAAAGTCAAAATAATTTTGTCTAGAATTGTATTTAGGACCTGTCTAAAGTCAGTAGAGAGTTAGCTTGGTCTAAATTTGGTCACTGTAAACTTTATTATGAACCACGACCAATTGTTACCTGCAGACTGAGCTTCCAGAATGGCTACAGACTACATACACTGAACAAAAGTGGTTCCACACCAATCCCACCCTGTGCCTGCTTAAAATCTGACCCTTTTTTGGCCTCACAATATATTGCCTTGCTTCTTGTTTGTAAATTCTGTAAATTTACTGTACAGCAGTGTTTCCCAACAGGGGTGGTATCGCTCCGGGGGGGGGGGGGCTTTTTTGCAACTCAGGGGGGATAAGAGCCAAGAAGGAAGCGGGGTAGGGGCATTTGGAAAACTGAGATACTAAATTTAATCGAGGCTTACAAGGATATCAAGTATTTTCCTTTAGCTTTAACTTTCAAATCAGCATGCAATAAATTGGAGATAAAACAGAGTCAACAAGTCGAGTAGGTCTAACATTCCCTCTTTAGGTTCAGTATAAAGTTGGTGAATTATCTCATCTGATACATGCCAGGAAATCACATTTAACAGTGTTGCATTTCAAAATTTTCCTTGTGAGTACCCCAGTGATGAAGTTATGTATGCTACCACACGGTCATGAACAATGTCACAATGAATAGTGCTGAAGGCGACACTTCACGAAATATCAGCACTTTGAAACTTGAATTTAAGGACAGAGTATGTTGTTGAATACGGAGCAAAGGTAAAACTGATTGTGTTCCGAAGTCGATTAGAACTTCAGTTAAAAAGTTCCCAGTCTCTGAAGCAATGTCTCAATCTCAGAAGGGGTAGTCTCGATCTCTGATATTGAGGTTTGGAATACAACTTTGTTTCATACATATGGTCTAAGAGTAGCAGTTGTTTCAAGGCTGTGCATGATAAAACACTAGCTCGGCTGAGTATGTGAGACCAGATAAAATTTTGGAAAAGACTGTCCATCTAAGGGTTGTAGGTCATGGAATATTACCCCGGCCGGGAAAAAAGCTTTTTGTGGCCTGGAGAAATTGAAATAAAGGGGAAGGTTAAAATGTTGCTTTTGCTTTTTTTTTCAGCCTTTGGAATGAGGAAGTCTGCCATATTAAACCCCACCCTTTTCCTTGAAGACTTATAAGTCACTAGACAAAGTGGATTTGTAGCAACAACTGACAAATTAATCGTGTGTATTAGCTTGCAGGAAATGACTTGAAGGGTGTAACAAATCTGTAACGAGAGATTATCCGAATCCCTTAAAAAAATCTTCAAAATTTATCAATTATGTTTTGAAATAATAGTTTTGTTATTTCATTCATTAGGAAAGCAGGAAAGACAGGGATGTTATTACTGAAAACCCTACCACAGATTCTGGAAATAGTATTCATCAGATTGTTTTCTAAATTTCTAAATTTCACATTTGATGATTCCCAGCTAAGTAAATAATTCCCTGGTCCTGTTACTTTTCACAATTTAAGATGTATAATAAAGACATAATCATACAAAGTTTGATAAATGGATTGTAAAAGGTTCACTTCATTTAGCAAACAATGACTAGAAGCATCAGTCAATGGGTATTGTACTCATACCTGTACCCACTTGGTTCCCAACGGGGAATATCACCCCCTGGAGGCTTTTCTGCAAGTAAGGGGGGCAATAAGAACCAAGGGGTGGCAGTGGGGGCAGGTGAGGAAATGAGATGGTACTAAATTTAAATGGGGCTAAAAAGATATCAAGTATTTTCCTCTAGGTGAACTTTCAAATAAGTATGCAATAAATGGAGTTAACAAGTCGGGTAGGTTCATCATTCCCTCTTTTGGTTCACTACAAAATTGTACATTATCTCATCTGCTGGCTGCCAGGAAATCACATCAAACAGTGATGAATTTCAAACTATTCCTTGTGAGTACCCCATACCTTCATGAGTGGAGGTGAAGGGGGGGGGCTGCTGTGGGGTCCACAGATCAAAACTGTCCAACTACTTTAATCTCAATGTAATTCTTGCCTTGCTGTTCATAGAAGCACATTCTGACATAATCGACAATTGTTGATAATTGAATAAACTAAGTAGAGTATTTAAATGTCTTCCAAAATGCTATTTTCTGGTGTGCGAATTTGGGCCAACTGTATTAAGTCCCGGTGTTGGACACCTGGAGTAGCATACATCTTCCAAAACCCCATGCAGCCACTATCAACCTTCTTTTTACCCACAAGACAAGCCAACCACAGAGTCTAAGACACCTTCCTTAGTTACCACTCAAATACAAACAGTCAAAGGGTGATTTAAAATGCTTCATTCATTCTGCTAACATTTGCGACAATTTCTTCCCTGGTCCCCCACTGGGACATTGCTCCCATCAGGGACAGTTAAGGAGGGCCTCTAGACTCCCTGCCCATGGGGGAAGGCTTCATACTGTGGAATCGCCCAAATCTTCCCCTAATAGTAAAGACATTCCTCCACCCTTGACTCCGATGAAGGCTTCACCTTTGTTAACCACATGTTTTGGATTTGCCATCACAAAAGGAAGACCCGGTACCACTTTTTTGTTTGAATTACTCCAGGCCAGGCCAACACCTGAAAAGGCTGTATGCGTTATGTGTATCTTTTATTTCAACAAGTGCTTCATCTTTTTTGGATTCATTTATAGTAGTAATTAGAAAGGACACAGAAGGGGGGTGTTGCCCAACCCTATAAGGAGAAAGGGGGTGATGAGTTGAAAAAGAATGGGAACCACTGATTAGCAGTAACTTACCAGGCGCGTAGCTATGGGGGGGGGGGCTGGGCCCCCTGGATGTTTACTAGGCCCCCCAGAAATTTTGTGTGTCCTAATAAAGTTTGCAAGAATTAAGGACGGAGATCAATGCTGTGAGCCCCCATTTGATACCTAGGCCCCCCTAAAAATTTCTACCTAGCTATGCCCCTGTAACTTACCCACCCAAAAATGTCTATTACATCATCATTCACTGCATTTGAAATACTGCGAACTTTGGCAAGAATTGCTGTCAATTTGCATGAAGACTATATTTAAAATTGAAATTCATTAATAAATACATTCACCAACAAAGAACACAACAGAAGTATTCCAACAAAAACTGACCTAAGCAACTAACAAATTTTACTCGACAAAGTCAAATGATTTTTTGTGTGAGATTTCCTTTAAGACTAATACAATTCACTCTGACACTGCAGAAGACTATCAAAAGCCACAGAATTTTACAATTTCAGGTCTGGTTTGCAATATGTATAGTCACATATCAGGACCAATCGATAGTTGAGGAATATTTCAAAACTCTTCTAAATATAGCAAAATTGGATGATTTCTGTCATTGTTTGCAAGTGCTAGATGATGTATAAGAAAGGTATACACATTCATAAAATGCTGCCAGCATTGGCATTAAACCCACAATAAAAGTACCATACATAATAAATGCAGAGCAGCTGCTACTCAAAGCTCTCTCGTTGTGCATTGCTAAATTTCATTCTGTGAAAAGAACAAGCATGATCTTTCTACAGGTGTTGTCATTCAATAATCTTTACATGAATACTGAACCATCTATTCTCTTAATGAATCATTCTTTATTTCAAAGTTCATTCTGACTTAGTGGCAGCAAGCCCATTCTGCAACAAGTTGTTTTCTAAAAAGTTGAAAATGGTTTTGCAAAGAAAATTGTCTATTGAAGAATCAAATGGCACATGTATATATTTATTCCATTAGGTACATGTAAGTGGTCCTCCTTGCCTTACTTTGAATTTGGAGAACACAGTTAAAATGCAAACAAAAACGTTTCCAACACCAGGCTCCTGTAAAAACTTCAAATTCCAGGGGCAAGTTTTCTTTTTCTTTGTGACATTTATCTATTTACTTGTCAAATTTTACTGCAGTCTTTTTTTTTATTCACAGATTCTCAATTCTATGATTTATTACAGCATGCTCTGGATAACAATAGATAATTTAATGTGAAGTGCAGCCATTTGAATTGGAAGTCGTGACGTTAATGACCGTATGAAGATTCAAAAGATTTCTTTTCCTGATATCAATCCCATAAAGACAGGTACCCAGATCTTAAATCACATTGGCAGGCAGAGTTCATCCACAAACCAATTACGAATAGTGGCCTATGGCAACATGCTGTTAACTTGGAAATAAATTTATAGCAACAGCCTGCCCACATCACCTATTTATGTTTATTAATATTGAAACTATCTTTAGCATATGTAGGATTAAACCAGGAAGGAAACTGAGAGCCAGCAAGTATAAATAATGATTCACACACTGAGCTTATTAACTTAAGCAAGTCAGAAAAGATTCATGTCACTGAAGTTCACGAAGCAACATTTTCCTTGAAGCAAGCTTTATACAGATTTAATATTTGGAAAGAAACCAACAAGAACTTTTAAATAATGCACAAGAACTTCCATGAAACTACTTCTACGACATTCGTTTCATGTAAACAGCTTTATATTTGATCATAAATACTGTCATTTCTTTCTCATATCACATGACAATACCCTATGCAAATGTTGCAGTGTACTTGAGTACTGATGTGCCTACATTGCAGAAAGAGTTGAAATACAATGTTTTTCCTAAAGCAGCCTTAAGTACAAAAGTTTCTGCTTGGGACCTTTAATTTTTGTTGTATTGGTTTTTGTTTCAATAATTATAACATCTTCCCAAATGTTATGATCTGGATAACATCACTTTATCATTAATTAATGGTATACTGTATTAGTATGCATCAATTGTCCATTAAAATACATTTAAAGAAGTATCCTAACAGGATGAAGATCACAACTGCCATGACATTTATCAAAATTCAGCAAAGAATGTGAGTGCTATTCAGCCTACAATCCTACCAGTACATTGTGCACTGAGACAGCCTCTCTTCAGCCAGCTGCCTGTCTTTAATATCATGCCTTTGAAGGCTTTTAAGGAGCATATTCCCAAAATTAATTAAATTTCTGATCAATGAAAAGAATTTGTTCTGAACAAATTTTGTTTACATCAGTGAAACTTAAATGTTTATGGTACCATTTATTTGCTATGGGCACTGGTTTGCCCCCCCCCCCCCAAAAAAAAGAAACAAACACCAAGCCCATAGCCAGACAAGGTAGAAAAGTGGACATAATCGCCTCGACGGGGGTACTTTTAGGTGGAAGGTGCACTAAAATGCATTGAGGAAATGGTTATTTTTAATTTTTTAGGGGAGCCATCCTCCTGGCACCCCTTGGTTTGGCACCCCTTGGCTACCCAATTGAACAGCCCCCACTCTTACTGCATTCAGATATTAGCAAGCACTAATAGATGAGTTCAAACAGTACCTGTCAACCAGATATTTTATCTCCTACTCAACTTTTCTTTAAAGATACTTCTGACAAATAGCTTTATGATAAAATCTAAAACCCTTCCATGAATCTAGCTGCTTCACATTGATACCTTTATGGATAAGCATGGGTGAGTTATCAATGCCTCTTCCAAATCACAAGTTTTGGTCAGTGAACATTTATTAATAAGACCAACTTACTGTACCACTAGTATGGTCTCCTGATTCTCCCCTGGACCATTCACTTGGCACATGCATAATGATTCAATCTATTTGCTGTTTCAGTTGTGAGTTTACAGAGAGGTCACTGGCTTGTTGCCAGAATGGCTGGCATAGGTTGAAGAAGCGCCTTTAATGCTAGTTGGAATACCAATCAGTGATCATTATTGGTGCCTGCTACAAAACAACGATGCCAGCCTTAAAAGCCTTGGTGAATATCCATGTTTTCATCAAATCTTACGTTGTAAAAGCACTGCTGCTCTTATGTGTACCAAAAACCCTATTCTAAAATGCCTAAAATGTAAACAAGAAAAGGATACTTCTTCCTACAGTGAAGAAATAACTTTATAAATGGGTATAAAGAAATTGCTGGTGAAAATCTTATTCAAACTAATGCCAAAATTTTGAAAGATACTGTGATAGTGAACTCTTTGGTTCCTAGTGTAAAGGAGTCACAGACCCCCAGAGGATGACTGAACAATAGAGGCCAGGCTTGGAAGTAAGGATGATTGACCAATAGAGGGCAGGCTATAAGGATGCTCAGCGATTGTTGCCTGTAGTTTATGACACTAAGGGTAGTCTAGTTTGTTGGTAGTGAGGTTGACAGATAGACCAAAAGTGTTGTAAAGGCATGAGAGTAATTTTTCCCCAGGGAAGCAAGACAACTCAATCAGTAAATGAATATGACAACAGATAAAACCTAGTAATTGAAACACACAGAATAAGAAAAGGGAAATTTCCATTTACCAAGTTGAAAGTTCCACGTCCCAGCCTCACTCCACTCTCAAAGTGCATCTTAGATGAAGCATCTCCCCATTTCCTGTTGCTGAGGAGTTGAACAGCATTTCTGAGGAAACAATTCATTAATGCAATCTGGTAAAAACAAATAGAACTAGTAACATCTTACATAAATAAGAGTGTTGAGTTGGTGGCCATCAGTTAGGAAATACAAACATGTTTATTTTTCTGACTAGCATCTGGGACAGTTGTACAGTTGAAGCAATTTGACCAATCAGATACCATCGATTGTGCAGGAAGCTAAAAGAGTGATGATAAATCCTTAATGCAATCCCTTCAATACAGGCTAGCCAGTGTGCATTGTCAATCATGTTAAAGAAAGTTGCACCAGTGACAGGAAGCTAGGTCATTACAGTTGAGTTGAGATAGGTCACACAAAATTTGTGGTGTGAGGCTAGCTTAAGGAGCAGTTTCGATTTCATTTTCAATCCATCCCACTTTAGATTGTTTAATCCTTTCCTTACTTGTATGCCTGGTATCCACTCCTTATCTTGAGACCACCTTTGATAAAGCTGACAAGATTATCATCCTGAATAAATGTAAGCATAGCCCTCTCCAGGACAGATTCAGCATAACATAACTCCGCATGTGCCTCCTCTGTGGAGAAAACAGAAACATACGAAACTAAAAATCAATGCATACAACCGATCTTGAAACATCTGAGTGGTGTAGCTTTTACCTGGAAGCTGGAAGCTTGTTTATACATCACGGGACATTTCTGTTCTTCTCATATCCCAGAGGCAATGGAAAATTCTAGGAAACTTACCACAAAACTAATGGGGATAGAGTAAACTAGCTCTATAAATATATATGTACAGAGGGAGGCAATTTATTGCAGGAGATTTTTAGGACAAATTACCCATCATACAGTACTGTGAAAGTCTGCAGGATACAAAATTGCAAACAAAATGTGACATATGTATATAGATAGACTAAACACTTCTTCTGTGGTAGGCAACTACTTCTTGCAAAGAAGTAAAATGTTTGTAGGGATTGCTCTTTCCATGTGTATAACAGGTATGACAAATAAATTCTGCATTGAACAATACTGGAAGAGTATAATGTATTTGCACAATCGCAAACAGTTGCACAGTGACTAAATGACCTGTACCTCCATAACAAAAACAACTTTCAAACTTTAAAGAAAACAAAACCATACCTTATTATGTGTCTTAGAATAGCATTTAAGGGAATTATGCAGATTAAATTATGTAATTTACATCTTAATAGAAAGTAAAGTATTCAGCTTGAGAGAGCACTTCCACTTCTGTCAAAATTTGAGGAGAGTCAACTCACATAACCTAATATATACCTGTTTCCTTTGTTCTAACATGTACAATAGATCTCAGACTGTTATACTTTTCTTTGAGTCCACCCATGAAAGAAGGACAAAAAATTGCACGATGGAAGCTTTCTTGAAAACTTCCAAAAATATCCATCAAATCTTGGAAAATTTGAGACTGTACGTATATCAGGAATTCTACTTTTCAATTGTGGAAACATTTCCTTGAGTAAGCTTTGTCGCAGTTTGAACATGATTCGAAAAGTGAAGAGGGCTCCAAATCAGTAAAAAATGTTTCATGCCATGATTTTGTTTATGCAACTATTAGATGTTGCATGTCATCTCTTCACGAGTTTTTCATTGCGGATCATAAACTCTACTAATGCACACTTTTTTCTTCAGGTCTTCAGTCGACCCTTATTCTTTCCAATGGCAATTTACAAAGCATACATCTTTATGGGCTTTGATTCATACTTGCCTGCAAGTACAAACATGTCTAATTATTCATAGTTTTCTTCCAAAATACAGTTCCTCCTTTTTGCAATCATTTATATATTTACATTCACTTTCTACTCAATTCTCAATGTCACTGACAGTATATGTTCACTCTTCACACCCTAACTTGGATGTGATTTCATCCCGCCAGGTATAACCTAGTCCCAAACATAAAATTATTAACAGTGTTATTAGTTCCAGTAGCAAAAATATGCATAAAAGAGTACTTAAGTAGGGAGAAATATAGGCCTTTGAAGTATAACTTACTACTGTATGTGATGAAATGAAAGTCAATGAGAGCATCTCCAAAAAGTGGGGAGGAAATTTGTATCCTCCTATAATTCACCTCCCCAATTTTGGCTCATGATTATTACCACAGGTATTTAATCTTATTTTTTATATGATTTGGGCAGATCCCCTTCTTTTTGGCAATACTCCCTAAAGATATATACCTCAATACTAAACTTTCTTTTAGAGCTTTTCCCACATTTCAGAACAGTGTGAATGACAGACTCTATGTGGGCACAATGTAGGTATGGCATGTAACTGACTAGTGGATTAGGGGGTTCCCTGAATGAAGCCTTTGTCTTATAGACCTCTGAAATACATGCAAAACTGCAATTCCTAAGCTGAGCCCAATCTTCACCAGAACTCTGTCTCTGAACTCTGTCAGGTCCTAAGGCATGTTCCTGAATCTATTTTCCCAACATATTCCCCCTTCCAGTTTTCCAAACACTGGCCTGCAGGCATGATTATCATTAATTCTCTCACTAGCAGGTATATGTAACTAATAAATTGCTAGTAGTTATCATTACTCCAAAAATGGCCTCTTTCTGAGGTTACTGTAGTTTCCATAAAGCAATATAACTTGGACTGTATGAATCATGTGCGGGTGTTATGAAAGAGGAAGTGAAACTAAAAGCTCAAAAGTAGCAATGAGTCAAAAGTACACCAAAGCTCAATAATTCTAGCAAATAATGAACAGAATTAATGGGTTGTTATATGTCTCTTATTAATCATAATAAAGTATATAACATGAAAAGTGAAATCCACTACACAGCAAGCCTGCAAAGCAGAGATCATCTGCTCAAGCATTTCTGTCTTCAGATATCTAGTACTGATTCCCTGACTGGCTTTAAAGCCAACAATGCAGGCTATTACACAGTTCCAGTAAGTATTACATATCAGGAAGCTTTACAATCTCTTTTTGACTCAGTTGTGATATTAATTTTCCCTACATGGGAGGTCTGGGAGATAAACAAAGCCTATTGTAACCAGGTTATAAAAATACAACACTGAAAATCTGAATAAATATAATGTAAGCAGCAAAAGGAAGATATTGCATTTAGAGTGGTTGGGACATCTGAATTGGATGAACACAACAAACAGCGACTCAACATACTTAATTTACGCCTTTTTGACAATATGAATCTTATATTTGCTGTAAGTCAAAAAATATAATATGATCTTTGATCTCCCTTGGGGCAGTAATTGCTACTGACAATTAAACGAAGTACCAAAATCTATTGACAGAAGCTTATGTAAGTCTAATCAGCATATGTTACATAAAACTATAATGTTTTTGTCTAGAGAACACCTTTAACATTCAAAAGGAAAGGTGCTCAAAACACTTTTGTTACGTATGTAAAAGAGATCCAGCAAATGAATCTAACCTAATATTAAAATACAAAGGGACAATTCAAGGAACCTGGCTCTAGTCTACAATGCAATCTCAATGGGAACTTGTAAAATAACCTACATAGCTTTAAGAAGTTGAAGAAGGCCTAAAAGGGGTTGATTCTTTCCATTATTCACCACCTAATTTAAAATAGTACCATGTTCATTACGAAAGCATTATTTGTATATTTCAGACACCTTGAAAGCGACCACTAAAACTTTGCTGCATGAATGCACGCTTCCACAGTGCTATAAGTTTTTGCCAGATGATAATTGCAGGTAATTATGGTGTACATATTTGTGTAAAACAGGAGGTAAGGAGGAGCAATATAGACTTAGCAACTTTTCTCTGCACTTACATAAATGAGTAGATTAATTTATATAGACAGCAGAATTCTACATAATCCATCAACTGGGACAGACTGTAAGGGATCAACAGAGACAGAGTCTGTACATAATATTTGATCTGAAGCATCTCAGGACAAGAGGAATCTCTTCTCTTTAATTTATTATCACGAATCTCCTCCCCTTTGTTCCCTGTAAGGGGCCTTCAACCTTGACAAGTGTTTTACTAATTTTAGAATTCTCATGTAGCTCCTGAAGTGCATTCTTCAAAGAATTGTTGACAGGCTTCTGCAAAATTTGATCAGCTATAGACATTCTGTATACTGTACATGTTGAAAAAATACTGTCTTTGCTTAATGTTAAAGACAATTATGCACCAAAAGACTCCTGCTATCACAACAGGAATGTTTTAAGAAATATGAATAAATTTTGCCAATAAACTTTTATGAAAAGGAACAATTACAATCTTCTAGAACTAACCAAGGGTAAAAAATGAGAAAACAGTTTATACCAGTGTTGGACTGATTATTGATATCCTACATCAGGGTTTCCACTGGATTACAGAGTGCTATTAGTTCATAGGGGTAATATGTTGCCAGCTTTGCACCAAGAGTGAAGGACAATTATCAATGTTTCCGTAGCTAGTACAGTACAGGTAGCAATTATAGCAAATTTCTGTGAGATGGTGGCCAAAAACTGTGAGGTTGCCGCCTCACAAAAAGAACGCCATGGGAAACCCTGCTACCCTGCATAGTGTCAGCCAGTATACGTCATGTACACCTTGCACTGGTTTTGGTCAAATTTACTTAAAAGAGGAAACTAAAATTCAACTGATATTATTAGACCTTGTTTCATACAAAATTCATCTTATCTAAATTTGACTAAAAGTCTCAATATCTGTAGTACCTTGGTAATGAAATGATAGTTAACAATAGACTCACTTCCCAATAGGAATTACAAAGGATTGTGGGATAGAATTTTGGTGTGCATCATTTTTTGCCACTGCAAAACGCCATTGACAACAACATTGCCTACCCGAACTCTATCCCACAATCCATTGCAATTGCTATTTGGGAAAGGGTCTATATACAACAGCTTATGGTTTTGTGCACACACTGCTCATTCCTAAACTCTTGGTATCTGAACAGTATTGACCCATTTTCAAAATTGAAATATCCAATGTAAGTAATATTCAAAAGTATTAACATCAATACAATAATAGTTTATATAGTTGTTAGACAGAACTCTGCTCTTTGTTGCCACATCAGAATATAGTCAGAATACAGAGACGTCAGAACAAAGAGACTTCCGATCCAAACATGGTTGTCATCACAGGCAAAAAACTATATGGAAGTTTACTCCATCTGGGTCTGATCCAAAGAAGGGAGTAAAAGAGGGTACCCAATGCTAGAGGTCTGCCATTCTGATCACTCCAGTTGGCCCTATGCAGGTACAAGAGTGACCAACAGGAAGTATTAAATGAAGATAATTACAATGAACAGCTGAAAATGAAAATTAAGTCATGGAGATACTGTACCTTCTGTATAAAACTCGTATGGATTCCTCCAAAGCATTGTATGTAATATTCTTGATTTTCTTCTGAATAAGCTAGCAACTCTTGAAGAATTCTTAATCCAATGAATAGCCTCTTGTATGTCACAGGGTTCAAAGGTCATTATGGCCTGAAAGTAGTGGACAGTGGCGTAACCAAGGGCATGATACATACTGGTATTCACCCTACAAAAAGAAGGGATGTATACATGTTATATTCCTATGTTTAGTACTTGGATTCATTTTAAGCCTAACATTACAAAATATGTTCCTAAACTGAAAATAGTTCAGTACCTACCGTGGCACATTTATTATGCTTATTATGTTACAGGGACACAAAAAGCAAAATGTTCATTTTATTCAATCAATTCAAACTTACAGATTGCATTGTAATGACTGTACTTTTCACATCATGTTTTTCATCCTTTAAGATTAACATACTTAAAAAGATCTTAGCAAAATGAGCCCTTCAAAACACAAATATGAGAATAAGGTTGGCATAGTCAATCAATATATTCTCTATAAACATACAAACAAAGAAAAGCACAGAAAAAGAAAGAAAGGCATGTAATGTGGGTAGTACAAAAGAAATATCTCAAATTATGGAATAAATCTACTCTTTTAGACTGGATGAATAAACTTCCTCATTTTATATCTCCACACAAAAGTAAACAGTGAAGAGGTGGAAGGATGAGTTTCTTCTTTCCTTTGTAAACTGAAACATTTCTATAGTTCTAGACTTACAGCGTCTTTTATAAAAAGCTATGTAATGCTGCACTGTATACACATGTAGTGAAAATAGCACTATGTACAAGATAATAAAAGTAGTTATGCTGACACAAAAAGATTCATCTAAAAGCCAACAAGAAAAACACCCATCAGTAAAAACATCTGTTTAATTCAAACAGATGGTTTCCCATCTTTATGGTAGTACTTGGCATTATACTGACTTTTTTTTACAAAATGGTAAAGTAAAAGCAAAAAGCTTTTAAAACACGGTCAAAACTGCTGGACTGGAGCATACGGCGCATTTGTGATATAAACATGTAAGTAAAACATAACACACTAATGTCACTTCCACTTCATAAATGACACAGTGAAATCTTTCAAATTTAATATGAAAACTGAAAACCCATGAATTCTGACATTTACTTTACGACACCATCTACTGAAAATGCAAAGAAGAAAAAGCAAATTAGATTAGTCGAGAATGTCGCCTTTCAGTTTGGAAACTTTACAACCACTTCCAGACAGTTTCCAAAAGTTATAAACATGACTCCAGAAAATTAGACTGATTAGACCGTCTAAAAAAGTACACAGAATAATACCTTTATCTGTTGTCTCTGGTAAAATTCTAGAGTAGAACATGGTTATGTCCTGAAATATGGCCATGAACTAAAAATTTGTGCAATTGCTTCCACTTACGTCATCTTTTATGTCTTTCTTTTCCTTCATAAAAAAAGCGCATTAGCTTTTACCATATATACATTTCAATGCTTTTACAAGGCAGACGATGACAGGTTTACAAGTGCAATATTAATCGTGACAATGCTACGCAGTACCAAATTTGTTATTTGTTATTTTTTCAAGGATTTTTGCAAAATATATAAACAATCAACACAAATAAAATGATAGTGTAAAAGGCTCTCCACTTACTAATGTCTTTTCAAGGGGATAGATGTGAGTATTATAGAGCTTTTGGATGTGTATATTACCAACACTAACAGCAGCAGTCCAACTCACACTCTCAAAGGGTATGCACTATACTATACAGATAGTGTGCGATCAAAATGAATGGTACAAAACCAGTACCAACAGCAGCGTTTTTGAACTCCTGTTGAATTACACTGGACCTTGTCTTTGCAATTCCATCTTAAGTTCAAAATCAAGCAAAGATTAAGTCCTGCAGAAAATTTAGGAAATTAAAACAAATGCCCTATAGGCACTGTATAGCTCTATAGAATTCAGAAATGATCACAAGTTGACACTGCTTGACCGGCTGATTTTAGACCCTGCTTCTGGTCTGTTAGTTAGTTAGATGAGATTTAACGACACACCAACACGAATGTGTTATACAGTGTCAACAAGTCTAAATGTGGTTCAAGTCCTTCCCTTTAGTTGCCTCTTACGACAGGCGGGAAATACCGTGGGCATATTCTACAACCCCCAGCCCACAGGGGGCTGCTTCTGGTCTGATGCCTCATGGATCCCACTTCATCATTTCATCAAAACTGCCTGGTTTCACCCTGATTGTGTCTGCATTTAATCTAGGAATCAGACCCCACGCACTGTATTTAATCTACAGTATGCACATCATCAAGGTTAATCAAGTGGAGGTGTTTAACTCCTGCAGAGCTTTTATATATGCTAACTTGGCATGCTCTCACTTGGCTAGTCCCCAACCCATATGGAATCCCAGTAGTATGACTGGAAATTTCTGTATGACAAAACTGTCCAGTAACCTCACATTGACACTTGCTCTTCAAAAGGTCTGTGGACATGTAAATCCCACATAACCATCCACCATTACGACCCCCTTGCCTCTATGTTTAAACATCATAGCAAAGTCAATTCACACACATACCTGTTCATCAGGGTTGCCAAAAACTGGTGTTTTAAAAGCACAAAAACACTGAATTTGGCATTTTTGAAATGGTGTTGGTGAGCAACATATCAAAACTAATCACAATCAGTATTTTGGCATTTTTTTTTTTTTTTTTGGTATTTGAATGTCAATTTTTCTTAACAGCATGTTTTTCCACAGTTTCCTAAAGGAAACTACACTGAAATACATAATTTGAATTTCTGCCCTACATTTCATACAAAAACATAAAAGAACAAATCAACTCAGTCATTTAGTACTAAGAAAGGATGATCACAAAATACTCATGAATTTTAAACAATTAGAGTGCTGATGTCAACAAACTTACATTTGAGGTTTTTTGACCACACCGAATGCTAAATTCAGCCGCTTGCTGTACGGAAAATCTGGCAGCCTTGCTATACATACTGTGAGCTGGATTTAGTAGTGACTTTTATGATATATGCTGTACTATTAGACCAACTAAAGATTTATATTATTGCAATAAGTGTTATGAGTGCCACAGGTTTGGTTTACATTGCACTGACTTTATATTGTATTGACCAAGATGTATTTCTCCAGTGCTGTTGGAAGGTTTCTTTCACTAGGATGGGGAGGGGGGAAGGGGGATGAACCATTCAACTCTGAGATTGAGAGCCTAAATGATTCTAACCTTATTTCTTTACATTTTCTGAGGCAATTTTGGACATTTTAAGACAAAAAAATTAAAACTGAAAATAACTGAGGAGGCCTGTAGTTCCCCAACAGCTTCAAAGGCCCAGCTATCTTGGTAAACAATGTCATATAATCAAGTGGGTGAGTAGAGAAATGCTCTCCCATTTTAATCCATCTACACTATTGAACATAACAACTTTCTTTCAAAAGTTCAAACAGCACATATACTTTATATCTTGTCTGCCTTCTATACAGCAGCAGGACAGCTGGCATGTGGATCTGAAGCGGTCTCATGCAATTAAGATGTAGCAATGTCATGAATCAGTAGTACTGCGGTACATGTGCTGATGTACATACAGTACATTCATCCCTTTTCTTTCATACACTATCAGCACTATACACATGTACAGTATATATTATATGAACCTGTAGCCACTGATGTACAGGTGACATACACCCATCAATATACAGTCTGCAGAATCAAAAACTGCAGTGTACGCTATATAAAACTACAGTATGAAAGGTTTTCCACACTTAAAGACAGACAGTCATCACCCCAAAGTATATTTTTAGTGCAGGGGTATGAAAATTCTCAGTTGGTGACTGCTCTTTGATTGACATCAAAGTTTGAAAATTTGAAAGATGCAGAGAGTTCACATTCCACACAAGGCAGAGAGAGTGCTTTTATTACATTTTATAACCTTGTATGCTCACCAGGATATGACCTTAAGCAATAAAGCAGGTTTATTCCTGCACATGGAGTAGCTTCATACAGTTATGGGAGGAGCTAGAAGTTGCATAGTTGGGAGAATTGGAACTGTCTGGGATGATGAAAATAAAGCCATTGGAATAAAGTTATACCTCTGCAGTAGAACTTGCAGCAGTACTTCTACGCTTTAGCTTAAGTTCGGCAAGGTTTTATCTATGAAGCCTGTAAGGTTGGCAGTGTATCATGGTCTCTCCCTACTGGGTGAGATCTGCAGAATCAAACACTGCAGTATGAATATCTCCCAGACTTAGATCTAAGCACTGCCAGTTTTTCTACTAGCCTGCCAAGCATGTAGTTTGCCCTAAAACTTCTTATCTAAGTACTGCAAGTTTTGCTACTTGTCTGCAAAGCTGGTAGTTTGCCCTCTCCTTAAAGGGAGAAAGCAGTCACCCCACGTTTATTTTCAAAAATCTGCTAAATCTTACAAATCTCTTATTTCACTCACAAGTATCTTTCATTATGTTTCTGTATAAACACATTGAATATTGAAGGTAAACCAATTAGTTATTTGGCATGAATTTAACAAATAAGTAACAAATATATTGTCACATGATAGGAGCCATTCCTGAATTAGGATGATGGGGTACAGTAATTCAAATTGGGGACTGCATTTTCCCTTTTAGTAAATGGGTGCCTGCAGAGTGTAGGATGTTAGGCTTCCTGATATTGCAAGTGGATGCATTAAGTTTCTACTGTTAAAGGTGATGTACTGAGGGTGATCGCTTGTTGACCTGTAAATAATTTTAACTTAGCAAGAGAGAGAGTCTGAATTTCTGTTTTTAACTTTATGTAGAACAGTGAAATGATTCTAAATGTCAAACTTGTGTCTCTGACCAATCCCTAAAGACACATCAATTATTAACAGTGCTATCCCAGTTTTGTGCAGGTCATTGAACAGTGATTCCACAGTCCACAGATCTGTTATCCCTTGATGAATTTAACTAATTTAGTGGACAAACTGTATTGTCAGAGATAGCAATGCATTGTGCACTTACATTAAATTTGTGAAAAATACCATTTAAATCAAATTTCAATTATCAGGGTTCAATGGAACCTGTTTTTTGAAGGATTTTTGAAAGCTAATTTGTTTATTTATTCTTACATTGTTTTGTTACGCCAGAGCTGTCTGACTGGCAAGTGAGAAGAGGATTACATAGGGAGGCCAAGATTGGAAAAAGAATCTCATTCATCCAACTCCCACTTTCATAGCTTACTCCATTGCTGAGATATAAAATGTTGACATTTATTCACTTAATGTGAAATAATGGATTGCACAATAACTTGTGATGTCCTTGTACAACACACATTACCCAGTGCTTCCTTTCCTTTTGAAATTAAAATGTTCAAATGAACTTGAAAAATTTACTGTTTTCTTGCAGCTGTACAGAGAGGGCTTGTATAGACTGTTTCCCTTCACCATTAACAGGGTTCGTACACATTTTTTCAAACAAAATTCAAGGAGTTTTCCAGGACTAAATCTGCATTTTCAAGGACTCAAAATATGACTGAAAATTTATTACTTCTAGTATAATGCTACACATTGTACACTTGTATGGCAAAATGTTTACATACCCAAACAACACTTACCCTGCCTTCATTTGTCACTGTATTTCAAGATAATTACTGTAATCCATTTTCTTGAAATCTGTATATATTTCAATATCTTTTATGTAGACTTTGCATCTAGCTTTTGTGTCAGAACCATGCCTTGGCCTACACTGTTCAATCCAACTCCTGTACTTCGGATTTTTTACCCATGATAGTTGAAAATGACATTTACCGCCTGGCATTGTGGTAGACAATGGATAGTTACTCAGTCAGTGACACAATGACGATCCAACTTCAGACTAAGTTAGGCTAGGGCTATACCGCCAGAGACTAATAACATTTGTATTGTAGTAGGCAGTAATAGCCTAGGGTGTCCTAACTTTGCAATAGGCTTACAAGTTAGGCTAGTCTACAGGCTTACTACATCCCATCAAAATTGCTGCAAACAAAATCCATGAAATTCCTTGCCACATCGGCACAAATATCTCACTGCAAGTTTAGGTTGGTACAAATTGTTCATTCCTGTGGTCCTAGTCGGCGAGTAGCAAACAAACTGAAGGCTGTTTTCATGAATTGATGTTATGAACATCGCCTGCTGTTATAATACCAAAGATCATATTGCCAAGAAGTGTCCACAGCAGCAGCAACAGTGCAGCATTATGTTACTACACTGCATGTGTGGCTATCACAGAGAATGACTACAGTATAAACAGGGAGTTGCTATTTGGTCAAATAGCAACTCCCTGGTATAAAGCTCTATTGAAGCTATGCATGTAAGCCAACTACTGCCAGTTGTGTACATTTTTATTGCACCGGCATTTCTATGCCTTCTATGATCTTTGTCATATGAATCAGTAAAAATTTGTCTGGGGCAAATTTTTTACATCATATTCAACACTCGGGAGAATATATTTTTTTCAGTTTGTAAACTTTGAACAACAAAAAACGGAATTAAATAAATGAAAAATGTGGGGCTTTTGTGGGTCAAATATTAAAAGTTATTTTTCAAGGAGTGCTGAAGGACTTTTCAAGGAGATTTCTCAAAATATCTGAAATTTCAGGACTTTCACAGGCCTGGAAAAACTAAAATGAAATTCCAGGACTTTCCAGGATTTCAAGGAGGCATGCGAACCCTGCATTAATACAGTGATCATATTTTAGCACAAGGTGCAGTGGGTTTCAAAAAAAAACAAAAAGAGTAATTTCAGTAGTACATGAATGACATCACAAATTATTGTGCAATCTACTATTTTATATTGAAAGAATAAGCTTCAACATTTTATATTTCAGCTCACAAATGTCCAGTGATGATGGTAGTTGGACCATTGAATTGATTTTTCAAGCTTAGTAAGTAATATTTTTGAACTTTAAACTTAAGGCACACTTCAAGACCAACACAGTCATATTTAGCTAGGAGTTGCTAAGTTTGATTGTCAGAACTGTTTCACATCACAGCTTTGATTCCTACCTTTCGGCCAATTTTAATACAATAATTCTTAAAGATGAACAAGCCCAAACTGCCTTTAATATACAAAGTTTTGCATCTATCCCTTTCATCTTTTGCCCTTTAAAGACAAGTCACAAGTTTATTTTTGTTCAGATGTGTGGGTGTTCCATGCAACAATACCCAAGACCAATTAGATTTTATAGATGCACCTGTACACGTGTCAAAAATAACTACACAATATATGTAACAGTTCTTAAAATAACGATCCCTCCTCTGTTCACACAACACAAAAGACTGCAATTACAGTAATTAGAAACAGAGAAGGGTCACTAAATTTAATCAGTGCTAGAGTATCTATTTATTTGTTATAAAAAAGATAGCAGAAGTATCAGTGATTTAATTCCACCCTGTATGCTACCAGATTACATCCCATGCTCCAGCAGATCTATAAAACTGATTTCATTGAATCTTTTATTGTCTTCAACAGAAATACGACTGTCTGAAATTTACAGCACCGGTGAAAATTGGCTTCTATTTCATGTGCCAAGTTCATATTTTATTAAGGGCCAATCATTTTGTCCCAGATGGTTGAAATTCTCCTGACTACTGAAAGTTTAGCTGCTCTTCTCATTTAAGAAAAACACTCATCCACTGCAGCTTCGAGACAAAGTTAAAATAGCCTGTACTGGGTGTAAATTGCTTGAAGGTACATTCTGCAGAGCACACCAGCCTACTGCTTGTGATGATAAAATGTTACTGATGCTAGTGCTACTTTCTGAACTGCCGGTACAATGGGTCATGCTACACCACATTCACTGATCTGAACAAGTCATTATTGACCAATCAGAGTAAAGATGTGTGAATTAATGTCAATCAAAGTACAGCACCAAATTCTTACGCTTTGCTTTTTAAGGTACAGTACCACGTTTGTGTCGAGAGATATGCCTATTATGCCTGGTATCATGTCTCCAGGTTAGGTTAGGGTTTCAGACATGAAACAAGGTTAGGATTAAAAGTCTTGACACTCACTATCATGCATGATATCATGTTGAGGACTGGGTGAGTGCAGTTATGATGTCATGAGTTATAAATACAGATACCCCACAGTTCTTAGATACCGGGTTGTCAAGTGGCAGAGTGGTCTATTCCAGCTGCACCAATGTGTTTCACATGTGTGTGGGTTCAAATCCTGCTCAATGTAAGTGGGCATTTCCTTTCCTCCCTCTTGGCATTAAAATCGGTTGCCAAGCTGATGAATTCAGTTGCGCACCGGACTGAAGCGCCCTCAGGCAGAAACAGTTAACTAGCTGACTTTGCTTTTTCATTCCTAGATACAGTATGTATGTGATGATGCAACAGCCCTTTACTATCAAGTTTCATAAAATTTTATGATGCATCCCATAGTGTAATGAATACTGTTCATAAAATGTTGAGCAGAATATCATCTTACTCTAAAGGACACAAAAAGGATTGGTTCTTATGACTCTAAAGACTTGAGGTTTTTGAGGTTTTAATAAATAAAAGTTTCGATAATGGTTTCAGTGTTTGAATTTTTAACAAGTTTTTAAAGACAAATCATCCTTAAAATATCAGTTTCTTCATTTTCTACTGGAGTCAGACTTTGTGATCTGCAAATTTGGTAATCACACTCATTCCTATGATAAGTATTATGAAGGACACAAGTCTATCTCAACCAGAAAAAAAATAAATATTTACTCCTTCTGAGACCAAGTTTAACTGCAGATAGATAATTATATATTCTGCCTACATATTAATATGCTTGACTTTCTGAGTGAAAGCAACATAAGCACTTCAGAGCTTGACTTTCTGATCTTCCACTATAAGCCAATTCAGAGTTACTGATACATTGTAAAAGTCAAGGGTTAAAGATATCTGGTCTTCCAGTGACAGTAAACAGCTGCCATAGTATCGCTGAGGGCACAATGTGCAAACATAAGCACAGCATATGTGACTTACGGTTGCATTCTGTATACCCATATCATCCATATGACCTTCGACCTGAAGAGACTGCACATGCGCAGTAACAACTCTGAAGTGGTTTATATTGTAAATGGGCATAAACCTTGTACACTACCAATTTTGAGATAAATAACACCTCTAAAAAATTTTACTGTCGTTTTCAAATTTTGTGTAGCCATATTGTAATAACTCATTTCAGTGAAAGGTAACTTGAATAAAGCTTTCAATATCTCCTGGTTTCAAGATTTTCTGCACTACTTATGACGTACATACATGCACAAGCTTACGATGATGCCCGTTTCACAGTGGAGCGATACACAGATGATATATGTATATATATATATATATATATATATATATATATATATATATATATATATATATATATATATATATATGTATTACACAATCATCCATACTGTTTCACTGTAAATCCCTTAAGAACACCGCATGAACTGGAAAGGAAAATTCACATGAAATCATTCTTTTTTATTATAAGTTAAATATTTCTACCATTGCTCACTGTTGGCAGATTTCAACTACAGTGCCATGAAGAAAACACTTCCCAGCAGCAATGATGACCATAGATCACTTCACAATTTACAGCAACTCAAAAATTGTTTTGCAATATTATTGGACAAAGCACTGCTAAAATCAATATTTTGAAGCTTTCAACACTCTGGGGGACACAATTTGTTGACGGGCAAAATGCATTCAACGTGAAAGTGTTCAGATTATCAAATGAATATGGAAACAGTTATCTGCCAGAGGGTGTGATCAAATTAGATCTGCATTCCATCAGGCATAAAAGTGTGACACAAAAAATAGGAAAAATCTTTATCAATTTTGTCACACTTTCATTTTCATAGTTGGACTCAAGGGTTCAGTAATATAAGCATACAAGAAACATACTGATGGATCCCGCCTAAAGTAGACGAGTTTTGTAAAGAATAGAATTTGAAACTGAAAAGCATTATTCACCAGGCGAATTCCTAGAAAATTTCATAGTATACAGTGAAGGGTTTCTGAAGTGTCAAAAAGTTGTTCTTCTTGATATAAATAATGTTTCACTTTCCTTGAAGTCAGTACTACCTGAAATTGACACACTTGCCTACTCAGTTGGATAATTTTTGCTTGACTGCATATGCAAAACATTCACTTGAATGTTTTGCGTATGCAGTCAAGCAAAAATTATCCAACTGAGTAGGCAAGTAGGCAGTATACAAACTGCAAGCCCACCAACTATTGTGAATTTGTTGAAAATTGCCAGCAGGTATGTAGTGCACTATGTAATACACTTAAGATACTTGTATTTAACTGCAGCATGGAATGAAAAAGAATTTGATGAAAATTTTGGATTTGTCATTGTTGAAGTGGTTTGTGTCATAAAAATCTTTACCTGAATTGTTTCTATACTGAAGCCCAAACTTGCACTACAGGTGTTCTACTTCAATCTTGGGCAACTCACCACAAAATTTTCTAATTGAGTTCTCCTGGCTGCCAGAATGGGGACTTAATCCATTTCTAACCTTGCAATACCACAATCCACCACCCAGCCCCTTCCACTAGTGTAGATATTTGGGAAGAGACTTATTCCTGAGTCCTTGTTACAGTATACAGTGTATCTATTAAATTTGCATTTTTATTGTACTCTACATGCTACCAAAAATTTTTGCCTCTGCAAAGTGAGTCTGTCTCATAGAGTAGGATATAGGAACTAGAGTGCTCACTCCCTCAAACAGCTGTGATCGCATGGGGATTCGGCCGCCATACAGTTTGTACACACATGCTCGCACACAGTATAGCTTCTTGCCTCCACCTACTATAATGGTAGACCACTGATCTACATGTAGATCAGTGTGGTAGACGGGCCCCATGCAATCACAGCTGATTTACGTACGCGGTATTAGGAGTGCGCACTTTAGTTCCTATATCCTACTCTACACCAGTGAGTGTCACCTATATTTCCATTTAATAAACTTCATAAAGCACAGGTTTAAAAGCAGCTTCTTTCTGAATTGTCCCCATATCAGGAAAGGAGAAAAGATACTTTAAAGGGGAATTTTCATGATCCCAGACAGTTCCAATTCTCCTAACTATGCATCTTCTAGCTCCTCCCATAACTGTATGAGGCTCTTCCTTGTGCAAGAATAAACCTGTTTTATTGCTTAAGGCCATGTCCTGGTGAGCATACAAGGCTATAAAATGTAATAAAAGTACTCTCTCGGCCTTGTGTGGAATGTGAGCTACTCTGCATCTTTCAAATTTTCAAACTTTGATGTCAATCAAAGAGCAGTCACCAACTGAGAATTTTGATATACATACACTAAAAATATACTTTGGGGTGATGACTGTCTGTCTTTAACTTCCATTGAAATTTATTAGAAAAGTTCTCAAAAACATTTCTAGGAATTTTACCCAAGGCAACAAAAATCTCAGTTCTAATCATGATAAAATCACATGATTCTTCACCAAAAAAAAAAACGGGCAAGAACCCCTCTTTGAGGATGTCATCATAAGTTGAAAAGAATATAACCAGATGGCCCATAATGCAACATACATGAACAGGTGACAAGAAGAAGCAAAACAGATTTGATTCTGAACTAGCTAGAAACGATTACAAATTTTCCCAGAACTCCTACTGATTGAGTGTTCATTAAAACACCATTTGTCTGCTCCCACATTGCATTACTGAATGCACTGGCCTACCCCCAGCGCTGGGAATTACACCAGACAAATTGTCCCTTCTATAGTCCCTTTCACAAGTCTGCCATTTACCTACTTATAAATCCCCTTTGAAGTCTTCCAATCATTTGAGAGAGTAAAATGATCAGCAGTAGTACTTATGGGCAGGGGTATGGGAGACATAGGCGGATCCAGGGGGGGGGCAACTAGGGTCAACTGCCCCCCTTATGACCAGTCTAGCGCCCCTCAATACAAGAAAAATGCGCCCCCTGCGTCCTAAAAGTTAAGTAAAAACTGCCCGAAAAGTAAAAAAAAAAAAAAAAAAGGTCCCCAGAATTTCGAACAGTATAGCTACATATAACTATGGCAATGGGAGTTGGTCTCCGAAATGTAGTCGGTCAAATTCAAGAGTATGCGGCCCCTGCATGATGTTGGCGCCCCCCTTTTCAAACTGCCCCCCCCTTCAGCTAGGGGCTGGATCCGCCCTTGATGGGAGACAGATTAGAAAGGGGTTGAATACCTCTTCAGCTTTGTCACGCTGTAAACTGAACCATAGGCTATATAATACAAAACAGTACAGGTTTGATGGTACCTATGAACAAACTGCAACCGGCAGAATACTAAGTACAAAATACCATTCCTGTACATCTTTCCTTAACCTCAGTTTGTTTGCAGACATTTGAAAGCATTTTCATTCATAGCCCCACCTGGTCACACATTTGACCAATTGACATTTTGTACTAAATACTGCTGTACTTTCATATGCCAACTGTACTACCAATATCCTGTGTTTATATCAAATATCAGCAAACAGTACACTGTCTTTTAAAGATACAATAGTGATTATTTATACTACATTAATATGCATGACTTTGGACTGAAAGCCTGTGGCAAGCAAAAATAATGCACAGCGCCACAAGAAATAATCTTTTCCTTAATTCACTTTCTTCCAAACTGTGAAGCAGTATTTTGCAAGTGTACCCCATGATTTTCACTGCTTTTATGATTTTATAACGAAATCAAGAAAACTCAGAAATGTTTAGCAAAGTCTGAAAACTAAATTATTCCATGTAAACCCATGGTTTGTACATTACAATTAACGAAAACATGAACCCCATTGTCCCAGAGGGAGCATCTGGCAACTACTTGTAACAGAGAGACTTTTCCTTTAAGAGCATTCCATATATGGTCTAGAAGGTTTGTGAATTGTGATGTACAATAGACTAAAGACACATTGACTCTTTCCATCCTTTATTCTCTGAAATTGAAGCAGCTATTTAGTAGCTGTTACCTCAATCATTCTATAGATCCCTAGGATCATTATTCTTACAGCCACTTCACTGTCAGAAAATAAAGGGTGGAAACTGGAAAGAGTCAGTGTAATATTTTTCAGTCTAATGTATGACAAACCTTCTAGAGCATATGGAATGTTCTGTGTGTAGTAAGGGTGTAAGTATCTATAATGTGCACGTGCTTTGCACCATTATGCGTCTACTTGTTATTCCTTTTTAGTACCCAATATATTAGTACCGAGCAGGCCCCTTGTCAGACAAGGTACTGAAGGTACAGTAGGGTGAGATAAAATTTCACTGTAAGGGAAATATCTTTTGGGGGGAGGTGGTGAATAAACTAAAATGCATAAGAGCAATAGTAATTGTTAATTTTCTAGGAGTGGAATATTTTTTCTACGGGTGCTGCTGCCCTTCCCCCCCCCCCCCTCCATCCTTGGCTATAAACAAATTTATTCAGTACCACTAAGCCCTGGAATTTTTACCATTTTATTATCTGGTTCTTGAAAGGAATTACACTAAGTTTTAAATAATATCAGAATTGATAAAAGTTACTGTAGAAGAAATATCAACAAAATCTAACACAATGGAAAACATGTCTGGTCATGAATCTTTACACCAGGCTTTTTCATCCATACCTGGGGTACTTGTTCCTCTGTGGGTATGCAGGGTCTTTTCCAAAAGGTACAAAAACATCCTTGCCAAAAAGGTCATGCATTATTTTGTTGGTAAAGGCACAAACTACATATGATCAGCTAAAACCAATAGGTAATGTTCACCCTCACTGTACTTCAATGCTACTGTGAATGAAGCATACATGTACTGTACTACTTAACATCATATACTATAATGTATCCAGTAAAGTCTAACAGTGTAAACTCAGTGCTAAGTTGGTTCACTCAGGTTTTGTATGAACTGAAATTTACTTTAATTCAGATCCCTGAAAGGCAAAGTTAATTTTCACCCTTACTGTACAGTAACTTTAAAGCTTTAGTTGTAAAATAGACCCACACATAACACTGTACTAGATACTTCTGCACTTTCAATTTAGAGACCACAATCCTACTTACACAGCAATGGTGTAGCCTCAATTTTAATTCATGTACACTGGTAAGCTAAAAATTTTATGGTCCTCACAATTCATGTGGCATTTCTTTTTACCTTTTTTCAGTTATAAATTATTTACCTCAAAATGCAAGGAAATTCTTCGTTTACCAGATGCATGCAGTGTAAGTGTTATGTAACATCAAGAAAGATACTTGTACAGTAAGGGAAAATAATATGAAGGAATTCAAAAAGCCTTATTTTCAAAATAAATTTTGGGGTAACGACAGTGCAAGAACATATGCCATAATTGCCATTTATAGCATAGCAAGAAAATATAATGATAAAATTTCCACATACTGTATTTGTACAAAAATTTATCAACTTAACAATCACTAATTTTGTCAAGACTGAATCTAATGTTCCCTCTCTTAGAGTCAAATTTATTTGAGTTTAAAACACAGTTCATACATACTGTACACCAAAGAAATAAGTCAACCACTTTAATAAAGCATTTTCCTCAGACTTAAAGCTTTTCTTAAGAATATTCATACTTTGACAGCCTTCAGAATAATTAATTTTGGGGGGGAGAGCATTCATGAGATGATAATGAAAAGAATACAACACTTTTGTGTGAATTTGCAGCACTCAAATTCCATTTAGAATTGGAAATAAAAAACTTCAAGCACTTGAACAGCCTTGAATATGATCTGTTCAAATTCAAACACTTTCAAGGTATTCGGGAGAAATTCAGTAAATTGATATTAAAGTTGTTGTACATACTTACATCCAACAAAGATTTTTAGTTTACTCATTACTCAAGTCATAAATTTATAAGTGATAGGCAGTCATCTACAACCTTATTTGAATTACCTAAGCTGAATCTCACACATCCCTATTTCTCTAACATATGATATTTCAGAACATCAAAATTGCATAAAACTTAATCTAACCTGTATGAATTTAATAATTCAGTAACAAAAAGGTTGTCACAAAAATAATCAAAACTTAAGGGTGAAATGTGTCCCAAAAGGAGTGTACAGCCTACACCTTCTTCAGTCACAACAAGGCATATTTCCCACTGGAGGTAGTACTTCCACGGTCATATCCCAAACAGTTGATATGAAGGCAAAATACTGTACAGTACAAGTGATGAAAAAGTTCACCCTTCGGGCACCAGACTCATGCAAAACTGAGGTTTTTGATATATTTGCTTAGGCTGGCTTGATTTCCAGAAACAAAAATGTAAAAATACTGAAATAAATCACAGAACCCTGTGATACAAACTTAATCTAACTTGGTGTATCACAAAGTATTGGAATCAGCAATTCCCTGCTGAAATTTACAAGCACAACATAGCCACAAGTAACTTTGCAATCTGCAAATCCAAATCATTTTCTTCTTTTTTTCTGTAAATATAGTGTCCCTTTTGTGCACTTTTTGCTTTGCAAGATATGCTTTTTTACACAAATATTCTTCTGAAACCATTTTAACTTCCCAGTTTTACATGTTTTAAGCAGGCCTTGAATTTTAGATTTTCCAGGTGTGCTACAAATCACACTTCTCAGGAAATTAAGGAGTGTGGTACTGTAGGTGTGCTGTTTGATTAAACTTTAATAGATTTACCTGAGTTTCCATTCTTAACCTAGGTGTGCAAAAATCGCACTCCTCACTGTGACTTGAGGCCAGTGGTGGTGTGCAATCGCATTCGCATGCCTCAAAATTTAAGGTAGACGTTTTAAGTGCAACTTCTGAACACATGAAATACCAAAATAAAGAATTGTGTGAATGCAACTTACGAGCCAAATAAAGTGTCATTTTCACCCATTTGGGTGGTCTCTATTGGTAAAACAATTTTCTAGGAAAACTATACACCCCAGCTAATGGTGGATTTCCATTTAGATAATGGAAACCACATAAAAAAGCTTCCTCCCCCTCCCCTCCCAGCAAGTGTCACTAAAAATCAAATAGTGGGGGCTGAACTACCTGCAGCACTGCAGCCTTGGCTGTCGAGCCCTTACTGATGGCTGTGGTGCCCCTCAGTCAATATCCTATGAAATAACATAGACAGCCAATTTGCTCATTTTGGCTGTGCCCTTTTTCAAGCTTATTTTGAGTCCTGTGAATTTTTTATAATGAGGTGCAGTGACCACCGTTTGTCCTACATACTTAGCTGCCGTTTTATCAAGCTACTCCACTGCATGAAAAGTACGCACTATAGTGTCAATGTGGCCTGTAGTTGTCAGACTCTAATAAATGTTCGCAATGTACTGGCACTGTAGTTTTTGGTTCATATCACATAAGGACAGGGTTTGCGTTTTACGCCGAAACGGGGGTTTTTTATGCCGACAGAAATATTACTTACGACCAAAAATACAGTACAGTCATAAATATAAATTTTGACTTGCCCATCTTTACGACAGAAAATTCAACTCACTAAACACTCACCTGCTGAATTATAATATTGTTCCCACTACCCATTCCACTAGTTTACCATAATGATAAAAAACCCTAAAACCGGTACCATACGTAGCATCGAGGACAGGATCTACTGCGCTGCTCTACAAGGGTTATTCTAGTACTAGTACTATAGCAGACTAACATTAGACTGACGAGTGCTCACAACAAATTCTTCGTAAAACGTGTGCGCAGTCTGTAATACTGGGCTGCCCTGGATACAAGTGATACAAAATACAATGCATGCATACTGTACGTACACTTTATGGAAATACATTTGTCATTGTGTGTAATCTAATAGTGCTAACGTTAGATAAAGCTACACCTGTTGCTGGATCGTACACAGAATATATTGGATATTTTTGGCTAAATTTCACTTTGAGGGAAGTAAAAATAATTTTTATTATCCAAGGATCATTTCTCATAATAAAAAAACAGATCGGTATTATTTCATTCAAACTTGAATTTATCGATAATTTGCGCTATAACGTTGTTATAGGCTATAGCCTGCAGGCTAGGCTTAGGCCTAACGTTGCCGTTTACTGCTTATCGCAGTAGGCATTGTATATTTTATCATTTACGCCAGGAATTTTAAAATTACGAGGCGAAATTTTGAATGGTCGTAAAAAGACCAGAACAGCAATGCTGTTGTGTAGCTCACACAATTTCTCTTGTCTGTTAAAAATAGAAGCTCACAAAAACAAATTTTATCATCTATTCATCTTTGGCTTCCAAAAACCTCGTTACCTTACAAAGGCAAATGGGAAGGAAGAGAGGAGCGTAATAATTAATAGAAATCAAGACCCATCTGTAGAATCACAAATGTGTTAAGGAATGCAAACCTGCAACTGACATAGTTTTATGACAGATAGCTACAAATATCACTGCATATTTTCTCATATCAAGCAAGCCTGCAAAGGCTGTATACACTTTTATTAGCAGCAAGACTGAAAAAAGTTTGTATGATGTACCTATAAACTGTTCAAGTATTGCAAAGTACGTATAATCGCACCTTCGTTCCACAAGTAAACACTGCATGCCTGGGTTTGCACTGATCTAAATAAAACAGAGTCTCAAAAAGCTCCTACTGCATTTGAACTAATAACAGTTAAATTGCAATTACTGTACTTAACTTGACCAACTCAACTGAACAGAACAGAATGGGAGATATCCCCACAATTAATAATACATTAAGTCTATTTCCTTTCATGTGTTAAGCCACACTGACCACATGGTCTGTGTGGACCATGGATTGAATTTCAAACAGCCTGCATATCCATTTGCAAGATAACAACTGAACAAAGACCAAGCACACTGCTATCAGTACAATGGATAAACAGCTAACTGTTCAGCAGGCACAGTGAACTCCGCTCTACAAAAACAGCTTTAAAACCCAACTTAACTTTCCTACAATGGAATGCAAATAAGTAGGTGTTAATACGCTGCTGACAAACAATCATATCCCAAAATTTCAGCCCAAAATCTCCTCACATCAAAAAGAAGAAGACTTTTTGTTGAAAAGTTGATGCCATCAGCCCCATTTTATAACCTCACACATGTACTGTGACTGTGTACATGTGTGAGCTAAAAATACTATCATGAAAAATTACGACAACTTTTTCAGAGAAACGCAAACTCTGCATAAGCAGTATCTTACTACATTCAACTGTGGCACAGGGCAAATTTATTACATATGTAATGGACAAATAAATCATACCTGCAAACTTGGCCAACACTACAGTTTCATATCACATGATCATCTCTAAAGCACTACACTATTGTTTAATTAATAAGATACTGTATTGTCATTTAATACCACAATACAGCAGAACATGAACAATATATGTATGTCTGTGCATGTTCGGAGAGCTAGACCATGCAATCAACCTCAGCAAAGCAAATAGTGCAGTACTGAATGTGTCATTTACTGTTTGCCTACAGGCACAGTGTATGGAGTATATTAATCTATCCTACGATACAGTAGGCTCATTCACTAGCTGTACATGTACACGGCCATTAGAGCCAGCAAGGGGAGGGGAAGGGTGACCTGAGGACTATTGCTGCTTTGATCTTTCCACTCCCTATCCCCCCCCCCCCATTTTATTCTCAATTTAAAGATTTTCATCCAAAAATTTATCAACAGCTGTTACCTATAAAAGAACGTCCAAAAATAATCTTCAAAACTAAGGAACTTAATACAGGTCTTTATAGCCCCCCAACCATTTTAGAATTTAAACAGTCCATTGGCCCAAAATATGCAGTGCAATTCACAATAGGTACTGTATTATGCTTTTGAAGAAAGTTGTTCTATTATCCATGATCATGAAATTACATCAATACTTTGCTGAACAGTGTACTGTACAGTATAGTCATGCATGGATTATTTCCATACATCATACCATTGGTTTGTCTTATTTTAATCAAAGGAATACTGATGACTGAGCTCTGCTCAAGTCATCCAAAGCAAGCACTGAGAACTAAAATTGCCATCTGTCATATTTCTGAGAATTTTATGTCATTTTTCTATTAAGTCTCTCCATGACCTTGGATGGAGTTAACATCAAGGCTGAAGCAATCCACATAAAATATGCTTTCTGCCATATTCCTTTCACTGTAAAATATGCACACATATACAGTACAGCACCTCCAAGGAAGATGATCAATGAAAGGTAATGCCGCCATGTAGTCAAGTTGAAATGAAGCTGAGAAACTGCTGCTGTACTTCTACTACTGTGTAAGATTTTACACAGATTGTAGAATACATCCATACAACATTCCCAATGTATTAAGTCAGAATTTGACCAAATTATTTTGGACCATGTAAATCTTAGGAGATCTTTAAGGTATGGGTATATTTCAATTACTTGATCTACATTTGCAGAGTTTGAAGAACATCATTTATTAACATATGTGATACATTTTGTCCTTAAGGCCTAACAGCAGTCTAACTGCAAGGTCCACATATCCATTTCAGAAGGCCTAATGTGGCAAGGCATAAAAATAGCCATGTTGATAGTACTCACATGGAAAGTACCCATATCACTAAGAGACCAATCAATTACAACCCAAGTCAGGCAGTGGTGCTTGGACACCTTCCATATTTTTGGAACCATGCAGGTACTTGCAGCCTATGGGGACATGACTCTTAATGGAGGCTTGACTCCTTCCATAATGTCTAACAAATCAATGAGCACAGTGTTAATACTAATGCTATTATTTCAACAGCTCGAGCTGAGAAGGGTGAAAGTCAGAAAAATGTGACAGTCAACTGACAGGATATTTAGTAAACAATCTAATGAATAGCTTAAATGGACTAAACCAGTGTTGACACTAGGCCTAATTAGAATTTAGGGGGTAAATTACCCCAACCCCACTCCCACTCATGGTCCCTCCAAATATTTCCAGCCAGATTTTGTTTCAAAGGGGGATCTCTGTAAGTTGCAAAAATCAACTTTTCCGCAACCCATTTATCCAGCAGGTGCGGGATATTCCCACACACGATTTTGAAACTGAGAAAAGTGTGGGAACCGTGCCATCCCGCTGCCTAATGCGAACACTGAAACAAACCTAACACTTTAAAGCCTTGCAAAAGGACACAAATGCAAACCTACTTTTGTAAACAAAGATGATGTTGCATGAAATGGTTCTATAGATAGAAAGTACAACTAATGTGTCACAAAAATCTTGCTTTACAGGTAAGCAGTTCCTGTTCAGGGAAGAGTGTACCAATTACTTTTACTGGGTTCACAGCACATGCATTATGACACACAATCACCCATACCCCTTTATCAAGGAACTACAGTATTCCGTAATACCTGTAGCGCCATGCTCAAACTGTGTAAGACCTACCTTTACCTCATGTACAATATATATCAAGTAGGTTCACTGTCACCCATAGGTAAATTTTATTCTTATTACATCTGTGAAATTTGAAACATGTTCTTACTAAATTGACAGTCAATAAGCTTCTAAAATGAATGACTTGCTTAATTTCTTCAAACAGTAATCTATAAATCCTTGGCAGAGAGGAAGTATACGTCCAATGTACATATGGGAGGAGGCATGGAGGATACACATTTAACGTTTTTAAAAGTTTTCAGTTATGCAAATATGCTGCAAGCATATCTTTATGCAGTATTTGGGAAATTTCTCTCTGCATGTATGTCTTGTAATCAACAAATTCTTTGAATTCTGTTTAGAGGCGCCATTTTGATCTGTACTTTATACAACCTACGCTCAAGTAAACTGTAGCTCAAATATAAATAAATAACCTTACATTCAGGCTTCCACAAATCCTCTGTCCAACAGCCTAGGGCAAGAAAAAAATCACTCAGGCAAGTGCAATGTTCAATACCATAGCCCAACAGGCATGTACCAAAGCCGAGTCTTCCCCACAAAGAAGTTCAAAGGCTATTATACAGTAGGCAGAGTAGAAATGCACATGTAGATAATTCATGCAGACAAGTTGACATAGAGAACAGCTAGCCCAATGGACAAGTAATGCAAAAATAATTTGCTGAAGGCTGCTTACATTATTAAGCAGGCTTCAGATTTTGTAGCCCCCTCCTTAGCGGTGGTCCCCTAGATCAAGCAACTGGGTTACCTCAAAATAGATGGCCAAGCAACTTGCTATTCTGCTTTATTAAGCAACTTGTTATATTCCACAACTCATTACATCCAAAGGTGAGAATAGGATTTTTAATTAATAAGTAAGCATATTCTTAACATCCTTTATTTTTCTGCACTGGAATTAATTTACTTCATGAGCTCACTCATGTTGCAACTTGCAATACTAGCATATTCCCAGGGTCTTAAAGGTGCACTGTCATCATGACAATCATCACGTATAATCTGCAATTTCAATGTTTTTTTAAAAGGTGCCTGGTCATGGAAATATGGCAACTGGATCTACTGAAGTCTATTATATTTAGTCCCTGAGCCAAAACAAAAATTGAGCTATAGCACCTCATCCAAGTCACACAATGAAATTAGATGCAATATACTCTTCAGAACAAAAAAGCCTTATGCACAAAGGAAGTCATTTAAAGGAATGAAAATGTTTTCATGTATACATTAAGAATGTATATTCTTCAACCTGTGCTTGACATGACTAGTGCTATGTCCGGTATGTTTGGTACATGCCAGTCTTTTACCACTAGAAGATCAATTACCTTCAAAGCTGTTTAGTAATCCACAGGCATGGAAGCTGTTCTCACTGGGGGCTGAACACTGTTTTGGACCACTATCCTGGGGGAGGGGACTAAGGAGAGGAAATGTTTCCCTCCTCTATGTGGAAACTTTTTGAATATTTGAGGGTCTTTAGAAGCAATATGGTGTAACATATGCAAATTTTAAGGAAAATTACTGCAATTTGTTGACATTTTTTACAGAGAGAACAATAACGGCTTTTCCTCCTTGAATTGAGGGGGACTTCTGTCCCACCACATTTTTGACAGGGAGAGCTAAAAAGTCCCCCAGCCCATCCACTCCCTAAGCCTATGTAGTAATCTTACCTTCAAATATATAGCAGATATCTTGAGACTATTAAGTGTGATGGTATGACCTGATTATATTGACTGGACTGAAAACAAATTTCACACTGAATGAAAATGATAGCCTTGTATTGACCCCATGTACAACTACAATTGGTTTAATTTTTAGCTCACATGCCTGTAAATATACAGGTAGGGAGAACACCTGGTCTCCCTCAGGTAGGGAGACCAGGTGGCACAAAGACCAGCTAGTGCAGTATTCTGTACAATTTATGCTGCATTGTTCATTGTCCTAACACGGAATTATGAACGATAGGCAAAGTGCACTTGGACAGCAAACGTGAGTTTCTAGAGCCATATGTCCCATATTTTGAACAAACTATGCCTGCCTGCCTGCCTTCCTTCATGCCTACAAAGAATGCAAAGACAAAGGGTAGAGGTAGTTTGATGTAACAGACTGCCAAGTTATCCAGTCTTTGTCCCCAAATTCTCACAGGAGAACTTCAAAGGGCACACAGTATTTACAGTAGCTTAACTAGCTTCCACAATGTTGTCACAGTTAAAATTTTATGAATTATCAATTTAATAGAAAAGAAATGAGTGAGACTATTTGCCCACTAAACCTATGTAGGGAAACATACAGTATGCTTAGCTGAACTTAAGCAGCATTGCTGCTCTGGTTCTCCAAATGTTGCACAGTATATCTAATGGCTATTAAGTCACTGGTCTACATAAAACTGTTCCCTGTTGTGGCTATGACATGCATATGTACAGTACTGCATTAAAAGTCAATGAGAATGGGTACCGATGAAGTGGTCAACAATAAGTTTGAACTCCAGTGTATGATGAAATGACCGAGTTAATTGCAGACAATACAACATTAATAATAGCCTACTGATTGAAAATCTCCAAAACTAATGTGTGGTTTGGGAATCTATAAACCCTACTTACCTCATCTATTATACACATGCGCAGTAGATGAGATTGTTCACACTTGTAATAGATGAGTTAAACTAGGAGTGAAACAGATTAATATCTTAGCAACCACTTGTAATTATAGGCCTGTAAAAAGTTAAGTCATGGAGATGGTATGTACAGTATGTACTCTGAAGGGCCATCCACACGATCATACATTTATCCATGAACATTCGTCATACAAATGTTTGAACACTTGTTGAGAGAATGAAACATGCAGCTAAAAGTTTGAACACCATCATACATGTTGGACGTTGTTCAAATTTGTTGGGGAAGCAGTCCACATGACATACATTTCTCCATGAGCACTGTCATACCTATACAAGGGCATCATATAAGGGAATAGTTTAGTGTTCAAAATTTGTACAGCAATTTTGAGGTATCTGGGTTTCTCTATCACAAAATTCCCAAAACTCCCTGTCTTTTGGACAGGCAAGCAGGAAGGAGAACCTCTCCAGGTGACCTCTCTCGGAGGTCACCTGGAGCCACTGTGCTATTAAAAGCTTGCCAGGGTCTTACTGCAAGTAAGTGGGGATTACAAAGTGTAAATAGGAGGTAAGGAGGGGCGAAGTAGATTCATTAGAACCGTAATGTTGTATGTACAAAATCTGCTGCACAATTTTGCATTTGTGTAGCAATTTGTCCATCTTGTGTAGCAAAATGCAATGCCATACTGGATAAATTATTCCCAGCATACATTTTTGAAGAAATGCATGATCATATAAACAGGGCATTTAGAAAGGAGCTTTCCAAAATGTCCACTTTGTTTTATTATTTTAATACTATAGTGCCATCTTTCTTCAGCTTCACAAATCACAAAATTCCATTTTCAACTTTCAAAGTTGCGAGAAATTCCGTTTCAAGCATAACCACATTTCAAGATTCCCAGATTTGATGAAAAAGTTCTGTATATAATTACTCAAAGAGGTTGCTGGTCAGCTGAGCATATACAACTATTAAGCAGCATTGGCACATGTGACAATAAAAAGAGTAGGCTTGGTCTACTCACAAGCAGCCCATCAAACCATGGAAAATCACCCTGACTTCCATGATCAAACGGAGGCATGTTCTAACAGGGAGTATTGAAGGCAAGTCTAGGAAAGGGATACCTTGGTCTTGGCCTCTTCATAGGCCTAAGTGTCACCCTTTTCAGATTTTAACAAATCATTTGACATTTTGAAATGAAAAATACTTCCCTCTTTGATTAATCTTATTGGTAAATGTGCCAAAGCATGTGCTAAACTAGACTGAGCAAACACTTGCTTCACGAAAAAAAAAGACCAATCCTGACACACTGTGCTGTAGCATATGCAAATTGGAGCCTACATATATAAACAAATTTTACCAACTTTTGTTACGTTCCTACTTTACTCATTTTCCCATCATAACTTCAAAGGCACTGATGACTTTAAGATGAATTTCCCATCATCAATGATGGTAAAATGCCTGCACGTGCTTGGCAAACATAAGCGTTAATTTTACTTTCAGAGAATAACTACTCAGCTTCCATTAGGAATTAATATGTAATTTTATCTTGATCATTTTTGCTGAATTCCATGAACTTCCATGCAGAGAACTGAATTCTGCTTTTCTGTGATCACAGAGAACCTATTGCCCTAATCTGTCCTAATACTGTTATCCATCCTTACATATATTTCTAGTGTATTGCAGATTAATGCCACATTCGACATACATTATTATTCCTAATTACAATTCATAGCCCTACTAAATATAGTATATGTGATGTTCACTTGCACTCTTGTAGTAATTGGTTACCGTTACTGTACTTCCTGATTACCCCTAAATATGCAATTTGTTTACATTTTAATACTGTAATTCCAAACGCTTGCTTATTCTGCAAGCCACTTACAGTAATGGCTATTAAAGCTGCATTTGAAATCAATTACCCCTAGCTCTATAAAGAACAGTACTACTGTAAAAGTGCTTACTGTATAAATTAGTGTTTTTACACATACAATCTCTTTTAACTCACCATGGTTTCAATGCATCCTTGGCATCGTTATAACGGTTGTTCAAGAACAAATCCAGTGCAGCTGTCGCGTCTCTTATTGATGTAGCCAAGTCCATTTTTTCAAATTGTTGTCTTTGACATGGAATGGAGCTAACAGAAAGAAAAGAAGAATATCCATGTATGTACAGTAGTTAAAGTAAAAGTATAATCTCTTTGGTACAACGACCCTACGACAGACCTATTAGCTACATACAGTATAATGAAAATACATCAGGCAAGATTAAGTCTCTGTTTCTTCGAATATTTCTTTCAATAAAGATCAACAAACCACCATAGTCATTTAATATTACAAAGGTAATCAAGAAGAAAAAAGACTATTTAATCAATCAGAAGTACTGTACATTTTGCTGTTTCACTGTAACGATGTCTTCGACTGATCCAGTGCTGTTTCATCCAAATTTACCCTTGAATACTTTGTCCGATTCCCACAAGCAGCAGAGATCTACTAACAGAAAACTGCGCAGCCTCCGGTGGATATGAAGACAGAGGGAATGAGAAAATTTCGAAGAACACGATGAATATCTGGCTCTCATCACATGTATGGCCAGTATGCTCACATCTGATCGTGTGTGATTAATATCACACTTCAAACGTTACAAGCACGTGTATCAACACGATTCAAGCGGAAAATTTGTCCTACTGGCTACTGTACATTAAAGTTGAATAAATGAAGTTTGATCGCCAGTAACACATCCACAATTGATGAATGGAATTCCATAGTCTATCATAAAATTTAAGAAGTCCTTAAGAAAATACTTATCAGTTGAATGAAATAATTGTAAAATTATCTAGCTCAAGATTCTTGTAAGCAATGTAACAAAGGATACAATTTACAAAATTTTTCAACAAATGTCAATACACATAATATATATTTTATGAAAATGACATGTATTGAATACTGTAGATGCATAATGTCCTTTTAATAGTCTTTCGTACAATGAGGAGCACAGTATGTCTGAAATCTGGTGGTTCAAGTTTTTACTAATGTTTGAATTCTTCACAACTATTTTTCAAGCCACAGCACAATATCTGAACAAGGGCTGTAGTAACTTAGGCTTAATTCTGACCGAAGAATCTCTTACGTACTTACTCTAACCCCTATAAAGAGAATAGATGTGTCTGAACAAAGAGATGTCTCAATGTAGAGAAGTACGGACAAGTACTATAACAGGAAAAACTTGATAGATTGGAGACAAGAACTATTTAAAACATCTTTGGTAATTGTATCTTTTCAATTTTGATGATCAAGGGTGGAAAGGGTTGGGAAGCTGGGAGATTCCTTTCCAAGAGATCTGGATAAAAATTTGGAGGGAAATATTGGCAACTGGAGGGAAATTTACTTTTTGAACATGAGAATATAGAGAAATAATTATAGAAAAGTAGGCTCCTTTCCTTCGAAACAAACATTTTTCCAGCTCTGTTGATGATTTTACTTAACTTTATCTATATTCTAGTATTACTTGATAAAACATCTGAAAAATATAGAAAGTTGTATCACCATGTGTCGTGTTATATTTGAATATCATGTTTACAAGCTTCATATCAAACTGTAAACTAAAATGTAGCAATATATGTGCTTTACAATAGCAAATCTTTCTTTGAAGATCCAACCCAAAAATACTGAATAGGCTTCATGTAGCACAAAAGCACTTGCTATTCCTTCTTTATTTGGGGGGGGGGGGGGGAGATGAGGGAGGGAGGGGGCTTCACATGTACAGTACAGTATTTACAATACTGTATTGGGTGAGCAATTTACATAGACAATGATTTCATAATTAAGTAGTATTAAACTCTTTTACATGTAAACCATCACTTGTGCATTGCAAATTTTTAGTCCCATATTGTGACAATATTTCAGTACATTTATTATTAAAATCACAAAACTTTGCAATTTTCCAATGATTTCACAATTTCGAATACACCAATACTGTTGGGAATTCCCCTCATCTTCTATTTCTAGCGTATTACTTTTACTACAGTATATTCCATTAGGCACTTGTTCTGAAGAAGTTATAAAGTATGTACGTTTCACTGTAAAGATACATGTACTGTACAGTATAAAGACACTGATCATGTCTTGGCACTGAAGACCAAATTACAGTACTTGCGTAATTTGCACACAGCCAATCAAGTCACAGGTTGATCATGATTAAGAATATATAAGCACTTACAATTAATCATCATTTAGAATTCTAAGTCATAATTGGACTAAATATATTCCTTTAGGGAAATCTTAATGAGCACTAATGCATAATGGACTAAATACTGTCTTACAGGCTAGCAAATCACTGCACAAAAATCACAATGATACTCAGAGACTAATTACTGCAATGACCTTTAATTAATATCCAAGAACAGGGTCATTGTTCTCTATTTTTACATTTTCAGGTACACTTAAAATTTTTGGCTATTTTAACAAACGAATTGTTTTCTATTGAGTTTGGAGTGTGTATATTCACACAGTCTTGTCTTGGAATAATCATTGCAATCTATAGAGTGACACTGTGTAAATTCCAGGTGTATGCGTTCCTGTGTAGACGTCATGTGCAGTACATGTTTGTGTACAGTACATCGGTAGGATTGGCCAATTGTGTGATACCAATTTAGGTAATGAAAGGCAATTTGAAAGAATGATATAAACCCTGTAGAACATACATAAAAATAAAAAAAGAAGCATGGATACACTGTACAATGGAGAAGGTTCATAGCATTCACTTAAATTTCATAAAATTCTTAAAATACTAAACTTGCTCAAGTAGTTGTGTAACTTAACTACGTACTCCACTTTTTGCACATGCTCTTCATCTTATGAAATGGGGTTGGCTTTAAGGAGATTGGGTGGCGAGAGAGGGAAGGGGGGGAAGGGGTGGGGAGATAGCTGTTCCTAACATTTCCAGAATTTGCTTTTGTGTAGACTGATCTTTTCATAATCGTCTAGACATGTGCCAAAGTACTGTCATTACTTTTACAAGCATTTTGATGAATACCCATAGAACGAAGCAGGAAACTTACCAAAAAGTCTTTTTCTTTGATTCTTCTTATATTGTAAAACAATTCGCAGAATTTACCATTTATTTTCTTCATCACAAATCCTTATTCCTGCTGTCACTTGCTCCCATTCCCTCTCCCTATCCAGTGCAAGCTTTAATTACTTACAGTTTACAATCTCAAACTAATCCAATGCTCATTTTGTAACAAGGTTGTGGAAATTAATATTGCACTCTAACAATTATGTGTAAATGTTACCATTTATTATGTTTCATTACACATGAAAATTTACAATACAATGCAATGCATCACAACAACAACACAAAACAACAAACATAAAACAAAACAACATCAAACAACATAAAACAAAACAACATCGAACAACACAACACAGTTCAATAGATCTTTTCCAAATAGCAAGTACAAAAGATTATGGGAGAGAGTTTTGGTTCCTTTTTGGCCACAGTAAAATGCCATTGACAAAAGCAACACGTGCAAAAAATCTATTCCGCTATCCTTAGTAATTGTTATTTGTTAAAGGGTCTTAATAATACAGCTACAACACAATAGAATACAAATTACGGTAAGAAATGGAGAATCTATTAATACTCACCTGCTTTGTTCCTCCAATGCATCTTCAAACTGATGAAAAAGAACACAAAACAAAATGTAACTGAATATTGTAATGGCAGATAAAAAGCCCTTTGTTATTTCCTGCTTTTAATATTTGCTTTATATCTCTTACAAGACTCCGTATGTAAGACTTGTTCGTCAGTTTGTGCAGGGCCGCTTTTACCTGGGAGTCTGCTAGCTGCTTTGGGTGGAAGATCTGCTTGTCACTGGGATAAAGTTATTTTTGTACATGCCACATTCATGCATCACATTCCAGCTTGTGTTTACTGTAATCCCCTAGCTTGCTTTTACCCAGGATAAGGATTTGAAATTTATTGACAAGAGTACCTAATTATTTGTATTGTGTTCTGAACCCAGGCAGTAATCACTATAATTTAGATTTAGCTTAAATTGTTATGTTGCAAACAGCTCAAGGAGAAACCATTTAGCCAGCATCAGATACAGACATGTTTCTACTGAAGAAGTACAGTTTAGTTTTAGGATGGATCGCAGGCTTCATGCCCTGAAGCCACCAGCCTTGTATTCCAGCTGGCAGGTCACCTTAGTTCAGTTGTAACATAGTTTTTCCTGGAGAAGTTATTTCAAGTCTGTTTCTTACATTGTGTTCTATTATTGTGATATTTTTCAAGCTTAAACAAGTTCACCATAATTGTATTAGCTGGAGTAATTGTCTGGTGTTTTCACTGCTGTTCCAAAACCTTGCCGAATAAAAGATGTCATACCAGGCCAAGATCTCCACCCCGCTGGCCCTTTATGTGACATTGCATCCTCAAACCAGCACCCCCATATTGGTTACAATGCAATAATGAAATTTAATTACCATAAGGCAAAACTACCTTAGCCAATAAATTCCAAACTGTATTTTTAAATGTAATCATGGTTCGTTAATGATTTCTCAGACAACTTTTAAAGTATCACAGAGGACTAAATTAAGCTGTAGACCAGGGGGTGGGGAACCTACAGCCCCCACGCCATATACGGCCCACAAGACCACTTGATCTGGCCTGTGTGGCAATATATCAAATAAATTTCAGAAATGTATGAAATAAATTAATAATTTTTAACCCACCATTTACTCTGCCAACCCTTTCCTGACTGATGCATAATTCTACTACTAGTGTAGTACAGTCAATCTGTGCACCCCCAAATCAGAGTGGCAATGCAAAAGTAAATTGGGAGACATTTTCATCCTAATGAATCCGTTCAAGGTTGGTTTCTGCTAAATATCAATCAGAATATTAAAATTTATTATTTATTTATTTATATTTGCTGATTCCCAGCAACATATGATATTTGGAATTTATTTTCTGGCAAACATGCATTAACTTTCGGCCAAAGTGCTGCAGCCCCTAAACTGGAGGTGGTATGTATGTTACGTACTGCACATAGCACTTGTCCTAAATGACTACAAAATAATGTTAATCCCATATCAGGTGTCATTAAAAATGACAAAAACTGGATCAATTTGTACCATAGCTAACAAAAGACAATTAGACTTACATGTGTCCACTAAATATTCGAAAAATACTTGCAGCTACAAGAATTGGAATATTGCTGAATTTCAGTTAATTGTGATTAACTGTCCCTGTTTGTAATACCACAAACAACATATAAGTGTATATACTGTCACATTTAAATAAGTTTTAGCTTAACAGGTTGTTATAATATTCACTTATGGTTTGACTTGCCCAAACTAAGGATTTAGCACTATAACATTTCATTTGCACCTTTAAAACACAATTCTGTACATGACAAGCCTTGAATTCTGAATAACAGATTCTGTATCCTAATTCATTACTCCCATTTGTACGTGATAAAAAAAACTGTTATAACTTACGCCTACATTAGCCACATATTGATACATGTCGAAGCTTCTCGTTATTCTGAGCCTGAGGGTTTAAATTGCTAGACCTGATAATCTAATACATTTATACGTTTTATTTTGGTGTGTGTGGGAGGGGGAGGGGGAGGCAGCTCTAAAGACCAAATTGTAAATGACAAGCTTATTCTTAACAATATCTGAATCCAAATCATTCCTTTCATCTGTCATACTGTGACCATTAATACGCCTACATTTGACACATTTTGAAGCTCTTTGTAATACTACGAGGTTTCTTCTTCCTGGAACTCATGATTTCATAATTAATGCCTAGTCTTGTCATGTTATTTGTTTGACAGTTGTCTTTGCAAATATTTTATTTTCCGGTCACTGACACCTTATTGTGTACAACCACATGATTCCACATGACATTCAAATCTTAGATCACCTTTTTGTTTGTGATACCACATACCACATTTCCATTTGTAATTAATTTTTTTTTCTGTTTATACCAAATTGAATTCATGCAATTTGTTCAAAATTATGTAAGACACTTTTCAAGATTGTTATACAAAGAAAACAATTGGAAATCAAAACAGAGCTGAAAGTGTCCCGGAAGGAACTCAGAAATAGCTCCATAGAGCTTGCTGTATGAGTCCAGTGTCCTCCTTGATACCATTACCATAATACACCAATGTAAGTCAAACATTGAGCTTACCTGTACAGTAGTACCATGCCTGAGGTTTTACTCACTTTATTTAAGGGAAACATTGCATTTCATGTGCAGAAAATGGGTTGGTTGAGGTGCAGCTGTTGCAGTGGTTATAACCTGGTTTATACTGTAGATGTCACTGTTTCCCTTGGGGAGTAATTGCCACTAGTTGTGCTCTCAAGAGTTTTTGTGATCCATCCCTTCCCCATCTTGCAATTGTCAATTATGTAATTAGTATCTACGCTTAAGAGTGGTCTTAAAAGTCATATGTAATGATTGTAATGCATTTTGTTCCTCTCAAATAAACATTAGTAGTCCATCAACACATGTACTACATTTGTGTATACATATTGTTACAGTACAGTTGTCAAGTTGCGGGAGAATCAAAATAATGATAAAATGAATGAATGAAAGAACTAGGTTCTTTCAATAGATACTGAGTTATAATATGTTACTCACATATAATTTGTTGGCCCAAACTCCCAAGATTTCAAATGATGCAACATCCATAATTCTTTGTAATGCATAATATTTTGAGGAAGTAAAGCTATTGTTGGAGACTATTGGTGAGACTGAAGAGTTTTACAATAATGATTAAAGCTATTTTGTTCGTAAGCCATGTTGTTGCATTTTAAGCACAATACTTCCCTTTTACTGATTTGATAGTGTTTAATCATATTTTCTTATTTTTCTCCGACAGATTTTACAATAGTTTCATTTTAATTTTTATTTTCTAGCAGGTGAGTTTGTGATTCCACTATTGATGCAATGCCTATGCCATTCTGGACTTTGGAACTCTTCCAAGTGTAGTGTTGAGCACTGTTGCAATGGACAATTGGACATTACATACACTTATTAATTGGACATTACATAGAGTAACTGAAAATGCTGTGTAATCCCCACAACTTGTCTGGTTTGGGAGTCTATGAGCTCCGATACTTACCTCCTATTTATATATGTATACCATTATTGCCTGGGGATCCTGCGGTATCATTGGTTTTTGCCAAACAGTTATTGCAGGCAATAATGGTATACATATATAAACAGGAGGCAATGAGGAGCGAAATAGACTAAAGGTAACCTATTGAAATGTGACATTTTGAACAGGACTGGACACCCACCCTAGACTAATGACAAAAAAAATTCTCATATATACAGTACGATATGATGCATGCTATTTACAGTGCACCTTTTACTACTGCGACATGTGGGCATTTTATACATACTGTATGTAATGTGGTAACTTGTAATGATTACAGTATGTACAGTACTGGATTCAAGTCCCACTTAGCTGAATGAGGACATAGATCTGTGGCCATTCCAGGCAAAATAGTTACATGCAGATGTGAAAAGATATTGTAACAAGAACTCTTACAATGTCCACATGCAGTGGCATGAATTATAATTAGCCAAGGGGGAAGCCATCCCCCAGTTTCAGCTGGGGAAAGCTGTATCCCCCCCAAACCCAAATTTTGCTTGCTGCAGGTGCAATGTTTACATATATGCAGGGGACATGGGGAGGGGGGGAGCATGGCCCATCGGTACACCACTGTTGACAGGGTAACTTGTCAGCTGATAAACACTCACTAATGTTACTACACTACTGCAGCAAATCATGTCACTATTGTCTCAAATGATTAAATGAAGTACACAATTTTGGCTTATTAAGTTTCTGATCGTAAGGTTTTTTTTTTGTTTCATATCATTGAATCTGTTTCTTACTTTCTGCCTAATTAAATAGTTTAGAAGCAGCTGCTACCATATTACTGCACATACTTTAGACAATGTACGGAAAAGCAGGTGTTGAAAGTATGTGAAGGTCCTTAAAATGAAAGTGACACTGCTTTTCCACATTCATCATTCACAATTACACACAGCGGAAGGCTTATTGGACTACTACAGATAAAATACAGTTTCTTAGAGGTGATGAAATGAATACCAGTTGGCTTGCTGGAGGGGTTAAAAATACAATATGAGACATTATCACATCAATCGTTTCACGCTTGCAAGCTGTTTCCATTAATATCCCAGCCTGCAGAGGTGTGAAGTTTCTGCCTAGTGTGATACTTTACCCCAAAAAAAAGGTTGCATATATTTTTGTGCTTAAGCTTAATAAGTTTGTGAATTTAGCAACGACTACTATAAGTGAAATAAAATTTGTGTTATAAGTACCAGTACATTCGTAAGTCCACAATTATGTAAATGCAACTGGAGATTCTCTAGACCTCACACCAGTTGGGAGGGGGGAGGGGAGGAGGGGAGATGCATGGCCAATGGTCATGTAGTACTTCAAGACCAACAGTGTCAATCGGTCATTCCAACTGAGTACTTTGAAAGTGACTAGTTCTAGGGTTTGAAATTAAGAACTCAAATATGCAAGGCCCAACTGATGGCCTTCAGAGCATGGAGGCAAAGCAAGAGGGTACCAAGGCCAAAACTTGGAAACTAAAACACACCAAACAGAAATATAAAGAAGGAGGCCATAACGGCCATTATGGCCTACAGTACTTTGTTTTTGAGGGGTATCAAAGCAAAGTGAATGTCTAAAACAGAAATGGCCTCCAGGGAAATCCTGTAAGTTTTTGAGCCAAAGGCATAGGAAGCTATCCTCGACTGGGGGGGGGGGGGGCTGAATGTTGTTTCAGACTGCCATCCTGGGAGAGGGGTTTAACTGGGGAGAGTCCCCTACCCTTTGGAAAAATTTTGAATATTTGAGGGTCATTATAGCTGCAATTTTGTGCTATATTTGAGCAAAGTTTAGGGAAAATTACTGTAAACTTTTGACATTTTTACAGAGAGAACAAATAAGGGGCTTTCACCCTTGAATTGAGGTAGGGCTGTGAACATTTAGCAAAATTACTAAACGTTTAATCGCAAAATTTTGCGATCGTTTAGCGATTAATCGCAATTACCTATGATCAACATAGAGACTTTAAACGTGCTCTTGAACATGATGAATATGTAAAATGTGTTAGTGACATCCGGGGGACATAGTTTCCATGAACCTCAACACGGATCCTTATAGAAGTTTAAGTTTGATGCCGTATTTTACTTTTTCAAAAAGAGTTAAAGTGCACATCTAATTTTCTGTAATGACTGCAGATTTTTTTTTAATTTCGTATGGAAAAACGGGTTTTGCGATTAATCGCTGGTAGCTTTGTACTAAACGTTTATTACACATGCAATCGTTTAGCGATTAATCGCTAAACGGTCACAGCCGTAAATTGAGGGGGGGGGGGGCGAAAACACATTTTGACTGCCCCCTTGCTTCCTACATCCTTGTTTCAGTAGCTACTTTCTATTTAAATGTTATATTATCTAGCAATGACAAGAAGACCTGATAAATATTTAATATCATGCACAGAGCCTAAAATGCTGACAACAGTATTCGTGTTTACATGTGGCAAACATATTAGTGTTGTACATTAAAAGGTTTAAAAATGGCAAAACAGACTTTCCTGTAGCTGTTGTTTGGCAACTGTGAGATCTGGCAACTTTCAGGGTACCAAACCTCATTTTGCTTAATTTGATATTAACCCACCTGCCCACACACATACTGTAAATGACGAAAAGCTCTTTAGATGGAAGGCAACTTGAATTTGGCAAGTTGCCAATAATAATCATGAAGTAGCAGTGTAGCATCTATGAGGTTCGCAGTGTTGGATACATGACAAACAGAAGAATTTTGGGCAATAACAGAAAAAAGTGATGTTTAGTAAGAATTATGCAAGATTTTGAATCTTCACTCATCCATATAGGACCTAGCATTTCTGTCCGCATTTTTACAAGAATACAAAATGTACATAAGAGAGGAAGCCCGTCAAAGACAAATGTATACTTTTTAAAAGCGTAACTAAAAAAAATGACAGACTTTTTCCAAAATTTACATTCCACACTTCTCCTGATTTCATCTAAGTACAGTATGTTGTGAGGAGGGGTGTCTGAAGAAAGAATATACAGTACTTCTACTTTAACAAAATGGTTCACTACAAATCCACACTACTGAATATGAAACTTACATCATACCAATAAACAGTAAGTCCAGAGTTGAATATCAAAGTTCTGGCATGAAACTGTATACAATATACATGTATGTGGAGGAATGCATTCAAACTGCCTTACAGCTACTAAACTAGAATGAGGCTTCTGGACTCTTTGAAAAGGCAATTGACCCAAATGAACAGTATAACCAGAGTGTATGTGTCTCAATCAACATCAGTTTGGAGAAGTTTCCTAGAAGTGGAAAACAAACACAGGGCAAATACATCAACACCAAATTAGGAGAATTTTTCCAAAAGGCGCTGTATACTGTAAGATGGAATTTCCACGTGATGATCTCAATGTTCAGGAAGACAAGATAGGGAACGAGGAAACGATGTCCACAAGGAAAAAAAACGCTTGCCATACTGATGTGTAAAACCTTTTTTATTCATGAAAGGTGATAAAGTATACACTGGGTATACTGCTGACTTCAGTGACTAAGGGGGTCAAAGACCTCTGTCTGGAAGTAAAAGATCCCATGATTTACAATCTATTTACCCCTTCATGAACCCAGCTATGAAAATTTCTAGGACATACTATTTACTGGTAGTGCCCTGCTGAAAGTACACTGTAGTACTTCACATGCATACCACTGCCACCGACAACCTTTCAATTTGCAGTCCCGCAGTCCCCCTAAAGCCTTTCTGCCTGGTCGGTGAAAGTGACTACATATTTTCCCTTTTAGGAAACCAAAAGACTTTACAATAGTATACGGAGGTACAGTAGGTCTCATAACAATGCACCACTTCTTAGCCTTTTGGTTTAGATAATACAAGTACCAGTGTTTGCACACAAATGGGATACAAAACACAGGTTGTTCTGCTTTTCAAATATTTTTGAGCAGGATTATTTTTATGCCCTGATAAGTTTTATGCCCTACAGAATTTACTTATAGGTGTTTATGTTTTACAGCTGGCTGATTTAGACAGCTACCTGTGAAACAGTTGCGGGCATTTCCAGCAGATGATTATTTCCTTAGCTGGAAGTTTGACTAACTGTACGTAGGTGCAGGAATCCCACCTCGTCCTCCTAAGAGCAGGGAGTTGCCCTGACAACTCCCTCCTAAGAGCACAAACAGGTATGGTATGTAGTACAGTAGCTCTTCTTTAGAAATACAGTACAAAGCTACACATGGCACATTCCCTAGTGGTCTAATACTGTAACTCATTACAGCTTATCATCTGAGAATGTGTAGGATCAACCCCATGATTTGCCCACCCAGCGGACATGTATTACCCCTGCACCTATATTGGCTGCACTCGTAATATCAGTGCCCCGAATTTAGCAAGCACTCTTCGTCGATCTGAATGCATAAAACTGTGCACTATTAACTATTCATTTATACGACCACTGTAAAAATCAACATAAATATTCGACAAAAAATTGAGTAAAGCAAGTCTGATTACCATGCATACTGTAATTCCCACGACCAAAGTCAATGGGGTTTTAGTGTGTGATTCCTCTTGCTGTAAAGCTCACTCAATCAACAAGTCCCATTAACTTTACAGTCATAGAATAAACACTTTAAAGGCCAATTCTCGTCATTCCAGACAGTTCCAATTCTCCCAAATAGGCAACTTGTAGCTCCTCCCATAACTGTATAAAGCTCCTCTTTGTGCAGACACAAACCTATCGTATTACTTCAAGCCATGTCCTGGTGAGCATACAAGGCTATATTGTGTAATCCAAACACTCTCTCTGCATTGTGTGTAATTGTGGTCTTGCAATACGAATATTCATATACTGAAACCAATCAACAGTCAAGATGTAACTTCAGATTAGACTCATGAATATAGTGAAACTGGACGATCTCTGTCATTGTTCGCAGCGGGTGTTATATAGTATTACATATTAGACACCTGCCGATGGTAACCCTGATACAGTACTTTTCTTGTAAAGTGCAATGTCACTCATTAGTACTGCATGAGTGATCTTCATGATACAGTTCAGTCACCAAAGTACAAGCCACTAGATTTGTTTATAAAATCTTGGTTAATTAACTGTACCATATATATCATATAATAAATTGGTTTTAATAGGGAGGTGATAAGCACCTCCCTGGTTTTATTCAACTGTATCATGCAATTTCCTTCCACTGTGCCTTTCAGGTAAGTCCTGTGTCTGTAACAATGGTGGACAGATGATGCACTGACCTTGAGACAAAGCTTCCAGTTATGCCAATGTTTTATTATAAACCAAGAACACTGCTGTACGAGCTGCTACTGTATCTGAAGTAGTGTTGTATTTTACAGCTTATGTATAAAATAACTTTCAAAGAAATGAATCGGAGAGGCTGTAAAAAATGTACCTATTTATATTTTTACTTCATTTTCATTTTAAACTAATTTTATGAAGCATCTGTATTGTACTAAATGGGATACTGTATATACATTTGATGTTGTCACATTACTGCAGGGCACATGTGGCAAACTGCATCTTTCCAATTTGTCTCTTCCCAAGCATTGTGTCACATAAAATACTGTTTAAGGTATTCAATGAAGCTAAGAATACACCAACACTAAAGCCTACCATTTATGATTCTTCTACTGTACTTACTAGTTTGTACCTCATTCCTCAAGAGACCCAAAAGTAGTAGACATAAATCCATCCATTTGGAATTTTATTCAAATTGTACTGAAGGATGAAAATGTACTGTACCATCAATCACAGAAGAGGAGACTCTAACATCAGTAATGATCTAGTGTGTCTTGGTACTGAATTTAAACGGACTTATTTCGTGTGTGTTTATAGTATATAGTATCTACACGCTGGTAATGCATGGAACCTACAGCACTATATGCTAGAAATGCCTGGCACAAGCCAAATTATCTTCAAAAAGAGTAGACAAGCAACAAGTGTCAGGCTTTACTCATTTTTACAAACCTAAATAAGCAGTCATCCATGAGTGGCACCAGATGGGGACAGAGGGGATCATTCCCCCAATTAGAGAAGGCTGGACCCCCTTGGTCAGATGGAGAAATTTTTCCAATTTCTTCAGAGAGCCTTTTAGGGGTATGATAAAGCACGAAATCTCTGACAGCAATCAGTCACCCAGATGGTTTACATGATTTTGCTCTTAAGGAAGGAAGATTCTCATATAAAACTCCAAATTTCCAAAGTTTCTTCAGTAAAATACATTTTCAAATTTCCGTCAATAAAAGCCCTAAAATTTTTAAACTTTCCTCGACAAAATCCACAGTTTAAAAACATCTCTTGAATTAAAGCCAAATATTTTTAGCGCCCTTCCTTTCAGCAACCCATCACCTTGCCATGGAATTGGTTTTCTGCCCCCTCCTTTTGGGGAGCTTGACCCACCATCACACAATTCCTGGCACAACCTTTGCAGTTGACCAAACCATACTGTACCTTGATATATCAAATATTAAAGTCTTTCACTCCGACTCTCTACCCAACTGTTAAGATGCAGAGCACAAATGCTACACATCACAATAAGACAGGTACAAAACAAAAGAGTAATATCATGCACAGATTTGATAATTTATTCTTGATTTCGAATAACCATACATGAATAAACATAGGGAGCATGATACTTCAAATTGGGATTACTAAATTTGACTTTAAAAAACAAATATTGTTTGTTCCTTAAGTCCTGATCACCATACTTTTTCAACCTCTCCAATTGTTTTTCAGTTTTACTTTTTTTTCAAATACTCAGCTCAATGTAGATCACTTCTCCCAAACCCGTTTCGCAGATTACGCTTTTCAGAAGATAAAATTACATTCATATAATGTGTTTATCTTGCACCTGACTCTATAAAAAAATTGAGGCAAGAAACCCATAGCTCTGGACTTAAGTAGACAGCCAACACATGCTGATCACCTAATGTTCCATATGCATTTCAATACAACATCGTATCCTTCCTACACACAGTCACATCAAAGGATCCTTCTGAAAGAAAGACTTACCCACTTTTTACCTACCAAAAGTCCAAAATATGCCCCCTTTTCACTAAACCACCCCCTTGGAATACATATATTACTTACACATAAATATCTTCATGTAGCAAAGGAAAAAAGATGCAGTCAGATAAGTAAACGATGATTGAATACAGTTCTAATTTACACAAGATTTTGAAAATCAAATGCACCATAGCTGTGACTAGTTAGATACACTTTCAATGACTGACATATTATTTCCAGGCAATTACACATTAGATTATGTGGCCTTCTCTTTCCTTGAACTCAAGAAGAACTGTTTACTATTTTAGCTTTTACTTGTAAAAAAACTACATTTTAGCCAAAGGGATGTCTTGACTATTAACAATGAGGATACTTTGGAAGGGCCCTACAGGGCCATTTTGGTAAGGGTAGGTTTTTAAACTTTTGGTTTGCAAGTTTGCCTATCATAGCCCATGTAACACATGGTAAGTTTTTGCCCATGATCTGTACTGTAGGCACTATGCTTTACATCTCAGCTATTGTATTTTCACACGATGCATGACAATTACTGTGTTTAAAACATGAAATAACTAATTCATCAGTTCAGTATAAAATTGTCTGTCTTTCTCTTTAATAAACTGTTCATGAAAACATTTTGCATGTTTTTGTTTAATACTTTGTACAATTCCACCTCTGTGCCTAAAATTCAGCACCAGTTTTAGTACTTTTGTCATTTTTTTTTATATATTCAAGTTATCATTAGAAAATTGGTGCCTAAAACATTGCTTCTTCCTTTAATCAACACAAATAATATTTGGACAAAAGGCTTTTAGATTTGCTGTAATGATATGCATGGAATTGTCCCTTGCAGAACTGGATTGTCACTTGCAGAAAAGGCTATAGATACCAGTGGTGAATAGAACTTCACACTGCAATGCATGCTATATGCATTACTACTCAATGGATCTATTCAAAGACTCATTACCAATGTGAGAAAGCTTGCGTCACACTAGAAATACTGTACGCTAATGCTTGAAAAGGTTTTGATTGTTGATGTATTTCTGGTTATTACGTCAGCTGTACCAGTAACTCCTACGTACAGTACTCGGTAACAGCTGTTGCGCTTGACATCCTTGAAGGTGATGAAGGCTACGGTAACACTGAGACATATTTAGCTATGACTATTAATAGTAAGTCTCGTCTCAACTAAAGTTTAATTTACATAAAAAAGACCACATCTGTTCAAAAGTTTTCAAAAATATCCAGTAGCCATACCATGAATTTAGCTGACATGATTAGGGATGCAGCACCGGATCCAAATTTTTGGTTCCGGCCGGAACCGGATTTTTTTCACTTGTAAAGAGAAACATTAAAAAAAAGCACTGTGGGCCAGAAGGGGGGGGGTCAAGGCAGAGGAGCTGGAGGTTGACTCCACAATAGTGTTACAGTAGGTTCCACTGTAGATCATTTTAAAAGCTGATGTAATTCTGTAGAGTTTAGACTAGAATGATGCAGACAGAAAATTAATTGACAAAGTAAGAACACTGTACTTAAAATAATATACTGCAAAGTTCTTTGAAACAACAAAATCAATTTGATAGTCACATTGACAGTGAATCTAAATTAAAATGTTCTGATCAATGTGACTCAGACTGTGCATGATACTGTCAAGGAATAATTGACACAGATTTGAATTATTTGAATATTATAACTGTTAAATATTCATAAATTATCACATTTGCAAATGTGGGTCCTGTGATAAAAGCAAAAATAGGATAACTCTGGATTTATCTTCATCGTTACAGTAGCTCCACTTATTTTGAACATGCTTATAAAGGCTGTGAGAATACAATATGAGTGTGTGTCACTGTCAGCATTTGCCAGGACTACCTGACCTAAACAACACCTCCTTAATGTGGCAATTTCTTGCTATATGTTACATGGACAGGGAAAAATTAAATATTTTGTAAAGGTGTTAAATTCATCTGTGAAGCTACCCCTATCATTTGATGATGGAGATAATTCTAGCTAGAATCTGAGAAAATCCGGCTGGATTTTTTCAAAGGTCTGGCCAGAACCGGAACCGCATAATTTTTCATTATCCAGCTGGATAGTCCAGCCGGACCAGCTATCCGGTGCATCCCTAGACGTGATGCACGAACAGTCTATTTAAATTTGATGAGGCACACAGTCGCATCTTTTAGATTTCTATGGTGTCATAAATTATTTTCTGATATGTACAGTAGTAACAGAAGCAACTATTCTCAATACCTTCTTTGGGGTTTTCAGAGATCCAATTGACAAATCTATGAGATCCAATTGATAAATCTATGAGATCCAATCGATAAATCTACCAATAAAATGGATCAATCTTCACACGATCAAAAGAATTCAAGTGTTCTGAACCCAGAATTTTGACTCTGCTAAGGCCATCCCATCCCTCACAATCATGAACTTTTATACAAATTTGTGGCTGGATCTGCAAAAAATGTTCCTCAATTGTATTCAAGTTCATAGACCCCTCTCCCCCTCTCCCCAAAGGATACCGATTTTGCTATGCTGGCATACAAGTCTCTTAAACTCCCATACTGTTTACAACTGTCAAGCAGAAATAAATGTTAAGTTCCATTGCTGAAAGTTTTCAACTTCGTTGTTAATAACTTTTGTGTTTTTCTTTTTCCCTTTTTAGCAGTAATTAAATCTGAAAAATTCCAATACTGTGTACTTATACCTGTAGATGGAATGACTGAGCAAAAGATTATTAAACTAAACAACAAGTAACACACGATGACTGGATGGACAGAAATGCATCCCCCCCCCCCCCCCCCCAACTAATTTACAATTTCATACCATGCATTTGAAACTTCAGAAGTAGACACTACCTTTACAGTATAAAATCAGTCAGAAAAAATCCTTTTGGTTATTTGAAATTGCCTTTCATACAATGAATAAAAGAATGATTTAGCTTTTATACATCCATGCATGATGTGGTCCATCTTTTAAGTTATTTCTGTTTTAATGAGAAAAGTGACTATGGAGTTTTGCTCCCAGCTTCTTTTGTATATACAGTATGGCAGTTTCATTTTTCTTTTCACTTGAAGGACTTTCAGCATGAAGTTTTAGAAACTACCAACCGGAAAACAACCATCCTCTCAAGTACTTGCATCATATTCACAAGCTGGTAAACTTGTAAATTAATGAAAGATAGAAACCAAAAATGCTACAGTACATAATTTATAAATCATCTTTTTTGTACAACCTAGTAACCCTCTATAAAGTACAGCTGTAGGTTGCACATCAATTCAAGAGAACTTTGCCGCCAAAAATGGTACAAATGTTGCATATGTAGTCCACAAAAAACAATTTCAGTGCAGTGTAGACCATGTTGCTGAAGACGTGCTTAACTTGTGAAGTGGATATTGTAGCACATGGATTTAAGTACTCATTATGCAAAAATGAGGAAAATTGGTCTCAGGTAGTACCCTAAGGCACGTATTTGCATCATATCCCTCCACTGTGCAAAATAGCATTTTTAATGAAGTGTCATAAAAAAAAGAGGGAAATATGTAGCTCTTGTAGCTCAAAATCTCAACAGTCACAGTACGGAAATTTGTATTGTGAGAATCCTACTTGTGAGTTTTTATTCTGTACTATGGGGAAGCTCATGCCAGGGAGTTGCTATTTGTCAAATAGCAACTCCCTGCTCATGCCTGACAAAAACTTGTACACATGCCGGGAGGCCACCAAATGAACCACCTTAAATGTGTAAGTCAATACTGTAAATGAATGATTAGTAACTCTACCTAATGAAACAAAGCTCTATCAAATAGAGCATTACTCGCTGAGTTTTGTCTGATCTATTACAGGCTGAAAAAGATTTAAAAGATCTTCAAAATTTCCAACAAATCTTATAGTTTTACAATTGAATTACATGTAATTATCTTCTAAGGTAGTGGCATAGCTAAGGAAGGGGGTTGTTGGGGGTGTGAGCTGCCCACAAGTCTCACCCACACAGAGTCCACCCCTTCACTGTAAAATGCAAGAGTAAAAAGTGCAAATAATAGATATGTTTCCATACTTAAAGCTCCCCCCATCCGATGAAATGGTGGAGCAGCCCAGGAGCCCCCATACACAATATTTTCTGGCTATACACCTGTTTCGAAAGCAAAAGCTTTTGTGTGCAAAGGAAACAAAGTGTTCATGTTGTACACTCACTGGCATCTACTCATTCAAACAAATATTTTACATACTGTAGTGTACTGTGGAGGGAACCTAATAATTAGTTTTACACTCAGTGGTATTTGTAACTAGGCTGCAGGGAAATCTGTAATGCTGTAAACTGTGTATAGTGACTCTCCTACAATAAACCACAAAGCCAAAAGGTTCAGTGATTCCTTGGCAGTTAGATATTATGGTAGCACTGAGGTTTCAAGTTGACATTTAAGTTGTGATGTTACTGTGCTTTTAGGAAAAGTTAAAAATCCATTTTCATATAGACGAAACAGACTGATAAATAACATGTTCACATGGTCATAAATGAGCTTCTTGCTTTTAAGTTTGGGCATTACATAGCACCATGGTTCATACTAGACAAACCATGTTTGAAACAATGCTCAGCTTGACCACTGTTGACCTACAATGACCTTTCACACCTCGCAAATAGTGCAGATACCCTGTATCATACATACATAATATTGAACTCTCATGCCACTTATTACATCCATACATGTGTTTCATGTTTTCATTTTGAGGTGCAGTATTATGTTTACAGTGTTTTAGAAGTTTGACCTCTCATGACCTCAAAAGACCTGAGACCTCAAACAAAAACCAGGCTACATCTACTGTATTCAAAGTGAGGGACCCTACAATTTTCAACAGATTTCCCCTCTCGAAAGATCATGTTTAAAAGATTTTTGCAGTTTTAACCTCTAGTGACCTCATATGACCTTTTACCACCACCAAAACCTACAGGAATCATTCACACAATATGGGGCATCCACTTGACAAGTAGGGGTACCTTAACTGTTTAACCCATCTTGAGATATCATGTTCAGAGCAGTTTTCCAGGTTTATTCTGTTTAACCTAGTGACCCCAAACAACCTTTGACCTCCACCAAACTCTACAGCATTCAACTTCTTACTATGGTGCACCTCCATGCCAACTGTTGAATACATCCAAGTGTCCCTCCTTAAGATTTGTTTTCAAGGTTTTATACAATTTGACTACTTGTGACCCCAAATGAACTTTGACCTCCTCCACCAAAACTGATAAGGATCATCTACTCAATAATGGGTATCCATATGCCAAGTATGAGATCCCTCAAGGTTAACCCTCTTAAGACACCCTGGAATACAAGCAAAGCATCACATAAAGCACAAACACACATAAGCCCACACTCAACATCACCAACGCACACTGTAGATTACAACTACTTACGGCAAGAAATCAAAGTCTCACTTTGTCTCCAAAATCCAACTTATTAAATCTATGTTTTGGGCATCAATATTAACTTTTCTGGTTCATATAAGTTCATCGATCTACACTGACCTCAGACTGAAAAATGAATGAAAATATAATAGAAATATTGAACTGTACATGTATTACAATAAGGGCTTCAAATGTTATTTTTATGAAAAAGTAAAATATACTGCAGTACTAGCTTCAGAACACTAGCAGACCTTACTGACTTCTGAGTACAGCAAACAGACATTGTACATAGGCAAATGCATTTTAACCATTGACAGTGTGTTTTGTGTACAGTATTATACTGTACATTAACGTCACAAAACGATAATCCATCATTGCTCAGTACAGAATATTAGTAGTTACAACATCAGAGGAGACACAGAACTTTACAACAAACATTTATAATTGCAAGCAAGTCCTGGCTGTTCTTAATAAGCCGCCTACATGACAGCATGACACTACTACTAGGATTTTACTTGAAAAGTAACAGATAGTAACCAGACTGACATTTTTGTAAACTTTGCTAATTGTAAAAACTGCAAAGAATGACAACTTCAAATCTTTGTTCAGTTGTATTATTAGTCACGAATAGGAAACACTTATCATTCCAGACCATTGTAATGCAATTATCACTTTCAAAGCAAGCAATGTTAGCAGTTAATGTTATGCCAGAATTGTCACCACCCCCCCCCCCATCTCCAGCCCCGCCTCCCCTACTGTCCCACACAAAATCCCAACCTGCAGTTTTAAAGTTAGCATGTCCATAATATGCATGAGTTCTGCAGGACGCTGGCACAAAAAAGCTGAAAACTGACAACCATGGTAACCAAGAACAAAAGAAGATACAGTATAGTTATAAATCCAGGAAATGACCAAAATACCAGTCATAATGAAAGCAAAACCACAGGAAAATCTTAATTTAGTGTAATTCCTTATCAACTTTTACTGAGTAAGACTGGTTTCCTGTGCCATACTGTAAAACTGTGCACACAGATCTGATACCAAACTATTGGCAATTTATTGTTTATGTTTCTCTACGTACTTTCCTCAAAAATCATTTGTAGTATACTGTAGAGTTAGAACCTTTCACTTTCAATACCAACAAACTTACCCCCTGTACAGTATTATTGTATTGTACAAAAAAAAAATGCTAAGAAAACTGTCTTCTCAGGTTTTAGTAAGTTCCTTTTTTCTATTGCACAAGGCTTGAATAATGAATATACTGGGATTCCCCCAAATACAATGTACCGTGCAACATTGTGAACCAATTGGTTGGAAACTGGGACGTTAAACCTCATCTAACAAACTAACAAACAAAGCAACATTGTGAAACAAAAACATGTCCATACATCATTCAAGTTACAATGCCCACAGAGAAAAATTACAGTGCCTAAGCTACAATGCAGAGGAAGGATGCAAATTGAAAAGAGAATTCACAGGAAATACTATATGTAATCGCCACAACTATATTGAAACATTCCCTTACTAATCTTTCATATCTCCTCTTATTTCCTTCAAAAGTATCTTCCATGATGTTTCCATATATGATACTTAAATACTGCACACAGTACTAAAGGTAGAGTGGTACACTATTAAACCAAGAAGTCATTCCACTGCATGAATTCAACAAATTGATACCAAAACTATCATCACTGATTACAGCGAACCATGTTATGGCCCTACGGTAGGTAGCTGACTCAAACCAGGGTGGCAACAATTCCCCTTAAAACCATTTGAATCACGGTTGCTAGATTTTCTGAGAGGCAATCTACCAAATTTGGCATTCAATATGGTTGAAAAATGCATTATTCATTCCAACTGCTAAAAACTCATGCATATGACTTACGATACTTTTTATGACTACCAGCCAAATTCATTCATTCATTTATATTGCAAGTGAGAAGTTTGAAGCATAAACTACGCATGTTACCACAGTTTTTTTTCAAAAATTGTCAAAAAAACACACATTGGAAGGAAAAGTGATAGCTGAATGAAAAAAGGCCCAAAAAAAGCCAAATTGCTGTTTGGGTTAGTTTTAAAATTTTGCACCGCAATACCTACTCAAAAAACGTAACCTTGAGTTATTTTGGCGTTTATAAGGCCAATACGGCAACCATGCTTTGATTCCCTAATGCAGAGGCAGCTTCTCCTGAATTCCTATGTTATACCCAAAATGCTCCTTAAAGGTCACGAGCAGTCGCCCCAAACTTATTTTGAAGCAACAGCTAAATCTCACAATTGTCTTCTTATTTCTCTTCAAAGTATCTTTCATAATATGTTAGGACTTTAACATTGCATATTCAAGGTAAACCAATCAGTTACTTCTTGTAAATTTCACATTTGAGGAGAAAAAATATTGTCACATGACTCTCAAGAGCCAATCATGAAACAGGACAGTCTACTACACTACTTCAAGTTGAGGTGACTGCATTTCCCCTTTAAGCAAATTTTGAATGATGTAATAGGAATTTCCCCCTAGTTGGAACAGGACTTAGGAAAAATTTCATGATTAACTAACATGAACATGTCTGAACACGAATGAACATGTCTGAGCAGAGCAACTTTTGCATGTTAATTAAAAAGATTCTTGACAATTATATCAATGATTCCATGACGGTAGGCCTCATGTTGGGCTGACATGCACACTTTGGTTTCTAATGCTTACAGTAAATTGTAACATCAAGAGGGGGGAAAAGGCTGTGGGGGTACTCTACAGTTATTGTATCAAACTGAGTTAGGTCTTCATTTGGTTTAAGTTTACCACCAGTATTGGATGCCAGGAAATGGTATTTCCAGCAGGATATATTATCCAAGAGGATAAAGACTCAACACTCAGTAAAAAGAATAATTTCAATGGTTCAGTGCATATATCAGTCACATCTTATTGAGTTCCAGAGTGACACCAGGTTGTAGTAAAGGTGAGGTCATTGGATACGCACGGAGTAGACTCGTAGAGGTGGTGTTAGCAGTAGTAATGTGGGTTAAAAGGGTTAAACTTTTTAACTTTTACATAATGTTCTTGTACTGTAGGTATCCTCATTGAATATTGCAAGGAATTTATACATCCTTTAAGTCACATTACAACTAATCAAATAAAAAAACAGGTCTTTTAAACCTAAAGTTAAGTCTTAAATTAAGTCTGAATATGTTAAAGAGGAACTAAATGTAACTATTGTGGTAAGGTCTGTATTAAAATTTTATTGGTAGTTTTCCATATTTAATTTATCATATTTTCAACACAAGTAAAGTTGGTTGTAAGCATGTAGCACGTATCCCCACATAAAACAAAACAACTATGTCACTGAAGTTAACCCATAATTTTCTCCATCATAATATCATACTTTTATGAGGTGAATGCATGAAAAGTATGCAAATTTATCAAACTTTATATTTCCTACAGAAAAATTATGTCCCTGTCCATTTCAAAGTCAAAATAGTTGATTGAAAACCACAGAAAACCAAAGCATTGCTCATCAATGTGAGGAGATGACTTTACTGCCTACTGCACCTCAAGTTCACTTTGGTTTTTAATAACAAAATTTGACATCATCCATTAAAACAGGGGTTGGCCAACTTGGGGTCGCGACCCTTTTGAGGGTTGCGAAAATATTTCGGATTGTTGTGAAAAGGATTCAGGAACGAAAAATAATTGTCAAATTTCTCATTAAAATAAGCAATGGGAGTGATTCTAATCTAAGAACCAGTGATCTGCTTTATTAACACTGCATAACCAAGTCAAATCAAACTCCTTTCACCAACCCGTCAATTTGAGGGCCACCAAGATTCCGGAGTAGAAAGTTGGGGCCACCAAGCAAAAAAATCTGGAGACCCCTGCATTACAATAGTGATAAATAAGACCTGAGTCAGAATTCTATGACTTTCCTCTTTCAAATAAACTTTTTCTTAAACCCTTCCTTTAAGTTACTTATGCTTGATACATAATTAACAGCAGAGAGCAGAATTTTGATGAGTTATACATATTTGCATTGTCCACTCCAAACTTAGAAAACCATCTACAGGTGACCTGGTCAGAGGTGATCTAGTTAGTGGCATTTAACACTTTGAGAGTTTCAACTAATAGTACCTAATTTGGCTCCAAAAATAAATTGAGTCAACTGAGAAAACGTTTTACAGGATTTTCTGTGTGCAATGATGTTGCACCAGTGTAACCTGCCTTGCAGCTTTCTTTTCCTTTCGCCAATATGGCGAAAGCCTCTCCGACTCCAGGTCAGCTTGAAATAGTCAAAGATTCCTTTCATAGAGCCCCAAGAAGTTGTACTTAATATTAATGAGCTATATTTTAGCTATCACCCATTGATCTAATCAGGGAGCTGTTACAGATGGAGTTAAAGCACCTACTTCATCAGACAATACATACTTGAGAATAATTTAATCCTTTTTGTTAGGGGAAATTTTCATTAACACGTCCTTCAGTTCCTCTTCTAGATTTGTACAACCTAACCTGCCTTATCACAGTTTTATTCTTTCATACTAAGGTAATCCTCAGACAAAGAGTTTATGAAGACAATGCTTTGAAGTGATCTGCCCCACCCACAGATGTTAAACCTTTGTCATCTTTCTAATATAAACAACTGTAACTGCACTTTTAAGAGATCCAATTTCTTTATTATTATTTTTAAGCATGAAAAGTAGCATCCTTTTTCAGTGAAGCTGGCAAAGTCTATATTTTGTCTACAAAAGTTAAAACTGTTCTGCATTGTTCCTAAAATTACGAATCATGAAACCGTGTTCAGTAAGTTATTTGAACTTTTACTTAACTGTTTTAAAAAGTGTAAACTGGCATAAAGAGATGAAATAATTTTTGCTTTCCTTAATGACTGGCAATATCATGGCAATGGGTAAAATCATCCCAAAACTGTTTCAGGTGTAGTAGACAACAACAACTATTGTCGTGACATTCTGTAATCCCTTTCAAGTGGCAAAGAATTTGATAGAGAGAGACAAACAGGAGATTATTGTTGGCAAACCACATAGTATCAAAGGAGGGAGAAGTGTTTGTAATCCATAACAACTCTCTGGTCTAATCCAAGTAATAATAGTGGCATACTGTGTGTAGGTGTATACATGGTTTATAATATGCTTTATCAGGATACCAGAGAGGAGTCAGGTAACACTGACCAGCTCCTTGGCTGTCCATAGTCCTGTGGATGGTACTAATGCTTCTTTTTGAAATAAAAGTTTTGTGTCAACCAAGCTATTCACCTTGTGGCCATGCAAGGGAAATTTCTCTCAGTTTCTGACAGAAATGAATGATTTTCTGCTACAACACATATGGACATTGAAATCTTTTCATAGCTATGAGCTGACAAAAACTGTCCACTCTGTAGGCTACCACTAATGCTGCAATGCTCAGACCATGGAGTTAGAGTTAGATGAGGTTTTACGGCTCAGTTTCTAACCATTCGGTTTAAGTAGGGCCGGCCACGGCCTTTTTCCCAGTTGTGGCTCACTGGCTTGTTTTCCCTACTCCATTGCTTATGCTGAGAACCAAGCACAATGGCAGTAGGTTCCATTTTTAAAGTCTTCAGTATGACCTAGACCATAGAAGCTCAGACCTTGGCTCAAAATGAGATTCAATGTGGTTTAGGTGCCATGTAAAATGGCTAAGACCTAATGTACAGAATTAATTCAATTCTGAGGTACTGTAGGTATAACTGTCTTCAATTACAATAATGACAAAAGGCAAATAATACAGGCGGCTTTAGTTGTCTAGTTCAAATGATTGAGAAAAGCAGCACCTACAGTCTTTCAGTGCGTTTTTTCAGTTACTTCACACCAATAATTCATCATAAATTTTAAAAGTTGCAATCCATTCAGGTTTCAATTACATGGCTCTGCCCACAATGCCCACAATCAATCAATATACAGGATATGAAGCTCAGTATAAATCCCTCCAAGCTAAGTGTGAAAAGTACCCATGCTGTGTATCATGGTAAACCATAAAGTTCACACTAATTGCAACATTTCATGGAAAAGTATTCTGTGGGATGTTCTTACTCATACAATGTAACTTTTTGACTTTTCTTCTTTCAAATTTATCTGAAAGATCAGAGGAAATTTATTGTGAAAGAAATATTTTAAAGTGGCACATCGAGATTTGGTCTACAGTATAACCTAGAGGATTTCCCTAAATGTCAAATGTTCCTTTATAAATTGCAAGAAAGTGAAATTCTTTCAGACTTGTTTATTGCTTGAGTCTATTTCACCATGAAGTAAATGCACACAACAAAAGCAGACAAAATTTTACAACAATATGGACTATTTTATAATCAGCCCCTTTTAAATCTTGTTTTTATAAGTCTGTCTGCAAAGCTGTAGTAAACTTGTTTGTGTACATGGACAATATGCAAACAGGACACTCAACAAATGTATTCAATTTTCATTTTTATTTCCAACATTCTCAGAGAACAAAGAAAGAATAATACACAAACTAAATGCTTTGTGGGTACCAGTTTTGGTTTTGATGATGAGAGAAGCCTCTGCATTCATGATGGCATGGGTGTGTATGTATGAATGAGTGTGTACATGTATGTGTGTTTGTGACTGCTTGTAACACAATATCTCAAGAAGGGAAACTTTGACAGTTCTCAAAGTTGGCACATACTGCAGATGCACCATACTGAACGTACGAACCCTCTTGTTTTCAGTGGAGATCGAAGGTCATCTGAGGTCACTGGAGGTCAAAAGCTGAAAACCTTATTAACACAATACAGTATCTCATGTTGGGAAGCATGGATACAATTTCATACTTACAGTAGTATGTGGATGCCCCATGGTAAGAGGAAGAAACCTATAATTGTTGTTGGCGGTCAAAGGTCATCTGAGGTCACCAGGGGTCAAACTCTCAAAACCTTGTTAACACAATCTCTCAAGGTAGAAAGCTTCAATTTAGAATTCATACTTTATAGTACAGTATGTGGATGCCCCATGGCTATATAGAGGAAGGAACTTCAAAGGTCATCTGGGGACACCAGCAGTCAAACTCTCAAAGCCTTGTTAACACAATATCTCAAGGAAGGGAGATTTGAATAAATTTCATACTTATTATGTGGATGCCCCATGATAAGAGAAATAACTCTGAACTGTTTTGGTAGAGGTCAAAGGTCATCTGGGGTAAACAGGAAACAAAATCTGATAACCTTGTTAAGACTATATCCCAAGGTAGGAAACTTGGATAGATTTCAAAATAGTATGTGGATGCCCCATGGTGAGAGAAAAAACCCTGTTGTTTTTAGTGGAGGTCAAAGGTCATCTGGGTCACTGGGGTCAAACTCTGAAAACCTTGTTTTAACAAAATACATCAAGGTAGAAAGCATGGATACATTTTATCCATACCCTTTGGATGCATTAAATTAAGTAAAAGATCCCTATCATTTTGGTGGGAAGTCAAAGGTCATCTGGGAGTACCAGTCAAAATCTGAAAACATTGTTCACATATCACCTCACATTAAGAAACCAATACTTTTCATACTTCATCTGGTGATGAATTAAATCCAGTAGAAATTAACCACCTTAGTTTTTTTGAAAGTCAAAGGTCATCTGAGGTCACCAGAGGTCAAAAAGCAAAATTTCTCAAGAATTACCAAGGTCAAATATGAACACAAAACTGTATTTTTCCAACATGTTAGAATGCATTCAACCATGAGTGACTTATTTAGGTATGGGAAATCTTGGCATTATTTGCGATATTTGAGAAGTTAATAACAGTATTATAATTTATATTTTGGCAAACCTAAAAAATGGAAAAAGAAAAAAAATCAGAAGTACTGTAATTTCACTTCTCTTCAACTAGCACTTAGTCTAGAAAATAAAAATTGTGAAATGCAATTATGAAAGCCATTATCACTTAAAGGCTCAAATAAACAAACCGTAGGAATATATACTAACTTGGTACCAAGGTAGTACTTCCATGAGAAAACACAGTGGTGACAAATGGTCACAACACATTACATAGAGGTGACTGGAGCTGTTTTGAGGGTGTTCCATTTCCAATTATGAATTTCACTTCTATTACCAGGAAAGAGTTCTAAAACCTTCCAGAATGACATTAAAGTGATTTCAAAGCTTACTTGAAATTGATTTCAAATTGTAGGATATGTAACTGTGATTAAGTATAGCCTAGATTAACTTGCATCAAATTACCAGTTTGGGAGTGAATGATTTCTGTAGGTGCATCAATTTCAGGGCTTCATCAATTTAGGTGCCTTTACTACTATATATACATGGACACACAAAGGCATTTATTTTAATGGTTGCAGGAGGCCCTAACTATCAGATAATACACATGCATGGAGGAGTGACAGCACTCATCAGTTGCGGTACTCAGTTAAGTACTGTATACATGGATTTGGTTGCTGGATGATCAGACTCCCAGCACCAAAATACACAGTACTATGTAGGATTGTCTAGTATAGACTTTGCTGACAGCCTTGATGCTGTAGGTTTGAAAGGAAGTTTCCACTTTGTGCAAGGAATGCCTTGCAGAAGTTGAATCTTTGGCGAGGATTTAAGGACAGCAAAAGAAATTGCATGGACAGAAAATTGGCAATTTCTGTTCGTGTGGGGAACTTTAATACACATTCCCAGGGCAGGTCACACTTTACAGTCTCCCCCCCTCCTTGCACAACTACATACTGGTCTAACTGTAGGAGCAGTCTATGCTAGGCCATGTTATTGACAAGTTCAAAAATACAGTATTTACACAGAATGCACCATGGGAATGGGTTACAAACTTAAAAGTGATGTGTACCACATGCACAAGGCGAGCAATGACGCACATGAATGATAGCATGGCTAGTGCTGAAGGTGGGCTTAGGGACCTAACATGAATATCATCGCTGGCAAGAGTTTTCCCACTATCAAATTACTGCTGACCTTTGGACCCAAACTGAAGTACTGGTACCACAATTATCGAACTCACATTCCATGGCTGCCAACATTTAATAATTGAGAGTTCAGATTGAGATTTTGACACGATCTAAGCAGAGCCCCACCATCGGTTGGTGCATTGCATACCAAGAACATTTTTGCCGAAAATGCCTTGCAGATTGAAGGAAATGTCATTTCCCATGCTCTGTGAGTTAGTGGCATTTAAATACATGATTATTTTGAGATCTGATGGTATAAAAAATGTAAAAAAGGAAACTTTTTAAAAAAATATATACTTGTAGGTAGTAACTGTTTGGTCCATCACTACAAAAAGAAAGGGAAATAATACAGAGCAAAACTTGTTTGTTACTTTGCAACATGTGAATCACTCAGATGAAAACACAAGATGTGTCAGTTAACTGAACCCTACTGTAACAACACTGGACTTGCCAACCTCAAAAATGGCAAATCTTGAGGTTCTCGCGAGAAAACCAGGAAATCACATTATCAAACCTGGAGATTTTTAAACAAGTCTCATATGTTATTATCAAAAGCATTTTCTAAACTAGGAAGGTTGTATTTTTTTTTTTTTGTTTCACCCTCCTAATAAAGTTAAGATGCCAAAGGCTGACTGTTTGAAAAAACTAGTCACTTTTCTGACAAAGATACATCTCTGATTCAATAATAACTTAGGCTAACCAGTGATTGAAAGCACTGATCTTGGTCTAAATAAGGAAACTTGTCTGGCATTGCCTCAAAGTGATTTTCACTGTGTGATCTGGCATTTTCACTGTGAGACGATGCCTGAAACCGTGAGAGTCACGGTGGAACCGTGAGAATTGGCAAGTCTGCAACACTAACAACCTGGGAAAGGTCTTTGAATATTTGAGGGTCCTCTAGATCCGTGGCCAGCAAACTAGGGGCTACGACCCTTTTGAGGGTCATGAAAATATTTCGGAGGGTCGCGAAAAAATCCGGCGTAGAACAAAAAAATAATTGCCAAATTTCTCATTAAAATAGGCAATGGTAGTGATTTTAATCTAAGAGCCAGTGATCTGACTCGTGTTGCGGATACTTCATACGCGATTCATCGGTCAGATGTTCCGTTTCCGGCCAAGCAACCGCGTTTGCCATTATAATAGACTGATCTTGAGGTCCTTATACCAACAGAGCCCCAGAATAATACTTGTAACATCAACAAGGTGCTTTGAAAAATGTTAATGTTGCCTATCTACCTCTCAATAAACCGAGGCGTGAGAATGCTGGGAAGGGTCGTTTCCAGTGATCTGAGGAGTATTTGTGTCAGAAAATTTTATTGGCATGCTACGGGACAACCTATGGTGGCGCTCCGCTTAGAATGTGTCTTTGGCTGATTCACTGTGTTGCTTGGGTGAAGAGTTGCCATGACTTTCTTAATGCAGTCAGCGGCAACTATCCCTATCAAATGGCCATGCTGAAAGATTGACTAATCCATTGTTCATATAGCTTTAGCTTCAGTGGTTTAACATGCAATGATGAGTATATGAAAAATCCAATCCTAGACTGCATAACCAAGTCAAATCAAACTCCACCCACCAACCCGTCATTGAGGGCCACCAAGATTCCGGGGTAGAAATTTGGGGCCACCACGCGAAAAAGACTGGAGACCACTGCTCTAGATGCTAGCTTGGGACGTTGTGGTATAGGGGCGGGCTCGAATGGAGAATCCGTGCCCGGAAGTGACGTACGTGATACGCATAGGTATAGGGTTAGGTATAGGGTTAGGGTTAGGTATAGGGTTAGGGTTATATACGTTAGTAGGTATACGGATAGGGTACGCATACGCATAGGGATAGGGTTACATACATAGTAGGCATACGGATAGGGATAGGGTTATACATATGGTACGCACAGAGATAAGGTTAGGGTTATACCCGTAGGGATATACGTATAGAATACGTATACATGTATAATTATAGCCTACGTATACATCTGTAAGTACTTATAATATTTAAAACCGTTTGCCGGCAGCTCGGCTCGCAGCGCTATCGGTTAGGGCATAGGATCGCTATACTGAGATTTATACCGCGTTCGTATTCTTGCAATGTTCCGCGTTCAAATCCCACTGTTGCTTTCTGTTGAACAGCTTGTCTTGTCACGTTACTGTTGGTTCTTTTAGAACTTACCTTGTCACTGATCTTTTGTAAGTTTTAAGTTATAATTTACGCAACTTCCGGTCACGGATTCTCCATTCGCACCTAGGGGCGTTTTGACCAATACTAGCGGGGACGCTTTGGTAAAGGGACGTTTTAACTAAGTAAGCGGTCGCGGGCTAGTCTGTACTTCGTCAACAATATGTCATGTCGTGGAACTGGTATCATCTCAATCTGTAACGTTAACTTACTGGAGGAATCAAGCACATGAACCTAGGGCTACAAAAAGCCATAACTTACCTCGTCTTCAGAGCTCGAGTCACTATCGCCCCTTGTTCCGTAGACTGTCGCCATTACTTGTGATATTTCATCAATGAGATCTTCAAACTTTTCAATACTAATACCATTGTGTCCACGGCGGACATTGCAAGTAACTTGTAACAGTCTTGACAGTGATATGAGTACCCGCGCGTACGTACGTCTTTTTTGTATAGCCCAATCAGTGAATGGAGTGTTAGCAACGTACAATAATGAACACTCCAGCCCTCCAGCAGATTGTGCAATTTATAACGGTATGGTAAACAATTCGTTGAAGTGTACGGTGGCTCGTTAAAGAAAAAACACGGGCACCCACCAAAAGAAAAAAAGAAAAAAGAAAAAAAGAAAAAAATCAGGACAAAGAAAACCAAAAGAAAAAAGTCAATGCTAAAGTAAGAAAAAAAAAATAAGAAGTCAAAATTTCAACTTTTTTCCAACTTAAAGGCAATAGGCATTCACCCCACTCAGAGTTAGTGTGCCCCGTCACTCTAGTTAATGAATGGCCTATTTTGATCATGTGACAATGTTTTTGTTAGTGAATTGCTTTACTTATTGTTTGTAATAGTTATGTTCAAAACGTCTTCAGAGCTGCTTGTAATACAATTTGCAAGAATTTGCTGATTTTTCAAAGCAAATTTGGGAACGAATGCCTACTGCCTTTAAGTCAAAATTTCATCTCAATTAAGTCGAGATTTCGACTTTCTGAGGGGAAAAGTCTAACTTTGACTTTACAAACTCGAAATTTTGACTTCATGAAATCAAAATTTCGACTTTGTTAAGCCGAAATTTCGTCTTTATAAACAAGTCATCCAAAACGAAAAAATGGGCAGAAAAAAAAACAAGACAAAGAAACAAATCAGACCTAAAGAAAACAAAACGTCATGGGCAACGAAAAAAAAAAAGAGAAAAACCAAGCAAAAAAAAAGAAAAAATGGTACTGAAAAAATCATTGACAAAAAAAAAAAAATCATGAGCACATCTGGCCCAGGATAACCGAAACAGTAACACTTCACTATAGAAAATATTTGTTTCTATATTTGTTTTTAAAAATGATCTTGACAAGAAAAGAAAACCACTTTCAAAACATTAAATAATATTCAGAAGATTGTTGAGTTATATCTACATTCTCGATATGATATTAAGTAAAGGTGGAAAAGGGCAAACTCACATTTTCATTGGGAGAGGACCAAGAATTTTTTATAGTAGGTGGTGTCCTCTGCTCCTCCTTAAGTATACAACTGTATACATTGTAGTAACCTGCTGTATTTACTCATGTACACGCATAGAACAGTTTAAATGTAACATTGAACATTATTCCCATATACAAAGTAAAACTTTTTCAGTGGTAAAGTCGAAATTTCGACTTTAGAAAAAGTATTTCTAGGTTAAAGAAAAACGTCAGAATTTTGATTTTTGAAAGTCAAATTTTCTACTTCTTAAATTGTTTTGGCCCTGATTTTTTTCCCCCTGAATTGTTTTGAGCCCATTTTGGCCCAGATTTGTCTTCTGTCAAGAATTTTTTCTTGTCCATGAATTAGTTTTTGCTATGTCCTTAACATGCCACCGTTACAATGGGGAGATGGCGCTATACAAAAAATTGCTCTAAAAGAAAGGAAAACTAATATACGAAGTGACTCCCATTTCTTTACACCTTGAATTTTCTCCATCCCTGGTCGGAAAGAGCCAAAAATTTGCCAACCTGTGTAAATATATGATTTCCATCAGAGGACTCTGAAAATAAAATGTAAACTAATTATTTCGTGACGTCACATCAGTAGACAGCGTTTATCGGACGCGCGTGCAAAAATCGGATTGGATCTTTGAACAAATACCGCTCTCTTGAGCGGTGAAAGTTATCTAATGGTAGCAGAACAATTTATCGTGAGACAACTAGGATTAGTCATCGATACAGCGTGACCATCCTTAGAACAAGGTCTGAATAAAAAACTGTTGGTTCGATTTAGAAAAATTCGGATCGGATTTACGAGTGAAAATCGCTGTAGTGTGACCTGCCCTTTAGTATATAAAAGTATATAAAAAGGGTGACTTTACTTTCTTTTCCCCTCATGTGAAAATCAAAAGTTGGTCTCTATGAAATCCCAAGCCGATCTCCAATGAGGTTCACTTCATTTAGCAAACAAAGTATCAGTCAATGGGTTTGGTACTCGTACTCGTATCCACTTGGTTCCCAACGGGGCAGGTATCGCCCCCTGGAGGCATTTTCGCAACTAAAGGGGGGCGATAAGAGCCATGGGGCACCAGTGGAGCATTTGAAAAAATGAGATGATACTAAATTTAAACGGGGGTACGAAAGATACCAAGTATTCTCCTCTAGTTTAACTAAATAAGTATGCAATAAAATGGAGTTAACAAGTCGAGTAGCTAGGTCGAACATTCCCTCTGTAGGGAACTACAAAGTTGTGAATTATCTCATCTGCCAGCTGCCAGGAAATCGCACCAGTCTTGAGTTTCAAACTTTTCCTTGTGAGGGCCCCGTACCTTCATCAGTGAAGGTGAAGGGGGAGGGTGGTTCCATAGATCAAAATTACCCTGCCACATTGTCCCATCAGGGACAGCTAAGGAGGGCCTCTAGACTCCCTGCACATTGGGGAAAGCTTCATATTGTGGAATCGCCACAATTTTTTCATCTTTTAGTAAAAGCATCTCTCATCCCTTGGCTTTGATGAAGACATCACACCTTTGTTAATGGCGGGTTTTGGATTTGCCATCACAAAAGAAAGACCCGGTACCGCTTTTGCAAAGGCTGTATGTGTACCTTTTATTTCAACACGTGCTTCAACTTTATTCGTTTCATTTATAGTAGTACCTGGAAGTGATATGGAAGAGGGGCCCATATGGTGAAAGGAGGCGATAAGCTGGAAAAGTTTGGAACGACTGATTTAGATGATCATATTGTATTTTAACATGATGGTATTTTACTTTGCATTATCGTACCTTTTTACATGAATATCACGACCTATCGCTGGCTTAGTATATCAGTATTTTTAGACCTTATGCACTGACGTCACGGGACATCATTTTGGATTCAAACAAGCACACTGCACATGTGATGAAGATTTCGCACGCACGCACGGATCGTAGACTTACGAGGGTATCCGACCTGTACACAAATCAACTGTCTACATTTATTGGTGTAAGTTGCAATGATAAGCGCTTGCTTCCATTGGAGGGTGCACTTTCTGCTCTGTGACGTCATATGCATAAGGTCTACTTTAGTACAGAATCGTATCTTTTTAAATGATGCAGGTGCACATCTTTTTAAGTTATTATTATATATCGTGGGCCATAGAAGTATTTTGAGTGTTTGAAGTTCTACCCCTCCCCCTCCCCGTGGTGTCCCCATTTTACATTTCTGACACTATCACTTATGATGCAATCGAAATGACTGTCTCCCTCTTCTCTCTTCACATAACATGGTTTCTTTACAAAGTAAAGTAAAAAAATGTATTTGAATGAACACCGATTCTTGCCCAGGTCGGTACCTTGTGGCCTTGAACATAAGCGATTTCATTCTAATGAGCCATTGAGAGTCTCGATTAAATAATACTCGAAGCTTCGAGTTGCAAGTTAAATATCTTACCTACCACTGTATTAACACACAGGTCTATCTACGATCTTTTCACTTTCGTTCAGCTCCTCTATGAGCTTCAAGTAACTCCAACAAATTTACGGTCTCCGTAAAGTTTTGAAGTAGGCCCACTACCCACACCAGTTATGAACATTGTGGGTGGGAGTATGAGTGTGCGTGTGTGTGCGTGCTTTTTCTTGTCTCTGAAGGAAATATTCTATTAGTCCAGGGAAAGAATTCGCATGGTATTTATATGTTCTTCGTGCGTGCTCAGATTTTGACATATATGAGAGAAGGCAGGATATGATCTAGCCGGTGGTTCAGAAAAGCGGAACCAATAACTAGTTTTAAGTGTCCATACTTCCACCTTTTCACGCTCTTTAAAGCTATAAGAACTAGATATGGTCATCCCTTGCTCTCCCGGACCAATCACAGACATAGCTTAGAGTTGAACAGTGTTCAACTCTCATAGCTTTTTAGCGCTATACTGGAGTATGAACCGGTCTTAAGTCTCTTATTACAAGAATATATATGTTAGAGGTTAGATAACGTGAATCTCATTCATCTAACTCCCATCCTCACGTTTTATTCCGTTGCTGAGATATAAAATGCTTGCATTTATATTTTTCTATTTTAATAGCCGATTGCGTCATAATCTGTGGTGTCCTTCTTGTACAACTCACACTATTTGCTTCTGTTTTCTTTTAAAATTAAAATGTTTACATGACATTGGAATTTTTTTTTTAGTAAGTTGTCTGGAGAAGGCTCGTATAGCCAGGTCATCTTATAAGAATAATAAGACAGCGATCAGTTTTTAACCCAAGCGGCTTGAGGGAAAACAAAGTAATCTGAGTTGAACAAGAAGTTATTGCCTAAGTCTATCATTGAAACTCGAGTGGAAATAGTGGATATTTGTATCTCAGCACACGAATGTTCTGTAAGAATGGGAAATGGATTTACTGGAGTTCATTTTTTAAGCTTTGTAAAAAATGGTTTAGAAATTTTAGACTTTAGGTACACTTTATGGTCAGGGCAGCGTAGGAATACCAAAACGGGACATGTGGCGGCCAAGCAGGATAAAATTAAGCAATAAACAGTGAGTTTCCGGCTGCTCCGTTAGTTGACAACCTTACCGTTCTGTTGGCCAATACAAAATGCAAGATCACAAAATAGGATACGTCAGTGTGGGAGCTCCATCATCAATAAGAGTTTATGAACTCTGCCTAAAACCGTGCAGGAATTTTCGCCAGGTATAAGCGTATACCTCTCACGAGAAAGCTAACAAATTTGCCATTCATGGCAATTTCAGTTAACCATACCATGACGGTGAACTGGTAAAGATGTTTTGCTAGCGGAGTTCAAAGTGTCCGTACCTCTACCCAGCTGCCCAGGCGTTTTAAATCACGCAAAGGCTGATCTACGGTCGCCAGCGGTCCACAATTTCTTCAAATCTGCTTCAATTGACCCAATTTTGTCAACAGTGAAATTTCATCTAGTCCATCTAGTCTCTTCTGTATTAAATTGACAAAGGACAACCATCCCTTTCGGTAACATAATACAAAAGTTATCCCAATGTCTCATTTTGGTGAATCTTCGAAGGCGAACAAATGGACTGGACGAAAAAATTAGGGCGTGCTACCTTAAACCGGCAGCAGAAAAAAAAGGAAAGGGAGACTTCACATTTCGCAATACAAACTTAATTACCTGCTTTTGCCGTACCGGAAGATTATAAGGCAAAACGTTGCCCAAAGTTACCTCAGTTTTAACGTTTTTGCGTAATGAGTACTGGAATACATTTGCTAGAACGTCTGCATCACGGGTTGAGCACATCGCTCAACAACATGGTATACTGACTGCACACTCCAAAAATTTTAGGGACTAAATTGTTCAGGCGATATTTTCGAGCGGAGGAAATTTTTGAATTAATGTTATAGCCTTTAACTGTATCATTATTATACGATTTTTAAGATAACATACCTTAAATAAATCCTCCCAATTGACTTACTGATTAATTTGAAAAAGTAAAGTGGCCTCTAAGGGAAGCGGACCACTCATTCAGGCTTTTGCTCTGCGGAAAGATACAGTGCCTGACAAACTCAATCCCTTAAAAATTTGAGAAGCTCGTGTTTGAATGTGTTACTTACTTACTACATATACGATCAATTTTGAAGTTGATGTTTGTAGAATATGAGTTAAAATACAGACTGTGTAAAACTAAAGACAATTTGAACTATTTTAGTGCCATATTTTGATTGTATTACTCCGCTCTGTGAAGGGAGGTCTTTGCAGAGTGATCAGAGATGGAGACATGCACCTTTTATTGAAGACTTTCAAGCCCTTCTACCTCAAAATCTCAATGGTAGCGAGCCCTGACTGTAAACTTTTACCAAAGGGATGCCATTTCCGGATTGAGAACATTTATAACTAAGGAACTAGGGGCGGAGACTTGACTTGATTTAGTGTGTAAGTCAATGGGGCAACAGTAAGTGGTTCGCTAACTAAAACCTTGCCGAAGTTTTCTCCAGGCATAGGCTTACCCCTCACAAGAAAACTAACAAGTTGGCCATTCATGGCAATTTCAGTTAACCATACCATGACAGTTAGGATTTTTTGCTAGCGGAGCTCAAAGTGTCCTTACCTCTACCCAGGTGTTTTAAATCACTCGAAGACTGACCTACGGTCGCCAGCTTCTAAGTCCGTAATTTCTTCAAATCTTCTTCAATTGACCCAATTTTGGCCTCAGTGATACTCCATATAGCCCATCTCAACTCTTTTACATTAAATTGACAAAAGACAACCATCCTCTTCGGTAACATATTGCAGGAAGTTGTCCCAATCTCTCCTCTTGGAGACGAAGAAATGGACTGTACGAAAAAGAGGGCGTGCTACCTTGAAACGGCAACAGGAAAAATGCTGAAGGAGACTTGGTCAAGTTTAAAGGACCCAATCTCTTTAAGTTTTGTTTAATTACAAATCATCGCACCTGGGAACAGAACGAGGACAATGCCGTCACGTATTGTTGGCAGATGCTTTGGCCTACCCCCTAAGAGGCTTAAGCCATATTTGCAATAGAAGAAAAGCATTTTGAAGAGGGTAACTTTTGAATATTCATCCCAGACTTGTTTTTAACTAGATTGAAGAGTTGCTTTGGAAAGTTTGGCGAATTCGGTCTAAATAAAATCAGAAGCCCCGGCGACGAAGGTCGCCGGGGCTTCTGATGTTATTGAGACCTTTCGTGTCAGTTGCTAATTGCGTGAACTATGGAATCGGTTTCATCTCAAAATGGGAAAATAATTATAAAACTGTTACCAATTGCAACCGAAAAAAAGCAATGTGGAAACGGGTAGGGGTAGCACTTTCTGATAATGTAGACTTATGCAGTAGCGTCTAGTGACCCTGATCTGGAAATTTACTGTCGGACATGGTTGACAAAACGAAGCTTTATTAAGAAAAGAAAGAATGGAAACGCAGAGGAGTCGATAAAAGCTTGAACAAGCAAGATAAAAAAAAAAAGAAAAGGCAACAGGCAACTGCAAAATACTCGACAGTTCAACAACTTTCAGACCACAAAAAGACTCACTGCCAAGTGTCAGGAGGACTTGAACTCATGTACTAAGCATTGGAAGTCGAGCGCCTTGCCAACTGACCTACGCCGATCTTTGAAGTCAACTGAAATAAATTAATACTAGTAATATAGTGTAGGACTGTATGACATATAAACAGAAGAGCCTGTGAGGGAGGGACCACTGGATCGAACACCCCTTCTCGCCTGCATCTTTAGTACTGGTACGGTACTTTATATTGCCTGAAACACGTCCAAATGATGACTCCGTTTCAATGCTGGAATGTTCTACACTTTTTCTGTTAATGTTTAGCACGGCCTGTAAATATTTCGCATAGCTGTGCCATAGATGACATCAAAAGGGTGGGGCGGGGTGGGGTGGGAGCAGGGCTGGTCATATGACCCGGGCGATCGCCCGGGCCCGCCTTATCGCCCGGCTTGGAAGCAAAAATACTTCCCAAGGCGGGCATCAAAATGCCCGCCTTAAATTGTGTGGTGGGCAACAAATAGCCCACCTTGAGAAATAGATCGCCCGTGTGAAAGAGCATTGCTAAAAACATCCGAATATATTTACATTAGTACATTTAAAAGACCTCCAAAAATTAAGAATTTTTTCCCCGATAATATTCGGCAACTTAGCGCGTGCTGCACTGACAGCCTCATGACACGAATCGTCGAGTTCGAAGCAACGTTGTTTCGTACGATCCTTGTACTGTACACAGTAAATTACGTAGTAGCAGGCTACAGTATCTTGCATACTAGACACGCCGCCCCGACCCATTGCAAGTTGCGATAATGTTCGGCGTGCTACAGAGCCCTGCATGTACAATACATATTATACTACGCAATGCTGTTCCTTCAGTTCAATACGGCATGCCTCCTTGAGTATGCCAAAAAGAAAATAAAAAACCTCGCCCAACGTTCAAACGTGTCACTATTGTGCAAATCAACATCTTCCCGCCATGTGTGAACTACCTAGATACGACCATAATAACGCTGTAAATATTAAAGAAAAGTTTCAAAATTAACTGTGCTATTGTATCTAACGTTAGTTTGCACCAAAATGACGATTGTAAAAATTGCAAAACTCCGATCCGAGCTCCATGTGCAAGCTAATGTGAGTAGCCCGGATGTCAACACAAGGATAGCTACGTAAGAACGCACGAAGCTGTCAGTGATAATGTGTACACCCTGTAGTAGCAAATTTCACTAGCGTGACGTCATTTGTTTACATTCTGTAATTTCGGAAGTGCAAGAGAATACTTCTGAAGGCTCTGATTGGTTGACATGTTTAAATTGGTATAACCTAGACAGCTTCGAGTTAAGCTTGTTTTTTGAGTCGGAAATCGCCCAAAATTCAATGCAGTAGATAGATAGGGGCCTTACGAAGTACTGCATTTATTAATTGGCTGTTTTTATCAGGTTTCTCATATTGTTAATTTTCTATTTGAAACGACACGATTTCGTTGTGAGAATTTTAGTCTTCTTGAACATGTGGTAACTACCACTCCGAGACAGGTGAAAAATCAGGCAAGTGTCATTACGTGCCTTACAAAATTGCAGCTTTACTTTATTATATCGGTTATCGGTATCTAATGGATATGGTGATCGGGTACCCGGGTTACTACGTTTTTGTACCCTTGCAAACACAAGTTTTATATTCGGCAAACAAACTGCAATTCACCAATTCAAAATTATCCTGGGTCCTTCAAAATAAGGCTCACCAGCAAAATCCTGTGGGCCTGGAGTGGCATTTTTTTTTTATTTTTTTTTATTTTACCCCTGATGCCCAATACTTAAATTCAGACCCTGAGGCATAACTCAACAGAAGGACAAAAAAAGCTTTGAGATTTGACTTGTCACTGCCATTTTCCCGACTGTAGGCTTCGGCCCAACTATGTGCCATTGAAGAAGGAATATTGGTACATGGATGTCAGTTAATGGTTCCTTGGACCCCTATTGGCATGCATCCATGGAGTGGCTCCGCCATATGTTACCCTGGACTTGGCCTGCTTTGTGTCCAAAGTGGTGCATATGGTAGAAGGGAATAGAGCGCCAACTCTACCCTGAAGGGCGCCATGATGTTGCTGATGGGGGTTTTGTGGCAAGTTGAGATGCAGTCATTTTCATTTCTTCACTGATTTATATGATGTCAGAAAACATATGGCCCCACTGTTTGTTGGCAGTGTGTCACATATATGCCCTGTTGGGAACTGGGTAGAACACAGGGAGGGACACGGGGGGGGGGGGGACACAGAGCGTAAACCGAAAAGAATGATAAATTTAAATGAAACTTGTATATTTACACAACTGCCCGCCTGAAATCTTAGGTGGGCAACTAATTGCCCGCCTAGAAGCACAACATCTCAAGTAAGGCGGGCAGTTGCTTGCCCTCCTGAAAAATTTTCATGACCAGCCCTGGGTGGGAGGAAGGTGTTGGGGCACAGGAAGCTGCGGCCTGACTCCCCGACAAGCAGACAAGGGCGACGGGTTGCTGAAACGTTGTTGAAAGCAAACATTTCGGCGAGCATGCATTTTGGGGTGTTTATATAGTTAGTGAACTTAAATAACTTGGGGATTTATTTGCATTTATCTGAAGCAAAATATCAAGTAAATGACAGAGGCGACTGGCTGTTGTGGGGTACTTCATATTTTATTGTTTCCCGACGAAATTGGAAAAATTACCCGACCGTGGGGATCCTTCTCCAACGGGGGACATGGCCCCTGCCACCACCTGGCGTCACCCCTGTCCCAACAACGATCAGTCTCCCCCACTGTTTGACTTTCTTGGTCTCAAGAGCACAAAACCTTCAAAACAAACACAAAGTTTTCGGCGTCCTTCGCAGCGAGCTGCAACCTAGTCTTGCTTTATGAAGTTTGACTTTCACGTGACATGCTACAAGTATACGAAGGCCTTCAAACGGCACCTGAACTTCAGTGGAGGACTGATTGCTGCTGCATGCGCTAGCTGAAGGTTAAAGCATGCTACGACTTCTTTCCAAATCTTTACTGTCATGATATGCATGGTAAATTATACATATCTACTGACGGCCAGCTTGTCGTTTGTTCTGTTATTCGTAACCTGACGAAACCTTTGCCATTCAAGCGCGAACCAAGAAAATACGGGTGGTGGTGTAAAGGCCGTGCGCCCCCGGGTTGTAGGAACCTTACAGTACTCTCCAAGAGGCCGAAATACTGATCGTTTGTCAATTTTTAAGTCATCCCACCCCCTCCCGACCCGAATTTAAAAAAGAAATCCTGCATATGCGGATGTCCGAGGCTGTATTCAACAAACCCGAAACCATTCCTTTACTTATTAATATAAACACTTAAATCTGACCTGCTTTGTGGCATCTGGATCTTTGTTCAAGATCTACAGAAGCGCAAGCCTCCCTGCCCTCAAACCAAACCTTCCGAGTCGGTTGTCCATACTCCATAGATGGGTGCAAACATCAGTGGCCAGTGGAATTTTTAGCATCGAGAGCGTCTACAATAAGAGAAGGGCTTACCATTTGACAATTCACCCAACTTAAATGGCTGTTTTTCCCGTAGCGAAAGATTATAAGGCAAAACGTTGCCCAAAAATACCTCAGTTTCAACGTTTTTGCGTAATGAGTACTGGAATACATTTCCTAGAACGTCTGCATTACGGGTTGAGCACATCGCTCAACAACATGGTATACTGACTGCACACTCCAAAAATTTTAGGGACTAAATTGTTCAGGCAATAATTTCGAGCGGAGGAAATTTCTTGAATTAATGTTAGGCTTCTACTGTATCATTATTATACGATTCTTAAGATAACATACCTTAAATAAATCCTCCCAATTGACTTACTGATTAATTTGAAAAAGTAAAGTGGCCTCTAAGGAAAGCGGACCACTAATTCAGGCTTTTGCTGATCTGCGGAAAGATAGTTCCTGACAAACTCAATCCCTTAAAAATTTGAGAAGCTTGTTTTTGACGGTGTTGCTAACGTACTAAATATGATCAATTTTGAACTTGATGGTTGTAGAATATGAGTTAAAATACAGACTGTGAAACTTAAGACAATTTGAACTATTTTAGTGCCATAGTTTGATTGTATTACTCCGCTCTGTGAAGAGAGGTCTTTGAAGAGTGATCAGACATGGAGACATGCACCTTTTATTGAAGACTTTCAAACCCTTCTACCTCAAAATCTCATTGGTAGCTAGCGAGCACAAACTGTAAACTTTTGCCAACGGGGTGCCATTTCCGAATTGAGAACTTTTATAACTAAGGAACTAGGGGCGGAGAATTGACTCGATTTAGTGTGTAAGTCAAAGGGACAACAATAGGTGGTTCGCTACCTAAAACCTTGCAGAAGCTTTCTCCAGGCATAGGCTTACCCCTCACAAGAAAACTAACAAGTTGGCCATTCATGACAATTTCAGTTAACCATACCATGACAGTTAGGATTTTTTGCTAGCGGAGCTCAAAGTGTCCTTACCTCCAGTACCCAGGTGTTTTAAATCACTCGAAGACTGACCTACGGTCGCCAGCTTCTAAGTCCGTAATTCCTTCAAATCTTCTTCAATTGACCCAATTTTGGCAACAGTGATACTTCATCTAGCCCATCTCAACTCTTTTACATTAAATTGACAAAAGACAACCATCCTCTTCGGTAACATATTGAAAAAAGTTGTCCAAATTTCTCCTCTTGGAGACGAAGAAATGGACTGTACGAAAAAGAGGGCGTGCTACCTTAAAACGGCAACAGGAAAAACGTGGAGGGCGACCAAGTTGGTCAAGTTAAAAGGACCCAATCTCTTAAGTTTTGTTTACAAATCATCGCACCTGGAAACTGAACGAGGACAATGCCGTCACGTATTGTTGGCAGATGCTTAGGCCTACCCCTAAGAGGCTTAAGCCATATTTGCAATAGAAAAAAAGCATTTTGAAGAGGGTAACTTTTGAATATTCATCCCAGACTTGTTTTTTACTAGATCGAAGAGTTGCTTTGGAAAGTTAGGCGAATTCGGTCTCAATAAAATCAGAAGCCCCGGCGACCTTCGTCGCCGGGGCTTCTGATTTTATTGAGACCTTTCGTGTCAGTTGCTAATTGCGTGAACTATGGAATCGGTTTCATCTCAAAATGGGAAAATAATTATAAAACTGTTACCAATTGCAACCGAAAAAAGCAATGTGGAAAGGGGTAGGGGTAGCACTTTCTGATAATGTAGACTTATGCAGTAGCGTCTAGTGACCCTGATTTGGAAATTTACTGTCTGACATGGTTGACAAAACGAAGCTTAATTAAGAAAAGAAAGAATGGAAACGCAGAGGAGTCGATAAAAGCTTGAACAAGCAAGATAAAAAAAAGGCAACAGGCAACTGCAAAATACTCGACAGTTCAACAACTTTCAAACCACAAAAAGACTCACTGCCAAGTGTCAGGAGGACTTGAACTCATGTACTAAGCATTGGGAGTCAAGCGCCTTGCCAACTGACCTACGCCGATCTTTGAAGTCAACTGAAATAAATTAATACTAGTAATATAGTGTAGGATTGTGTGACATATAAACAGAAGAGCCTGTGGGGAGGGACCGCTGGATCGAACACCCCGTTTCGCCTGCATCCTTAGTACTGGTACGGTACTTTATATTGCCTGAAACACGCCCAAATGATGACTCGTTTCAATGCTGGAATGTTCTACACTTTTTCTGTTAATGTTTAGCACGGCCTGTGAATACTTCGCATATTTGTGCCATAGATGACATCAAAAGGGTGGTGCGTGGTGGGGTGGGGCGGGACGGAAGGTGTTGGGGCACAGGAAGCTGCAGCCTGAATCCCCGACAAGCAGACAAGGGCGACTGGTTGCTGAAACGTTGTTGAAAGCAAACATTTCGGCGAGCATGCATTTTGGGGTGTTTATATAGCCTAGTTAGTGAACTTAAATAACTTGAGGATTTATTTGCATTTATCTGAAGCAAAATATCAAGTAAATGACAGAGGCGACTGGCTGTTGTTGGGTACTTCATATTTTATTGTTTCCCGACGAAATTGGAAAAATTACCCGACCGTGGGGATCCTTCTCCGACGGGGGACATGGCCCCTGCCACCACCTGGCGTCACCCCTGTCCCAACAACGATCAGTCTCCCCTACTGTTTGACTTTATTGGTCTCAAGTGCACAAATCCTTCAAAACAAACACAAAGTTTTCGGCGTCCTTCGCCGCGAGCTGCAACCTAGTCTTGCTAAGTTACTGAAGTTTGACTTTAACGTGACATGCTACAAGTATACGAAGGCCTTCAAACGGCACCTGAACTTCAGTGGAGGACTGATTGCTGCTGCATGCGCTAGCTGAAGGTTAAAACATGCTACGACTTCTTTCCAAATCTTTACTGTCATGATATGCATGGTAAATTATACATATCTACTGACGTTCAGCTTGTTGTTTGTTCTGTTTTTCGTAACCTGATGAAACCTTTGCCATTCAAGCCCATACCACTGCAAGAAAATAGGGGTGGTGGTGTAAAGGCCGTGCGCCCCCGGGTTGAAGGAACCTTACTAGACTCTCCCAGAGGCCGAAATACTGATCTTTTGTCAATTTTTAAGTCATCCCACCCCCTCCCGACATGAATTTAAAATAAGAAATCCTGCATATGCGGATGTCCGAGGCTGTATTCAACAAACCCGAAACCATTCCTTTACTTGTTAATTTAAACACTTAAATCTGACCTGCTTTGTGGCCTCTGGATCTTTGTTCAAGATCTACAGAAGCACAAGCCTTCCTGCCCTCAAACCAAACGTTCCGAGTCGGCTGTCCATATACTTCATAGATGGTTGCAAACATCAGTGGCCAGTGGAATTTGTAGCATCGAGAGCGTCTACAATAAGATAGGGGATTACCATTTGACAATTCACCCAACTTAAATGGCTGTTTTTCCCGTAGCGAAAGATTATAAGGCAAAACGTTGCCCAAAGTTACCTCAGTTTCAACGTTTTTGCGTAATGAGTACTGGAATACATTTGCTAGAACGTCTGCATCACGGGTTGAGCACATCGCTCAACAACATGGTATACTGACTGCACACTCCAAAAATTTTAGGGACTAAATTGTTCAGGCAATAATTTCGAGCGGAGGAAATTTCTTGAATTAATGTTAGGCTTCTACTGTATCATTATTATACGATTCTTAAGATAACATACCTTAAATAAATCCTCCCAATTGACTTACTGATTAATTTGAAAAAAGTGAAGTGGCCTCTAAGGGAAGCGGACCACTAATTCAGGCTTTTGCTCTGCGGAAAGATAGTTCCTGACAAACTCAATCCCTTAAAAATTTGAGAAGCTTGATTTTGACGGTGTTGCTTACGTACTAAATATGATCAATTTTGAAGTCGATGTTTGTAGAATATGAGTTAAAATACAGACTGTGTAAAACTAAAGACAATTTGAACTATTTTAGTGCCATATTTTGATTGTATTACTCCGCTCTGTGAAGAGAGGTCTTTGAAGAGTGATCAGACATGGAGACATGCACCTTTTATTGAAGACTTTCAAGCCCTTCTACCTCAAAATCTCAATGGTAGCGAGCCCTGACTGTAAACTTTTTCCAAAGGGGTGCCATTTCCGGATTGAGAACATTTATAACTAAGGAACTAGGGGCGGAGAATTGACTTGATTTAGTGTGTAAGTCAACGGGGCAACAGTAAGTGGTTCGCTACCTAAAACCTTGCAGAAGTTTTCTCCAGGCATAGGCTTACCCCTCACAAGAAAACTAACAAGTTGGCCATTCATGACAATTTCAGTTAACCATACCATGACAGTTAGGATTTTTTGCTAGCGGAGCTCAAAGTGTCCTTACCTCCAGTACCCAGGTGTTTTAAATCACTCGAAGACTGACCTACGGTCGCCAGCTTCTAAGTCCGTAATTCCTTCAAATATTTTTCAATTGACCCAATTTTGGCAACAGTGATACTTCATCTAGCCCATCTCAACTCTTTTACATTAAATTGACAAAAGACAACCATCCTCTTCGGTAACATATTGCAAAACGTTGTCCCAATTTCTCCTCTTGGAGACGAAGAAATGGACTGTACGAAAAAGAGGGCGTGCTACCTTAAAACAGCAACAGGAAAAACGTGGAGGGCGACTTGGTCAAGTTAAAAGGACCCAATCTCTTAAGTTTTGTTTACAAATCATCGCACCTGGAAACTGAACGAGGACAATGCCGTCACGTATTGTTGGCAGATGCTTAGGCCTACCCCCTAAGAGGCTTAAGCCATATTTGCAATAGAAGAAAAGCATTTTGAAGAGGGTAACTTTTGAATATTCATCCCAGACTTGTGTTTTACTAGATCGAAGAGTTGCTTTGGAAAGTTTGGCGAATTCGGTCTCAATAAAATCAGAAGCCCCGGCGACCTTCGTCGCCGGGGCTTCTGATTTTATTGAGACCTTTCGTGTCAGTTGCTAATTGCGTGAACTATGGAATCGGTTTCATCTCAAAATGGGAAAATAATTATAAAACTGTTACCAATTGCAACCGAAAAAAAAGCAATGTGGAAAGGGGTAGGGGTAGCACTTTCCGATAATGTAGGCTTATGCAGTAGCGTCTAGTCACCCTGATTTGGAAATTTACTGTCGGACATGGTTGACAAAACGAAGCTTAATTAAGAAAAGAAAGAATGGAAACGCAGAGGAGTCGATAAAAGCTAGAACAAGCAAGATAAAAAAAGTGAAAAGGCAACAGGCAACTGCAAAATACTCGACAGTTCAACAACTTTCAAACCACAAAAAGACTCACTGCCAAGTGTCAGGAGGACTTGAACTCATGTACTAAGCATTGGGAGTCGAGCGCCTTACCAACTGACCTACGCCGATCTTTCAAGTCAACTGAAATAAATTAATACTAGTAATATAGTGTAGGATTGTGTGACATATAAACAGAAGAGCCTGTGGGGAGGGGAAGCTGGATCGAACACCCCGTTTCGCCTGCATCCTTAGTACTGGTACGGTACTTTATATTGCCTGAAACACGCCCAAATGATGACTCGTTTCAATGCTGGAATGTTCTACACTTTTTCTGTTAATCTTTAGCACGGCCTGTAAATACTTCGCATATTTGTGCCATAGATGACATCAAAAGGGTGGGGCGGGACGGAAGGTGTTGGGGCACAGGAAGCTGCAGCCTGAATCCCCGACAAGCAGTCAAGGGCGACTGGTTGCTGAAACGTTGTTGAAAGCAAACATTTCGGCGAGCATGCATTTTGGGGTGTTTATATAGCCTAGTTAGTGAACTTAAATAACTTGAGGATTTATTTGCATTTATCTGAAGCAAAATATCAAGTAAATGACAGAGGCGACTGGCTGCGGTTTTGGGGTACTTCATGTTTTATTGTTTCCTGACGAAATTGGAAAAATTACCCGACCGTGGGGATCCTTCTCCGACGGGGGACATAGCCCCTGCCCAGGGCCGTCGCGACCGGGGGGTTTGGGGGTCTCACCCCCCAAAGTTCGTCAGAGCGACGATGGTCGGAAATCTGAAATGTCAGTTGGAATTTCTGATATCTCAGTCTAGCACATTTTTTCGACTGATCCTATGTCAACTTTGCATATATTTTCCAACTAGACCAAGTGAGAATAATACCAAACGTTATTTTCCTCACTTAAAATCAAATCAAAGCTGTCCTTTTTTTCTTTGTAAATTCTCCTCAAACTCTCAAAATTTTCGCGTGCTTCAAACCTTACCTCAGTGTTGTTCTTATTATCAATATCTTCCGATAGCAACTTTCGGAGAAGCACAACAGCAGAAGTTGAAAGCTGTTTACAAATTACCACTGACTGGCTTTTTGAGTGGCATGTTGGTTTGTTGGGCAATTGAAAGTATCTCGATGCAGATTCTGAATGCAGGTTTTACTATAGAAATCTTATTTAATGGAAATTTGGGCGCGCTTCGCGCGCATGCGTCACGATTGACAATCAATCTCATGAACATTATTAAGGTAATTATACCAGACACAGTTCTATGGGAACTAGGGCGCTTTAGCCCCCCTCCCGAAATTTTTCCGAGCCCCACAAAATTGCGCAAAATTTTATATAGACTAATATACAGATATACATAATATACAGAAGACATAGATATACGCAGAAAATATTGCAAACGTCTATTTATCAGGCCCGTAGCCAGTAAGTTCTGTAACGATTCTTTCTATAACTTCAAAAAATTTTCGCGCGCTATGCGCGCTTTCATCTATAGTTCTATCTAGTGGTAATGCCCCCGTTTCAAACATATTGGATTTCAACATTTCCACAAATGTTGTTCTTCTGTGTAGGCGTGATTCTAGAGAAACACGAAAATGCATCGTTGCGAAGTTCTTTCCTCTTTTTCCTAACTTTTGGGAGATTCTTTCTTCAGCGTCGCCATCGTGGCAAACATATTTTGTAAGAAAAAGATCTTTCTGTTTCGTAAGACCTTAATGGGTAAGATGAAGAATGTAATCCCCGACGACGACCATGCAGTAACCCGAACAAATTTCTTGGTTTTGTCCAGATTCTTCAATAAAAGCCCAAACTTTTTCAACTTTCCTTAATGAAAATTCATTATAACCCCAAATTATATTTTGAGTTCGGCACCCCATTGCATCTGTCGGGACTTAGAGCCTGAGCTGGCCCCCAGTCAGGGCGCGTAACCCATGTCGGCAAATCAAAGCACCACCGCTGAGCCTGCGTGCAGGTTTTTCATTTTGGCATTGAAGTATACCCCCAAATTTCGGTGCGCTTCGCGAGCAGCCCTCACAGTCCACGTTGTATCACTTATGAACATTATAAGCACAACGTACCAGTGAACTTTCATAGCATAAACTAGGTGTACATTCTGAAAACGCGCTTGTTAGTCCTAAACCCCTTTTGCTATACCTGTCTGGGAGGTCTAGTATCATTTTTCTGCACCTATACTCTCCGTCCCGCCCATCTCCCGACTGACACTAGACGCGTCAGCTAGGCGTTCAAATACAATAAGTGGATGGGCGTCCGGCGTTCAAAAAGGGAGAAAAAGTGTTCAGCTTAACACAAGCGTTCAAAATGTGCTTTGGCCGCCAGGATCTGAAGATGGGTTGTGTATCTGTTTCATTTCGGTGTTCAAAAGTTAAAAGCCTGAGACTGCAGTGAAGGGAAGACACGCGCGGCACGCATTTTTTCCCCAGGATGTTTGTGGGTAACCGGATCCTCAGAAGTTTGCAAAATGTGTTTGAAGTCAAGGTTAGGGTTTAGGAGACGGGCTAAGGGTACCCTCTCCATGGGTAATCGGGTGCTGCTCCCCATGGTGATGATAAAATTGAAGAATAATGTGCAGAAAGTGTTTTTTTCAAGAATGTCACACGACCCAAAAATAGTGCACCTATACGGAAGCCGTTAATGCCCTTTCTTTTCCCGAGTTGCCGGATTCAGTCACTCGTCCAATTACACCGACGGCCGTTGATACGGCCTTATACGGCCGTCACATGCATAATCAATTTGCCGACGGGCCTTCAACTTCTAATTTCGGACCGACGGTTGGGTGCTATCGATATTATTTCTGTTTCGGGTAGCATGTCTTTTTTACCCAACCTGAGACAAACCGACAAAATCGACGTTTCGATTGGTGTGATTTGATGGCATTTTTCCACGGCACGATTACCATCTCTCATTACCTTCATAGCAGGTGTCGAATATGTACTCCTCTTTGGCGTACATACTCTATTTACGGTGCAGCCAATATACTGCACTCTAAAAAACGTGTTTAGGAAGGAAACACAATTTTTGCCCCCACTTTGGAAACATGTTTAATTCCTTAACAAACATATTTAATTACTAAACATTATGTGTTTAATTCCTAAACATTATGTGTTTAAATCTTAAACATTATGTGTTTAAATCCTAAACGTGTTTAGAGTGTAAACGTGTTTCCAAAGTGGGGGCGAAAAAGTGTTTAGAAAAGTGTTTAATTCCTAAACACTGTTTTTACAATGTGAGGTGCAGGAGTACTACACGTCCTCCGGGCGAGCAACATCCCTCACTGAACAAAAATGCTCTAAACAGTGTAGAACAGACGGAACCCAGTGTAGGTTATTGTTTCTCTGTATTGGAGCAGGGAGCTGGAAGACACTTCCAGCTCCCTGATTGGAGTGAACGTTATTTGATGTCCATGTAAATTCCCCGATTATTTCTGAGTTTATTTGTCCCCAGTTTTCAATGTGCATATGATGAATGAGCTCTTATTCACTATAGGCCCTATACTTGTTTCTAAGTTGAAACCTTGCTTTCTGTTTTTCAGGTTGGTCCCGAGTGCTTCGTCGGTTTGGGCAATTTGATTGACCTCCAAACCGGTGCCGGTTTCAAGTTGGTCTCGGGGGGCTGATCATCATCGTCGTCGTCGCTAGTACGTCACAGAAACCCGCAGGGCATAAACGCAAGGCAAGGGAGATTGCACCTGAAATGTTCAGGGTCTGCAACTAGTTAACTTTCCCATCAGTTAGCATACTCCAATCAAGTATAGTTTTCCTTGATGGACTCGAAGGAAAACTAAGCCTTTGACTGGGAGGACTCGACTTATACTGCCGGGTGTTCTGCTGGCTTTTTTGTTATGACTGCCCTGGTCTTTCAATTATACTGAAAATAGGTAAAATCTTTTTGGTAGGTTTAACTTAACCTTACGTCTGTTTTGAAGCAAGTTAGTGGAGTCAAGAGGCCTGGCCCGAGGACAGCTGATACTGAGCTGATTGTTCAAAATCCTATACATATAAAATAACCTGTCTGAGTATAGACCGTCTTGGGTCGGCTCACCGATATCGCAAATTCTAAAGGGGGATACACCAGGGTCCTCTTACAATTGTTTCCTTTCATACGCCAGCCTGAGGTTTCACCAGGGGGACGCAGATCAGTCGAGAGGGAGACGCATGTATCAGAGAACGGGTAGTAGTAGAGGGAGTGCAGATAGAGGACGGAATAATTAAATTGCACTGGATGTTATGTACAACAAAAGGGCGAATAGCCCTAACCCGAAATCGACGAAGCACCGTGCCCGGACAAGGGCTACGGTGCTTCGTCGATTTTGGGTGGTCCTGGTCCAAACCGACGATTAGGCTATTTTGGGCATCAAAACCATGACTGGCGCCGGCACACCATGCAAATACAAGTAAAGCCCGGGTCCCATATACGCGATTCAACTTGCGACTCAACTTTCAACAAGTTGCGCGATTTTTCAATCAACTTTCGACGCACTTGTTGGCTGGTCCCACACGCTCAACTCTCATGCAACTTTTCGTTGTTGCCTAAGTACCATACTAGGTAATTAATGTACGTGTAGACACAGATCTCGGGGTTGGAGATTTATTTCAGGAATACATCGCCCTTAGCGGATTGTCTTGGTGAATAAACCGCCGGGAATCCAAATTTGGGAAAATAACAAACGAGGCGAAGCCAAGTCCGTTACTTTGCCAAATTTGGAGTCAAGACGGTTTATGACTGAGACAATTATAGTCCGACAAATGTGGTTTATTCCTATATTCTACAACCAAAAATGTGTGAAAAACTTCATTCTTATCAGCATTTACGTTTACTGACTGTGTGTTGTGGTAAAACAGGTCAGTGCTTAACCAATCAGAATGCAAGATACTCAATAACGGATGGCTAGGGGTGGTAGAATCCCCTGCATTTGAACAAGAAGAGATGGCAGATGTAATATAATACCCCAATGATAGGCCTACAGACACACTGCAAAATTCCTGCGTGTCCGTCATTTTTTCAATCACCTTTTTCCTTTGTTAAAAAACATACTAAGGCTGCGCAGAGACCTATATTAATAGGATTTTACCGATACTGGTCTGTGCAGTGAGTTGCTATTTGACAGCTTATCTTTTTCATATGTAAGTTTATTACTTTTGAGACCTCAAAGGAAGGAATTTGTATTGATGCATATTATGCGGCTTTTAAATGTTATTTCCGCCAATCTATACAGAAGACATAATCAGGGCCGTGCATGGGCAGAATCCAAGGGGAAATTGGGGAGTTAACAACACTAAGTGGAGCCCCGGTGGCATACCAATTATAGTTGACACCCAGACCAATCTTTCCTTTGTCACCCCCGCCAGGGAGCCGCCCTATAAATTAATTATATGATTTAATAAGATTAGAATGATCATTGTGTAGTGAATAAGTTCTTGTTCCTTATCGCCGGTAAAGGGGAGAGGGTGACACCCTCACCCTTTGAGAAACTTTTTTCAGTATATCTAGATGAAAAATGTTGCTATCTTTGTCAAAGCTTTAAACTGATTACAGGGCTTAAAATTATCTTCATGTGTCTACCCTAGCAATTCAGGGTCTAATACATTGAATGGGGGCTGTTTCTAAGACAAATAACTATAAATCTACATATTTCATACTCATGCTGGATATGGTACCAGACTCAGTTTTGCAGGGGATCGCAAGACGGAGAAACGGGAGAAACGGGGAGGGAAGAGGATTCCACTCATACTCTGTAGTACCGCCACTTCTTCCTCACACTTCAATTTATTTTTTTCAAGTTTTGATGGAGTCTTTAGTGACTATCAGTTAAATACAGCAAACATTAAAACAAGTTCTATTAAAATAGAAAAAAGGATCACGAAATATTAACGAACTTAACATTGCGGAGTTGTAAGTTATATTCATGTGTATAAAACACCTTGTACAAATACAATGAAGACGTAAGTATACGGGTACGTGATTTTGGAACACGATCCGACTCTACGAGTGCAGAGAAATACCTTCTCATCCAACCAGGTGTAGGCTTATCACAGGTCTGGTATATGCCTTCTCCAAGAAAACAGGGTGCGCTGCCGCGAAAATAGGGGAACATTGGCCAAAGTTTCTACTAACAGATAGGCTTATATGCGGAAGGACGTCATTGTAAATATTTTCGCAGCTTATCGGAACATGAACCTAAAGTAGACCTACTCAAGGGCTATTAGACCTACTCAAGGGCCGCATGACTAACAGTTATGCTTGGTCTAAGACCGGGCTAGTGATTGTAGGAGGATACTAGAAGGATGGATACCCACGGATATCCCATGGCTATATTTTTGTAAAACAGATTTAGCCTAGATGATATAGGTTTTAACACTGTGGGCGCACGAAACAATGGGAAGTGTACGGTTGAGTATACTAACTCATATCATAGAGCCTACCTGCCAAATCCCACAGAGTCACCGTGGGTCTCATCAGGGCCCTTGGAACGGCTAAATTGAGGGCTAGATACACTGAAAGCGTTACAGTTTTCAGGTTTTCTTCAAAAATTATTAGGTTGTTAATTATGTGTTACAACGACCAAAAAATCATAAATAATGAAAGCACTGAAGTAGGAATATTCAGTCCTCTGACCCTTTCAAACTGACTTCGGAAGCCTTTCAAAGGCATTGCTCATGCATCAGTAACTAACACATTTTCGATATGAATAATTGTGATATTAGCCTATTAATGGCAGCTGCAGGGGGAGAACTTTTGATCAGAAATATGTGATCTTTGTCCTCGAGAATGCACCAAATCGCTTGGCTTCCAGGGGCTTGGCCTCTGGACCCCAACACACCTAGTATGAAGGTCCCCTCTGTACCACTGGCCGGAGGCGCAAAGTGTTTACTCAAGCAGCTAGGTGTCCTCTCAATAATTTTAACAGATCACCGCCCCTGTGTAGAGGTCTGAGGGTCACTGAGAGATTGGTCAGTTAAGTTTATTGTCTTTTCGGGGACGTAGCTCCCTTGCGGGAGCAGAGGCTCCTTCGGGAGTAACGTTTGGTTTCGCCCCTTTGCTCTCGGCCAAAAACTCGTGGGGTCTTCGGAAAAAGTATAGATATCTCGAAATCTATTTTAGATATCTCGAATTGAATTTCAGATATCTCGAATTCTATTTTAGATATCTCGAACTGAATTTCAGTTATCTCGAATTCTATTTTAGATATCTCGAATTCTATTTTAGATATCTCGAATTCTATTTCAGATATCTCGAATTCTATTTTAGATATCTCGAACTGAATTTCAGTTATCTCGAATTCTATTTTAGATATCTCGAATTCTATTTTAGATATCTCGAATTCTATTTTAGATATCTCGAATTCTATTTCAGATATCTCGAATTCTATTTTAGATATCTCGAACTGAATTTCAGTTATCTCGAATTCTATTTTAGATATCTCGAATTCTATTTTAGATATCTCGAATTCTATTTCAGATATCTCGAATTCTATTTCAGATATCTCGAATTCTATTTCAGATATCTCGAATTCAGTTCCAGATATCTCGAATTCTATTTCAGATATCTCGAATTCAATTCCACATATCTCGAATTCTATTTTAGATATCTAAAATAACCCAACATTTGAGATATCTAAAATTCCTGATTAAACTTTAAAACGGCTTTCCATAGAATAATGCCGAGAAAGATTGGCGTCCAGCGGTGATGGGTGTACTCCCCTTATATCCACACCTCTTCAGCAAAGTTTGATTCAAAATGGCAGCGCCCATCAACACGGAGGTGAGTTTCATACAGATCTAAAATCAGGTAAAAATTCTATGTAGGCGTCAAACCTGAGCATCAGACTTTCCATGTGAGACGAAGCGTTAAAAAGACGTAGATCCAACCAGAACCAGATAAAGGCGAGAATGGTTATCGATATAATGAATCACTACTTGCTAGTTTCTCTTTCCAGTAGTCAGACTAGGCCTAGCCTAGTACGCTAACGTTAGGCCTAGCCTACGTACGTTCTAAACGATGAGGGTAGGCGAATTATCATTAAACACCTAAGTTAGGCAACAGGCGTGTTCAGCTTTACCAGACGTCCTGATTTACCCCAACGTGTCCTCTTTTTGAAGGCTTACCTAGGCGTCCAGGTGGATTTTTAAATTGCCATAGGCCTACAGTATGTGTATACCAGTGATTTCACTGACTCGGGCACCCGGGTCAATGACGCACAACTTTTCATTTTGAGGCACAGACACAAAACCTCTGGAGTCAAACTGACGCACAGCTTTTTCACCCCAACAATCAGTAATGATAACACAATTTTGCCAATACATTCATTGTGCAAATTAATTCACAAAATGTACTGTAGCACTCTCAAGTTCCCATACCATACGTATTGATTATCAACAGATTAAATATATCATGTCTTACAAGAAAGATAGTGGAAAAGCATCACAAATATAGAAAATAAACAAAAAAAGGAATAAAGTTTGTTGTATTAAGCTCAAATTCATTTTGACCCCTTCTCTTTTAAATTTGACTCATGTAAATTTATTTTGAAGGGTCGGTGACTCATGAAAAAAAATGATGAGTGAAAACCCTGAATTACACTGGGCTTATCATGAGTCGATCATTGTGACCATAAAAATATAAAAACATTTACAAAAATCAATAAAATTTTGCCGTAACATTTTGCTTTATGTCTTCCTCATTGTGCTATATTTTGGTGTTGTTCGGATTGTGTAATCTGTTGATAATGAATTTCGAAATGTAGGTGGCAGTACATGCAGCAATGCTTATGAAGGAATCTTGAGTCAATTGCTGCAAAAAACAAGCAACTAAAATGCTATAAATTATCACATTTAAGAACAGTTATACAAATAACCATAGTTATGAACTTGAAAGCAAGAATGAGGGTAAAGTTCTTCCTTTGAAATTGATACATAACAGATGCATTAAATACTTTCTTTTAATGTTTTATGAAGAATATGCCATGCAGATTGTGCTTTCAATTGAATAACATCAGGCAAGGGTGGCCATACATCCGGCTTTTTGCCAGATTGTCAGACTTTTGGGCAGCATCCCTCATCCAGCTTACTACATTGTGCTGCATACATGCTATACTGGTACAGAGGAAAAAATAATCGACGGCATCGATGGCAAAAGCCGCTGTGGCAGCTGGTTTTGCCGCCGATTATACCTAGAAACGGCGGCATGTTTTTGCCGTCGATCATTCTCTCTGCATTTGCAATTCTCATGTTAAATTTTTTTAAAACATTGTCTATGTAACATTTCTTTCCCACGGACATCAGAATTTTACGTAGACAAACTGGATGTAATGCACAGCTACGTAGCTATCATTTTCTTTCTAGCTAATAGCTGTATGATCTACCAATTCGTACAGGTGTTTAATACACTGGCTTTCCTTCAGCAGCCGCCATATCACATACCCATAAATGTGTTTCACAGCAAACCTAAATTATGCAGTATAGGTTTGAAAATAGGCTACAAAATCAACTTTTCCTTCTGCCTTGACTCTATGATTAGAGCTTAACTGCTCACCCCACAGAAAAAAAGATTAATTCTTTCAAAATAATCTTTGCCATCTGTGACCATGAATGCAAGTTTTTGATTCGAAAATGGAAGAGATTTCAGCTCCAAAGTATATGGTTCGACTGCACAAGTAATCTACAGCTTGCTGCATACATGTTGTACTGCAGAGAGTACCATTTCAAAACACATCGTTTTTCAGTACCAAACATAACCAAATTTGTCAAAAATGACAAAACATTCACCTGGCATGTTCAAAAGACTCTCAAACAACTACCTGTAATATATTGACAACTTTTAATGAGGAGGTTTCCCCCCACGAGGCACATTTCTTTAGAGGGGCTGTGCAGTTTTGTCATTGCCTAACGTGTAAAATACATGGATAGGCCTACTCAGATGCTAAAGCAACACAATACATGGCAAAAGTTGTCTGCTTACTTGTAGAGCTACAGGGGCTAAAATTTCCCAATCGTTTTTGTTCCAAAATGTTAACAAATGTTGTCTAAGATGTTGATATATGAGTGTTCAGACTTATTTATGGTCAAGATAGGGTCTTTGCTTGTCAAACCAACTTAGCTAAATATTTTGAAAGTCTTTTGAGTTTTGCCATACATATACTGTTACGAGAAGCTGATAGTCTCATGACTTCAAGTCTGGCATGCAAAGTGAACCCACTTAGTTCATATGAAACTAGCACCACTCTAGATCCTCTTTCCATTGCTATATGGGGGGGGGGGGGTGTCATCAGTTACCAGCAGACAAGAACACTGTGCCCCACCATCCCCCACCCCTGTCTTAACAAAGGTACTGATGAAAGCCCTTTACACTGGGTTTCAGTTCAACATCAGATGAACTGCACTGGGTAACATCACATGAACAGTGCAGTGTATGGTAGACTCGTACTCCATGGAACACGTTGGGCTGCTGACACGACTTGTGGCCATGCGAGGGAATTTTAAAAATGCTGTGGACATCCCATAAAATGCCGTGGAGAGCTGCTGTCTCCACAGCATTTTTTTACAGAAATTGCTGTGGAGACATTTAGGGGAATTTTTTGGCCTGTGGTAATAAGAACACATTGTTTGACTCAGTAGTCAGGATACCCAAGCTACTAGGCTATGTACATGAAATCACTTAAAAACAAAATATGGCTAATTCCTAAAAAAAAATGGCATTTGCAAGGTCTTTGGCCTAGTCACAATTCACACTGGTTGATTACAGTGACAGTAACCTGTGCAGCTATCCATGTGGCCTCTCTCACAAAGACATTTACCGTAGCCTAATGAATGGTAAAGCAAAGTAAAAGAATACAAGTCCGTTTTGCTGATACATAAAAGTTTTCTTCACTTGCTAAATCATTCATAAGAGGGCCTTTCTGATGGGAGTTGCAATCCATGTTCCACAGAAATTTCCTTGAAAGTAGATGTAACTGCAATTATAGTCCTTATGTATAATTGTAACTCAACTGTACCCAGTGTTGAGTTCTCCATCTCTTTTGTTCACAAATATGAAAAGGTTGGGTGGTATACATATAGTCAGTAACTTCAAGCCAGTCACAGTGCATGTCAAGGAGTAATGAAAATTTCTATATATCTGCAAAGCAAACTTGCCGTCTTTTGCTTCACTTTACCTTGCATTTTGTGTTTTTGTGAGAGAGCTAGATTACAGACTTTCCAGTCTGGATTGCATAATTGTATGCTCATGTATGCTACAGTAGAAAAATTAACATGTAAACTTGCATAGTAGGGTTAAGTCACAGACAAGATTTCCAAGATCAGTAGTTGTGCCATTGTAAAAGCATGAGGTTTGTGGAGTTAACTTGGTTAAACATTCCATTAGCCCATAAAGTGTACAATCAATCCATGTGATTCTACTCTGTGGACTTTTCAACAGGTGTTTCCAAGCCTAAAGAATGATCTCATTCTCAGGGCAGCACGTGGGGAGAAGACTGAACGAGTACCAGTGTGGGTGATGAGACAGGCTGGAAGGTACCTTCCAGGTAGGTATCATAGTGAACACTTTAAATTATGTAAGTAGAAAGGCTTTCACGACAGGAATCCATACTACTGTAGTAATATGATATCAATCAGTACGCTGTCGAAGGTCTCGAAATAGTCAAGCTTTTGTCAGAAGTTCTGAAGAAGTCAGAGCCACTTATGACGAAAGCTTGACTATTTCAAGACCTTCGACGGCGTACTCGTTGAAATCATCTTACTACTGTAAATTATGATGAGATTTGACAGTTCTTTCAGGAAGAAAGTACCCAATTCACATACTTATTAACGTACATGACCACAAACATTGTTGAGGGGTGGGGGGGGGGATGCAGAACTTTCTGGAACTCATTCCATTTGAACTAAACCCAGCTGCTGGAATTGTATTAATTGCTGTTTCTTTAATGTCAATATCACTCTTAGTCTCCATGCCACATGATACACAGGTAGGATGACCACATCAAAACATAGACTGACGTTTTTAATCAAACGTACCACCGTTGTATGTCATACCAGAATAAAATGAAACAGACCAAATAAAAAAGAACATCATGGATGTAAGTGAATGCATGACTGAGGTATGAATATTTTTGTATTGTAGGGTTTAGGCCTTTCCTTAGACATCAGCCACCAAAAGTATCAGCCTTAAAAGTAAAGACTGAATTTACAGAATGAGCTGGACTATTATCAGGGAATACACAGGGTTGGAACATTTTTGCAAATTTAGAGAGAACTGTTTCATTTGAATAGACTTTTTCCTGCCTTTTCTTTTAGAATGTTGCAAAAATAAATTCAAGTCCACCAATGTGATGTCAGTACTTAGTGGAACAGGACCAGTGGTGTAGGTGCCTACAGTAAACTATGATTTTCAGGCTTGTGACAACAAGCAATATTTAAATGCAATTTTGGACTGAGCTGGGTCTGTTAAGTCAGTGTTAAAACATCATTCAGTTTTAAGAAGAAAAGCAAAACAAGATTTCCATTCTTTTAATGATTTGTTTCAAGTCACAAAATGATCATGAAAATAGTTTGGAAAGATATTTGTGTATCAGATTGTGTGTGAAAACAGGAAGACTTTTGGTCCTGAAAGTTTAGAAGTGGACATGGTAACAAAGGGCCACCCAGAAACAGTATATCCCGGGGACTGCAGACAGGACGTGATTTGCTTGGCAAGTTGCACCTGTAATCTGATGGCAATATCCAGATATAGTTGTGAATTATTGGTACTCACCTGAGAAGTAGATGCAATGACTTAGAAGAACATCTTTATAAAAGTGTGTACTGTAGGCACTAATTTTACAACAAAGTTTGGAATGTAGGTTTTTGTACAACTAATGAATGTTTTCCTTTCGTGCAATAGTATGAATAATTTCATAGGTTGAAAGATTGAACGTTCTATTCTACGAGGCGAAAGGTTTATATAAAACCTACAGTAACTTCTGAAATAGGCCAGATTTTGGTCAAAATTTGATTCAAAGAGTGGATAGGGCCAAACACCGTGTGTTATTCTAGACTTACCCACGATGGATATCACACGGCCATGTGATTGTGGTAAATATAACCCATGGCATGTGACCACCAATCCTCCAATCAGAAGTAAAGGATTTAATAATGTGTTATATATTAATATACATATTACATGACTTGTCATTCTTGATTACTAAGTGTTAACTCACTACCAAGAAATTTTAGACTTTCTTTTTCCATGTTTGTTCGCAGAGTTCAAAGCCATGAGAGCAGAACATGATTTTTTCAAAGTTTGTCAGACTCCTGAATTGGCTTGTGAAATAACATTACAGGTTTGTATAGATATGAAATGTTGCTGAAAGTGGAAAATAATTTTGTTAATTGTATTTTGATGAAGCAGTCATGAGTGTGTAATTAGTGTTTTTATGTACAATATCTTTGAAAGGGATAAAACTAATACTATTAGTTGTGTACCACCATGGACACACGGCCAGCCAAACAGTGCAGAGGCGCACTCATTCTCATAATTAACTGTGGATTCATAGTCGGTTCAATCATGCAGTTGTGTACGCACGATACGAATTTGTGCAAGTCATCACGCATGCCGTCGGCTGTATAGCTGTGTGACTGCAAAACTTGAATAATATTAATGATTAACACTTCATCATGGAAGTAATTGAAAGTAAACAATCGTTCCTAAATTAAGCTAGAAAGTTAAGTGACACAATAGTCGATATAAATGTCATTATTTATGTATAGAGCACCAGTTTAACTATGTGCACTCTCCTACACTGTGATCTAACACCTTTTTCAAAAGTGAAAAATTTTAACATTTTCATATCGGCGCAAAGGAACATACTTCGAACTTGAAGGAAAAAATTAGAACAGGGAGCTTTATTTTGCAATTTCCTTATCTGTATATGTCTTCAATGGGAGACTGCAGCCCTACTTTAGAAACTTTTCAATCAAGATGACATATAATCAGTGTTGTTAATGTATGAAATACGAAAAGTGACTTCTTGTTCTTGCAGCCAATTCGACGTTTTGAGTTAGATGCTGCCATTATATTCAGTGACATTCTGGTGATCCCGCAAGCATTAGGGTTAGAGGTGATAATGGTTCCAGGCAAGGTAAGTATTCAGAGTTTGTCCCAGTAACATGTGCAGTTAAACTATGTGCTGTATAAAGATTTCATAAACAAGAGGTGCAGTGTGAGACCAAGCAACTGATGGATTGATATATGTTAGATGCATTCGGTGCTGAAATTAGTCATTGTGTCAAACTTGAGTCACTTTTTCAATTACTCAGACTCGACTTGACTTGAATCACTAAACTGTTTGACTTTACTTAAATTTGATTCATTAATTTATTTAACTTAACTTGAATTTTTGAGATTTGACACCAGCCAGTGATTCCTGCTTCACAAACTAATGTTGCAGTGGTGCTTGTTGTTCTGTTATCTGGAATATTGATATTCTTCCCAACTCCTAACATAAACCTGTGACAATCTCTTAAGGTAATGGCATCTGCTTTGTGTATAGTGCTATGTGATTGCCTTAGGATGTTATGAACTTTATGCACTGCAGTGAAGATATATATGAGTTGTGTATAGTGCAGGATAGTTATATTTCTGTGTCATCTGTACTCAAGGCAGTGATTTCAATCCTGTGTATGCATGGGCTACACTTGGGGTGCACAAAAAGTGCTCAACAAATTTAAGTTTTATTTGGCTGTCCTTTTGTCAGTTTTGTTTGCCTCACAGGTAACATCAGAAGAAAGGAAAGTCAAAACCATTGCACAAAAGATTTGCATTGTCCAGCTCAAAGAATTTTAAACTTGGTTTGTGACTGGTAGCCTGGTTATGTGTGCCTATTAAAGTGTACCTTAAGTCTAGAATTACAAGAATATATATTTTAGAGATTTGAAAGTGAATCTTATTCATGCAACTCCCATTGTCATAGCTTGTTCCATTGCTGAGATATAAAATGTTGAAATTTATTCAGTTAATTTGAAATAGTCCATTGTGCAATAATTGTGATATCCTTCTTGTACAACTCACATTACCTGCTTTTGTTTCCTTTTGAGATTAAAATGTTTATATGACCTTGACAAGCTTTCTGTTTTGTTGCATAGCATGTTGTCACAGAGAGGGCTTGTTTAATCAAGTCACCCTTAAACAGTAAGAAAGTGATCACATTTTGCCACAAAGTGCAGTAGCTCTTGGAAAAACAAAGACTGTAATTTGAGGAGTACAAGAATGACATCACAAATTGTTGTGCAGGCCACCATTTCAATTTGAGTGAATAAGCATCAACATTTTATATCTCAGCTCAAGAATGTTGTGTGAAGATGGGAGTTAGACCATTTGAATCCATTTTTCAAGCTTTGTAACATATATTTGTGAAATTTCAGACTTTAGGTACACTTTAAAGTTCTTGTATAACCATAATAATTATGCTAATGCTTGTCATCTTCATTGCAGAGAGCCCTAATGGAACATGAAGTCATTGCACTATGGATTACTTGTCATACCATATTAAAATTTTTTAGGTGGATTGATTACCTTTATGACACTAATGGTTAAAATGGGGCACAAAAGCTAGGTTTTATGGCAATGTAGGCATAGGAATTGGGAAAAGGCTGTGGAGCTCAATTTTGCTGTTGCCCCCACTTTTCAAGGACAAACCCCATTGTTTTTCCCTCTGTGGATATGTTACTGTAACCACTTTCACTAAAATGTCAAACTTTTTCTATAAATATACTACAAAAACAGCACAATATGCAGAATCAGATTGCGTCTAAGGATGCTCAAATGTAAAAAAAATATTTTCTGAAGGGGAGGGGCCTGAACACTCCTTCCTTTATGGCTATGATACCTCCCCATGACACTTGTTTGAAATGTTCTGTCTTCACCCACAGATAACATTATGTCCTTGCATAGCATAGCCTAGGTTGTTAATATTATATTGACTTGAACACATCACTTGTTTACTGAAATTGACATGGTAAATTTTTTGATAGAATTAACTTGGGTCACTAATGCTGACTCACGTTGACTTAAGTCACCATAAAATGTAGATGACTAGACATGATTTTTGACTTGACCTTCAGTTTGACTTGTTACAGGACAGGAGACAATTTGCAATCATTTGTCGCACATGATCACAATCTTTCATTTAGAATAGTTAACATTGTACCTGTACTGTACCCTAGTGCAGATACTACAAAAAGTGTCACAAATTAATCGCTATAAAGTTGTTAGAGTCAGGAAGCAGTGCTGTACAGAAGAACAGAAGAAAACAAATTGCAGTCTCTGGTTTCAACAGAAAAATGTTAAGGTGCCAGCATCATCAACAAGTTTACAATCCTCTTCAAGAAAATTCTTGGGAACAGTGTTTTAACAACTAACACATTATTGGCAAGGGGCTTCTCATAAGGGAATTTCATTTGTGGAGCAATAATTTACACATATAAAGAAATTTGTTTCACATTGTTTGTAACTTTCATGAGAATATCAGTTGCTTGAGTCTGTATTTGCATGAATTGCACGCTACAGTTCATTCTAAGTGTATAAGGTAGAGTGGTGTGTAATTGCGTAATAGTCATACTATATTTGTCGGAGCATTTGGTGCCATGAGGTAATTAACATGTTGCATTCGTAAAATTGTTGGTGCATTTTGCAACCACTTTGGCTGCATTGCCAGTGTTGTCGGCCAAGCTAAATGGACAACTTTTTTATAAAGTAAAAAGGGGAACTACACATTAATTTCATTTTACAACCTCCTAGTTTTGTTCATATTTTTTCCATTTGTGTTTTCAAACAGTTGTACAAGGCATATAGAAGTAAAGAATGATTGTTTAGTGTATTTTGTTTTCCCTCAGGGTCCAACTTTTCCAGATCCCATTAACACTCCTGAGGATCTGAAGAGACTTAATGAATCAGTTGATGTTTCCACAAGTTTGAAGTATGTCTTTGATGCAATAACTCTTACTAGGCACAAACTAGAAGGGAAAGTACCATTAATAGGATTTGCAGGGGCACCGGTAAGTCATTTTAGCTTCGTGCATGGCTCTCGTAGTCTGGAAAAATCATAGAATTTTATTGTCCTTGAGGTGCATTAACCCTGCTTGTATCACATAGTATTGTTCAACCGTGCAGAGAAAAATCCTCATTTTACTTAAGGTGTTTAATTACAACTTACGTGGCACTAAGTTTGAATATTCATAATTCCCTTTGTACTGATACCATGTCATACTTGTAAAAGGTACTCAAGCCCTAAGAGTCATAAAATTGTACCTATGCTACCCTTATGAGATAGAGGTCAAAGAACAATATGTTTTACTCAGCAGTAATACATTAATATACTTTAGAGAAAGGTAAAAAGGAATTGCTCTCACATCTGTCATTGTTCTCAAGATATATGTCATTAGAATTCATTAAGTGTAGCGTCCTCTAACTTACCTTATAGATGTACAGGAAAATTTTACAATTTTTCAACTTTCCATTGATTTTGTGGCTGTATACTACTTGAACATCTATAGTTCTTGATTTGATCACTCAGATCTTCAAGTAAATAAAGCGTTTGATTTTTTTTCCAGTGCTACATGGTAATGATGGTCACCTATACTCTTCGGCAGTTTCTGTACCATCAGAAACATGTCATGAATGTTGATTGAAATTTCTGTATGAATATTATTCATATAAAGCATTTCTTTTTCTGATTTCAATACAGTGGACTCTAATGGGTTACTGCATAGAGGGTGGAGGCTCTCCAACTCATGCAAAGTCAAAACGGTGGCTTTATGCTCATCCAGAAGAGAGCCATAGATTTCTCAGTATTTTAACAAGAGTCATAATAGACTACTTGATACAGCAAGTACTTGCAGGGGCCCAGGTATTGTTTCATTTTGCCATTGTGAAGTTCAGTGCATTAATGTGATTAAATGTAAAGTATTAACATCTTCTTGTTTGTTTATTTTTTATTTTTTTGTTTGTTTGTTTGTGATTGTTCTCTACATATTCATCCAAGGAGGCAAAGGAGACTAGATTACAATGAAAATGTAGAAAGACGTTTCTATAACAACACGTCTTTAGAAGTGTATGCAAAAAGCAGGCAAAAGAGTAAATTCGTGAGTGTACATGATGAACACTTGTGTACATCTTCATGGTTATTCCAGGTTGCATGTAATTGAAGTTTAGATCATTAAAGGTAACTGTTATTGCCCCAAAACCACTTTCACAATAAAGTATCCCAAATTTGTTGGTGGTCATTTAATTTTAATTGACCTCAAAACACACAGCAAATATAAATTGTACTTCTAAATGCACACATGAAGCCATTGGTCTGTGACAAGTACAGGTTAGTGAAATGTACTGTACAAGACACACCAGTGTAGCTCAACAAAGGGGCAATGCATTCAGATTATCAGATTACAACAGGGTATACAGTAGATTGTTGGAGAAGGTTGGCAAGCTATTTTTGTGTTTAGCAGTAAACAAGTGACCTTGGACAATGCAACTGCTATGTGGAAGGTTCTAAGACAGTTAATGAGATTGGAGGTGCTAAAAGTAAATTTTGTTTAGGAGGATTTGAAGCCATTTGGGATAATGAATGCCTGCCCTCAAATGATGAGGTGATATCTCAGTAAAATAATTTTATGTGAAAAGTAGGCTTAATGGCACATGAAATTATGTCCCATTTATAAAAATCTTCATCGCTGAATTTGTAGCAGTAAAACAAAATATCAAGATGAAGTACCACAGGGAATAATTTATCCGGTATCGCATTGCATTTTGCTACACAAGATGGACAAATTGCTACACAAATGCAAAATTGTGTAGCAGAGTTTGTACACACAACATTAGGGTTTTAATGATTTTGTGATAGAGCAGCACAGAAACCTCAAAGTTGCTATGCAAATTTTGAACACTAAATTATTCCCTGTACCATATTGAAAGCATTTCTTTGCACTTTGCAATGATTATATCACTCTTCTTTTATTCCCCAACAGCTTCTTCAGGTATTTGATTCTAATGCAGAGCGTTTAGGGTATGATACTTTCATGACCTTTGCCCTACCATATCTCCAACAAATTGCCAGTGGTGTTAAGGAAGGGCTAAAACAAAAAGGTGTGCAACTAGTTCCAATGGTAAGTAACAGTCAGTAGAAAGTTATGCTCTCTTGCTTCCAAATGATTCTATTTTGTAACTTAAAGTTCTGAAAGTTTTGCATGAATTTCATATTTTTTCCTGGACAGTATATATAATGTCGATTGGGTTTCTCAAAAGGGTAAACAGTGGAGGCACTACCTTCCAAATGACCTTTGCATTGTGGGTAGCAACATAACTTGAAGTGTCATCAGTGGCAATGGCAAACAAAGTCTTTGTCAGTAGTAATAATACTGCACATGGGCGTCAATCTTTACTCGAATGTGGGGGGGACATGGCCACCTCTGTCTAAAATTTACTGTGTAAAAATCTTAAGTCAATGGGCGTTTTTCCAAAATGTGGGGGGGACGTGTCCCCCTGTCCCCCCCAGGATTGACGCCCATGATACTGCATAACATATGAAGCAAAGGACACTTCATCCTCAAAATGTCATTCATAAAGAGAGGTTTAGTTAGGTGTCCAGTTTTGCTGTTTTTCTTTCAATGTTTTGTGTTCTCATCAACAAGCCTCCATTGCAACATAGTGTAGTACTATACAATACATCACTGTAGTCAAATGTAGCTGGTCACCAGCAGTAAATAGCCATTCCAGGGAACATTTGCTTTCACTTACCTTTTACTGGAAGACAAAATGTACTTATGAATTCCATCTTTGCCTCTGTTACAAATTCTAGGAGCTTTTCACTTGCAATTAACCTATGAAAACAGTCTTCTTGCAGTTTCTGAATCATTTAAAACCAGGAGGCCCTGGCCCTAGACCCAACCATCTATGGGATTCCATTCCACCCATGGTTCACCTGTGCACCCTCCTACTCCAAAAATTTCTGCCCCCCACTACCACCACCACCCAGATATATATGGGTATCTTTTTCAGTGGATGTTGCAATGCAACAGAATCTGCCTACAGCTAAGAATGCCATTGAGGAAATGTAGGATACTATTGTGTTTTATTCCTGCTGTTGTCCAATAATGAGGTCTATTTTGGCTCTCCCTCATTGCTAACTTGCTAAGACAAAAGTGATGTAAAGATTGTAACACACCACTGTTCTCATTTTGGCTACTGTAATTGAAATAAGAGTCATGTAAAAGAGAGTGATATTTTGGTAAGTTTTCCATTATGCCATGTCTTTTTTTCTGGTTTTATACTTCCATGTAGCATATTCTTGTCAAACCGTCAGGTCACTTTAGCATAATTTCCTTTCCATTACATATTAAGATGATGTTCTGTTTCAGTCAGTGTGTTTTAATTGCGAGCTGTTGTGGAAAGAATTTGAGAAGTAACCTGAAATGAAATGTTAATGTACACTATAATAGCTCATTTATGTGTATATACCTTTTCTTGGAATGGGTCACTCAGTATGTGAATTGTATCACTGTAAAATGGTTTCAGTGAATATTCAAAAACTTGAATTTGATCAAATTAATGAAAAATATATGACTGAATTTATAATGTGTATCAGACAATCATAACACTCTCTCTTCATTTTGTCCTTGCAGTCAGGGTTTCCGTCAAGGCGGGATTGCCCCCCCCTCCCCCCTTTCTAAAAGGAGTGTATAATCCCCCCTTTTGTTTTCCATAAAAATATAAAAAAATTTCAATATCTTCATTTCTTACTTAAGAAAAGGACACTTTTGCAGCAACAATTAAACTTAAATAAATGGCCTTAAAACCCTTAAAATTGCACCGTATAGGGGTCTTGAAGCAAAATCTTGTCCCCCTGAACCCACTTGTACTTTGGACAAGGACAGCATCAGTTAGACTCAGGGTTTAGCAGTAATAAATCCCTCCTTTTTTGAGTTTCTGGCGGAATCCCTGGCAGTCGTTAATGTAATGCACTTATCAACTGAATGACGCACCCCACTACCCCCGGACATGGTCAGTCATTGTCCACAACAGTGCTGACAAAACTGGTACAAAGACATACCCCTCAGTCACTTCTGTGACTGACAACTAATGTAAAATGACTCACATGTCAGTCACAAAATTGATGCACAATTTGCAATTTTGACTGACATGTGGGTCACCATATATTGACTGAAAAATTGAGAATGCCATCTGGTATCCCTGTACAAAGTGTAACAATTGACTCACAATGATCCACCCCTTGGTCACAACAGTGACTGACAGTTGAGGTGAATGTGACTCACCCCTCAGTCATGCTGGTGGCTGACAATAGTGGTTCAATGATGGACATGTGAGTCACACTGTCATTGGTCAATGACTCACATTTGACTGACAATGCCAGTGGGGTGCATCATTCAGTTGTTAAGTGCATAATATCTGTAATCTGTAGGTGATGTTTATGTTTCTAAGACATGAGCAATGGTTTAACTTGTGATGTATTTTTTCCTTTCTGTAGATTGTTTTTGCTAAAGGAGCTAATTATGCATTGAAAGAGTTGTCAGAGATTGGCTATGATGTGGTGCAGTTATCTTGGACTGTGAGACCTGAACAAGCTAGGTAGGGATGATATTTTTATTGGTTATTTAAGAGTAATCACCCTTACACCTGAGAGTGACTTAACAAGTTGTTTTGATCTACTGATTTGAGTAAAGAGAATAAATTGCAATATTTTTTGGTTTCGATGATAAGAGAAACCTATGCATTCATGATGGCGTGTATGTATGTGTGTATGTGTGTATGTATGTGTGTGTGTGTGTTTGTGACACTTCTTGTTAACACGATATCTCCAGAAGGGAAGCTCTGACAATTCTCAAATATGGTACATGGATGCCCCATGTTGAGAGGAAGAACCCTATTGTTTTTGGTGGGGGTCAAAGGTCACCTGGGGTCACTGGGGGTCAAACCCTGAAAACCTTGTTAACACAATATCTTTAGGTAGGAAGCTTGGATGAATTTCATACATAGTATGTAGATGTGTTATGGTAAGAGGAAGAACCCTATCATTTTTGGTGGAGGTCACAGGTTATCTGGGGTCACCGGGGGTCAAACCCTGAAAACCTTGTTAACACTATATCTCAAGAAGACAAGCTCTGACAGTTCTCAAACGTGGTACATGGATGCCCCATATTGAGAGGAAGAACCCTATTGTATTTGGTAGGGGTCAAAGGTCACCTGGGGTCACCAGGGGTCAAACCTTGTTAACACGATATCTTGAGATAGGAAGCTTGGATGAATTTCTTACTTAGTATGTAGACGCGTTATGGTAAGACGAAGAACCACATAATTTTTGGTGGAGGTCAAAGGTCATCTAGGGTCACCAGGGGTCAAAGTCTGAAAACTTTGTTAACACGATATCTCAAGGTAGGAAGCTTGGATAGATTTCATACTAAGTATGTGGATGTGTTATAGTAAGAGGAAGAAGCCTATTGTTTTTGGTGGAGGTCAAAGGTCATCTGGGGTCATCAGGGGTCAAAGTCTGAAAACCTTGTTTACATAATATCTCAAGGTAGGAAGCTTGGATAGATTTCACACTTAGTATGTGGATGTGTTATAGCAAGAGGAAGAAGCCTATTGTTTTTAGTGGAGGTCAAAGGTCACCAGGGGTCAAAGTCTGAAAACCTTGTTTACACGATATTTCAAAGTAGGAAGTTTCAAAGTAGGAAGCGTGGATAGATTTCATACTAAGTATGTGGATGTGGTATGATGAGAGGATAAAGGCAATTGTTTTTCGTGGAGGTCACAAGCCATTTGAGGCCACTAGAGGTCAAAAACTGAAACTTTGAAAACATGAAAACATGTCATTACAAAGGAGGAAGCACAGACAAATCCCTTCTAATGCATTTTTTTTTTTCTTTTTTTTTTTCATTTTTTTGGTTATTCAAGTTTTGGTTCATATTTGATGGATGAACCTCAGTGTAACAAATCACCCCCTTTTCGGCAAGGAATTACTAAGCCTTTTGGCTTTCTGGTTCCAACATCTTAAGATAGCATTTGACCAGTGACTGAAAGATATGGGACATCATGGCATTTTTTGGAATAGAACGTATATCATCGAAACCTCAATGCATTTTTGCATTCTGGTTTATCCTAAGATTGGAATCACCTATTAAACTGGTAGTCAGACCACAAAGTTTCACTTTTCAACCTCTTTCTTATCTATTTTTGGAACTAAGGACATTAGGTCTTCTTAAAAGCATCACTTGGAGTATGTGTAAAAGCTTTTAATCTTTATGTTGCTTTTTTCACTACAGACATGAGACAACTGATGTAACCCTTCAAGGAAATTTGGACCCATGTGCAATGTATGCATCACCAGACAGAATTGGTGAACTTGTTTTGCAGATGTTGAAGGAATTTGGGACTCAAAAACTGATCGCAAATCTAGGACACGGGGTGTACCCTGATTTTAACCCTGACCATGTGAAAGCATTTATTGATGCTGTGCATCATCACTCAGAGCAGTTGAACTCATTGTCAGAGGATAACAGTTAACAATGAAACTTTGAATTTCCAAGAGGAAAAAGACAGCTGGTGTAGTCAGTGGTTGGTAGGGCGATGGTTGCACGGTTCTGGCCAGACCACTTATAGAAGCTGAACGTTGCACGTGGTATGGACTTCTTTTTTATACTCAGAGGTCTGTTTCAAAGCTCAGCACCCTGGTTTAGATTTTTAGATAATAATTTTTAAGAGCTGCAAGACATCTTTACAACAGTTTGTATATGGTTATAAAGGGGTATAGTTGGTGTTTGATAGTTTAAATAGTGTATCTAGCTTGAACTCATAGGTGACAGATGGGAGTTTTGCAGATATCAAAATACAGAGAAAGAAATGAAGCAAGCAAAATACAACATTCACATTGCGCATTTCCGCATATTAGATTTGATTTTTGAGAATGAATAGCAGTCTTTTTCTGATGGTGTTGCAGGCTCTCAAATGGGAACATATCAAAGCTGTCAGAAAGCTTCTAAGATTGGGGGAGGGGGAGGGGGGCTCAATCCTGTAACTCTTTGGGCATTTTCTTAGGTAATTTATGGCAGTTTTCAGGCATAGCTAATGATAACTTTTTGAAGAAAAACTTCAAATTTAAAGTAATTTGAGGCTGTAGTTACCCACAGCTCCCTGGCTTTGAGGGCTGTGAGTATAGCTGACTACTATTAAGTCTAAAAAAACAATTGTCCTTCAAAATATAGGAACAAAGTGTATGTGCCCAGCTATGTGCTTCCATTTAAGAGTATTGCTGTGTAAGGGGCATCAAAGTTCCAAATATGGGAATGAAGTTTATGTGCCCCAATATGTGCTTCCATTTAAGAGTATTATTGTGTAAGGGGGAAAGGGAGGGAGGAGGGTTTCAGATTTATAGCTGCCATAAATCTATTCTGTTTTTATTTTATCCTTCAGAAAGAATGTAGACAACTGTGAAGTTGAAGTAGAGAATATTTTCATTATGATCAAAGTTCTTTTTAAATAATTTGTAATTCAGTACATAATAGAGTGTCAGTTTTGCCTTTGACAGGGAGTTTGCAAATATTTTTTGTTATATGCTTAGGTAAGAAACCTGTTGGTGATAACTACTTGCAATTGTTTGTGGCAAAAGACTCAAAACTGTCAGTCATTATATTTGTTTCTACTTTCTGTCATTCCATCAAATCTCTTTCATAGTAGAAAGGCACAGACAGAGTAACCTTCAAAGTGTGACTTACTGGGTAACTGTTTGTCATTCTGCAGTGGCTCAATACTTCCCAAAGATGTTACAACAAAACTTACTGCATGATAGTGTTATAATCTTAACAAGCGATGTAGTACCTTCTCAACCCAGTATCCTACTCCCCACCTTGCCCCCTTGCTGGTGGTGTTCTCTCTGAACCACCCCTCTTGATTTTATATCCTGTTTGATGGTATGGCTAGTTCTAGATGGAACCCAGAGAGAGCCACTATAAATGAAAATAGAGTCAACAGTATGCAACTAACTCTATAAGTGCAACAGACAATACAAAGCTACCCATGACTTTTAAATATTATGGTAACTGACTCCTGCTGAGAAAGCAAGTGGTATCATTCAGAGTCTTTCTAAAGGAAGGACTGTTTTCAGATACAAATTCCTGGGACTCTCATATAGAGACCATTAACAGTTTTCAGTAGTATCATGTTATTGCAAAGTTAAAATGTTTCTACACATTGCAGTTGACTGGCATTACTTGTAAATTGTATTGGTCAAAATGTATGTATCTATTTTCCGAAGCTACATTTAACAACTGAACTCATAAACAAACTTTATTGTAGTACCATGTTATTGTGCCCCTATATATTCAATTTTTTCCTTCAGATGTGTTGAAAACTACGCTTTTGTCTAGAGAATCTGGTGGAGCATAATCAGCATACGTCTTCAAAACTGCAATGTACTCCTATGATACAATGACTATTTTATGAGAGACATATATTTCAATTGCCATTTCTATCATTCTTATGTAACTAAAACTTGCCTTCATAAAATAGAAAGATACTATCAACATTTCATACAATTTCTGCATTTTTTGTAATTAAGCTTTTCTGTAAGTTACAATGGTACTAATATTTGTGGATATGATGCCAGAGATGGGTATTCAGAACCTATGCAATCATAGCATGTATGTGTGTGTGCACAGGTGATGCCCTAGTGTACAAAACATGCAAACTCAAGGTTGGATAGGTCCTTGCATGTTTTCATGACCTTACTATGTCCAAATTATGTAATACCCATAGTCTCTAGTTCATGAAAAATTGGACAAGTTGGGAAGAAAATGCATTTAAAATGAGCTTTTGTGTGAAACTTGCATGATCTTCGATGTTTTTTTTACAAAATTTCATGACTTTTCCAGGTCACAGGAACCCTGTGTCCTCAGTTGTGTTGGTTTTTTCTCAAGACTGAAGATCCTAACTCCAAACTTAATCATAACCCTAACCATAATCCTTAACCAAGCTGTAATTTTAGTCAAGACTAATCCTTAGCCTAATCTGAAATCATAATCTGCATTTAACCTGAATCCTAACCTAACTCTAACCCATAGCAAATTTTTGGTTAAGGGGATCTTTGATCTAGTGAACCTTCCCTCTAATGGGTATGCCCAGCAACACAAGGTTTGACCCTTATATTAGCTGGAACAGATGGTCACAGCCTTCATTGACCACATGTCTATCAAAAGCCAGGACATACTGTACATGCTTTGACTTGTCAACATACACACTGCAATAGAGCAAGTTAAAACAACAGATGAGAATCATGATCAGGATTTCCCTGTGGAGAAACCGTGACAGAAAAAGGTCTTTAGCAAAGGTGCAGTTGAACCTTTTGCAACATAGCTTTCATTGTCACTGGGCCTTGTGCCCAGGATATGTGTTTTTGTATCTCTCTTGCTCATCTGTAATGAAAAAGATTCTCCAAATAACAAAGAATGGTACTAAATAATTTTAAAACTTTTTTAAAAAGTAATGAACCTGCATATTGTTTTTGTGCAACTTGATCCTGACTTTTTACCACATTGTTTTAACTGGCTGATAGCATTTTATGCCATTGTATGTAGCTCTTAACTTTGATATGGGCAAACTGCTAGATTACTAGCAATTAAGTGGAAAAAGGCTCTAGACAACTCACTGAAATATACGGAAGGAATTCCACACGGTAATCTGAAAAGTGATTTACTACTTTGACGCAGGTCTTACTTTGACTGAATCTATAAAACCATGGTAATAATTCTCTAAAACGTTGAAAGTTGCAAAATGGCTGAGGCATCCACACTTTATATGAAGCACAAAAACAGAGACTAAAAGCAAAATTGTTCAAAAATGTGTTTTTTTTATTCATAATATAATTAAACTACTCCAAATATTTTAATACATAATCCAAGCTGTGTAGTTATCTTCCATACTGAATAAATACAGGCACCTAATTAAACTGGATGATGAAAAACCTGAAAGTGATGGATGGAATGCTGAAAATTAATCTTAAAAGTACAAGGTATACTGGAATCACTTCTAATGGACGGAATGTATGTACCTGATTTCCTGAGCTACAAGTTAAAGGTGAATCTATATTAACGAAGTTCAATTAAAAATAAATGTCTCCATTTAAATTTGGTATTTTACAAACAATTTCAAACAAAATATCAGCCATTTCAATTATCTTAGAGAATACTGCTAAGTAAAAGAAGTGTCTGCACACTTTGCAGACGTGTATTACTTCTGCACCTATATTGGCTACACTCGTAAAACCAATGTCCACAAACTTTCGCAAGAATTCTTTGACGAACTGCATAAAACCTGTATGCTATTAACTATTCATATTTACGATCACAACAAACTCAAATCATAAATACTCAACAAAACATCGACTAAAGCAAGTCTGATTACCATGCTGTTCAGACGACCAAAGTCAATGGGGTTTTAGTGTGTGATTCCTCCTGCTTAAAACTCGCACAATGAAGAAGTCCCATTGAATTACTGTGTAAAAGTGAGTGGGTTGCAGAATGTTAGCTGAAAATTCATCGTGCGATATGAATATTCATATATATCGAAACCAATCAACAATCGAGAAGTAACATCAAATTGGGCTCACAAATATAGCCAAACTGGACGATTTCTGCGATTGTTTGCAGGTGTTATCTGAGTATGTATGTCAAAATAGTACATATTTGACACCTGCTATGAAGGTAGCAGAAATGCTAGCTTGTAATAACAATCACACTGGAAGGATAAACTAGGTGGACGGTATCAATATTTAAAAATGCATTTTACTATAATTTGAAAGACATTGCATCATTCTCTTTAACATTATCGTTTCCTCAATGAACACCTTAAGGTCAAATTTTTTCGCATTCATCTGCCATAGGCTACAAAAATAATCCTTCATTACTAATTAACAACCTTTAGGCAATTTTTACACTTAAATTTGTTATTTACATAGAAATGATTGCATTTCACACCACACAAAATGATTATCCATCTGTAAGCTATACATTTCAAACACACCATACATTAATCTCCTTAATATTGAGGTGTCTATTATCTTTTTTTTTATCTATTGTATAACAGGCTAAAGCACATGCCTACCTTAATCTTAGAATTACCAGTGATAAAACTGACTTATCTTTCCTTCTTTATTAATAGTTTGAACTAGTTTGGCGACTAAAGTTGTACATATAATTATCAAGGTGTCTTTTAAAATCAAATTTCCTATAGCAGACAACACAACTAAAACACAAAGTTTAACTTCAAAAAAGAAAAATATTGAGAGAGGCTACCAGCTTGGTAGGTACTAGTTGTAATACTACATTCATTATACCAAGGAAGTATCTACTGCTGCAGCTGCTGGGCTGGTGGTGCTTGCATCAGTTGACTTTCTAGATGTTGATGAGAAAGGTCTGGAATCACTTGGAGCAAGACTGTAAGCAAAAGACATTGTACTGTGAGGTGGACTTAACTAAACATGAAACCATTTTTTTTTTCTATTCTTTTCTTTTGGTCAAGTGGAAGGGGCTCTGATATGAACAAAACTTTCTTGTAATCTACACAACCTTTTCAAATTTACTTACAAGGTCTAATTTATATCACATCTTTGAATCAAATGTTTCAAGGTCACTTGCTCTACTCTTGCTACTTACATGTAACCTGTTCAAAGCATATCATGAATGGCTAGCCACCCCTTCCTCTTGCAAACTTTCATAGAGCATGAAGAAAGTACTTTGCAAAACATACACTCCTGCATACAATACTGCATAAATAGTGAATAAAAATGAAAAAAATTTGGTTTGATTTATTTGTAATTAGCAAGTCAAATACTAAACTAAGTACACATTCCAACACACTGTTGTGGATTCCAGCTTCACATTGGTGGGTTTTCAATTTAACCTGGAAGCTCATTTTAGATTTTTTCAATCTAGGAAGTCAGTTTAGATGTGAAAACTTCAGATATGCTTCTTGGATGAAAATTCCCATCTTGTTTTGTCAAAACCTGAAATAAATCTCCCATCTTCCCCATTGCTAAGTCCCATAGCTTCACATCCAACCACCTTTATCAACTCTGACATAGCAAAGGTTTAACTAAGACACAAAATTGTCGATCAATGCAAAAAAGTTGCCTAATTGAATTGCAATTTGTTCACCATCTGTTAAAATTCTGCAGAGGAAACTCAGATGGCCTCTTCATAGCAAGCATAGATTATTAAGTTGTAAAGAACAGAAATGGTAAACACAAGACTTCTTCCCCCAAATTTTTCAAAAGGAGTGAAGGTCTCCATCTCCCCTCTCTCCCCCTTCTTGTGGACATTTCACTTTCTATTGCAATCACTCACAGGTCGTTGACTACTGTGTCAAGCATGCAAGTCACTGACCTATTTTTTGTTGAGCTGTATGATGTGCCAGGTCTGCTGGGTATTCCAGCCATCATCTCTCGCAGGTCATCCATATCCTGGTCATTAATGGATGACACCAAATCACTCTGTCAATGAAAATGTATGCTTGTGAGTAAAATTTTAAACACTACTGAATTTGTTCAGCAATATGAACATTGTGTAAAGGAAATTTGTTTTTTGTTTAGCTGAGGATCCTGTGAGGTAAGTGAGCATTACCTGTAAAGGTTATTTAAAGCTCCTTGTCTAGATGAACCTTCAGTCATAATCAAAACTGCAGTATGGAGGTCTCCAGAAAGGTAAATTTAAGTCCAGGGTTACCCTTTAAGAGGTACCTGCTTGTAGGCTGTTATGACTGCTCTGATTCTGAGACTTTTCTACAAATCATTTATAAATATATATTGATAAACGATGATTCATAGTATTATGACAGCTTGCTGATAGAGAGCATTACACCAAGCAACAGGTGAAAACTCAAAGTGAGTGACTTCTTTGGGGCAGATTAGTCTTGGTTCCATGGATCCAATATGTTGTAACCTGTAGTACAAGGATGTTGCATATTCCAGTCTATACAGGCACTGTTTGCAGTCATGGTTACCACTCATGTTTCACACCTGAAGAGTTAGTTGAGTACCTCTGTGAAAGTTTATTACTCTTTTTAAATGAGAAAGTTTCCTATATTACTTTGAGCTTGAAGTCACTTTTAAGAAAGCCACCCCCACATGTCAGAAAATGAAACTAACCTCTGTCTGCTTAAAGATATCTAATTCATCATCATCGTCATCCTCCTCATTGAATTCCTCCTCAATTCCTGTCAATATAAGCCCTGCATCCTTAAGCTGTTGTTGTCTCTTGTAGCTGGATGGACCTAACTCACTCTCATCGTTCAAGTTCACATCAATATACATCCCATCATCTCCTAATGAGAGAGAAAAAACACAATACTGAATCTACAAAAGCAACTTCAACTGCAATGGTAATAGTGAGGATCTATCCGCATACCATGCATATACGAATCTCATTCAAAGAGGTACTCTTGCCCAACAAGGATTGCAATTTATGCCATATGAAAAGACTTCAGTGGCTTAGTAAGGCAATACACCCAGCATACTAAATGAAAATAGCTTTCAGAATTTTCTCTGAAATATTTATGACAAACTTCCAACATGCTTTGAAAAATATTGACACTTTCAGGATTTCAAAGCCACAAATACCCAGTCAATTAAATCACAACTTTGGTTTGTCCTACAGTAGCACAAAATATACACAAAAAAGTGGAAAAACATTTTCCTTCTTGTGAGACTCAAATGTCAAATTAATTTTCACTGATATATGGAGTTCCCTCCTCACACTTCCAAAATGTTTTGCTGACTGGACAAATAGAAATACAGTTCCCCCAATTTTTCATGAAAGGCTGAATCCAACGATTGAGAAGACAGTACAGATAAACCAATACATTAACTGTTTCACCCCTAACAGTACTTATAATAATTGCTTATAGCAAGTCACAACAATACTGTTCCAATAACAAACACACATTTAAACCTGTTTACAATCATAAAGTAAAAGCATCTAAACTGTTGCAAAGTTCTAAACTGGGTGTCCAGTGTGAGTGGACATACGAGTATAGGCATCCATGTATATATCAAAACGTCCTTTCTATTCTACTTAACCCACATAAGATACTGAAGCTGCATACCCCTTTATCAAAGGTAGTTAACCACACTATCCCTTTAACTCGTATGTCTATTATCGGAATGCTCACCGACATTAAGGCCAGCGGAGATGAAGCCTAGGTATGAGCGCAATGCCTCTTTTGTGAACCTGGAAGGTAGTCTATTGTGCTTATCACCGTAGTGCGCTGGGATGTATTTTTGTGTAAAATTTATGCAAAATAGCTTTCTTTTGTTCGTTGTCTTGTCCAGTGTTTGTTTGGGCAGTATGTGGTGTACTCCTCACTTGAGCTTGGGTTACAGGTAAAACAGAAAAGGTGTGGCAACAAAATAGTACAGTTGTGTTCCTGCTAGTGAGTTCTCGTTAGTAGAGGCGGAGAATGGGTATTCCTGCCTGAGAGCAGATGATAAATATTATTTTCTGGTGATGTGAGAAAACCAGATAATTATACAATTTTTGAGAGTTCCTGCTTGTTAGCAGATGACAATTCTGAGGGTTCCTGATTGTTGGCAGATGATAACTGTGGAGATACCTGCTTGTTTAAGCGGAAGATATGGAGATTTCCTGCTAAAATAGCAGATGAAACTTAATTGTAAATTTGTGTTTTGAAGTACTGTGTTGCCGGAATGTAGCGTTACAGAGACGGCCATAACCGTGAGAATGACAGCAAGAAGGTGTATTTTAAGGCTGGAAAGTATTTACATGGTGTTGAGAAAGTTTCCAAGAGTACAAGTAAGTGTATTTAGCATTTAATTTCTTGGGATAATGGGCTGAGTAGGGAATATGTTTGGAATGATGTATTAAGTAACATGTAATTGCTCTCAAAGGGTAGAGCTTTTTGTCACATTTTATTGAAGAAAATCGTTAGCAATATTTATTCAAATATTTGTTACAGTAGGCTTTTCAGGTTATTGGGCTTATTGCTCTCGTAAATGTGCACTTTCAAATTGTTGGGAAATGTGGAAAATTGGGCTATACTGATTTATTCAATTTGAGTTGAAAAATATGTTATTGACTTTTGCTGGAAAAAACGAAAAGTTGATATATCTGAGCAAAATGACGAGTTAGCTCAAACGCTTTTCATGATTGACAGTTTATGAAATTTGAGATACTATCTACTTGGCAATTCTATGTCCGAACAGGTTCTCGGCCATTTATTGACGGGCTTGGGTACGGGTGCTGCAGTTCAGGCATGATGGCAGTGGATCCGTAGCCGAGACTATTTCATGTGGCATCGAAGGAGAGAGCTACTGGACGTTGGTGATATATATATTGTGTCCGTTACTACTGCACTATTATCATAAGAGTATGAACGTTGAAACGGCATACTTAGCGAACTATTGAACCATGGAGAGATACTGGGCGTTGTGATATATGAATGTGTCTGTAACTGTTTATTATCAAAAACGGTATATGACGGTTGGAATAGTATACCGAGCGATTTTAACGCCTTGAACCAATAAGAGACAGTGAACATGGGACACGATAGATAATGAGAAGAGTTCGATAAAACAGTAGAAGAAAAATTGAATTAATGAGTATTGTATAGATTGGAGGCAAGATGTATATATGTAAATAAAGTTGTAAAGTTTTAGTGCTGAACAAGGTAGAAGAATTTGTGTTGAAGCCCAATTAAGTACAATTTAAGCGTTATGAACCTGATCCATTTTTATGTGTATTAACTAAAACCAAAAAAAAAAAGAGGACCCGTGTGACATTTTGGGGGCTTAGACGGGAAAGGGGTCAGATTGTTAGTGGAAAATCATGTATATTTTTCAGGAGTGTATTTCTTCGTTATTCAAGAGCAATGGTTTAAGTGTGGGGATTGCAAGCATTACAACTGAAACCTGAACATTACAAATGTATCATGTTGTTGAACCTTAAGTTTGTTGTTGTGATTGTAATATTACTGTGTATCAATTTTCTTGTTTCTTTTACTCAAAAGGGCGGGCTCTTGTGTCATCCTCATGGAACGGCTTTTTCGTGCTCTGAGTGCGAGTTCTTGCAGTCACGGTACTTCTCGCAGGGGTTTCAAATTGAAAAGTCTGAGTTTGATTATCAAGTTAAGGTGAGTGTGCACCATATTTATATTACTGCCCATGTTTCGTCTTGTCTCGTCTGTTTTGCAACAATGTCGTCTCATCTGTTAGTAGAAAAACTTACGGAGTTAGGGAAGAGTATGGGATTGAGTGGCGATGCGTTATTGAAGTTCGTAAATGATGAAAGGGAGATAGTTAGAAAGGAAATTAAAGAGGAAGTTAACCAAATGTTGCAAATGGGTTTGATTGAACACAGTGAGAGCCCATATGCAAGCCCACTAGTTATAGTTAAAAAACCTGACGGATCAAATAGATATTGTTGCGATATGAGATTTATCAATCGGAAAACAATTTTCGATGCTGAACCCATACCAGATCCTGAGGAAATCTACACAAAATTGTCCAAGGATCACTACTTTACCAAAATAGATCTCACGAAAGGGTATTATCAGGTACCAATGGCTGTTGACTCAAAACAGTACACAGCCTTCATCACTCATGACGGGCTTTATCAATTCCGCGTTATGCCGTTCGGGTTGGTAAACGCTCCGGCAACATTTTCCCGCATAATGCGCGCTCTTCTCCACGGGATGTCAAATGTCAACAACTACATTGACGACATATTAATTCATACGGGAACTTGGGGAGAACATTTAACTATACTTAAGGAATTACTCAAAAGACTAAGGAAAGTCAACTTAACAGCGCGGCCTAAAAAGTGCTTTGTTGGGTATGAAGAAATAGAATTTCTAGGGCATATCGTGGGACATGGCAGCATTCGACCTAAGCAAGAAAAGACTGAAGCTATCAGGAAGGCAGAAAGACCAAAAACTAAGAAACAGTTGAGGTCCTTTTTAGGTCTGGTTGGTTTTTATCGCCGCTACATACCAAACTTCGCAATGATTGCATGCCCATTGACAGACTTGACAAAGAAGGGAGAGCCAAATAACATCAATTGGTCTGAGAGCCAAGAGTTAGCCTTTCACACCTTAAAAGAAAAGATAACAAATCCACCTATACTCCACTTACCAGATATTACACGTCAATTTACTTTACGTACCGATGCCTCGGAAGATGGAATTGGGGCAGTACTCCTACAGGAGCAAGATGGGGTTAATTTTCCGGTAGCTTTTGCTAGCAAAAAGTTGAATAAGTGTCAGAAACGGTATGCAGCGATGGAAAGGGAATGTTTAGCTGTTATATGGGGTATTCAAAAGTTTTCCCCTTATTTGTGTGGTTGAGAATTTGTACTCGAAACGGACCACCAGCCTTTGAGTTGCATAAATAAGACTAAAGTGACAAATGGTAGAATACTAAGGTGGGCTTTGGCACTCCAGCCCTACAGGTTTAGAGTGGTAACAATTAAAGGAAGTGATAATGTCGGCGCTGACTACATGAGTAGGTCAGAATGTTCAACCGTGTAGCTCTAAAAGGGGGATCATAAGTTGCCGATGCGCTGTGGATATCTACCTTTTCCAGGGTTGAAATTTTAAATGTGGTCACATTTTCGAAAGGGGGAGTAATTGTCAAAGGTAGTTAACCACACTATCCCTTTAACTCGTATGTCTATTATCGGAATGCTCACCGACATTAAGGCCAGCGGAGATGAAGCCTAGGTATGAGCGCAATGCCTCTTTTGTGAACCTGGAAGGTAGTCTATTGTGCTTATCACTGTAGTGCGCTGGGATGTATTTTTGTGTAAAATTTATGCAAAATAGCTTTCTTTTGTTCGTTGTCTTGTCCAGTGTTTGTTTGGGCAGTATGTGGTGTACTCCTCACTTGAGCTTGGGTTACAGGTAAAACAGAAAAGGTGTGGCAACAAAATAGTACAGTTGTGTTCCTGCTAGTGAGTTCTCGTTAGTAGAGGCGGAGAATGGGTATTCCTGCCTGAGAGCAGATGATAAATATTATTTTCTGGTGATGTGAGAAAACCAGATAATTATACAATTTTTGAGAGTTCCTGCTTGTTAGCAGATGACAATTCTGAGGGTTCCTGCTTGTTGGCAGATGATAACTGTGGAGATACCTGCTTGTTTAAGCGGAAGATATGGAGATTTCCTGCTAAAATAGCAGATGAAACTTAATTGTAAATTTGTGTTTTGAAGTACTGTGTTGCCGGAATGTAGCGTTACAGAGACGGCCATAACCGTGAGAATGACAGCAAGAAGGTGTATTTTAAGGCTGGAAAGTATTTACATTTGGTGTTGAGAAAGTTTCCAAGAGTACAAGTAAGTGTATTTTAGCATTTAATTTCTTGGGATAATGGGCTGAGTAGGGAATATGTTTGGAAAAGCCTGCTTTTGATGTATTAAGTAACATGTAATTGCTCTCAAAGGGTAGAGCTTTTTGTCACATTTTATTGAAGAAAATCGTTAGCAATATTTATTCAAATATTTGTTACAGTAGACTTTTCAGGTTGTTGGGCTTATTGCTCTCGTAAATGTGCACTTTCAAATTGTTGGGAAATGTGGAAAATTGGGCTATACTGATTTATTCAATTTGAGTTGAAAAATATGTTATTGACTTTTGCTGGAAAAAACGAAAAGTTGATATATCTGAGCAAAATGACGAGTTAGCTCAAACGCTTTTCATGATTGACAGTTTATGAAATTTGAGATACTATCTACTTGGCAATTCTATGTCCGAACAGGTTCTCGGCCATTTATTGACGGGCTTGGGTACGGGTGCTGCAGTTCAGGCATGATGGCAGTGGATCCGTAGCCGAGACTATTTCATGTGGCATCGAAGGAGAGAGCTACTGGACGTTGGTGATATATATATTGTGTCCGTTACTACTGCACTATTATCATAAGAGTATGAACGTTGAAACGGCATACTTAGCGAACTATTGAACCATGGAGAGATACTGGGCGTTGTGATATATGAATGTGTCTGTAACTGTTTATTATCAAAAACGGTATATGACGGTTGGAATAGTATACCGAGCGATTTTAACGCCTTGAACCAATAAGAGACAGTGAACATGGGACACGATAGATAATGAGAAGAGTTCGATAAAACAGTAGAAGAAAAATTGAATTAATGAGTATTGTATAGATTGGAGGCAAGATGTATATATGTAAATAAAGTTGTAAAGTTTTAGTGCTGAACAAGGTAGAAGAATTTGTGTTGAAGCCCAACTAAGTACAATTTAAGCGTTGTGAACCTGATTCATTTTTATGTGTATTAACTAAAACCAAAAAAAAAAGAGGACCCGTGTGACACCCTTCTTGTACAAAATCAGCTTTCTAACTTATAGAAAGTAGTTCAGGTGTCAAAGAAGTATCACTAGTTTTACAGTACGTTTGCAATAAAGCACATATTGTAATATACTACACCACACCATATCCCAAACTTTTTGTAATCCCTACAATGTTGTGTCATGTGAAAGATACTCATCCATGCAGTGCACTCTTGAAGAAATCCAAAAGGAATTAACATAAGCCGGGTAAATGTACAATTATAATTAAGTTTAGATATACACCTCAGCCAGTGTTCTCCACTAGCTAATTTGTCCGGGGGCTCCGCCCATACAAAATCTGCCACACCACACTAGCGCCCGGACAAAACTTTGCCGCCCGCACAGAAAATTGACCCGCCCGGTCAAGAAGTTGTCTGTACACTCAATCACAAACACCACAGCTTAGTCAATTGACTGCCTTTTATATTTGATTTCAAATAGTCATGACAAGCAATGTATAATAAAACATCGGAGATGCAAACCCTGCTCACTTGCACCTGAGCTCTTATATCATTCAATATGCACTTAAGCTACTGCATTTCTTTCATAATTATGTTTCCACAGTAGGAATCCGTTACCATCAAACTCATACATTAAACGGAACCATTCAACTGAACTGTCCCCTAGGTTTCCCGATTTTCACCCGAAATTTCCATTAAAGTGAACTACTTTATTCTTCAATATGTCAAAGTGGAAACTGGAGCTTCAGATCTGCAAGGAAGGGTCTAAGGGGAGGGGGACACCCCTCCCTTTAGACCCCTCCCCCCGGACAGCCATCGCAAGAAAACAGACCAGTGGAGAACCCTGCTCAGCTCAGTGCAGTGTTTAATTCTCAGTCATTGAATACTACTGTTTTTACAACTTGCACTTTGATGAATGACAAGTTTCCTCCACAAAATTTTGATCACCACTGAAACAAGAAAATTTACAAGTTTTCAAACTAAATTAAAGGTAGTTAAACTTCCTTTATCTTTAATAATATTTCAGTATTATTGCAAATATGCCAAGAAGTACACTGCAAAATCCATGTACTGATGTGCAGTGTCTTCATTCAACATCTTTAAGTATCTACCTTCATTCTGTACAATATCCTGTCTGCTGTACATTACACTTTATAAAGGTGCAGCTTGCAAAGACTAAACCTGATCAAGCATGTAAACCTTATGCCAATATAAACCCAACTGCTAACTTTCTTTACTGACCAATTCAGATAAAATATTTTTGGTATTCCTTGCAAATTATAACAGTACTGTACTTGTACTTAGTACTAAAGTTGTATGGATATGTTAAACGAGCCTCAGTGAAGTTTGCAAAACTGACCTTGTATCTGGCGCTGTTGCAGCACCACTGACGTCTTGGGGTTGTATAATCGCTGGACTGTTTCAGTGTGGAATGTCTGTTTGTTTCTGTCAATCTCCCTTCCATTCATGAAGACTCCTGATAAGAGAAAAGATTCAAATATCATCAGATATGGTAAAGGTTTGCTCTGGATAAGACAAGACAGACTAATAATACCAACACAAAGCAAAAAGATACATTTCCAAGTCTCCAGCAAACTTTCCTTTCTCTATCCCACAATGCAACACTAGAACAAACCTACAATATGCAATATTAGACTAATATGAATGAACATGCGAATCCACACTTAAAAGACACATAGCATCTATAAACCACTGAAAATTTGCAAGTTCAAATCTGTTTTCCATTTTCAAAAAATCAAAGAAACCTTAGAATGGACCCAAATGTGGGTCACTTGTCACTACCTATAATTTGAGACCACTGCACTAAAGTTCATTAACTTACCAAGAGCATACATCTTGAGTAGCATTCTTCTTTTCATTGGAGACATAAGAATGAAGTCATACTCCCTCTGAGCCAACCTCTGTTTAAATGAGGGCAGCAGTTTCATAAGTTCTTTGGCAGTTACACTGATTGATGGCTTCACGGATTCAGCAAAAAGAGAGTATGGTGAAATTCTGGAATGGGCCTCAAGGAGTTCATCCAGTAGGTCCCAGAGAGTGTCATGGATAGGGTCATTCAGCAACTCTGCTTCCCTGCAGTAAGCATTAATGATCTGTATCTGACGAGACACTTCGTGGGCAGGGCTGAATAACTTATTTGAGGTCAAAGCTTGCTCCAGGACTACTCTTCCACAAAGTAATGCTCTCATGTATTTCTGGGTGTTTTCTGCCATTTTGTCACGTCTGTTGCTATCCATCTGAGGCCAAAGTGGTTTTGACTTGCATAAAATGCCAGCATATCGAACAATAATGAATAATACCCACAGGATAGTGAAACCAAGCCAAATGCAGTTGATAACCAGAAGTTCTGAAAGTAAGTAGGTCGCCTGAAAAAACACTGAATCTGAGGTTTCTGCATTTTGTACTACTCCCAGAGCAGCCAATAGCAACAGACAGAAAATGCTGATAAACAACTGAGGATTGAAGGACGTAACTCTAAAAGGCCACTTGATTAAAGACACTATTAGGAGTAGAAGCAAAGGAAGGGTATAGGCCCCTATTTGCCAAACTGGATACCAGAACAGAGTAGCATAGGAAACAATGAAGATGAACTTGATAAAGAAAATGACAGGACGATAGTAAGCCCAGAAGAGCCTGAAGGATGAGAACATATGGTAAAGGTTGAGAGCCCAAATAAGATCTAAAGAGTGGGCATACTCTGCCTCTTTGAGTTGCAGATAACCTTCATGACGTTCAGCTTTGTAACTGAAGACCTGGGTCCTAGTCTTCATTATCATCCACAAAGGAAGTAGAACATAAAGACCAAAGAAGAGGAAGATGGCAACACAGATGTACGCGATATGTTCACCCCCACCACAGGGGGTCTCGTTGTGAACATCCATGTTACCATCGGCATTACAGTGGAAGACTTTTGCAAAATTAACCCCAAGGGGAATGGCTACCACCTGAGCAAGGATGAGAAATACTCTCTTCAACTTAGCTATCTGTAGCAAGAGATTCAACCTTCTCTGATACTTCATACCAATGAAGAAGGCAATGTAACTGATGATAGAGGCAAACGCAAATACCGCCCAACCAAGGAGCACAAAACGGTAATCAATGGTGATCAAATTACTGTCAATGAAGCCATCTCTAGCAGCAGTTATCACACCTGCCGTGTTGATTTTCAAAAATTCCCAGACATCTACATTTACAAGGAACAAAAATCTTGTTGCATAAAGCCACTCTGTGGGCCAAGGCCAGCGAACTGCCATTGCCATGATCAGGGCATATATTTGTAGGTAATCCAGTATCATCATCACAGCATCTTCGGCAATCAACATGGTCTTCCGTCTCTGGCTTGGTGAGGAGTGCAACAGAAACTCACCATCAACTCCATCATCATAACCTCTCTCTGCTAAAATAATATCAGCATCGGTTCTAGCTGCTTCTGTCTCCCTAGCCTGTTGAATTTTTCGAAGTTTCTCCAACCTGTACTGCTGCGCTGTCACAGGCAGTAGAGGAATATCATCTTTTTCTGCTGCTTCCTCCGTCATCATCAAAATTTTTCACGGAGGCAGAGAGACCAGATGTTAAAAAGTATTTTTATGCCACATGAATTGCACTGTGGGAAAAGAGAGAATAGTATTGTTCAGTTTTTATTTAATTGTTCCAAGAATCAAATCGAATGAACCTGTTTGAATGATAATTTTGATAACTTTGCATTTAGTCCATTTATAAAATTGCCTTTAGAAATGAATGTAAGTTAGAAAAGTATTAAAATTATAAGGATAGTAAGTTTGTAAGTCTTAATATAAAAGACTGTCACATGTAGGCACTGACCAGACTCTCAAGATAAAATCAGTAAAAAACCAGACATTTTAAGTAGGGCTGTGCTGGTTAAATGGTTAACTAATTAACCAGTTAACTGACTGATCCATCAGTAAAACATCAGCCATATGCCATTTTGTTTAACCATTTTTGTATCCTAATTAATCAGTCCCCGTGGTTCAGCTCCACACCTAAATCCGTTTGAGCGATCAGAACGCAAAAATGCATTAATTTTTTGATGATATGTTTTATTCTAAATATGCCACAATGTTCCATTTCTTTCAGTCACTGGTCAAATGCTATTTCAACATGTTGGAAAAATATAGTTTTGTGTTCATACTTGATCTTGGGAAATTTTGTTTTAAGCACTGGTGACCACAGATGACTATCTTGGGAATTCTTGGGAAATTTTGCTTTTTGACGACTGGTGAACCCCTATGACAATGTAGGGAATTTTTGGGATATTTTGCTTTTTGATCTCTGGTGACCACAGATGACCTTTGACCTCCATCATAAAACAATAGGCCTCTTCCCATCACCATAAGGCATTCACATACCAACATGAATTCTATCCAAGCTTCCTACCTGGAGATATCATGTTAACAAGGTTTTCAGATTTTGACCCCCCCAGTGGCCCCAGATGACCTCTGACCTCCTCCAAAAACAACAGTATTTTCCTCTGACCATAAGGCATCCACATACCAAGAATGAAATCTAGATCCAAGCTTCCTACCTTGAGATATCATGTTAACAAGGTTTTCAGAGTTTGACCGCATGACCCCAGATGACCTTTGACCTCCACAAAACAATAAGGTTCTGCTTCTCACCATAATGCATCCACATAGATATGTACGATATCTAAGCTTCCTGAATTGAGATATTGTGTGCATGTTTTCATTTTTTGATCTCTGGTGACCTCAAATGACCTTTGACCTCCACTAAAAGTAATGGGGTTCTTGTGCTCCATACGGGTACCTACACACCAAGTTTGAGCTTCATACAAGTTTCTTTTCTTGAGATATTGTGTGCACAAGCTAACTGTCACAAACACAGACACATGACACATGGATATATGCACACGCCATCATGAATGCATTAAGTTTCTATTTCATTGAAACCAATAAACTGCCCAATCACATTACAACAGGTTAACCTTGGACCAAAGTTACAAAAGGTTCAAAAACAGTTTTGTAAAGGCCTTTGTAATGCCAGTTATGGTATGGTACACAGTATGGTATGGTACACAGTGCCAAGTAACAAGTGTTTTAAATTGGGCACTTTTAGGCAGTAACACAGTCTTCGTTGTGCAGCTTTGTCTGGTATATAGATCCATTCGCACAATGATCTGCGAGTCTCTTGCCGAAAATAAAGTAACAATCAATGCTTTCACGCAACCTTTGAAAAGGATTAAAAAATATCAATGGTACGATTAAACTAGACACCATACGCTACAATAATTCAACATGCTTCTGAAGTGTCAAACTCTGTTGAAAACTTGATAGATAAAGACTAAAAAGTTTTAACAAGAATTTTCCCAGGCGTAGTGGTAATGTAACATGGTTTCATGTGTTTACAGTACATCAGGCTTAAAACAAATGCAATCTGCACAAAATAGTTACCGAGCTACTGCATGCAGTTCTGGAGTTAATTGTGCAAGCCCGGCTTGTAAGCCCCCTACAGTACAACTAAAATATTTTTAAATAAGTTACCCCACTTTAGCAGACTGAATGATTTTTTACAAGCAACAACTCTATATCTATCATTTTTCATCATTAGTAGAATTCCTGGAACAGTTGTAACCCAAAAATACATCCAGAAGAGAAAAATTCTATTCGTCACTTTATGTACTTACTCAAAAAATTGTACATCGAGCATTCCAATGTTGAACTCATGAATAATCATGTTATTTGAAACATGAATCAGCAAATGAGCTGGCTGAACAAACTGGTGCCACCATGTGCTAAACACACATGATCGTTCATAGTATGACGTGTTTCACATTAACTGACCCAAAACATAGACCTGTTCCTTTGTGATAAATAAAAATGGAGATAATATGTTTATTAACCTTTTTGATCTCCAGTTATCATCTAGACCAGCTAGTGAGATAGAAAAATTAAAATGAAGCTCATACTGTAGGTCTGTGCAATATAGTACACAAAAAATTTTCATTACTGAAAAGCACTAAAATTTGACACCAAATTCTCCCCACATAGAAAATGCTGTCCAAATATCACTGTCATCATGATAGCAATTTTCTACAAATTCTATGTATGAAAACTTCTGTTTAATTAACTATTTATTCTAGACAGCATTGACCCCTTCCATTGATATTTAAAAAACCTTTCGTCTATGCTTCTGTTCTGGGTAGTTTATGGTCCGGAATTGAATTTTGATGCTAACTTTATGTTTTGCTGTCAAAAATGGCCTCAAACCCAAGAATAACTTTGAACCTTTAAATAACTGCAAGATGACAAAGGATTCCTTTCAGAGAGAAATTTGTACATCTGAAGCATGTTCCCCCTAACCCTTCAGGGACTGTCTGTTGATGTTGTCTATCTAGGCTTTCAGAAAGTGTTGGATCAAGTTCCCCACTGTTGTCTCATTTCCAAGCTCAAAGCTCATGGTGTAGGGGATTATGTTTGCAAGTGGATTTAGGACTGGTTGTACAATAGAAAGCAATGTGTGCTTTTAGGTGGTATGTTTTCTGACTGGACAGCTGTTCACAGCAGAGTACCGCAAGGTTCTGTCTCAGGTCCGGTTTTGTTCACCATCTTTATTTAAATGACATTGATGAGAATATTTGTAGTAATATAATTAAGTTCCCTGATGACACCAAAGTATTTGCTTGTATTTCTGATGAAAAGGATATTCTAACTCTTCAGGATGACCTTCATACCTTATGTCGGTGGTCTAATGACTGGCAGATGCTTTTTAATGTCAGTAAATGTAAAGTTCTACATGTTGGAAGGAATAATCTTGAATTTCCTTATGAGATGAATGGTGTCAATCTGCAGTCAATTGATGAAAAAAGAGATTTAGGGGTGATAGTTCATAAGTCACTTAAGCCTGGTAGACATATTGCTGAGGCTATTAAGAAGGCTAACAGAGTACTTGGTATTATTAAGAGGTCATTTACTTACAAAGACATGCAGGGAAATTCTGCTACCCTTGTACAAGTCCCTAGTACGTCCAATTTTGGAGTATTGTAGTCCAGCCTGCAACCCCTACTTGAGGCAGGATACGGGTCTTGTTGAAAAGGTTCAGAGGCGTTTCACTTGTATGCTCCCTGGTTTTAGTGAGTTGAATTATTCCAGTAGACTGAACCTATTAGGTCTAACGTCATTAGAGATGAGACGTCTCAGATCAGACCTTATTGAAGTTTTTTGTCTTGTCAAGGGTTTTCAGGATGTTAATTACAGAGAACTTTTTAAGGTAAGAGACACAGGTACTACCAGAGGGCACTGTCTCAATTTATACAAGAGCCAATGTAATTTAGACATTAGAAAATATTCCTTTTCGTACCGGATTGTTATAAATGCCTGGAATAGCCTCCCAGCAGAAGCAGTTGGATGTACCACAGTGGAAGCTTTTAAGGCCTTTCTCAACACTGATAGACTGATGTCATTAATGGGGGATAATATGAGTCATGTTTGACTCCCTTCCCCGTCTGCCATCAAATTTTTCTCTGATGACCTACAGGCAGGTGAATACAGGTGAATTCTGAACTCCAGGGTGGTAAGCCCAAGATGCTTAAGTCTAACATGGTAAGGTAGGTGTCTCTCCTCGGGCATAAGGCGAGTGGCTCTCCTCTGAACTAGCTCTAAAAGAAACTTGTCCTTTTCATAGAAGGGACTCCAAGCCTGGGCTGTACAGCCTAGTCGAGGTGGGGTCTTACCAACTGCTTATACAGATTTAGTACAATTTCTTTACTAAAACTAGGCTACTGAAATTCCTCTTGATTAATCCAAGCACCCTATTAGCCCTAGCAGCAGCAGCTGCACATTGTCTTGCCTAGATGGCTTTAAATCGCCTGTAATAACTAGGCTACACCCAGATCTTTCTCAAAAGTCACATCACTCAGCATAGCCTAGCTAGTACCATTCATGTTATAATCATAGTCCTAGCTGAAATTTTTAGGACCAAAGTGAAGAACTTTGCACTTAGGCCTAGGCTAGGCCTAGGGATTCACCATAGAGCAGGATATAGGAACTAGAGGGCGGACTCTCTGAAAAAGCTGTGACCGAATGGGGACTTGGCCGCCATTTTAAAAATGGGCAAAAGTCGCTCTTACGCCGTTGAACTTACATTGAAACACGTACAAATTACACCACTTTTCCATGTTCAGAAACATGCCAAAATCTTTCCTTGCAAGTTATCTACATCAACCAAAGACTAGGAGGTAATAGCATCTGACTTGAATAGTAAGATTCTTGTAGTAATTTTGTATTTTAGTCACAATGACGTTGAAAATAAACACGTTTTTCTTCACTGAATTTGCACATTGGCCAGTCATATTGAACCAGCAATTGTACAAACTTTGTGCAGGGAGCTTTTTCGCGACAGGTCAACGTTAATCTACCCTAGGCCTCTATTACTCAGTAAATGACCAAATCGATTGCAGGAGCTTAAGCATCCAGACTAGCCCAAATCTTATGAACAAAACTTTTTATTTTTAAAGGTACATCAGTGTTCGATTTTAAGGGTAGTCCTGTCGCCCGAGACAACCAGAAATTCTGCAGGACTACCAGATTTTGCAAAAACAGGTGTGTAAGGTTGTCTGTCGGGACAACCAAATTTTTTGAGGAAAGTGATGTGATGTTTACATTTAGCAGCTCGATAAAAATTTTGCACAAGCAAGGAACTTTAAAAATTGCATCAAAACATTTGCAACAAAGTGCGGTAATTATGCACGTTCACCACAACTTCCCACACAGTCACTTTATCGTAATGTGCATGACACTATCAAGCCAAAATATGTGACCCGTACAAAACTCCACTAGTAGGTCACTAGGCCTGCACTGTACACAGACAAGCTGAATTCCTTCGTGCAAGCTACAAATTCATACTGTAGTGCTGATGTTGCAACACCAGTGCTTTCAATCTAGAGATGTTTAATTTATTTACCCGCAATACTAACATCATAACATTAACTATGTCCACAATGTACACTAATTAATGCATGCCACGAGACAGCACTACTCTTATACAGCAGATATTGTTTTTTTTTGGGGGGGGGGGTTGTCTAAAAGTGAAAGCCACTTTGGAAGGCTGGTCATAATGAGCCTTATCAATTCCATGGTTGCGAACTTCCGAAAATGGTTACACTTGGGACTACCTTATTTTGAGTAGGACAACCAAATTTTACAATGTAGTAGTCCTTTGGACAACCATTGCTAATTCCTTAAAATCGAACACTGTACATATTGACTTGATGCAGTGAGGTTTGGCTTACTATAACTAAAAGACATTGGCTGCAAGTGTCATTCTTGTTTTGTTTTGTACTGCATGCACCATACTAGGCCTATACTGTGGGTTGCACTGAGTTTTGTGTCAGGGTCAGTGGTAAGGATACATGTTATATTAGGAGGGAGCCAGCTGCAGGTATAAGGCAAATGGTGAGGTAGTCACAAGAATTAGAAGGATTTACAGCATGACTCAAACATCTGTGGTAAGAGCTGTGTACAGCTTGAAGGTATTTTGGGATAGGGCCTACCTAGATGAGGTGCTGAGGTCATACTATCCTGTTGTGTACTGTAGTACCCAGTCATATTCCAGATGACTAGACTACTACCCTTGCTGGTAGTGCTGAGCTTTGCATAATGTTACATAGCCAAGGCGTATACAAAAATAACTTTCCATTTCCATTAGGCTAGGTTTAGTCTAGATTCTGAGGAGCAATTATAGAATACCCCGCCACGCAAAAACACCCCCAAAATTAATTGGCTACTTCGTTTAATTCCAAACTTAGTTATTTTAAGAACAACTCATGAATATAATATACCTGATGCACACGATGTATGTGGACTTGCAAAAATAGACGAAGTCCAAAGCTATTCCCCCAAGTGGCTATACGCCGGCTACATCGGCTATACCATGAAGATATGGGCCTAGCCTAGGCCTATATTTACAAATACTTTTAATACATTTTGTAAAAAAACGTAAGTCCGAATGTTTCTCCTTGAGTGGCTACGCCGGCTCCAGCGACTATATACATCGTAAAAGACATCCTACTGATCGAATACACATTAACATATTACGCATTTAAAAAGCTTTCCCCTGATGTGGCTACGCCGGCTACGTCGTGAAGCATGTGTGACAGCGTAGCCGTCTACACCGTGGACTTATTTCATGGCGGGATATTCTATGATTGTACCGATTCGGAGAACCTGCATGAAAGCATTCATTAGAATTTTTAACCAAACTATAGTAACCAGACTGTAATATGTGCTATAGCCATAACTAGAGGCACAGTTGTTACATTTTAAAAGGGATTTGATGACTCTCTTGCTCCTCATAAGGATGCTCAGTTCTGGATTTTGATAGGATTCCCCTAACCAGAAAGCCAAAAGGCTTTGTGATTCCTTGCCGAAAGGGGTGTGCTTTGTTACATTGAGGTTCATCCATCAAATTTATACTTCTCTACTTCATCATTTTTATGATGTGGTCACAATTTCACCCCTGCTCACATCAGCTCATGCCACATGACCTTTGAACCAAAACTTGAATAACCAAAAAAAAAAAAAAAAACAAAAAAAAAGGTTTTCAGACTTCCACCTCTGGTGACCTTGAATGACCTTTGACCTCTGCCAAAAGCAATAGGGTTCTCCCCCTTGACATGACAAATCTACATACCAACTATGAAAACCGTCTGTCATTCCTATCTCAAGATATCACGATTACAAGGTTTTTGGACTTCCACCTCTGGTGACCCTAAATGACCTTTGACCTCTGCCAAAAACAATAGGGTTCTCCACCTTGACATGACAAATCTACATACCAACTGTGAAAAGTGTCGGCCATTCCTACCTCGAGATACCAAGATTACAAGGTTTTTGGACTTTGACCTCTGGTGACCTCGAATGACCTTTGACCTCTGCCAAAAGCAATAGGGTTCTCCCCCTTGACATGACAAATCTACATATCAACTATGAAAACCGTCTGTCATTCCTATCTCAAGATATCACGATTACAAGGTTTTTGGACTTCCACCTCTGGTGACCCTGAATGACCTTTGACCTCTGCCAAAAACAATAGGGTTCTCCACATTGACATGACAAATCTACATACCAACTATGAAAAGTGCCGGCCATTCCTACCTCGAGATACCAAGATTACAAGGTTTTTGGACTTTGACCTCTGGTGACCTCGAATGACCTTTGACCTCTGCCAAAAACAATAGGGTTCTTCCTCCTAACATGACAAATCTACATACGAACTATGAAAAGTATCGGTCATTCCAATCTCGAGATATTGCGATTACAAGGTTTTTGGACGTCGACCTCTGGTGACCTCGAATGACCTTTGACCTCTGCCAGAAACAAAAGGGTTCTTCCTCTTGACATGACAAATCTACATACCAACTATGAAAAGTATCGGTCATTCCTATCTCGAGATATTGCGATTACAAGGTTTTAGGACTTCCACCTCTGGTGACCTCGAATGACCTTTGACCTCTGCCCAAAACAATAGGGTTCTTCCTCTCAAAATGACATGTCCACATACCAACTATGAAAAGTGTTGGTCATTCCTATCTTGAGATATCGCGATTACAAGGTTTTTGGACTTTGACCTCTGGTGACCTCGAATGACCTTTGACCTCTGCCAAAAACAATAGGGTTCTTCCTCTCGACATGACAAATCTACATACCAACTATGAAAAGTATCGGTCATTCCTACCTCGAGATATTGGAATTACAAGGTCCTCTGAAGGACTTTGACCTCTGGTGACCTCGAATGACCTTTGACCTCTGCCAAAAACAATAGGGTTCTTCCTCTTAACATGACAAACCTACATACCAAATATGAAAAGTATCGGTCATTCCTATCTTGAGATATCGCGATTACAATGAGTGTCACAAACACACATACACACACACATACACACCCACACACAACATCACCATCGCATAGATTCCTTGCCTGCCTACGGCAAGGAATCAAAAAGGTAGGGATCCTTTGTGCTTCATTTTTCATGATGAGTCTGGTTACAGTATATCATCGCAGTTTAATTGCTTTGCCTGAGCAGTAATGGCTGTTTATGCATTTTATTTGTTTTAACAGTGATACACCCAAGAGACAATATTGGTGCTACAGTAGCTGCTGAGCATGAAGTCTTTCCTTATGCCGCAGTGTCTACTTTGCTACCAGTTGCTGAGTTATCCACCACATTAGCACGAAAAGCAAAGAGTGACTGACCACCATCAAAGTCCAGACTCACTTCAGCTACAATCTTTCATCAGACTGTCAATCTTCAATTAGTTGATCATAAAACTGCAATATTTTGAAAGAACATGATTATTGCATCACCAGCTGTACCTTGGTGAATATTGCAAATTCAAAGAGCCAAAGCACCTGTAACTGTTGGGAGCAATAACTGCCAGTTGCTTTTAAGGACTGCATAATTATCACTACTAGTAACAGCGACGCCATCCTGCCAAGATTGGAAAATTAACCTGGGATGGGGATGCATGGGGAAATGGGGGAAGTATAAAATGGCAACAGGTCTTCACCTGGGGGGTTAGGGGAAAGCTGCTGTACATTAGCTGTTGCTTTCAGTGTTTGAAGGTGCAGCATCAGCATTGCCAACATAAAAGAGACATTCTTGGTTACTGTACATATTATGTTTCACTTTTTGTTGCTTGTTTTGTACTTACAATTACTGTACTAGTAATTTGTCAAGCATTAAGTTTGCCATGTTTACTCCATGGAGAAATTTCACGTGCAAGAACTTACAATAACTAAGTTGCAACATGATGGCACAGTGATTATATGTGCATTTGGGATATGAACTGCTATGATAAATTCTGACATTCTTTCCAAAAGAATTAAAGAAATGGTATCCTCACTGGGCCTCCTTTCCTAAGTTTCCTTTCACTGTAGCCTGTAGGTAATTCAAAACCCATTTAATCTAAATATGCTGTTTGCAATTGTTGAGCACTGAAATCCTTAAGAATGTCCTGTACTTTGGTTAGAATTAATAAAAGCAAATATAAAGCAATGAAAGGTATAGCACATGTAGATACTTTCTTGTTAATATTTCCAGAGTCACGGTGGCAGTTCTACCAGTCTGACGCTGTTCATAAGCAAAGTATAGGCTGAGGTATAAGGCTAATAGGCTATCATTCTCACTTTTTCCACACCTCAATATCCAGCTGTAAGAGATTCCCTGTTCATTCAATCAATATTTCACCTTCAAATCCCTCACTGTTACCAGGCCTAGGCCTACAGCAAATCATTTTTCAGAGCTGTGCTGGTCAGAAGTCCCAATTGCCCTAATATTCCCAAAATCCTAATAAAAAAATTAGAGGAAACCTCCACAAATCCCCCAGTTTTTTGTTACATAGAATGATGTATGGGTATTACCTTTCTTCTTTGCATCCAATTGCAATCTTTACTGACCAGGTGCAAGCAAAACATGAGAAAATTTTTAGTACACAATCCATACAAAAATTAATCAGGGGACGAGTTGACTTCCGCGCCGAGTTGACATTGGTGCCAAGTTGTCACAGTGGTCAACATCTGTCATTTAGATACCGAGTTGTCTCAGGTTCAGCATATCACATGTGCCGAGATGTCCGAGCCTAAATTGGACCTGAGAGATCCCCAAAGGCCGAGTATGTCTTACGGGGGCAAGTTGACCATTACATACGTGTGCGTTACTTCCCTCTTTGTTACAGATGGAAACCGGATTTAACCCTTTTTGGACAATTCGTGTTGACATAACAAGGTAGAAATAATCTTCTTTAATAGTTTTTAAGGATCAGGGCATTTTTTCTTGCTTAGGGCCTAAAGCACATTTTACTAGGGAAAAACCGCCATAGGATTAAGCCGAATCAATTACTGTCATATAGTTTGTACACACATACTCGCACACGGCGTGACTTTTTGCCCATTTTTAAAATGGCGGACACGTCCCCATGCAATCACAGATGATTTACGTACGCGGTATTGGGAGTCTACCCTCTAGACCTAGTTCCTATATCCTGCTCTATGGGATTCATAACATAACATAAAAGGTTAAAGGGCAAAGGAGGGCTAAGGCCCCATAAGATGCCCTGAAGTCCATACAACCTTAACTGAAAACAAACAACCAACCAACAACCAAACGAGCCCAGCCCAACTAGATTCTACCACAGTTATGGAAGAACTTGTCGATGTTAACCTTAAAGCAGTGCACAGATGTGGAGTTAACTACCCACTCAGGTAGACTATTCCACTCATTAACAACTCTATGAGAGAAGCTGAACTTCCTAATGTCGAGCCTTACAAAACACATAACTAGCTTCTTACAATGGCCTCAAACCCGAGAATTACTTTGAACCTTTAAATACTTGCAAGATGACAAAAGATTCCTTTCAGAGAGAAATTTGTACACCTGAAGCATGTCCCCCCTAATCCTTCTCAACTCCAGGCTGGTAAGCCCAAGATGCTTAAGTCTAACATGATAAGGTAGGTGTTTCATCTCGGGTATAAGGCGAGTGGCTCTCCTCTGAACCTGCTCTAAAAGAAACTTGTCCTTATCATAGAAGGGACTCCAAGCCTGGGCTGCATAGTCGAGGTGAGGTCTTACCAACTGCTTATACAGATTTAGTACAATTTCTTTACTAAAACTACTGAAATTCCTCTTGATCAATCCAAGCATCCTATTAGCCTTAGCAGCAGCAGCTGCACACTGTCTAGATGGCTGAATGACTACACCCCAGGGCTGGTCATATGACCCGGGCGATCGCCCATGCCCGCCTAAATGCCCGCCTTGGAAGCAAAAACACTTGCCAAGGTGTGCAACAAAATGCCCTCCGTAAATTGTGTGCTGGGCAACAAACAGCCCACCTTGAGAAAATATGATCGCCCGTGTGAAAAAAACAATGCTAAAACCATCAGAATACATGCATATTAGTACATTTAAAAGACCCAAAAAAGACTTTCCACGCCAAAATATTCGGCAGCTTCCGTAGCGAAAACAGCCAGCCGTATAATCTGACAATGCCGCACAGCTTGACTTTACATAGTTCGATTGCACAAGTAAGCTACAGCTTGCTGCATGCATCTTGTACTGCAGAGAGTACTGTTTTAAAATACATCGTTTTTGAGTGTCAATTCACTGTCAAACATAACCAAATTTGTCAACCAGAAAGCCAAAAGGCTTAGTGATTCCTTGCCATATGGACATACTGCAACAAACATGAATCACCCACATGACAAGCATGAGATCCCTCACAGGTATCCTACTTGAGATATCATGTTACTAAGGTCAAAAGCTTTTGAAATCTTGTGACCCAAAATGACCTACATGCTAAATATGAACAATCCACAGACCAAGTATGAGATCCCTCATAGTTATCCTCCTTAAAATATGTTTACTAGGTTTTGACCTTTTGTGACCTCAATGACCTTTGACCTGCATGAAAACAGTAGGGATCATCTATTCAATTCAAAAAATCCACATGTCAAGTGTGAGATCCCTCACAGTTATCCTTCTTGAGATATCGTATTTACATGGTTTTCACCTTTTGACCTCTGGTGACCCCACATGACCTTTGACCTCCACCAAAAATAATAAGGATCATCTACTAAATATGGTCAATCCACATGGTAAGTATGAGATCCCTCACAGTTACTCTTCATGAGATAGTGTTTACAACATTTTGACCTCTGGTGACCCCAAATGACCTTTGACCGCCACCAAAAACAATGGGGATCATCTACTCAATATGGACAATCCACATGGTGAGTATGAGATCCCTCACACTTATCCTTCTGGAGATATCATGTTTACAAGGTTTTGATGTTTTAACCTCTGATGACCACAAATGACCTTTGACCTCCACCAAAAATAATAGGAATTATCTTCTCAATATGGGCAATCCAAATGCTAAGTATGAGATCCCTCACAGTTATCCTCCTTGAGAAATAGTGTTTACAATGTTTTGACCTTTTGACCACTGGTGACCCCAAATGACCTTTGACCTCCACCAAAAATAATAGGGATCATCTACTCAATATGGACAATCCACATCCTAAGTATGAGATCCCTCACACTTACCCTCCTTGAGATATCATGTTTACAAGGTTTTGACCTTTTGACCTCTGATGACCCCAAATGACCTTTGACCTCCACCAAAAACGACAGGGATCATCTACTCAATATGGACAATCCACATGCTAAGTATGAGATCCCTCAAAGTTACCCTTCTTGAGATATCATGTTTACAAGGTTTTGACCTTTTGACCTCTGATGACCCCCAGATGACCTTTGACCTCCACCAAAATAACATAAATCATTTACATAATATGGGTAATCCACATGCTAAGTATGAGATCCCTCAGAGTTACCCTTCTTGAGATATAGTGTTTACAAGGTTTTGACCTTTTGACCACTGGTGACCCCAAATGACCTTTGACCTCCACCAAAAACAATAGGGATCATCTACTCAATTTGGCAATAAACATGGTAAGTATGAGATCCCTTACATTTATCCTTCTGGAGATACCGTGTTTACAAGCAATTTCCAGGGTATTTACTATTTGACCTCTGGTGACCCCAAATGACCTTTGACCTCCACCAAAAAGAATAGGGATTATCTATTTAATATGGGCAACCTACCTGCCAAGTATGAGATCCCTTGGAGTTACCCTTCTTGAGATATCGCGTTTACAAGGTTTTGACCTTTTGACCTCCTGTGACCCCAAATGACCTTTGACCTCCATCAAAAACAATAGGGATCATCTACTCAATATGACCAACCCACACACCAAGTATGAGCTCAGTCATAGTTACCCTTCTTGAGATATCGTGTTTACAAGCAAAGCGTCACACACACACACATACATACACACACACACACACACATACACACACACACGACATCACCATCGCATAGATTCCTTCTGCCTTTGGCAAGGAATCAAAAATGACAAAACCATTGTCCTGACATGTACAAAAGACTCTCAAACAAGTATCTACATAATACTGACAATTTTTTTAATACTGACCACGAGGCACATTTCTCTACAGGGGCTTTGCAATTTTGCCGTTGCCTAACGTATAAAATACATGGATAGGCCTATACTAAGATGCTGCAATACGCAGAAGTTGTCTGCTTACTCGTAGAGCTACAGGATCTAAAATTTACCAATCATTTTTTTTTGAAAGTGTTATCAAATGTTGTCTGAGATGTTGGTATGAGAGTTCAGACATATTTATGGCCAGAATAGGTCTTTGCTTGTCAAACCAACTTGAATATTTTCTAAGCTTTTGCCATACATATTACTGTTACGAGAAGCAAATAGTTTAAGTCTCTTGAAGTCCTTAAAGTGAAATGAACATAACACCACTCTAAATCCTCATTCTGTTGCTAAGTGGGGGTAGAGGGTTCATCAGTAACTACCAGACAAAAACATCGAGGCCCATGGCCCCAACCTAGCTCCCCCACTCTTGTCGGAAGATAATGATCAAAGTATCCCATTATATTAAAGGGGAATAAGTATGATTTTTGTGCATACTTCACTTATATACTCACAAGAAGGACACAGAGCAGATCTAACTTGTCACTGCCATTTTCCGGACTGTAAGCATGGGCCCGACTACAGCAGGTGCGGATCCAGGGGGGGGGCGGGGCTTTCCAGGCCTCAGCCCCCTCTTTTTCGCCACATCAACAATAACAAATTTATACCCAAAAATTAGCATAATGTTAATCTAGGAGAATACTGAAGGGGGCTTTTAGCCCCCTCCCTTTTCAAAATTTTTGGATCCGCGCCTGGACTACAGTATGTACCATCAAAGAAGGAATATTGGTATAGGCCCTACTGTATGGGTATCAGTTAATCCTTGGACCCTTACTAGCATCATTCATGGAGTGGCTCCGCCATATGTTATCCCGGACTTGGTCCGCCCATATCCACAGTGGTGCATATGGTAGAAGGGAATAGAGCACCAACTCTACCCTGAAGGGTGCCATGATGTTGCTAATGGGGGTATTTGTGGCAAGTTGAGATAGAGGGTTATTGCCCCATGACCCCCATGATATGTGCTTCAGATGATTTGTGGTACGTACTGCCCATTGCTCATGTCAAAACCTCCCCATTGGTGACATGGAAGCCTGAGTTTTGCGCATTATTGCAGTTAACCATGAAAGTGTTCATCCTCATTCTTGTTTTTATTATGCAACAAGGTTTCTTTGCAGTTCAGTTAGTACAATACTGTTATGCTCTTAGCTAAGATAAATTTATGTAAATTTTATATTTTCACACCTCCTAAAATCTTGGGTATGGGCAACTAATTGCCCGCCTTGAAGTGTAACAGCTAAAGCAAGGCAGGCAGTTGCTTGCCCTCCTGAAAAATTCTCATGACCAGCCCTGCTACACCCAGATCCTTCTCAAAAGTCACATTACTCAGAACACTACCATTCATGTTATAAACATAGCTGCAATTTCTAGGACCAAAGTGAAGGACTTTGCACTTATCTGCATTAAAAAACATCTGCCAAGTCTGAGACCATGAAGATAACCTTTTTACAGTAAGGAGGCATCATCCTTATCGTTAACCTTCCTATAGAGCTTCGTATCATCAGCAAACTTACTAATACTAGATGTGTGAGAGCTATCAATATCACTGATGAAAATTAGGAAAAGAAGCGGGCCAAGAACAGAACCCTGTGGAACTCCACTTGTAACTTCTTTCCAAGAAGAAAAATTACCATTAACAACAACTCTCTGAGATCTACCATTGAGCCATGAATTAATCCAGTCAGCACAATTACTGCCCTTGATGCCTAACCTATGCAGTATAACCATAAGTCTACCAAATGGAACTTTATCAAAGGCTTTTTGAAAATCAAGGTAAATGACATCAACACTGTGACCAGAATCAAGAGATAAAGAAACATCCTCAAGAAAGCTTAGTAAATTAGTAACACAAGATCTACTCGGTAAGAAACCATGCTGTGAGTAACCCATTATCTAAAAGATATTTAAGCAAACAATCCTTGATTACAGATTCCATAACTTTGCACACAACACTGGTTAAACTGACTGGCCTGAACAATTTTTGAACATTAAATTTCATAAAATTTGAAAACCTTTTGAAAAGTGGAAGGGCTAGCATTTTCTACAAGGCTTACAAGCATTTGTGACAGTTGAACTGTAGCTGTTTCACAGTCTTCAACTGCCACAGATGCTCATAGAAAATGCTAGCCCTTCCACTTTTCAAAAGGTTTTCAAATTTTATGAATTTCTATGTTCAAAAATCTTGCATATTAATGCTAATTTGTATCTGTAAGATTTGTAATAATAAAAGTGAAACATAATTAACAAATTTAGGAAGTAATCTTGAAAGTTAAGAGAACTTTAGGCTAGAGAATATTTTAGGAGTATTTTATTATATAGTGTGGAAGTGCTGAATGCTCTCCTATCAGTAGCTATACCATCCTTAGTCCTCAGTAAAGGCCCGTGTCAGTGTTCGAATTAGAAAAAAAAAGTTACATGCACCTGTGCATGTAGCTACAAAATTTTACCTGCACAAATAAATTCTTACATGCACCATTAAAATATGATAATGAATTGCATTTGTTATATCACTAACTCACGACAATGTGTTTGGGATGTCGATTTGCGATTTATTAATAATGAGTTGATCATTTAATCACATAGGCCTAGATATTTTTGCAATTAAACATCGATTAATCGCACTTGTATTCCAGTATGCTGATTCCTCAGAATTGCAGAATCATACCGTGTAACGATTGGCTGAAATTAATTTACAGTTTACGTAGACACAGTTTTGGCACAGCCTGATTTTGTACTTTGTTGTTCATAAATTCATATTAACGATGCAAAGTTACAAATAAACAATCGTTAAAATCGGTAGTGAATAAGTCAGACTTACTAACTTTATTATGGCTCCAGTTCTGTGAAGCATGGTTCAGTAATGTAGGCCAATACAATCTCAGTCAAAGGCAGGCCTACTGGACTATGAACTATGGGCTATTCATTACTTGCAACGAGTCTACGTAACTCATTCTAGGCCCTGAGATTTTTCCCGCCGATCATTACCACAAGTCCACAACCTTGCACAAAAATACTGCAGTGATGTGCTGAATCTCCCATTATTTACTTTCTTTTAACTCTTCTGAAAAATATCTGTAATACACACAGAATGTTTCTTTGTGTCTATGACAGAAAAAATTACGAACCTAAGCCTACTCGTCTTACTTCCTCTAACGGAGCTTATCCCGTACATGTGTGCATACATGTACGATACGGCATAGTAGGCCTATAATGCACACTGTTTAGTAATATACAGTGCATGCAGGAACGTTTTGCAAACTGGCCATTTTACATATGTCAGTCGAAATCACCGAACTGTTGTCTAGTAAATGAAAACGGACATTGCACAGTTGCACCAAATATCCTAACGTATGTTGTGTATGTTCTTTATGGCCTATGCTACACACGTGTTTCTTAATTTATGCAAATGAAGGACGCATGAATGACACACTGTCTACATGCGATCCGAACATAAATACTGCCGTACGCAAGCTCCTGCAGTCACATAACACGAATTAACAAGTACATTTCTATTTAATCTTTTTTATTAATCCCCAACTTAGCTTTTAGGTTGTTGGAGAAATCTATCTCATTCGAATGATGGACAATTTTAGGCAAGAAAAAGCCAATCTTTGTGCCCTAGACCTACATGCACGCGTGCAGGTAAGCAATTCAAAGTTACATGCACCGCCAAAAAGTTACATGCACTGGTGCACGTGTGCATGCGTTATTTCGAACACTGGCCCGTGTGTAGCCGGTCGCCGATAGCTCCCTATACACGGTCCTTACTCCGACTCATTGAAAACCCGGGGCCTTCGACCAGCACAGTGCTGGTCGAAATTGATTTTCTTCTTATTGCAAAGTTAGGACCTAAAGTCTTAATAAACTACCATAACTTTTCCTTCCCATGTCTTACACTTATATTGCAGTTGTTTTTTATCACTTTAAACCTCGGAAAAGTTCCGAAAATTTGAAATAAAATCATTAACTTGGTCGCTTCTTAACAATTTACTGTAGCGCTCGAAATATTTGTTGACATCTGAATACCATGTGCGTAACATTGTGACGTCACGCACAACATTTTGATTACTGTAGTTCCTATGCATACACATGGCAACTGCCTCTGCAGGTATCCTATACTGACGTTGTAGTGCCGAGACACAAACAGTAAACACAACTTAACACTTCTGATGTCTGTATCACTCTGATTTGTATTTCAGTATTCTCTGGATTATATCACAACAAATAAGCATCTAAGATATTCTACTGCGCTACACGCATAAACCCTTTAATGACGACATAATACTGTCTACAGGCCTAAGCCTAACATACACACATTGCTACTGTGACGACATAGTGGCTAGGCCTACTGTACATATGCACTACAACACCCCTCGCTTTTTTAAATACTGCACTGATGTACAGTACTAAGGGAAGCACCAATATTATGACGTCACAGCCTAGTCACTACAACACCCCTCCCTTTTTTAAATGCTCAACCAAGAACTGAGAGAATAAACATAAATTTGTAACATTCTTTAACTTAAAGAATCAAATTAAACTCCAGGTTAAAAGTTAAACATATCAACTCAAAATTTACCGTATAACATCTTGCATTCTGAAAAATGAAGTAATCAAATTTTAAGTTACACAACATTCTTCAACTGCTCAAAATGAATTAATCAAATTTACAATTCTTTAGCTGCTCAACATGAGCAATTCTCTTGTCATCCTCAGACTGTATGCAAAAATTAGTTGGTGACAACTGCTCTATGACCTTGTATGGTCCTCTCCAACTTGGAGCCAGCTTAGCTGAAAATTTCCTTTTGAGGTTTGAGAGAGGGTGACTCTTTAAAAGTACCTTGTCCCCAACCTTAATACATGGTTGAGACCTGCCTTCATCATAAGCTAACTTGTTCTTGATGTTTTGCCTTCTCATGTTTTCATTTGCCTTAGCTAGCATTTCCTCTCTGTCCCCCACAGGGATAACCTTTTCCACCCACTCTCCAGGTCCTTGAATTTTACGTTGAAGGAAAAGCTCTGATGGAGTAAAACCTGTAGTTTCATGCCGAAAGGAATTCAGTGCAAACATGAACTCCATCACATAGGTATCCCAGCTGGTATGGTCATCCCCCACAAAACAACACAACATAGAAACCAGATTCCTGTTTACCCTTTCCACCCAGTTACTCTGAGGGTGATATGGTGAAGTAAATACTCTCTCCACACCCCAGAAGGCACACAGTTCAGCTACCTGTTTTGAAACCATTTGTGGTCCATTATCTGATACCAAGGTCTTACAAGCCCCCCATGTACAGAACACTTGATTCAAAACCGCAGCCAACACTTTTCCTGTGGCCCTCTTTAGTGTAAACAGGAGACTAAACTTTGAAAAATGATCTGTTATGACCATAATATACATGTTTCCCTCTGGACTCTGTGGAAAAGGGCCCATCAAATCCATGGCAATAACTTCCCATGGATACATACTTGTTGTTGATCTCATGAAGCCTTGTGGTTTTTGATAGACTGGTTTAACAAGCTGGCATGTTCTACATCTTTTGATGAAATCCTCCACATCTTTCCTGAGACCCTTCCACCAATAACTGTCTTTTACTCGTTCAACAGTTTTCTTTACACCTAGATGAGGGCAAGTTGGGGTGCAATGAAAATGAATGATAACATCTTGTACCAATTTGGTGGGCACAACCACTTTCTTCACTCCCGTGGTCAGATCAACATATTTCAAGACACCTTCCTCTAAAACATACTGCTTATGAATCCCATCATCATTAGCACTATTACTTTCCAATTTGCTACTAATTCTTAACAAAGCTGGATCTTTCTGCTGGTGTAAAATGAATTGGTTTCTATCAGGCAGTACTGACTGAACCTTACAATTCTCTTTCAGAGCCTGTGCACTCTCAGGCTTTTCCACTTCTAATTCACACTTTACACAGACATAAGGGTCCAAATCATCAGCCTCTTCTTTAGTTATTTTAAGACACCTGCAGTGATACCACTTATCGCAAGAATCACATTGGACCCAATTTACAACATTTGATGGGTCTCCTTTACAGTCCTCGTGAAAACAAACATTGCTGTCATAATCAATACTACATATCTGAGGTGCCCGAGACAGTGCATCAGGTATCATATTTTGTATGCCAGGACGGTAGTGCACAGTGTAATCAAATTCTTGCAATCTCAGAGCCCACCTTACTAACTTGCCCTTCAATGCCTTGTTTCTCAACATCCACACCAGTGCCTTGTGGTCAGTAAACACTGTAATTTGTGAACCTTCTATGAAAGGTCTCCACTTTTCAAATGCCCATAGAACTGCCAAGCACTCTAGTTCTGTAGCAGAGTAATTTTTCTCTGCTCCTTTCAGAGACCTGGAACCAAAGGCTATTACTCTACTTTCCCCATTTGTATCTGTCTGCATAAGTGCAGCCCCTAGACCTTTCACGCTTGCATCTGTATGAACCTCAAAGGGTAACTGAAAATTTGGAAGAGTTAAGGATACCACACTTGATATTTCCTGTTTCAGGGTTACAAAAGCCTTTTCACAAGCCTCAGACCATCTCCATTCAACATCCTTTCGTCTCAATTCATTCAGAGGTTCTACTATTTGTGAATAACCCTTAACAAACTTAGCACACCAACCTGATAATCCCAAAAATCTCTCTAGTGCTTTCTTATCTACAGGCCTGGGAAAATTATTAACAGCTTCACATTTCTCAGGATTTAACTCTATCCCTTCCCTACTAACAACATATCCCAGAAACTTAACCTTGCTGTACAGAAAGTGACACTTTGATGGGTTTACTGTAAGACCAGCTTTCTGAAGGCAACCAAGAACATTCTTAAGGTCCTGGAAATGAGTTTGGACATCTGTGGAATGGATTACAATATCATCAATGTATGGGTAGAAATACTGCCTAGTGTCATTCTGTTTCAGTGGCTTCAAAACTACATCCACCAAATTTTGGAAATTTTGACTGGCATTTCTAAGGCCAAATGGAAGTGTCTTGAACTCAAAGACTCCTTCTTCACAGGCAAAGGCAGTTTTACACTGATCTTCTGGTCTAAGAGCAGCCTGCCAAAACCTGATTTTAGATCAAGTGTTGAAAATACTTTGGAACCATTCAATGAATACAGAATGCCATCGATGGTGGGAATAGGGTAATTTGAAGGTTTCGTAACAGCATTCAAACCCCTATAATCAACTGCTAGTCTGTACGTGCCATCCTTTTTGGGCACCATGACAATGGGACTGCACCATTCTGAAGATGATGGCACAATAACACCCCACTCTAGCATCTCAGAGATTTGAGATTCCAAACTAACTCTCTTTTTGGGAGACACTTTATAGGGACTCTTCCTAATTGGAGCTGCATCTCCTGTGTCTATTCTATGTTGCAATAAGTTACAGTACCCTGGTTTGTCACAAAATACATCTTTATACTCACTCAAAAGCTTGTCTATTTGATCATCAAAACCACCAATCTTTCCCATCATGAAGTCATGCTCACTATCCTGATCATCATTACCATAGTCTTCTAATGGGTCAGGTTCCTCCCCAACCTTTTCTTCATCTTTCTTTAAACTGTCTTTTTTGCCACAGGTACCATCCTTTGCACCAACCCATACCAAAGGAAACTTAACCTTGGGCTGGTGCCCTTCTGACCAATATGACCCATCGCGCAGATCAAATACCAAGGCAAACTTCACCAGAAGATCACGTCCCATGAGAATATCACAAGGGATGTCCGACACAAGAAACTCAACCTGGTCTCGCTCTCCTGCTACCTCAAGAGTACAGGTTGTCTTTCCTGCCACGACAAAAGGTGTACCATCCAGAAGTGAAAGGCAGATAGGCTGCTCCAACGGTTTCACCACTCGTGTTCTTACCAGTGAAGTTGAAATGAGTGAGACACCTGCTCCACTGTCAGCATAAGCTAATGAAGCTTCACCATCAATAAGTGTTTCAAAATAGGCACCCTTTGGCTTACAGTTATACTGTAGATTCTCTTCTTTGGGGTTAACCATGTCAACTACTGCGTGCAACTCCTCCTGGTGAGTGGGATCTGAAATCCTCACAAAATTAATCACATCTTCTTGTGGATTGTTTGGGCAGTTATAACTCACATGGCCTACCTGATTGCAGCGATAACATCTCAATGATGTCACATCCGATCTCGATGCTGACCTTCTCTGTCTTGAGGTGACTGGCTCTTGAGTAACCTGAGAACCAATATTAGACTGTGGAGCTCTAACATTACCATCCAATTGGGTGGAGGCCCCAGACACCTTTGGTCTAGTGTCATATGATTTACTTCTGCACGCTGCTCGAGCCAGAATGAGGTTGTCAGCTACGTCTGCTAAGTCTGCCAATGTGTTCCACTTTTGTTCCAGAAGCTTTAGCTTCAAAATTCCCATCTTTAAGGGATGAAATTAATTGATCCCCAATCAATTTGTCCATCATCACTACAAATTCCTTACTGGACAATAAATCATCAGATGGGTTAAGCCACCTCCTAAGATACAAAAATAAACGACTGGAAAATTGTCGGAATGTTTCAGATGAATTCTTACTGGCATTTCTGAATTTCTCCCTGTATGTACTGGGTGTCAACTGGTAGGCATACAAAACTGACTCTTTCACCAGTTGATAATCTTCTTTCTCATTCTCAGTCAAGGCAAAATATGCACGCTGTGCTTTTCCCGTCAAGAAAGACTCCAAGATGATGGTCCAATTTGCTTCTGGAATATTATGTTTAATGCAAAGTCTCTCAAATGTAGAAAGGTAGCATTCCACATCATCATCACTGGTTAGAACGTGGAATCCTTTTAACTTTACGTTGAATGTTTCCACCGGTTTCTCACGACTACTGTTATTCAGATTTAGGCCTGCATCACGCAAATTGGGCAGCATTTGCAAGGCCTGAATTCTGTCCTCTTTAGTCTTTAGCAATGTCAAATCAAGGTGATTTTCTTCGCACAACTGCTTTATGTACTCGGCTAACATGTACCTAAGATATGGATAACGATTTGGGACGGCGTTACCCCACTGACCTTGAGAGTCCTCTCTTGCCTCTGGACAGGCCAAATCTCCTGAATCAGTCATCATAAAGTTGCTAGTAGGTTGGAACCTATACCTCCTTCAAGAGGGAATAATACTGAAATTAATGTGGCTATGGACTACCACACATAAATCGCTGTACTGTGGCTATGGACTACCACAAATCGCTGTACTGTGGCTATGGACTACCACACTTCAATCACTATCCTGCCGACTACGCCAATGTAGTGCCGAGACACAAACAGTAAACACAACTTAACACTTCTGATGTCTGTATCACTCTGATTTGTATTTCAGTATTCTCTGGATTATATCACAACAAATAAGCATCTAAGATATTCTACTGCGCTACACGCATAAACCCTTTAATGACGACATAATACTGTCTACAGGCCTAAGCCTAACATACACACATTGCTACTGTGACGACATAGTGGCTAGGCCTACTGTACATATGCACTACAACGTAACGACGTAGCTCATTAGCATACTGTTGTAAACAAAGTTCCAAAGTCACACAGTAAATTTTACAGAGCGAAAAAGTTGCTGATTTCATTTCATATTTTTGGCACTTTCCGGAAATTCTTGGTGATCCAGAACAGCTGCAATACTCTTGTAAGATCTGGAGAAGAAAATTCCTGGTTGTAAATTAGGATTTTTCTTTCAGAATTTGCTGTGAGAAGACAGAAAATTTTAACCATTACACAGATGGCCGATCCCCACGCTATTTTCAACGGTCGGTGTAAGGACTGTGTATAGAGAGCTGTAGGCGAACGACCACAGTCCTTTACTGAGGACTAGCCTATACCATCCTCAGACTGTTACTCCATCGAAATTTGGATGATGAAATTTTATGATCAAATGTGTCGACACAGACAAATTTGGCGAGAAAAGTGCAGTAATTGTGCCAGTGACATATCTTTCCGTCTATATAATACATAGTATGTGGTATACTATACAACGTAATGGGCGCCTGTGGGCTAGTCTTGACTCAAGAGTCAAGAGTGATGTAGCCTAGCCTAGGCCTAACTTAGGTCTAAGCTATAACGTGGATGATACCGGGCTGGCCAAAATTACATTCATTCGATATTAATTATGCCGAGGAAATTGAAGTACACCTAAATATATTACAATTATTAGCTGAGCCTTACATTTCCATTTCTGTTCCTGAAACGCTTGCGATAATTTCAGCACACTGAGTCACTCACATAAATATTTGCGACTTGTCTCGCAAAAAATTCACCGTAGGCTAACCCAGGGCCATAGTGCAGTCATATACAGTAACGCAGCTAGGCTAACCTTATTAACTCTATAAGTTTATACGGTAGGCTCGAAATACCAATTCAGTATTGTATTTGCCAATTTGCTTATATGACGTCATAAAATTTCCTTGGGAACAAAATCGATGGCGTACTAGCTAAATAACATCAAAGATATAAGCATAGATTCCAAAATCCTATACCTACACTGTTACGCTCATTGACTCCTCATGGAGACGCACATATCGGGGCGGAAGTGTCAATTTGACATGCGCCTTGTTCTACATTGTGATCTGCGTACAAAAATAAGAACGCGTTACAGAAAATTCCATTGTTCAAAGAGGTTAGCGCCGGTGCGCTTTTACAACGCGTTCCGTACGCGCAGAATAAATTTCTCTGTGTATTTTATGGAATGTTTGACGCACACTTCTGCGCGCTCTGGAAACAAACGTGCTAGTTGATTTTCCGCTGTGAGCGCGTAAGAAATTAAACGCGCATATAAAGAGCGTTACTTAAAGATACCATAGAAACTGACCAATGAATATAGAGCTTATGCACCTACGTCACATTTCTCTATTTTTCCATCCAAGCGTACATTGTGCAACAATTGCTACCAAGGTGCCATCGTGAGCGCGTATCTTTAACACACCTACTACGTATGGCAGTTCCATCCAGCAAGCCAAACCGAAACGCGCTGACGTCACGTGCATAAGCTCTATAGGCGAATAAGTCTATGAACTTTAAACCAGTCATTAATGCGTTCATGTTCAAGTGTACTTTTGTATAATGCCGTCAGTAAGAAGTAAAATTCTTGTAAGTGGAATTAGTACTGAGGAGTGATACTTCTTACATTTACAATGTTTCGAAATAACAGGTACTAATACTTTTGTAAGACATTCATTTCTCTGTACGTTGTCAAAACGACTGTGATCAGCACTTCCGCCCCGATATATTGGGCTCCATGGGGAGTCAAATTTAGATCAGTGGAGTCAACGCGCCATTTTAAGTTTGGAATCTATGCTTGTAATATCTTTGAATAACATTCAGTTCGAACAGGGCTCTAGCAACTCCCTGGTTCGAAATACGAGGAAACAGAGCTGAGCCTGGCGTCAGGTGGATAAGATCCCAGGGTAGGCTTCCCCGTGAGGCCATATATGGATTAATTCATTACTGGAGCCATCTGGAAATGAGCCAATCCATACATTTCTCATGTGGATCCCGCATGGAGTGACCCTTATGATCTGTACCATGTCGGTAAACTCATTCGACGCAGTTAGGGTGTTCCAACATTTTCGTCATGAACTCAAAAAGAGGATTTCCTTCTCCTGTTCTTGGTAGAAGTACCAAATTTTCTCCATTATGCTGCCTATAGCAATCTCACCCACATAAGACGTAGGTAAATATTTCTGCTTTAAAATGCGAGTTCCTGCATTGTAGTGCTTGGAGATCTCATTTTTTTTTCACAAGCTGACTACCTGGTTCTTACTCGTAGTGGAGGGAAAGTAGTAAGAAATTTGTGATTTGGGCTAAAAAGTCCTGAATGTCAGCATGTCGAGTAAGTGAAATACCAAATTCCCCTCCCCTCAGCCCCAGTCACGAGTGGCACTGATGGCGGCCCTAATCCACGATCAGTCCTCCTATTTAAGAACCACGGCTTTTAAAAATCCTGACTCCCTGCATGGCCCAACGGATTTGCTTTAACTGTTTAAACGTTATTGTTCTCTTTCAAAACAGTTGCAGCTGCAGTTACTACGTACGCCAGCTTGTCACTTTAAGTGTCTTATCTCAAACAATTGACTGTCACTCCTGATTGGTCCAAAGTTAACACACTCTACACACTCTACCCGATATGAATTTAAATGAATGGGCCTATGCGCAGTACATGGTCGTACGGGGCTGTTTTTCTCAGGGAGAGCTGTGATTTTTGCCCGACTCCAGACATAATTTAACTGTCCAATTTTCCGCCCAACTGAGACAAAATATCTGCCCGATTTAGTCAGGTTTCTGACATTTGGGGGGGGGGGCGGGCGGCCCCCGGCCCCATGGCGCAGTAGGTGCATTAACGGAAAAGGAACGATACCAGTCACCACAGGAGACATCGGAACAAAGCACAATTCAATGAAAAAATGAAATTAATTCATCCGCTTGCAAGACTTCCGCTGAGAGTCTCTTTACTCTGGCCCGGATCCCCCGCACCTCTTAGGATGTGGGATTTTCTCTTACCGGATTACGCATTCCGATTTTGTTATATTTTAAAGGCCCAATTTTAACGGCCTACGGGCCACTACTAAACTGGTGCACCTCGGATGGGCTAGTAAAACGATTCTATAAGACAAGTCTTGATAATGGCTTAGACATTCAGTCGGAGGGGGATGAAGGGTTTGGCAAACCAATTTCATAAACTTGGGACCCTCGCACGAGAGCTAGAAGATTCTAGATGTCTGGATTTGGCCTGGGAATTTCCTGATCGTCAGACAGTCACTTATCAACGGTCAGGCCGTAACACAGAAATTTTTCGGAGGTGGGGCAAAACTTTTTCCCAAACTGCTTCCCACATCAGACGCTGAAGACGCCGTGGGAGCGCGTTTTCCAACGGCATAGGGTCCAGGGGCCCGTTTTAATGCCCCTGGTAGGGTCCATTGGCAACGTCTTGGTGTGGTTCCAAGGGGAAAAGCCTCCAGAAGCTCTAGGATATTAACGAAATTGTGGGCATAAGAAGGATACATTTAAGTTTCTTCAAATGACATTGGATGGACACTAAGCAGCACGTCTATCAGACGGCCAGGATTGATAATGCAGAGGGCTTGAGGGTAAAGAGGAGGCTAGATGATGGTAAGGGTTCTCTGGAGCTTTGGAACAATATTATCACCCCATTTGTCCTATCGGAAGTATAATGGGGACTATAGCACCAGGGATGGGTGCGCACAAAGCGCGTAGTAAAATAAAATAAAATAAAATAAGACAACTGTATCCTCAAGTGGCAGTTTCCCGTTTCGCCCCTTCCATCTTTGCTACGCGCCTGCCCCATATCGCCAAAAATGGCATTTCCGGGTCTTTTAAGTTGCATCTTACAATATTTACTTTAAAATCTCGGAAATTTCAGCTGAAGGGGGGATGCCCCCCTTCCCTCAGCTGCATAAGGCCATGCATAGTTAAGCTTTAATAGGTCCATCGGTTGCCAAAATAACATAATCTGTTTAAAAGCCAGAACAAATGTTACATATCGTCATTACCCGGCAACAATTTACTGGCAAATTTGACATTTTTCTCTTGCATCAGTTCAGATTCTGCTTACAATCGCACTTCTTCACAGGGTAAATTTTGCTTCAAGGTCCCTTCATCTCCCTACATTTTGACACAAATTTCCACTTCTGACCCCCCATATACCAAGTACAAAACACAATGTATAGATGGAATTATGCATGCCATGCCTGTTTGGTAGGAATCGGGCAGTTCTCCCTCAAATGAGAGCAGATGTGGAGAACAGAAGTCCTTCATTTTTTTCCTGAATGCTGATATTAGGTAATTAAATCGTTTCCAGGACAAAGAAACTTTCGTCGTCTTCATCAGAAATAAATGCGAAAATAACGACTTCGGTAATCAGTATATATTCAAGCAGATTGCCTAAATATTCAAAAAGATCCGATAAATGTGGCCATGTCAGTGAAGAAGACTGAAGTCAGATTAGTTTAACACCGTGCACCTGGATTCGCTCCTATGATTGGCAGTTTATTCTCAAGTCATAGTATCCTGCCTGTTTTAATTCTATCATAGGTAATGAGCAAAAGGGTTTCTTAAAAGGAAGATTCATAGGTGAAAATACAAGACCTTATTTCATATTGTGATGAAAAATCTATACTAGGCGGGTTACTATTCTTAGACTTCGAAAAAGCTTTTGATTGGCTGGATTGGAGCTATATTCGGCATACACTTCAAAGTTTTAATTTCGGACCCCAACTAAAAACTGGATTAATGTTTTGTATATTGCAATGTTACTTTTTGTGTTTCAAATAATGGTTACCTGTCTACTTATTTTAAGATATCACGTGGTGTTCGACAAGGTTGCCATCTGAGCCCAATACCTCTTTATCATCTGTACCAAAATTCTCTGTACTTTAATTAATTCAAATCAGTTGATCACTGGCATTTCAATTTCTGGAGTATACCACTTAAAATATCTTAGTATGCTGATGATACTGTTATTATTACAGACGGTTCTGAAATATCATTGTGTGAGGTGAGCAAGGTTTTACAACGGTTCTGTAGATTAATTTTGATAAAACATATCTATTCCTTCTTGGTCCTCTTTCTAAGTGCCATCCTACTTACCTGAATCGGTTCCGCTTTGAATTAAATACCACTGTTATTAAGTATTTAGGAATTTCTTTTTCCCATCATAAAGAAGATTTTTTCGTTAAAATTATTTACCTAAGCTTTCTCGTCTGAAAAAAAAACTCTTCGCCTTTGGTCATCAAGGGATATTACTCCGACTGGGAAGGTTCTTTTAATAAAAACTTTTGCTCTCTCCCAGCTTGTTTTCCAAGTTATGGTACTTCCTTATCCCCCTGATAATTATTTTAGTGAATTGAACAAGCTATTTTTCAACTTTATTTGGAATAAAAAACCTGATAAGGTGAAGAGGACAGTTTTTAGTGTAATAAGGAAAATGGAGGTTTAAATAATGACAGATGTTCGCATTTTTGCCAATAGTTTAAAAACAAAATGTGTTAAGATGTATGTTGATGACACTTATATCGACCTTGGTTAGTTAGTTAGTTAGTTAGTTAGTTAGTTAGTTAGTTAGTTAGTTAGTTAGTTAGTTAGTTAGTTAGTTAGTTAGTTAGTTAGTTAGTTAGTTAGTTAGTTAGTTAGTTAGTTAGTTAGTTAGTTAGTTAGTTAGTTAGTTAGTTTAGTTAGTTAGTTAGTTAGTTAGTTAGTTAGTTAGTTAGTTAGTTAGTTAGTTAGTTAGTTAGTTAGTTAGTTAGTTAGTTAGTTAGTTAGTTAGTTAGTTAGTTAGTTAGTTAGTTAGTTAGTTAGTTAGTTAGTTAGTTAGTTAGTTAGTTAGTTAGTTAGTTAGTTAGTTAGTTAGATAATATTTAACGACACACCAACACGAATGTGTTATATAGTGTCAACTAGATAATTTCGTTTCAAGTTCGGTTTCAAATATTGTTAAAATACATTGCAAGTCCTCCCCTTTAGTCGCCTCTTACGACAGGCGGGGAATACCGTGGGCATATTCTACAACCCCCAGCCCACAGGGGGATATATCGACCTTGAAAACTTCTTTCTAATCATGCCTTACGTAATTATGGAGGAAATTTTCTATTCTAATTGCAACTTTAAGGAAGGTGATATATCTTTATCCAACTGCTTCATCCGTAACGTTTGTGACGCCTGGGCAAGTTTTAGTTTTTCCATTCCTCAAAGGAACTTTGCAACTCAACTGGTATTAAATAATAGTTGCATTAAAATTAATAAGCAGGTTGTTTACTTCGATGTATTAAAGAGGGATTTGCATCACCCCAGGTATGACTTTTACTTGGTGGTAAGCCCTGCCCATTATTGTCTTTACTGCTTCTTCTTGTGCAGATACATAGTTCACTGCTCAAGGCCACATCCTGGTGAGCATAATAGACCCCATGTGTAATCAAAACATTCTCTGTGCATGCTGTGTAATATGAGCTGCTCTGCATCTTTTGAATTTTGTAACTCTGATGTCAATCAAAGAGTCGTCACCAACTGAGACTTTTGCTTACCCCCAACTAAGAGTCATACTTGGGGTGATGCAAATCCATCTTTAAAACAGAACAGGGTTCACAAAGTAGAAGATTTTTTCACTAGAGAAGGTGGTGTCCTTCCGTACCAAAATTTTGTTGACAAGCACTCCATTAGTAACTTTCCCTTTACCCATTATTATGGCATTACTTCGGCAATCCCGTCCCCATGGAAAGCAAATTTAGGTAATGACAGTGGCGTAAATCTAAACGATTTTAGACTTACAAAAATAACTTATACAGCAACGGGCTACCAACTATGTGTATAAATCTATTCTTTCAAACAATTCCACCACTCCAAATGTTCTCGGATAACGTTCTTGACTGGAAATCTGTATTAATGTTACCTTATATCGCTGTTCGGGAGACTAAGATTCAGTATTTACAGTTTCGATACCTTCAAAGAATTGTCGGAACAAATAAATTTTTTATATCGTGTTAAATAAAAGATTCTCCGTTATGTACCTTCTGTAAAACAGAGAGTGAAACTTTGGAACATCTTTTCTGGAATTGCCCCGTCATAAAAAGTGCTGGGATGAAATCTGTTTTAATTTTTTGAGGGATGAATTAAATTTGGATGAATTAACTGTTCACTTTGGGTGTCTAGAAAATAGGAAAATCATTATAAACGTCTTCATTCTTCATGCAAAGTATTTTATTTACAGACAGCCAGCCATTGCCCTAAAAAGCCTTAAAAAAGTTATGTGGGCATGTTTAGTACAAGCAGTCTGCCCTGTTACATCCAGTGTACATATAGTAACGAATAAAGTTAGGGGGGCTGACACGTGTGAAAATCATTTTTGGGTCATTTTTGGGCAAAAATGTGATTTTTATTATTTTTAATAACTTCATATTTTTGAAAAATTTACTATCAGAGAAAAATAAATTTTAGTTCATTTCAACTTTTTTGGGCCAGTATTAACAAAAAACATCACAAAAAACAAAGAAAATAAAGACAATCTGGAGTGCAAAATGGCTGATATCTCGAAATGGTGTTCTAATGATGTACGATATTTCCAAAGTGGAAAATTCGCTCATAAAATTATAAAGAAAACATGATATTGGCTTCAAATTGTTGAGATTTAATGTTACACTTTTGCAATTAAGATAGTGACCTTTAAGGTACATACTACCTTGTTCTAAATTATACAAAACACACAATTTTGATGACTTTAGTCAAAAAATGAACTTGCTTAAATCTGATGTTTTTTGTAGCCCAACAAAGATTAGTGAAGTGGCTAAGGAAAAAAAGATAAAGCATGAAAATTTCCCCATAGGTACTTTAAAGTACGCTGACTTATATTATGCTTGGTATCCATCGCTACCGTCATGTGACCGGCCGCCATTTTGAATTTAAAATGGTCGCCATTGGAATCTGTTTACTAGGGTATTTCAGCGTCTACAAATGTAATTCAAATGTCGATAACTACATTAGAAGTATGTAAGGATCCATTTTTGTGATTAGCAATATCACCCAACAGTCGGAAGGGGATCAAACGGCGGCCATTTTTAAATCAAAATGGCCTCCATACATGTATTTCATTCGGCTGAGGGTAAAATTGTGAACCAAATCATGAATGTTCTGTCATAGGTACTTTCAAGTTAGCTGATTCATATTATACTTGCTACCCATCGCTACCATCACGTGACTAGCCCCCATTTTGAATTTAAAAATGGCCACCATGGAATCTATCAACTAGGGTATGTCAGCGTTTAGACAACATACACGTGATTTAAATATCGAAACCTACATTGGAGGAGAACAATGATACCAAAACAAGCAAAATAAAAGTTTTTTTTTGAGTAAAATATGCCAATATCTCAAGATGATGTAATGATGCGCGTTTTATCTTTTGTTGGAAGTTACCCAGTACAAAGAACAAGTCGAATACAAATGCAAATGCAGAACTTTGAAAAACACGTCAAGTAACAAAACATGCTAATCACTTTTAACTGACTGGATTTAAATTGATATTAACTTGTCTCAAAGTCATTTTGGAGGGAAAGAATGTTATCAAAATAGCAAAAAGCATATTTTGAATAAAATATGCCAAAATATCTCAAAAATGGTGACTATGATTTTAGTTTTATGTTTTTGCTTGAAGTTAATCAGTGAAAAAACAAATTTAGTGCATACACAAGTGCAAAACTTTGAATAACACGATAACACGTCAAGTAACATGTTATACTAATCTACCTTAATCCAGAATGACAATGATCGGTGTATCTTTCGGATGGTTGGAAAATGGTTCTCATTCATCCAACTCTCATCTTCACAGCTTATTCGCTTGCCAATAAAGAAAGTTCGGAATTTATACCCCAATTTGTAAAAGCAATTGTACAACACCTTTGTGATGTCTTCTTTGTTCAACTCATATTACCTACTTTTGTTTCCTTTTGAAAGTAAAATGTGAAATGACTTTAGAGAAATCACTATTTCTTGGACACTTTGATGTAAGGAGAGGGTTTGTTTCATCAAGGCCAAGTCACTGTGTAACAAAAGACATTTTGGCACAAGGTGCCCTAGCCTTAATATTAATCAAGGGTGGCGCCAGCGGGGGGGGGGCTAGGGGGTATGGCCCCCCGTTGGGGAAATTTTCCAATTTCATCCGGGAGTCCTTACGATAAAATAAATATGTAATCCTAATGACCATCAGTCGGCTCGACGATCTGCCTGATTTTGCTGATAGGAAGGGCATATTCTTCAATAAAGACCCCAAATTTTCCGATGTCCCTTAAAAAACCCAAATTTCTCAAATTTTCTTCCACGTAAAGCCAAATTTTTTAAAATTTCTTCAATTAAATTCCCAAATTTTCAAATTTTTGTAAAAGAAAAAGAAACCAAATATTTTTCGGCGCGCTTCGCGCACCGAAATTTTGTGTTCCTCATCCTTTTGTCAACTCATCGCCTTTGTCGGGGCTTTGGGTTGCTGGCCTCGTCGGGGAGCTTGGCCCCCTGTCGGGCAAATCCTGGCGCCACCCCTGATATTAATTGAAAAAAATACAAAGACTTCAATCCCAATATTACAAGGGTGATGCCACAAATTATTGTGCAATATACCATTCTCAATTGTGGGAAAAACTTCATGTTTAGATCTCAGAATAGGATATCGTGTGATAATGGTACGTCCAACTATGTCTCTAAGTGGGCGATCATTGCATTGACAGACGTGGGTTCCGTGCAACTGTAAAAGTTGTGGGGTTTACACAACATTTTTCTCATCATTTGGGAGTACAAATCATACATTCACTAAACGTGATTAATACCCGAATTGGTGCATTGACAGTGTAGAAGCAGTCTGGGAATTATTATAATCTCAACGTAGCACACCTATCTTGTATGATGACTAAGGCATGTGCTCCTGCAAAATTTCCCCACAAGATTACAAATTCGGACAATTCTTAGATATGTCACCAAAGAGATGAGGTCTTTTGTAATTTAATATACAAGAAGGGTAAATGACGTTTGATTGTTGCAAAAATGAAGTCCGTCGAAGCGATTTAAAGAAATTACGTGCTTAGAAGCCAGCAGCTGAATATCAATCTTTTGTTGAGTGATAAGACCTGGTCCGTTCGAGGATAAGAAAAGTTTGTTCCTTTCTGGATAAAAAATGGTCGCGGTCATTGTAAGATAAATTGAAACTACTGTGAAATGGCCAACTTGTTTCCTGTCTTGGGAAAGAACTGTTTGTGTCTGACGAAAACTTCTACAAGGTTGCAAAGGCCACTTAACTTTGGAATTTATACTTAGTGTTTCAAGCGGGACTTTATTTGGGTATGCTATTGCTACCTTCAGGGGCGTTGATCTGTTAAAATTATCGGGAAGGGGGACATATGCTTGAGTGAACGCTTTGCGCCTTCGGCCAGGGGTACAGGGGACCGCCAAAGGTCTCCTGTGGGAGCCAAGCGATTTGGTGAGGATACAGATCACACAATTCTGATCTAAAGTTCTCCTCAGCTGCCATTAGTAGGCTAAAACCATAATTATTCATATCAAAAATGTGTGTAACATTATTTATTTTTCTGCATCCCTCTAAATATTGGGGGACATTTGATATTATGTCCCCAAACTAAAATATTGGGGGGACGTATACCCCCGTCCCCATGATCGATGCCCATGGTTATCTTAAATCAGCTGATGACGGCCATCTTGAACCAGAATATGGGTACTATGTGATATAATTTATTTCATCTTAAGAAATGACCATTTGATCTAGCATAATTATGAACAATGACCTTTTTCAGATCAAACCATTGTAGTGCCGTCCACTCATGGTTACAACAATAAAATACATGTATGGAGGCCAATTTGATTTCAAAATGGCCGTCGTTTGACCCGCTTTCGACCGTTGGGCAATATTCCTCAGGGACGGATTTAGGGGGGCCCGGGCCCCCCTTCCAAAAAATTTTGAAAGTTTTCTCAACTTCATAAAACAAAGGACAAGGCCCTATTCCAATGAAATAGGCCTATGAGATGTGTCAGAGTGAAACTCAAACTTGTTCATTGTTTTCTACCTCAGGAAATAAGTGTTATGTTAATAACTCTGCTACTGACTTTCAACTGATAACATTTTGGATTATATTGGCCTCAGTAACTTTCTCTGGGCATTGCAAGGAGTTACCGGTACTCATGAGCGCTGTATTAATGGATTGCTAACTTCAGTCTATTACCGGCCAGGCTCACAGCATTGGGAGCGCTGCTTCTACTTTCAAGGAAATTTTAGAATTCTTTAATATTTAGAGAAATATTTTCGACAACATCAGGCTTTCAACTATAACTTGCTGCAATATTACATTGTAGTGTCTTATCTAAGCCTTGTAATTTATTTTAACGAAATGCACTGTGAATTTAGGGTAAAATTTAAAATTCACTAAATTATGAACATTTTCCAACGGTATATGATCAGTTCAAAAATATACTAAAGGCATCACCATTTTGCATCTAAGCAATCTTAAATTAACAAAAATTTCTCAAAGGGGAGGGGACACCCCTCCCCTTAGACCCCTCCCCAGAAAATCATCTTTCACCAAACCAAAAATTAAAACCACTGAATTATGAACGCTTTCCAGCCATATATGATCAGTTCAAAAATACACCACAGACATCACCATTTTGCATCTGAGCAGCCTTAAATTAACAAAAATTTCTCAAAGGGGAGGGGGACACCCCCTCCCTTTAGACCCCTCAACCAGGACGGCGATTACTCACCACATGCTTTGCCCCCTTTCAAAATACCCTACCACTGCCCACCGGGACACCCCCTCTCCTTAGACCCCGAGACCGAGATCGGACTTTTATACAAACTACTATGACCTGCCCCCCCCCCCTTTGCCAAATCCTGGATCCGCCACTCTTCCTAATCATGAAAATGGATTCTCGTACTCTACAAATGTAGGTATCGACATTTAAATCACATGTATGTGTTGTCTAAACACTGAGCTACTCTAGTTGATAGATTCCATGGCGGCCATTTTTAAATTCGAAATGGCGGCTAGTCACGTGATGGTAGCGATGGGTAGCAAGTATAGTATGAATCAGCAAACTTGAAAGTACCGGCCTATGAGCAACCATTTACAATTTTACCCTCAGCCGAATGAAATACATGTATGAAGGCCATTTTGATTTCAAAATGGCCGCCGTTTGATCCCCTTCCGACTGTCGGGTGATATTGTTAATCACAAAAATGGATTCTTACATACTTCTAATGTAGGTATCGACATTTGAATTACATTTGTATGTTGTGTAGACGCTGAGATACCCTAGTAAACAGATTCCAATGGCGGTCATTTTAAATTCAAAATGGTGGCCGGTCACATGACGGTAGCGATGGGTACTAGGCATAATATGAATCAGCGTACTTGAAAGTACGTATGAGGAAATTTTCATGTCTTTTTCAAAAAGTGCACAATTTTATTTTCCCTTAGCCGCTTCACTAATCTTTGTTGGGCTAACAAAAACATCAGATTTAAGCAAGTTCATTTTTTGACTAAAGTCATCAAAATTGTGTGTTTTGTTTAATTTAGAGCAAGGTAGTATGTACCTTAAAGGTCGCTATATCTTAATTGCTAAAGTGAAACATTAAATCTCAATAATTTGAAGCCAATATTATGTTTTCTTTGTAATTTTATAGGAGAATTTTCCACTTTGGAAATATCATACACCATTTCGAGATATCGGCCATTTTTCACTCCAGATTGTCTTTATTGTGCTTTTAATGCTACCCAACCCCATTTATTAATCGATAAGTTACTGCTTTTAGGTGTTAATTGTAAATTAGTATTGTGGATTTTAAACTACCTCAGAGACAGACCCCAGTTTGTTCAATTGAAAGGTTTATGTCCTGATAAAAGGTCACTCAGTACTGGTGCACCTCAAGGTTGTTGTTTATCACCTGTTTTGTTTTGTCTTTATACCAATGATTACAGATGTATTGATCAAACTTGTTCAATTGTTAAATATGCAGAAGACACGGTTATAATGGGTTACTTATTCAATGACACTTTAGATTCCTACAACCACGAAATCCAAAACTTTGTAAACTGGTGTAAAAGAAATCACTTAGTACTAAATGTGAAGAAAACAAAGGAGTTGGTATTCGATTTTAGGAAAAAACCCATATTCATAATTCAATTACTATAAACGGCGCGAAAACATAGAACAAGTTCATTCTTACAAATATTTGGGTACTTCAATTGATGATAAGCTTATTTTTTTCATTAAGTTAAGTAAATCAAAGGCTCAACAACGTCTGTTTTTCCTTGGAAATTTGAAGAAGTTTCATGTAGATACTACAATTATGCAACTTTTCATTATTCCGTTATTCAGAGCATTTTAACTTTTATCATTATTTGTTTTAATGGGTTGCTTTCTATTGATTCAAAAAAGGAATTTGATAAAGTAGTTTAAATGGCTGGTCGTATATGTGGCAACAAATCATTGTTTCTAGTATTTCTTGTATCTTTACAGATTTTATCCAACTCAAAACTTTAAAAAGTTTAAAAGACCCATTCCATCCGCTTTTCCTTTCACATGATTTCTGCCCTTCAGGTAAAAGAATTCGCTTGCCCCGGGTAAACACTAACAGATACAGGTTATAGTTTGTATTGCACTCCATTTCGATTTATAACAATAATGCAACTCGTTAATGTGTTTTTCTCTTCTATTTTCTCGGTTTTTATTCTTCTCTTCTTTGGTAATTGGTATTTTATATTTATTTTGTTGTTGATTGTTGTATGTTCTGCTACCACGAAGGCAATTTTCCATTTTATGTGGACAATAAAGTGTACGGTATCTTATCTTATCTATCTTATTTTCTTTGTTTTTTGTGATGTTTTTTGTTAATATTGGCCCAAAAAAGTTGAAATCAACTAAAATTTATATTTTTCTGATAGTAAATTTTTCAAAAATATGAAATAATTAAAAAATCATAAAAATCAAATTTTGCCCAAAAATGGCCAAAAATGACCCCAAAAATGATTTTCACACGTGTCAGCCCCCCTAACTTTATTCGTTACGATATGTAGGTTGGATCTAGCATGGCTGACTGCTGAATGCCCACATAACTTTTTTAAGGCTTTTTAGGGCAATGGCTGGCCGTCTGATATTCTTGCAAACAGAATTGTTCAAAACCAGGTGCTATCACATTTTTCTATAAGTTTCAATTTAGCACTGAGGTTGAATTGTACATTTTAACGAAGCAGAAGCAGTTTGATATAGCAAACAAGTATCGATCATCCGTAACTTTCTTATAAGTGTTAGATCCTGTTATCTTTATAATTTTATTTTATTTTTCTATGAACATAAAGGACGATGCTTTATGTTATTATGTTATTAATGATGGGTTAAAAAGTTCGGTCAATTTTCCTGTTGACAAGAAATTTTGTGTAACTTCAAATGTATTGTATTATAAGATTCAATGTATATTGTCATTCATGAAGAAGTGTTCAAGTCACTGTAATGTATATTTCAAAGACGTGAATAAAGAAATGCCAGAAAAAGTACCCTGTCTCAATTGCCCCGAACAATCAGACAAGCAAAAGCAAATACTTGGCGCAGGTAAGACCAAAAGTTCCCACAGGCAGGGAAAACGGAGGGAAGGGAGGGAGTTCCCCGCGGCCGATTTAACTACTAGGTTAGTTTGATGACATCACGAAAAGTGGGAGCAAGCCAACTCGGTTTCTGACCAAATCGGTGCCAAGCCAACTCGGTCCTAATGGTTTTTCATTGTACGAAAATTAATTATAATTTCCCTTCAGTCTTATTGATTTTTAATTCTGAAAACTACTGCTGGTAGCAGTTGATCGTTTAGAGGGCACATCATGAAATGAACAAGGGCAATATGCAATATCAAGTTTAGATTTCAAAAAAAAAAACGGTTAATCTATGTTCCTCTATTATGTATAGTACAAATTTTATGCAATATATGTCCCCCAATGGCATGGTATAGTACACAGGTTTTCTTCAAATCCCCCCTCACCAAACCCTCGACGGCATCGGGGCTGTCGGGGCTTCGGGTCGCTAGCCTCCGCTTCGGGGAGTCTGCCCCCCCCCCGTCGGGCAAATCCTTGCGCCACCTCTGCGCCCCTCTAAAACGCCTGTAGAGAACACTGGGATCTAGTATAAAAAGAAGCAAAATAATATAGCACCATTTTGCATCTAAGCCCTTCGAGAGAGCAAAAAAAATCAAAAGGTGGAAGAGGACACCCCCTTGATACCCTTCCCCAGGAAGTTTAAGTATCTGCTTACAAAGTTCAAGTAGAATAATGATTCAATTATCTTCAAATCTTCAAAACCCCACACTTCCTTAAAGAAGCTCTGGTGAAATTACCGTAACTGGTGGAAAAGTTTTAACATTAAGTCTATAGGGTCAGTTGCAGTTTGTACGATTTATTCAGCAGACTAAACATAGCATTTTTGCTTGGTTAAGCTGCTTACATTTATTCTTATTAAATCTGCTGTTGTAATTAAACATAACGCCAAGGTAATTATAATTATCGATTACCTCGGTTAAGTTCACTCTCCCAAAATAAAAGACTGCATGGCATCCGCCTAAAGGCTACCTCACACTGCCCCGACCCGACTGCAACGTGACAAAACTCCTTATACGACTACTGGTCGCAAAGTGAGTCTTAACGAGTTTTAAACGGTCGCGTCGTGTCTGTGTCAGGTCGCATGCTAGCCTCATTTTGAACCGACCAGACTCACACAAAACTGATATATAAACAGAATAAAATGGCGAGAAAATCTCGGAGAACTAGACGTTTACTGTTGCTTCTTGTGCTGCTTGACTGCTAGATGAGGAGTTCGAGTATGGATCAATAACGAAAAGGTTGGCAAGGCAGGGGATCAGAAAACGTGAGACACGAGAAGCATACAGGCACGTAACCAAGGGGGGGCGAAGGGGGAAGCCGCCCCCTTGAGCAAAATTTTGGTATTTTTTTGTTTTTGTTTTTACAATATTACTGGTGTTTCCCTTATTTATATGCGGTAAATATAGGCCTGGGAAGTGCCATTTCTATGCAGCGATCTGGGAGGCATTTTGGACCAAAATTTTCTCGTGCTCAGCGCCAAGCCAACCCATGGGTTGGTGCGGAGAACTGGCAGCATACTTGCCACCTCTACCGATACCGTAAGGGGACAAATTGTATAGGCCTACCATATCAGGAACACATGGTATTTAGTGGTAAGCCTATGTACAAAAGCAACACCTTACACTTGCTTGAAGCTGTTATGTGATTCTGCATACTTGTAGAATGATAAATTATTTGCCAGCAATATGTGTGTACACTGTAAACACAAATTAGTCAAAACGGTGTCTGAGTCGACTAATCACGTTAGTCAATAACATTTGACTAATTTTTGACCAATTGACTTAGTTTCTGACCAATTTGAAGCCTCGTTGACTAATGTTTGACGAATTTTTGACTACTAATTGTTAGTCCATTATCGTGAAACTAGTCAGATATCATCAGAAACTAGTCAAATATCGTGACTAACCTGGTTAGTCGATTCAGACACTGTTTTGACTAATTTGTGTTTACAGAGTATTTGATTTCTTTATAGTTATTCAAAAAAAAAATCATAAAATACATAATAAAATGTCTCCTAGCTTAGCCTATGCATACAAAATGCCGTATAAAATATGCACCAAATCACATCTTTTCACATTAAAAACACAGACTACTGATGGTAGCAGCTGATCGTTTAGAGGACACATCATGAAATGAATAATGGCCCCCCATACCCTCCCCCTCCCATACCCTCCCCCTCACGCGCAAGCGCGCTCGGGCTCGGTCGCTTCGCTCCCTCCTAAAATTTACCACTTTGCCCCCCCCCCCTTGACAAATTTCTGGCTACGCACCTGGAAGCATATCTTAACCTTTAAAAAAGGGGGGTTGGCCGTCTCCGTCACCAAATGTTCAGTGTGTTCGCAGATATACTCGGGATAAATTAAATCGTGCTTGAAGGTTTAGTCTCTTGAATTTGCAGAAAAATTCCTGCGCGATGTGGGGCGATACTACCCAGAAAAGAATAATTTCGCAACCATTAAGTGAAGATTTTTATAGGAGACCCAGAGATTTGAGTTTAAATGTTTTTTTTTGTGACCTTGTTAAGTAACAAGCCATAGCATGTTGTGTTATTGCTATACGTGTTTCGCACAGAACCGATTAGGCTAGCTACTTCGGTGCTGAGCATCAGTAGCGGGGTATACTGAAAGTAGGCAATGTTTTCCAGAGTGTCAAGTTCAAGAAAGGACGATTATTATCAAAATTATAAACAGAATTCACGGTGGGATCCCAAGTAACATTAATGAGTAAATATAGCTTTCAGATTGCTTGTGTAGGCCGATACAAATGTTATCAGCTGGAGATAGACAGCCTACGGTAGCCCTTTCCGGTATATAACCTTACCCCCACGTTATGTGCGTGGCCGACAGGTGTGTCAGAGATTCCCCCCTTAAATTAGGTTTGTTTGCATGGTTAACAATCTTTGGAGAGTCAACCAGACCCCCTTTAAACAATTAACAATCAATCATTTCTAAAAAGAAAGGAAAATTGGCGATTTTTCCTTGACTTTCAGCAGTTCAGTTGCTATTTCCAGATATTCCCGGGATTTACTGTCTTATTGCTGTAATGCATGTTGCTCATGGCGTCACATAAACAGGACACCGTTTGCCACACCTCAATAAGTTGGACCTCTTGGTCCTCAGTCCACAAGGGACCGTCATTTTGACATCCCATACGGTCACCTGATCTCAAGAATTCTTCCTCATTGGTTATGAATCGCCAGTCTCGTCGCAGTCAGCGGTCAGTCGGCCGTCGGTGACAGGCGCCGCACTCTGGCCCGACACGACTCAACTCAAACGCAACGGCTTAAAACTTAGCGACGAATATCCAACATGTCTGATACGCCCGATTTCCTTAACCTAAAGACTGTTGCAAGTGAGTCGGGTCGCAAGCAAATTTTGCCGCACACTGCACCGACCCGATTCAAACCCGACGGCCTGTCTCAAGGAGTTTTGTCGCGTTGTAGTCGGGTCGGGGCAAGTGTGCGGTGAGCCTTTACCTTACCCCTTGAGAAAACCACCGACACTGGTTTTGCTAGCTTTAACCGACATTTTCCACATTTCACAGTAATCTTCAACACCGTGTAGCGCTGATTGCAAGTATGTGGAATTCTCAGGTAAAACAATCGTATCGTCGGCATAAAAGTAGAGTAAACAATGTGATATCAATATCATCATTACTTATGTGATCTCTCATTCAATGTGATAAATTGTCTAAGCCATCATAATACTTACTAACACAGCGCCCGAATTCATTCAGGAAAATTAAGAGAAAAAATCGGCCACAGACTTTCACCCTATCGCACTCCAACGTTGCAGCTAAACGTTTCCGAGTGAAAATCAGCACAAAATTCTCCCTGACGTCGAGGGATAATAAGTCAAAAGACCAAAGACAAACACGTTCCCTACAGTAGAGTTACCCTGACTAAAAAGCGCACAAGCACCGAAAATGCGTACACGTACAGTACCATCATTCTACAACACTACATGCTGTATATACTGAACATGCAATGCACAGTGTAATACATGTACGATGAGTAATGACACGGTACGTACGTACGTATACCGTACCTTACCGCTTACCGGACCGTACCGGTACCAAGCCTTGCAAAAAAATATGATCATATGATGTGTTAAATGAGTGAGGGAGGTTACCGACATGCTACTGTGACAGAATGTACACAATTTTTTGCCTAAACTTGTAACCATAGTCGTCGTTTCTCTGAATTAAATTCCATGTGGTCAGTATAACGAACATTTGTCGAGATGGCTTTGAAAAAAGTGAAAGGAAGTTTAGAACGCGTTTTTGAGAAAAACTTACAAGATCTTGTTCGAGGTATACGAAGCAATAAAGATAACGAGGTAGGCTGGCCTTCAGTTTGCATAGGCCTAGGATCTACGTTATTTTTACATAGGCCTAGCCTAAGCTGTAAGTTTCTTGTAATTTGCAAGTTAGGCATTTTATTTGAGGCTAGCCTAGGCTGATAAAGCACAGTTCGTGAACATTTTTCGACTTTGAACACAGTACGAAGCCTCATTCTCCGCTTCAAGTCACATTTTTTTTAAAAAGTTTGCCAGAGTAATCTGTATCATCTGCATGTGTAACGTGTAATTTGTAAAGGAGAGTTGATGATGGGCAGTCTTATGAGAAAATAGGCCTAACGTTAGGGCCTAGGCTATGTTTATTTGAGAGCGTGAGAGGCACCAGACAAAGTAGCTGAGGGATATGAAAGATTTGTACAGTGTGCGCAAGGGCTGTGCTGTGTTGGAAGACTAAGTTTACGGAAACACATTACTGTATACGGGCTAGCATGGGCTAACATTAGGCATAACATTATAACTTAGCTGCAGTAGGCTAGACGGTACTAATTTAGAATCAGTGCCGGGATCCGATGTGACGTAGCATTACAACTTAAAAACTTACAAATCCAAATTAAAATTTCAGTGGCAAGTCAAGTTTCAAAAAGGCGAGGAAGAAGAATCGTAACAAGTGTGGAAAGAAAGAGTGGTCATTGGTATTTGAATGTGGTATACTGCAAGAATACAAACGCGATGCACTGTTACTGTATTGCCAAGTCTATGTCCTAACTGATTGCTCTGCAAGCCGAGCTGGCAGTCAATGATAAGTACAGACTAATCTTACGTACAGACTAACTGTATTGCGTATATACATGAGTGTAAAAATGCTTTGCCTCTTCCCGTTTTTAAACGCCTTTTGAAATCTGTGTTATAAATCCTATCTTTTTAGTGGCAATTTTATTGATGGTAGTATTCGTAATTTTTAATCACAATATATTGATTTACATGCCTGTAGATGTTCTTTTATGATTCTTTGTATGTATTTTATTTGTTTTGCTATCTTAATGTCTGTTTAAGTCATGTCTTTGAGCATTTTCCTTTATCTCTGCTTTACCCTTTCTTTGAGCCAATCCTAAGTTATTCTTAAGTCATGTTCTTTGAATTTTGTTATCCTTTTTGTAGATGCTTGTAGATGTTTTTATGTGTCTTATTCAGTATGTATATTCTTTTTACATATCTATTTTAGTTATGTTTTGTGATTCTTATTTGACCTCCATCTTCGTTTTCAATCTGTTTTAAGTTCATGCTCAATTTTTTAGTCTTCTATGGTGTGTTTAACCCTTTTATTGCTAACCTTACATTTTACATTGTATTTAACTTTTTGTATCTTTTGTAAAGGGCCTCGGGTGAGATTAGCTTTTTAAGCTAACCGAGTTTACCCTTTTGAATGTTTAAATAAAAAAAAATAAAAATAAATAAAAGATACATGTCTAGTAGGGATGTACCGGATCTGGAATTTTAAGATCCGGCCCCACCGGATTTTACCGGACAGTACGAACTATCCGGCCGGATAAAATCCGGCCGGACCGGATTTTTTCATTAGGAATCTTGTAACTGAAATCTGGGTCCAAGTAAAACAGAAGTAGGCCTACCAATGGTACATAATGTCAAAGGGGTCGGGCTTAGAGATCACCCATTAGGTTTTACTTTATAAGCAATTGCAATATATGTATTAAGAGTAAATTTTAATGATCAATACACATACCTCCTCTACAAATACTGGAATGGTACAGGACCTCTCCTTTATGGCTTCATGTGTTGGAGGGGGTGGGGGCACACATACGATGGGGGGCTGCAATAATTTTACAGGGTATTACTAGTCTAGCCTATAGCTATACCCTTTGGCTAATTGAACTAAACATTTTGGGTGAAATTTTCTTTAACTTATATTGTGAGACTGAGTTGTTGGTTATAAAGGAATTGTACTTGGCAGTTTACAAAACAGGAAATGGGCCAGACATTAACAATAGCATGCCCTGCTAAGGCTGCTATTGCTTAAGTTACTCCTATTCACAACTGTAATGTCAATCCTTTTGGGTAACCAAGACCAGCTGTCATACAGCATGAGTGATATTGACCATACTGTATGTCCTACCTTGAACTAAGTTACAGTATTTGAGTGTCAAGTGTTGGCTATCATTTAGTAACTGGTTGTCATTAAATAGCTTAATGTGGCCTCTCTGGAGTCACAATAGTTCAGACTTTCATGACACTTACTTTGGAAAATGGCTTCTTTCATTTGGAAATATTTTTCTGTCAAGGATCAGGCTGATGAAGTTGCTGAGTGTTTATTATGTAAAAAGGGGATAAGAGGAAGACCAGCATGAAGTTAAGCCAAGAATTTCAGTACCACTCCATTACATAGGCATCTTCTGTACCAAACCTATTTTCATCATGCATGATATTATTTAAATGTACTTGTAGAGCCTCTTACTAATGATTCACAAAAAAATCCGGTTCCGGCCGGATTTTTAAAAATGTCCGGCCGGAACCGGAACCGGATAATTTTTCATTATCCGGCCGGATAGTCCGGCCGGACTGGATATCCGGTACACCCCTAATGTCTAGGCTATATGTATATTATCTCTCTACGTATACCCTATGGTATACTGTACGTAACCCTAACCCTATCTCTATGCGTACCATGTATATAACCCTATCCCTATCCGTATGCGTACCTCGTAAACCTGTCCCTATCCTCATGCATACCACGTAACCCTGTCCCTATCCATATGTGTACCATATATAACCCATAGAAATAAAAGTAAGGGAGAATGACGTCACCTGATCTTGACTGAAGCCATTGATTTGGCCAGTCTGTACGGCAACAGAGCACCTGCCCGTAATACAAATATCACGTCATTGCTTTTGCCCCAAGTATTGGCAAAGAAACTACAAGTTTTCAAGTTAGGAGTATAAAACAAAATACTTAAGGCACCATGACTTATTTCTGTTGTGAAAATTACTCCAAATCTTTCGAAAAACGCATAAAATAAGCTATAACTTCTGCAGCAGAATGCACACTGTACGTATGGAGAGACATCAATCAACCGGTCTTTTGCCATACAACGAAAGCACCCTCACAATTTTCGTGGCTTCATCGGTTAAACATGCATGGATGCATTGTGTTAGCGTTCTCCCTTACTTTTATTTCTATGATATAACCCTACCCTATCCGTATGCCTACCATGTATTTAACCCTATCCCTATGCGTACCACGATATGTCACTTCCAGGCACTGATTCTAAATTAGAGCTGGCTAGATAAAGTGAGTAATAAGGCTTGTAACATGGTGGCAGGCCTATGGGGACCAGTCAAGCCTTCCCCTAGCAGTCTAACGTCCAATACACCCTCAGTTGCCCCCTGACAAAGTTGCCCCCAACAGTCACCCCTCCACAAAGTTGCTCCCTCAGTTCATCAAAGTAACTCATCATTTAAAAAACAAAATAGCCTAATGGATAGAAATGTTCTGCAATGATAAAGGAAAAGTGACAAATGAAACACCTGATTTGTATGGGTAGCTAGCTATATAGGCCTAGTGATGTATAGTGAGTAGATCATCTGCCAGGATTGGCAGTTTTTACCAAAGGTGGATTTACTGGTGTTTTACCAGTAAAACCTATTCTGCTACATTGAGTAAAATGTTGTTAAAAAGTACTTTTTGTGCCTTTTTTCAAAGTCTAAGGATGAAAGTCATTTTGTTATTTCAAGATTAATCATTTTAGGCAACACTACCATGTTAGCAGACTTGTATTCAAGTCGCGACTAGAGTCACATCCCACCAACACTACAGTACCTGACTTGAAAAATTCTGGCAATTTTCCGCTACTGAAATAACACAGAGACTCCAGCCAATGAATTGACTTGAGTCCCTAAAATAGCTCCAGCTGACTTGCTGAGAAGAGAGTGATTTCAATACATCTCTGCATGTTAGAATCTGAACGTGATTTGTTTGAAGTGACTTGGGACACTTTCTGCCAGGTTTACACCGTTTTTGTGTTAAGTATACATACTCTAGATATCAATAGCAACTCCCTGATTTTAATGCAAAAAAACAGGAAGGAAACTCAAGGGAAAAATGAAAGGATTATTTTCATTTTGATGGGAAGCTCTTGGGTATACCCTTTCAAGGGGAACCTGCAAGTGTGTAGGTCCTACAATAACTCAATGTCTTACATTGACCTCCAGTAGTGTTGTCTTATTTATATAAATTCAACCATTCACCTTCAACATTTCCCCTTTTTGAAAAATAAAGAGCTGTCTATCCGCTTAAATTTATTTCAATCAAACATTACTATATTTGTAGTTTATCAAGTGTTTTACAAAGAAGATCACTTAGTCAACAAATATTGTAGTTGTGTTTGGTTGGCCATGTATAACTGCTTAGTTAATTATTTCTCAGTATAGTGGTCTTGGAAATATTCAGAAGAGCTCCCCCGATGAAACTCATTCACTTCAAGTTGCTGCTTAGTCAGCATTTATGGCACTGTAATTTGCTTCTCTGCGGTGTCAAACTGAAGTTTCTGATATGATAAAGTTGCTTGTCCACTCCATTCTCCTGCACTTTCTTATGTGTAACAGATATGACTCGGTGATTGAACTTTCATATTTAGAACTTTCATTAAAACACAATTTTATTAATCTTCATTTTGTAAAACTTTGCTTAATGTTCTAGTCACTTTGCAAACCAACTGTAACTTTCAATCCATTTCTATTGGCAGGTAGTTGCTTTGTTTGTGGTTACACTTACTGTAACATGTTAGGGCTTACAGTACTGTTGTAACAACAGTGTATTTTACTCTTAATTTGTGTGTGGCAAGTTTTAATGCCCACTTTTTAGGCAAAATAGATAGTCTAATGAATGTAAATAATTTTATCTCATCTGGTTTATTCACCATGTGCAATGGGGTACAACAACTGCACTCTCTAAATTACCAAAAGAGGTTTTTTCCATTTTCTCCTGGTTTTTACTGGTAATAACCAGTTATTACCAATTTCTACCCCTGTCCTGGTAAAAACAGGTTTTCTCTGGCAAAACCCCAACCCTGTCAGCTGCTATGGGTATACTTACAGTATGTGTAAAATGTGTGTGCATACTGGTACCATCATAATTGTCACAAGAAGTTTGCTTTCGATGTATATGAAGGCAACCATGTGATGGACTGTGTGCACCATGCTTCAGTTTTGTCATAATGGCATATACTGTATATCATGTAATGCTGCCCACAAGTTTAAACACAGTAAAAGAAAGCTCCGAAGCTTACCTTGTAGATAAACGATGGGTTATGAATGCAAATTAATCAGAAATATAGTCTTTTCCAACTTCCAAAATAAACCATACAAACAAACTGACTATTGTCTTGGCCTGATTTTTTGGGGGCAGGATTTAAACTGGTTGTCCATCAATACAGGTAGTTCTATTTCTTTCACTGTGGAAAAGTTGTGGTAAAGTCATTGGCTGTAAACGAAGGATTACCAGAGCAATGTATTCTTCCTTGAGGAATATTATGGTAGCAACAGGTAAATTTCTTACACTTGTTGCTATGACAATTAGCAGTCAATTGTTCACAAATTACATTGGCACTGGGGTGCCCCAACAATAGGGCCACATCATTATCGCAACCTCTACCCAGTGTGGCCATTGCCATGTAGGCCTACAGTAATTTTTAACATGATTTGTAAACACAAACCGGATCACCTGATATTGTGATATGATTTGGGTATTGAAGGAAAATTTTCTGTGATATCAATAATGAAAATTTCATATCGCAACAACCCTACTGTAGCCTAAAGGTGATAGTGTCATATCTCAGCAACAAAAATGCTTATGCACTAACACTTGGTAAGAGCTTATTGAACATCATAAAAATTTGTGGAAAATAGCTGTCAATTTAAAGCTTTATGACTTATGTAATATAATTGAAGTAGCCTTAAACTAGGCTTCATATAAATGTGCTTTTTGGCCTAGTGACCTTTTGCTTGTATACACTCAGGGTTGTTCTAAGTCTTGCATCCTTCTATCTTATTATTTATGGAGATAGGATTATCTTTCGAATTTAATCAAGTTTTACATGCAAGTAAGTCTGTCTTTACTTAATCATTTTTTATGAAATTTTTCCAGGGGTCGACTTTGTTGAACGGAGGGGGTGACTTTGTCAGGGGGGGAGGCGAGTATGTAAGGGGCGACTGCTTAGAGGCGAATTTGTTGGCCGAGAGGGCAACTTTGTAGGGGACAACTTTGCTAGGGGGTGACTTGACTGGCAACAAGGCCTACCTACTGTAGCCTAGGGCACTACTTGAAAGTTTAACACTTTTTACACAGATCTGTGTTGATGAAAATGTGCACCATACTTTTTGGTGTATGGCATAACCTCATAATCCAATGGACTTCACAGAAGTGGCAATGTCATTGTGGCATAACACTAGGCTACACCTTAACATTAGGCCCACAGTTGGCCTAATCCTGAGACTGGTGTTGCAGTTATTATTGCAGCATACACGTATACTGTATGTGTGTATGAACCTAACCATAGCATTTGACTACGTCACACTTGAACAACACTGTGTGCTATTTAGCATACAATGATGTAAGCGTCCTAGCAGCAAGATTTGGAAGCTTTTTAGAATGTTTATAATTTAACAAAACAAGATTACTTGTAAAATAACTGCATTTGGACCTGTTCAGGACACTAGAATGTGAGTTTTCTTAAAATGAAGTTTTTTTGAACATATCAAGAATCCATATGCATTATGAGTGAGAAGTATTTGTGACTGCAGAAATGGAGACCAGTCAAAGTTGTTTTAAAAGACAAGGTAGCCTAACTTTGCAATGGCATATATTGCTGACCTAGTATGGGAAACTCCAAAGTGACCCAAGAACTAGGTCAGCAGACTGTAGACTGGTACCATGAGTCAGTCACTTAAAATCTGATGTACCTATGGTAGTGTATGTGCCATACTTTTTGTACTCAGTGACAGACTCAAGGTACAGACCAACTCAGTGTAAATTCACCGTACTTGTAACTAAAATAAAAAAAAAAAAAAAACTTAAAAATAGTTGAAGTCACACTCTCAGGCAGCCCTAAGTTGGATCCTAATGTTAGATGGTGGAACATAGCCTCACTTCACAGCGTCTTGGCACAAATTTCAGCTGTTGAAGCCAGATGTAATTGCCTTGACCTTAAGTTTACCTTTTTCTGAATATACAAAAAATGTTCCAATAATAACATTTTTAGATCACTTGATTAGTATTTAATGTTTCATTCAGACGCGAATGTCTTGAAAAAAGAAACATATCTCGGGAGAAAACCTACCAGCAAAGAGTGTGTTCAGTCTTTGTCATGATGTGATGCAAAGATATATGCTCTTTGTTGTAAACCAGCAGTTGCATTTTCATTATAGCCCTATAACGTACAGGGTGTAATAAGTTACTTGTACAGTAGGGCCCTTGTTTATAGGGCTGTGACCATTTAGCGATTAATCGCTAAACGATCGCATGTGTAATAAGCGTTTAGTAGAAAGGTACCAGCGATTAATCACAAAACCCATTTTTCCTTACTAAATAAAAAACAGTCTGCAGTCAATACAGAAAATTAAATGTTCACTTTTAACTTTTTTTGAAAAAATGAAATACATTTAATTATACACATGGTACACACGCAAACATACAACATCAAAGTTGAGATTCTATGAGGATCCGTATTTGAGGTTCATGGAAACTATGTCCCCCGAACATCACTAACGCATTTTATGTATTCATCATGTTCAAGGGCACGTTTAAAGTCTCTACATTGATCATAGGTATACTTGCGATTAATCGCAAAATTTTGCGATTAAACATTAAGTAATTTTGCTAAACATTCACAGCCCCTCTTGTTTACTTGTTAATTTGTCATATGTTGCATCCTTCATTAGCAGTGTCACATAGCTAGGGGTTTGCTATTGTCAGTGCACAATTGAAGCAGGTTTGACATGACAGAATTATAGTGGGGCATTTCAGGAAAGATTATTGCTTAGTTTTGATGTAGCAACATCAGAAACTTGTTAGGCATGCCTATAGTAATTTTATGCATTGGTTGAATAAGATTACATTCTATCACAGAAGGAAAAGCAAGGGGTTGTTCAAAGTGTATACATAGTGGGAGAAATTCGGATTTGCACTGCTAGTACACAAACTTGCTAAGTGCATTGCAAGCCCTGAATATTGAACTCACTTTGTTAGGCTACTGCCAATAATTAAATTATCAGTCAACACAGCAAAACCACAAGACCCTCAGTACTTTGTTTGCATGTCAGTATTAACATGTTCATGTAAAAATAAAGTGATAATTACATAACATTTGAAAATACTCCTGCTCACTTTTCGTGCTCAACATTTGGAACAACCTGTATATATCTCTCAGCTACTGGCTCCCTGTGCTCCTCCTCGTGATCTTAGTTCCTCTGACAAGGCCTACCTGTCTCTTCCAAATCCACAGCTAAAAGCTTATGGATATTGATGTTTTGCTTACTCTGCTCCGTATTTGTGGAACCAGTTACCTGACCATATTCGTTTTTTGCACAGAACTCTCTGTATTTAAAAGTTATTTAAAGACTCATATCTTTACTTGTTCCTTTGATTGTAATTGAGTCATTCTTATTTGTTAAGCGCCTAGAGCAGGTACACTTTGGTCCTGATTTGGCGCTATATATGTCCAATGTATTATTATTATTTGAAGATAAACCTGTATTAGTGAGAGTGAATTGTGAGGAAAAATGTTGCTCCTCTAACCTCTTTATGATGTAGTATGTCAGGAGTACAAAATATTACAAGAATATGGAGAAAGAGGTATAGATCTTTGTGTGTTTTCATCGTGTTGAGAAGGGATGTCTGCAAAACAATATTTGTATGCATGTGTTTCTTTGCAATGTGTTGTCATCAAAGACTAAACCATCATGAATCACCTTTTGTCCATGTATATGTTTATCTATTGAATTTTGCTGGTTGATAATCTGCACTGAGAGGAAAATGGCTGGTCAACAAAGTATTCTAGCTCCCATATTCACTAAATATACACAGAGGCACTGTATGTACTATTGCCTGAAACACAGTCACATGGGGTGAAAAACAAAATTACCCAGGGGCCTTATTGGATATGGTGAATTTATTGGTAATTTATACAAGCCAATGGCATACCAACTGCAGCATAAGTCTGCTAACAGCTTGCAATGTTATGTTACATTGCACACACAACCCATATAAGGGGTTTTTAACCTTTTTTATCAGTGTACCTCTGGAGCAGGCCTATACAATAACCCTTGATGTGCACCCCAGGTAAAGAGAAGTACAGTATCTGTTCACCAAATATATAACAGTCAGGGGAGGAACATTACATGTCTAATAGTGGGAAGAGCAAAGTGACCAAAGAGTGTAGGTCACAGCTGGAAGGTGGAGTAAAAAGGGGGGGGGGGGGAGGGGTCCATGGTCTTGCCCTGATGAACTATTATAGTGCAAAGCCCCAGAAGCTCTGAGGAATTTGTATATATGTTGGTATTGAAGCATTTTTTTTTTCAAATCTTCAAATTGGATGTAAATACAGTACTATGAAGTGAACCACAAAACCACGGTTTGTCCATTTTGTATAAAAGCCTGAACTGAATTAAAAAAATTAATGGCATTTTAAGTTGATGATACAGGGAGCTGGTTGGCAAGGTGAATTGAAGATGGTAGTTATCAGGGCTGGAAAAAATGTTTATTTCCCAGGAAGTGGGTCAAATTTTCCACAATCCTCCCATACTTCCATGTACATAAAAGGTGTAAATTTCCCTCCAAAAACCCAAATTTCCCAGGAAGGAGCCTACCAGCTTCCCAACTTTTTCCACCCAGGCTAGTTATTATATGTGATTTTGAAGCAACTGCATACTCATGCTTGCAAAGTGTGCTGAAATATGACATTCAATGTTTTACCTCATACTTTGCGGACGTTATCCATAGCAGAATTGCCTCTCAGACTTCATGATTCCTTTCCTGTACTTTTTATTATTTATGTGAAGGGCTGAGGAAAATGGTGGAAAATGACCTACATATTTGTAGGGTTGTGTGGTGTACTAGTATACAAGTACTTACCGGGTATCGGTTACTCCTAGTATATATAGAGAATACAAATATCAAAGGTTATGTTAGTGTAATACTTGAATACTTTGAAAAATTACCATTATTTCTTATGATTGATGTGTATTTCTCATTTCTTATTATTCCAAAACAAGAATGAACGATTGTGCATCTTTTTCTCTATCATAGTCAGGGGTCGAAATAAGACTTCAACCTTTGTGGGCCTGCTGGGCCCCTAGCCCATGGAATCTAGGGGCCAAATGAGAAATCAAGGGGCCCAAAACAATAAAAAAGGACTGATAAAGTGTATGGGTGCTTTTTACGTGCTTGAAAACGTGTAGTATGGGTATAATTATGGCAAGTTGAGGCTGAAACTAGCCTGAAACCAATCTGTCCACACCCTCTTAGACCATGTTGCATGTAGGCTAGTATACCTTTTCAAAATTTTCTCGTAACTCCGGAAGTTATTACCCGGTAAAATGAAGGGCACTGTTCAATTCCCGCCGACCGTCCTCGTCAGTTCATCTTGTGAGGCTCCGCCTACGTTACTCGTGACTGACATCTGTGTTTGTCTACGTGAGTGTCTTCCGTGTTGTGACATAGCAGACTCTTTATATGAGCGATCTGAACTGATTTCAGAAATAATGTGTGTTTCGCAGGTTTTTAGTGACTGTTAGCATAGGAATATACAGGCTGTGCGAGATATAAGATCGTTGAGTTGTGGATGGAGAGGTTCATGTGCAGACTGTACAGTGTACAATTAGACTTGAAATATTTAGGAGCCGACCGGGCCCCTTTCCCTCTAGAAGTTACGGGCCCGAGCGAATTTCTAGGAGCATCGGGCCCACGGGCCCCCGTTATTTCGAGCCCTGATAGTGTGTCATGATTAAATACTTCAGACCCATGAAAGTTACTGAAGTTACGTTTTCTTTTTCAACATGGCAATTTTGAAAGAGTTGAAAAATGTTGTGCACTTTGCTTTGCAATGAATGATTGTTCACTGTAACTGTGTTCTTTCCAGACCATACAGTACATGTTTTGGAAGGAATTTTCAATGTTTGGATGTTCAATGTGTTCTAACATTTATGATTTCCAGAGCAGTGAGGATTATGTTGGAATGTACAGTACCCCTAGACAAATACTTAGTTAAATTTCCGTACAATCAGTTTGAGTGGTAAATCACCCTTCAGTTGAAAGCCGGGTACTACAGTACTTTATGATACAGTACCAATTCTGGGTTACAAACAGTACCAGTACCTATTAATTTAGCTGCCCAACCCTACCTTATAGGCCTAACCAGTCTTCCATATTGACTGGGTTTTACACAGCATTACTGTGATTTTATTGTTGTAAATGCAACTTTGTGTAAGCCATAATTATACTGTTCTGTATACATATCCGACAGTCATGACATCGGAGATGAAATTTTTTCACTTTCAAAAGTCGTTGGTCATGTCCTCTGATTTACTATAAAGAATGTCGGCATCTCAAACTGTGTATGTTCCGTCAGCACGGTGTTGAAAGCATACAGCATGGCACTGCAATCACCCTTGCAGTAGCAGCAAGCCTGTTGTAAATATTACTGTTTTATGTTCATCCATAATAGGGGACACAATTTTGGGGATTGCAAAGCACAAAATAGTGTGAGAGAATTGATTACCAACGATTGCTAATCAGTATTGGAATTGATTAGCAATTACTCTATCTTGTAAGTAGAAAAACTTAATTGAAATTGATTTTAAAACAGTACCTACAGGTATAGACAGAACATGCTAAATGTGCTAGTGCATTTATGTGTGCTCACATGTGTGAATCATGAATGACTCAGTGCTGCTAACTGATGAATGAAAGGAAACAGGTCCCAGCAAAATCTATACAAATGGCAACACAGGAATTTGTCTTGTTTAGCATTTACTTATCCTTAATAGCATCTTTAAATGTTCAAGTTTCGGCAAGACTCTAACCCAAAAATATATTTATATCATAAATGAACCATGAGCGGCATAAATCAAACCTTTTTAACAGAATTTTAGCAGCACTTGGAGTGCTGAGTCAGTTACAAATTTTTGGATAGGATGGTAGAATAGGCTACCATAGTTCTCATACTATCACCAGGCCTGATTTTTAAGAAAATTTTCAGGTTGTCCATCGGACAACCTTGAAGCCAAATTTTGGTTGCCCGAAATATTTTTTGGTTGTCCGAATAAAATTAACAAACAAAATATGATCATGGAACGTTTATGTTAAATTCTGTGGCCTTTGTTTTCCAATGACCATTTTCTTTTTACTTTTGTTTCAATGATGACTGGCAGTCCATACCATTGTCTCAGTACAACTTCTTTACAGGATTTTTTAAAATTTTCTTGTCCATCGGACAAGCTCAAAGAAAGAAAGTGGTTGTCCGATGCAATATTTACTCGTCTCGGACGATCGGACGAGTGTTAAATTTCAGCCCTGATCACATTAAGAAAATTAACATGGAACTGATCAAGATGTTCAGCAGTTGTAGAGTTTGGCAGAGCCTTAGATAGGCCTACTGACTCCTTTTTATGCCTGCCACTTGTAATGTCACAGGCTGGTAGGCCAACTGTACTTTAGGGATGACTCAACTGCAATTTAGAGTGGAAATCCCACAACAAGATTAAGATTCTCATGTAAAACTTTCAGTACAATTCCATTTGTCCTTCATCTCAAGTGTGGGTTGTACAGTGTGGTGTTTTAATTTGTGCAAAGCTAGTGATAGGCAGTTGATGGTCAGATAAGTATCAAAACCAGGGTTTGCAATTGCAGGACAATTACAGGAATTAGGTCATTCACAGGTATGTCACTGGTTTGTACAGCATGTACAAGAGCTTATGCATGTAAGATTTTGCACATGGAAATGCTTGCAGGGTTGCGCACAGAACGTAGACAAATTAGAAACTACTTTTCATTGTGACGACAGCATAAGTGCACCTTATCAACTATTTTGCCAACCAGCTCTGATGCTTGTAAACATGAATACAGTACTGTATGTTGTCAATTCCCACACAAAAAATGTGTTGAGTGGCATTACTGCACAAATTTTGCAATGGACTCTTCTGTGAAATTTTGTGTTCTTTCTGCTCTGTACATGCAGAATGCCAAATCTCACAAACTGAACTGCATTGACTTATAGGCTACATTTGACATACTCGCTGTTTGAAAATCCTGTCAGCTATGTTGTATGTGCAAATTAGTTGTGCACTGTGGGCTTGGTACCATAGGTTTTACGAGGTAGTCTTGCAGAAGGATCAGACTACTCTCTCACATACTGTACATGACATGGGTAGGTTCGAGATGGCTTTATATATAAATATATTTGGACAGCATATGAGCTACAGTAGTGTGAATTGTGAATAAAAGGGAATCATACAAGAAAAATTCTGAAGTAATGAAAAGGTTGTGGAATTACAAGGGACTCACAATTATTTTAAATGAAGTGTATGCCACTCTAGATAATTTTGGGTGCCTTTCTGTTTGATATTGGATTGATATCCTCAGACTGTAGCACTGCATATGTATATATGTCGTGTGTGCAAGGTCTACAGTAGAAATGGAACTTGTAGGGGGTCTATGGACTTACAAAGTGATCTTAGGCTCCAATTGTGGGACAACCATCTTGGGTTTTTTAAAAGCATATGAAATTGCTCAGTATCCTTCATTATAAAATAAAAACTGTTAAGTTTCCTGATACAAGGTGTAGGGCTGTGACGGTTTAGCGATTAATCGCTAAACGATCGCATGTTTAATAATCGTTTAGTACAAAGCTACCAGCGATTAATCGCAAAACCCGTTTTTCTGTAAGAAATTAAAAAAAAGCTGCAGTCATTACAGAAAATTAGATGTTCACTTTAGCCTAACTCTTTTTGAAAAAGTGAAATACGGCATCAAAGTTAAGCTTCTATGAGGATCCGTGTTTGATGTTCATGGAAGCTATGTCCTCCGGACGTCACTAACACATTTTACATATTCATCATGTTCAAGAGCACGTTTAAAGTCTCTATGTTGATCATAGGTACTTGCGATTAATCGCTAAACGATCGCAAAATTTTGTGATTAAACGTTTAGTAATTTTGCTAAACGTTCACAGCCCTAACAAGGTGCTGAATTTGTTTGATTTATGTAGCTATATCAAGCTATTTAGTGGATATTATGCATACTTTATAGGGGACCCAGTGTTCGATTTTAAGGAATTAGCAATGGTTGTCCGAAGGACTACCATATTGTAAAATTTGGTTGTCCAGCTAAAAATAAGGTAGTCCCAAGTGTAACCATTTTCGCAAGTTCGCAACCATGGAATTGATAACGCCCCATTATCACCAGCCTTCCAAAGTGGCTTTCACTTTTAGACAACCCCCCGTCCCCCCCCCCCAAAAAAAAACAACAGATACCTACTGTATAAGAGTAGTGCTGCCTCGTGGCATGCATTAATTAGTGTACATTGTGGACATAGGTACTGTAATGTTATGATGTTCGCATTGCAGGTTGATAAATTAAACATCTCTACATTGAAAGCACTGGTGTTGCAACATCAGCACTACGAATTTGTAGTTTGCACAAAGGAATTCAGCTTCTCTGTGTACAGTACAAGCCTAGTGGACTACTAGTGGAGTTTGTATGGGGCACATATTATGGCTTGATAGTGCTATGCACATTTCAATAGAGTGACTGTGTGGGAAGTTGTGGTGAATGTGCGTAATCACCGCACTTTGCTGCAAATCTTTTGATGCAATTTTTTAAGTTCCTTGCTTGCGCAGTTCATGGAGCTGCTAAATGTAAATATCACATCACTTTCCTCAAAAGATTTGGTTGTCCTGATGGACAACCTTACACACAGGTCTGTTTTTGCAAAATATGGTAGTCATGCAAAATTTTTGGTTGTCTCGGGCGACAGGACTACCCTTAAAATCGAACACTGGGACCTCATGGCAGGAGTGAATTATTTGAAATTGAAGCTAGTCCTGTACAGTGCTCTGCAGCTATTGGAGCCACAGTGTAGCACAGTTTGCCCTAGAGTGGACTCTGATTCTCAGAACAGCTTCAGAGGAAGGTTTCCCACCCCTGACATACATACATACATACATAAATAGGTCAATGTAAGATTCCCAAACCAGGGAGTTTTGGAGATAGTAGGATACTGTGGTAGCTATAGTCACAGCTGTTACTTACCCTTGGCTACATCTATTATGCACTATGTCTGGAAGGAAGAAAGTCCATAGGAGATGGGTTTCAGCACTCTTCCCCCACTCTTACCAGAAGTCCAGTCCAAAAGTCGACCCACTAGCATTAATGTTTTTAAATGGAAATTGGAAAAGTATTTTTTTTGTTTACTTTTAGCTGAGGTATCCCAATGTATTTAGCTATTTTTGAGTCTTGTCTAGCTTTCTCTTTGTTGAAGAATTTTTTTCTTTGTCTCAGTATTTTTTTTTTTCTTTTTACTGTTTTGCATTTTTGTATTTTTGTAGGTCTGTAGGGACCATAGTGGAGACAAGTCTACTGGTCAGACTTTACTGTGTTATTGCTAAGGCCTTGTATCTTTTGTATGTTTCATGGTGTAAATAAATCAAATTATTAACCATCTGACATGGTCACATTTGGGCTCGTACTAGCTTAGTATTTTCGGTAGGGAATCCCTGCCTAGATTTATTTTTGGTCGGAATTACAAATTTAGCAGTTTTATTCTATGTATGTTTCACCCCTGTGGTGTGAAACGAAGAATGGAGGCATGGACAACATTCTGAAAGGTTGAGGGACCACAGGCCTACAGTATAATCAAGTTGCAATCCCTACCCTTCCCATGGCTACCGTACTTAAGGACACATAGATCATCTACTGTATGGTTGCCAGTTCCATTAGAGTGGTATCGGTTTGATCAATATGGAGTCCTGAGTTTGTGTTAATTTTTTGTAACACTACTTTGTTTGAAAAATGTCTAAATATTAATTTTAATGTTACAAGAACTTTGTTCTTGCAAATATGCCATCCTGTTGATAAATTAAAACAATGTTGTTCAACACATACAGGTAAGAGAACAAAAGGAACATTAACTTTTTAAAAACAAAAATATTAGAAACTGTTAGGTCTTGTTTTCCTCTGATGTACTATGGTGAATGAAGACTATTGTAGAAATGCAGCTGCAGTTCAAGTTTTAGTGTAGGCCTTTGCATTTATAGTACTGTCCATAACATGTTAGACAATTTCTACAGTGCTATGCAAAGCATGCTCTCAAGAAAAATGCACCTCAGGAAAACTCCTTTTTCTTGCTGTGGTACTGATTGCATATAGAGAGCAAAAGTTTGAATGTACAATCAAACCTTAATATCAGGATTGATCACTTTCTGTAGAGAGTAAAATATTCATGTATACAATCACAAATGTTCTAAAGTATTACTGAAGAAGTACAAATGATTGGAAAAATTTTTTCAAAACATTTTAAGTTGATATACTTGTACGGTTTATTAAAATCTTGATCGAAATTATTAATTAATCTCATACCTCTAGCAAGCTCTGCTTACATTACTCATGAGTGTCAAGGATTGCCTTTGTGTCCTTTCTTTCTGGTGATGACAGTGTTGCCTAAAAAGTGAACAACAGCAAAGTCAGAAATAACAATTAACTTTGTAGTTTACATTTTGCTGGTAAATATGTTTTGATACAAAACCTGCACACAGGCTTTTTGACATCGGTAATGTGTTTATATAGGCATATGTGGAGAACAGTAACATGAAGAACTGCACAGGTAGTGTGTACTTTATGAACACCCACACCAGTGAGTTATGGGGATTTTGTACTCTGAAAGTGAGAAAGAGTGAAGTTAACCCAGTTCACCTTAAAGTTTATCCAAGGAAGAATGTAGAAGGGGTATGTTTGTACTGTTGTGAAATACAAGTGTGAATAGGATTTTTCAGAGTTAACACACAGTGTGTAATACCCTACCGCCAGATTAGTGGTGTATACACATGGCAGCTTTACCTTTTATACTACTGCTTCAGTAGCATTGTAGTAGTATTTACTAGCAAATGGTATAAGACACATGTTAAGTTTGATCACTTCCACAGTGTACAGAGCAATGTGACATTTGCAGTTATCTGTGATTGTATGGTGACAGGCAGCAAGTCTTTACTTAAAAGGGAAATAGTGTGTTTGAAAGTGTATCACATGGCATAGACATAACATAGAATCCTACTGTACCTTAACCATTCGGCATCACTAATAACTCGGACAATAGCTTTCCACCCCCATCTACGGTTATCTTTGATTGCCTATCATTCTGTTTACATCTACAACTGTGAAGACCTGTATGAAAATTTTCTGTACCTCTTAGTCAATATTCCCAAGAAGTTCTTTGAATTTAAAACAGTTCCCATGCTTTGCCACTGTCTTTGTTTCACAGGCAATTGATTAGAAAATTTGTAAAAGAATTGTAATTTAAGGTTAAAGCATGTTGAGCTATTGGGGCTGGGGGTTCTACACCTCCATGGAGTTGTGCCAAAACCAATTTGTTGGCAGACAATAGAAAAATCAGCTATACAGAATGTTGTATTCCACGGAGTTTTCTCAGGCAAAGATGGTTCAACCCCTTCCAAACCCCCCCCCTGAATAAATAACAATATATATAATATATAAAACTATATATATATATATATATATATATATATATAAGGTCGAAATACTGCGGAGCACTAGAGTAGTATGTAGGTTGATAAAGGTTGTAAAAAGTGCTTAAAGTTTGCGGAAAATTCCACGACGTTTCGAGTATAGACTCTTCATCAGGTGGCAAAGAAATGCAACTGAATAACAAAGAAGTAGAAATAGAGAAGAAACACATTGAAGAAAGGCACGAACAAACCGGTCGCACAGAACGAACACGGTGTAAAAAAGCGAAAGAAGGCTGAAAAAACTGGTAAAAAGTAATGAAAAGGGGAACAGGTTAAAAAAGGTCCATTCTAATGTTAAGACCGTGTGGGGAGAGGGTCCCGAGTTTCATGATAAGCCGGTTTTCGGCGGTCTGACGTTCACGGTCAGAACCTCTGCACATTAAGGCTGCAGTAACGGCCAAGTCTTTAATTGAGCACGGTGATGGGGGGTTGAAATGAGTGACTTGGCCGTTACTGCAGCCTTAATGTGCAGAGGTTCTGACCGTGATCGTCAGACCGCCGAAAACCGGCTTATCATGAAACTCGGGACCCTCTCCCCACACGGTCTTAACATTAGAATGGACCTTTTTTAACCTGTTCCCCTTTTCATTACTTTTTACCAGTTTTTTCAGCCTTCTTTCGCTTTTTTACACCGTGTTCGTTCTGTGCGACCGGTTTGTTTGTGCCTTTCTTCAATGTGTTTCTTCTCTATTTCTACTTCTTTGTTATTCAGTTGCATTTCTTTGCCACCTGATGAAGAGTCTATACTCGAAACGTCGTGGAATTTTCCGCAAACTTTAAGCACTTTTTACAACCTTTATCGACCTATATATATATATATATATATATATATATATATATATATATATATATATATATATATATATATATATATATATATATATATATATATATATATATATATATAATCAGAGTTTTTAGAAAGCATTCTTTTTGCTACGGTAGCTCAATTTACAAATATCAGTATCCTTGAAAGTATGATGCACTAGACATGTCTGTGGCACAAGTGCAATGCAGACTTATTGGAAAAGTTACTTGAACTTACAAGGTATGAAGTTATTCAACACAGATCTAGGCAGTTTTGCTTATAATCAAATTTTGAATCTGTACATGTCCCTTGTCCATTAACCAACCTTTTCTTTTAGAGAAGTCTTGCATTTTTGTCTGGAGTTTTTATACCTTTCAATGAGTTTGTGCAGTTATCAGTTTTTTTATTTCAATAAACTCACAGCCACTCTTTGTTCTGTTGTGTTACTGTATTGGTACAGATTTAAGAAAAAATTTGCAAATTCTTATAAATAGAATAGACTGGAAAGTTCCTTGCCAGTCAAACCATCTTTTGAGATCATTTTGTAATAATGTACAATATACAGTGCCACAGAGTGCAACAGTGGAAGCAATCATCATTCGTGCTGTAGTGCCTGTTGGGTGTTTTTCATGATAGTAAAAACTGCATCTAAAATGTAAATCTAATGAACAAGTTAAATTAGAAAAACACTTGGTATTTGTTTTTCTTGAACGTGTACCTTGTATATATTACACTGTAGGCCTTCAGGTAGAATATACACTTTGCAGCTTGAAAATTTAACCAGAAAGTCCAGAAGCTTTGATAGTGATTCCTTGCTGGAAAGAAATGCTTTGTTGCACTGAGGTTAATCCCTGAAATTATCCTTCTTTAGATATCATATGTTTTACAGTGTTTTCACAATTTGACCTCTGGTGACCTTACATAACTTTTGAACTCCATCAAAAATCAAATAACCAAAAAAAGAAATGCAAAAGGTGAAAGTTCGGAATGGGATATGACCCGGGCTATGGTTGTGAGGCTGAAACCGAGCACTTTCCACTACACTATCGACAAACCTAATGTTCATTTCGTATAAATTTAAGTTAGTCACAGTATCCATCACATGTGTTCATAATTAGGTAATAAAAATTGGCAATATCAGTTACTGTAAAAGTTTTGCTGTTGCAAAAATATATTCTCTATAAACGTTATCTTTAGAATGGTACAAAAATTCAGCCCTAACTTTTTGGTGGTCACCAAACAACACAGATCTGAGGTACTACCCACTGTCTGTTAAGTATATGAGGTTTTCATAGTTTCACCTCTGATGACCTCAGATGATCTCTGACCTCCAACAAAATCCATAGCTCTCTTTTAAAATGACAAGTCCAGAGATGTAGCTAGCCAAATTTGAGTGACAGGTAATTGTCTGATCTGGGGAAAGCACCTCGCCCCCACCCCATAGCATCTACCCCATTTTTCAGCCGTAAATTCTTCATTTCTCCCTCATTTTACTATAGGGAGTAGTAAATTTAAGGCTAGTTTTAGGTCTTGGTGAGCAAATTTGTGGTGGGTAGAGAGACGTGTATTTGCCTGGAGTGCCGGGTGGGAATATGGAGTGCTGAGTGTCACCGCCCAGCACCGCACACTGTAGCTACATCCCTGGACAAGTCTGTACCAAGTATGAAAATTATCCATGATCCCAGTCTTGAAATAACATGTTTTTTTCAAGGTGTTTTGTTTTGACCTCTGGTGGCCTAAAAATGACCTCAGACTTTTATTGAAAAGAATAGGGTTCTTCCCCTCAATAAGATAAATCTAAATACCTACTGTAGTATGAAAAATGTCCATCATTACTATCTTTTCACAAGGCTTTTGGTTTATGACCTCACATGACAGACAGCCAACAAAAACAATAGGGATCTTCCTCTCAATATGGGACATATATGCATGCCAAGTATGAGAAGTATCCATCATTGTCATCTTGAGATATCATCTTTTCAAGTCAAGCATCACAAACACACATACATACACACAAACACCTATACATTCCCCAGCATGATTGCCTAGATTCCTTTCGCCTTCTGCAAGGAATAAAAAAACAGCCAAGTTTTTCAATATAATAGCGTACTGTGTACTGTACCTCTGTTTTGATGATACCGTAGTCCTCCCCAAGAAATGGTTAATTTGTTATGAGAGTAAAATGAACTTTAAATTTAGCATCAGTCGATCTGTAAGAACTGTTTGAAGAAAGGGGTAAAGGATGTGTTAAATTTTGTTGGTTCCTAATGTAACAGGGCAGGCCTGTTTATAAATTACCGTAAAGTCAGACACTGTTAATTCAAGTTTTATGTATTATAATGTAGCATTGGCTTAGCCTAGGGTGACACTGTGTCATTAGGCCTAACGTTGGACTTGTTTGTATATACGTGCAGCAAATCACGTAGGACTAGGCTAACTTAACGTTAGTAACATTGGTACTTGCAATGTGATGCAGTTGGAAGATGGAATACTTGACTTTATTGTACAGTTGTACATACTAACTAGTAATTCGTACCGTTATTACTTTAACGATGCAATAACGTTAATATGTATTATTATGATGCAGGCAGTTAGCTATGATTATAGCGCACTCTAGTAAATTTACAGTTCCTAACGAAACGATCTATTATGGTGTGCTGTGCGTCCAGACGACCGCTGTCCTGTTGTATGTATGGTGCATGCACGCTTAGCCTAGATGCTCCTAGTTTCTACGCTAGCTAGCTGTCTACGTCTTTGACGTCACAATCGTTCTGGGAATCCCCTTATGTTTAGTTCAAACAAGGAGCGTGTAGAATTACATTGTTTTCTGCACGGTGTAAAGCTATTATTTTCAAAGTAAGATTCATTTGATTAATTGAGGGAGATCGAGAGGGTAGAAGGTTTAGCGAGGGTTGGTGCGGTTGCAGCTGCAGAAAGTAAGTGTTGTGTTGTAATAAACTGGCCAGATTAGGTAGTAGGCCTAGTAAACAAATAAGATTTAATTAAAGCACAATTTAAACATTATATCTTGGATTATTTTGTCTCTTTCATTGAGTCTCTCAGCCACATGACCTAGAATTCAATCCTGGAAAAAGATCTTCATATCGCTCCAGGAGAAACAAGTTGCGCCAATTTGAAAAACGCGTGGCCGGCCCCTTTAACACTAAACTTTATTGCAGTACTTAAATTATAATTGGCAGATGGAGGCTACTGTGCAAGGGGTAAGAACTTCCCTGGTACAGTAGGAATATTGTACTGTACCTACTTTTCAGGATTTTGATAAGAGAATCCCAAAATTTTTATGTTGTTCTGTACATTATACTGCAGTCTACAGTACTGTGCTGTAGTGTAGTGTACATGTACACTGTACAATACATAACGGAAAAGTAATGTCAGTGTGTTTTTCCAAGTTAAGATGAAAATAATATAGTGTTTAAAGACTGAACCGTTTCACTCCCAAGTGTGTGATAATGTACTGTATAGTTCCAAGCATTCAGACTGCTACTCTAAAATTGCACAGCTTTCTTATTCCAAACACCGTCAAGAAACATATATACCATGTGTATCGTAGTTGACATGCAAGTTCATACCAGTTAATATTGAGTGCTTTAATGTGCTGGTCAATTATGTTGGGATGCCCACTGTATTTTCTCAGTACCATCCATTATATTGACCTGTATTTTAAACCTTTAGTGCAGTACAGTGTATTGTACTGTAGCTTTGCCTACCCCACATCAAATAGGTCAGATTCACTGACATTGTATCATACCTAGTTATCTCCCCTCTAAGAGTGTGCACTTACATGTACAGTAAAATGAACATTTACTGACTGCGTGCATATACCTCACTGTGTGTGTACACTGGTGTATAAAAGCATTGTTACTGTACAGCGTGGCCACTGCAGTGTGTGTATTGATTTGTATGTTATACTCTCTACGAGGTGATGGTGAGAGGTGGTTACTATTTGTAGTTCAGCAGAGTATGTGTGTGTGAGTGCGTTTGATAAAATTAATTATGAAACTCTGTAAGGGAATTGTGAGATTGTGTTTCTGCTCAAAAACAGATCTACAGTAGACAGTGTATGTAGAGCGCAGTTGCACTGTACTGTTGGCAGTAGGCATGTAGCAGATGTCCAAAACTTTGTAATATTACATGTCAGTATGGAATAATTTGATTTAAATGGCATGATCTTTGAAGTCATGCAGTTTTTGTTGTAAACTGGGTTAGTTCATTGTTAGTCCTCTATTGTTGTGGGTTCATATTCTCACAGTGTTGTTTTATCATTTGATGTACATTGATAATAATTGTTGAAATTATGTTCCTTTACTTGTAACAATGCATGAATCATTAAAAGTAAAAATAAATATTAGAACATCTGTAATGTGTAGGAAGTTTTCCAGCTGGTTCACACAAATCTGACAGGTTTACTGTTGTAATTTACTTGTCTATGGATACTAAATCAAAATAGCAAACAGGAGTGGGTAGGTTGAGTTTTATGAAATACAAATTAATTGAGAATACTGGAGGTTATAGTTCTCTTTGATTGCTGCCACATGTGAGATTGTTGTTGTACTGTAAGTTGTGCCAGCATTAGAGACTGAGCTAGTACTGTGCTGGAACCTTGACTAGCAGCTCCTAAAGATGTGAAGAGTTAGTACTGTATTATTCAACAGTACAGTACTGTTCTGTATCTTGTCAACTGGTACTCCTGTAGAGGCATATCTGTTAGTTGTTATTGGTGAACGAATTTGTGTTTTATCTCTGACCATGGAGCTAATAGCCATGCTCAGACTATGAGTGGATTAGTTGTGTTACTCTCTATAAACTGTGAGACTCATTGGTTTGTAATCAAAGTGAAAAGTAATTTTAGAGTTTAAGGAAGTATAGAAATGTTATGTGGGATATAGAGTACCCTGGAAATGTATTGATGACATTCATTAATGATATTATTTACTGTTTTACAAGTAAAATTCCAAACCAGTTACGAAGAGATCACAAAGGAAGTTAGTAAATGCGTGAAAGTAAACCAGTTAAAACATTTCTAAAATAAGATACCAGAAACAATGAAAAGAGACAAAAAAAAAAAAAAAAACTAAAACTAAAAAGCAACAAAGTTCAAAATGAACTTTGAAAACATAAAAAATTGCAATGAGTTAACAGCTAAGATACTCCCCCAAAAAATAAGTTTTCAGATTAACTTTAAAAATTTTTACTCTTGCAGTTTTTTAAATGCTCTGATAGTTAATTATGTTAAAAGGTTAATGCTGCGACAAAATGCACATGTAAACTACAGTGGTGTTCCGTCGAGGTTGACAGTATGGTCGGTGCTTTACCGACGCTCATCGTAGATTATAGTAACTTATCGCCGGATCGTCGAGCAACACTTTTTCGGGCAAGACGCCCAAGCAGATCTTATTATCGTCAAGCAGAGCGAGTATCGTCGGCTGGCAACGTCGGATAATCTGCATTACCGTCGGCAATAAAATAGAGCTCAATAGAGACGAACAATAGGCTGCGGTTTCTGTCCCTGCCACCGATGGCTGTGCAGAATAATAGTTGGTAACAAGGGCCCATTTAGTGAATACACAAACATGTTTATTGCATCGTAAGGTTTTTTTATGCTAGCGAATAAGCTAGCATTCGCCATCTAGTTTTTGTTTTTTTGTATACTCGATGTTACTTTGTTGTGAATGAACTGCGTGTACATCGCGCAAGATGGCTAGGCTATTGCAGCAGTACGTAGCACAACTTTGTTGGGCGAAAAGAAAATTAGTTGTTGCATTAATAGGCCTGTCTGGCACTTCACTACAACGTGATGATCTTTCAGTTACCGTAACCTGAGCAGAACAAATTTTTTCATGAAATCATGTACAGCCTAAACCTCATATTTTGACATTTTTGAAAATACTATTGCCGTCTCATTAACCTCATTTTTCTACTTTGCGTTTTGTAAAATAAATTACCGTTTCCCAATATTGCCCAAGCACAGCTGTACTGCGCTTCATGACTTTTACCCGATCCCCAGATGATCACTGTGGACTAAGCGCTAAACGAAAATAAATGCGTTTGCCATGTCCCATGTTATATGAAATTTGTCTTTGTTTTTAGAGTTTTCTCACTTGCATTGCTAGTACAAAATGAAATAATCTACCATATATTGGCATCTCGGATCGTTGTTGCAACATTTCACGTGTCATCTCATAAATAATTTGTGGAGTTTTTAGTCCAGAGGAATAAACTTATACTTGGTCGCCCATTTTGTCGCACGTACGGTACTTTTAATTACTCGCATCTAATTTTTGAAGTTTGACATTTTAGGTGCTGTTTATATGAAGTCATAAATTCTGTACGCAAATCTAAATTTTCAGATCTTTTTTTACTTTATTTTTCCGTATTTTTTAACTTAACGTACAACAGAACATTCTTTCTTCTGAGCCCGTTTAAAGGTGCGTTCACACTAAAACCGAAAGTCTGCTGCGTTTTGCGGGCGGGAGGCGAAATTTGTTATCTCAAAACGAATGGGGCGATTTTGTAAATTTTCTTTGAAATAGAATTGCGCCTAGTTGCGTGCTCGAAAAAAATTCCGCTTCCGCCCGCAAATCACAGCAGATTTCGGTTTTGGTGTGAACTTACCTTAAGGTGGTTCATAACCTTCCGACACATTAACTGAACAACTCCCCCCCCCCTCCACACTGGTGTTTGGGCCATATACCGGCATTCAAGATCGTTGTTGCGGCGTAACTTGTTAAGCGCCCGTAATCCTTGAAGTCCTTTTTGTGCGTACATCATTGAAGCTGGTTACTGTCTCCTGGTAAACACAAAAGTGTCCCCTGGTTGCACCAAAAACAGGGAACCAGCAGACACTTTTGACTGAAAGCGGCGCCTGGTTCAGCTATCCATAATTTCACCCTTGCTTGGTAATAAATATATCTCACAACTTTCACTCTCTCACTTGCCAATGTCAACTCAAACGGTTCCTGAGGGTTATACGGCAACCACACTGAGCAGCTTAAAAGGATAAACTGGTGGTGGTGGGGGAGGGGGGCACGGCAGTTTGTTTTAGTAACTTCTGTATGCTCTAAGCGGGATCGAGCATCTTCTCCCCCGCAGGCCTAAGGAAATCTGGGGATTTAAACTATTGTTAAAAAATGTGTCTTACCATTAGTAAAGATTTTATATTCCACACAAAAAAGCTTGTATGATCCAACTTAAATCCGATTAAATCAATCCAGCCTCGTCAATATGGGCGGATGTTACAACACGTTGACTAACTTCGATCTAGCCTACAGCAGCGCTTCTCAACCGGTGGGCCGCGGCCCCTACAGTGTAATCAAACGACAAGAAGCTATACTCTGTCAATGACTGCTCATACAGCACAGTACAGACTAGCGCGTGTCTGGTGTAAAATGTCACTTGTTTTCAAAACATAAATGCAAGCCCCGTTCTCCCATGGTTCAAAAATTTCTTAGAATCTGTCAATCATACGTGAACACTTTGCACATTTGGGTCAATGACCATGTTTTTCTCACGGCGGTATCTTTGATCATCCACCACGAGTAGACGCGATGTGTAACTGTCTAGACAGTGCGGCGCTGTATGACCTGACTAGACCTTGTCCTATATTTTCAAGCACTATCGGTAATGTATTGCCCACCGAAACGATGTTAATTATTGTTGGGCGTAAATGTGACCAGGCCCCAACAAAACTTCTCGATTCCCATAGGCGAGAAATATTTTCACTGTTGTTGTTTTTTTTTTCTCTTTTTTGTCATTTTAACGCCAAGGTAACATTAACAGCCTGCAGGCTGATTTCTAGAATGATCGGGGCGAAAAGAGATTTGCTAGTCAATATGAGAGAAAGTAAAAACCTACTACTAGCTCCTTAAGTGAATGCATCTGCACGTGGAACGGGATGGGGGGGGGGGGCAAGTAGACGCACTTCTCAGCCCACGGTCTCAACTGAATTGTTGCCGTCTACGTAATTTTCCCGTCAACAAGAGTAGGTGGTACCCTCCCCTTTGAGAAATTATTACGTGTCCTTAGATGCATTCTGGTGCTGTATTTTTCAGCTTTGAACATTATCAGGTATTGGAGAGAGGGAGAATATTTTTTTCTTTAATCTTCATTTTTCCAATTTGGCCTGTTTCACATGTAATACTGTTAAAATAAATTATCCCTTGGTGAACTTTCCACTTCTAAAGACCGCGCTTTAGTGGGAACTTTCGAGAAGTCCCCTGACACCTGGAATATGCATTCTGCCTGTACGTGCACGGCTACATATTGTACATACAGTATGTCAATGTACGGTATTCCGGTGAAAACTTTCGAGAAGTCCCCTGACACCTGCAATATTCTGCCTTACGTGCACGGTTACATGTACCTGTAGTATATATACCAATGTACGGTATTCGTGAGAGAACTTTCGAGAAGTCCCCTGACACCTGCAATATGCATTCTGCCTGTACGTGCACGGCTACATATTGTACATACAGTATGTCAATGTACGGTATTCCGGTGAAAACTTTCGAGAAGTCCCCTGACACCTGCAATATTCTGCCTTACGTGCACGGTTACATGTACCTGTAGTATATATACCAATGTACGGTATTCGTGAGAGAACTTTCGAGAAGTCCCCTGACTCCGGCAAAGTATGCATGAGCTGATCGGCACTGTCTTTTCAACTAATTAATTTGAACACTTCGAAGCATTGTGATAACTGTATGCGCTGCACTGGAAGTTCCCGCCGTACATACCCAGCTGGACCGTTGCTAGCTGCAAATACCTATACACGAACTGTACTGTTTTTGCATATGCGAAGTTTGGGCCCAGGCGTGTCTGAACATGTTCTACACATACACACGCAGCACATAACTAGCTTAGTCATACCGCATTAGCAGCTAGGTATAATGCTGAACAACATAGCTGGGTCCTCAGGGACCGTCTTCACGTTCAGCTCTTGGACGGTCAAAACATTTTCAAATTCACTTGAAACCCAAATCAGGATTGTTCAATCTTTACATCGCGATAAATTTTGGCAAAAACTGAGCCTATCCATAGCAATTACCTGGCGGTATTACAAATTCACGGAATAGGCCATGGTTTTAGTCAAGGTCCAGGCAACTGAGCTAGGCCTAACATTAGGTCTTTCTCGGTAAGGGAAGGGTGGAAGGAGAAAGGTCTGGGTATAAAGGGGGGGGTGGGGAGTTTGAAAAGGTAGGCTAAGTCATACTGCGAGAAGGCCTCTTCTATGAATTGGATCGATCAGCTGGGCATGTTTCACTCTGGAACGTAACTGGAATATTTACGGTGCTTATTTCGTTGGACTTAAAAAATGTCTTGTGCTTGTACAGAACTGGTAAGCCATAATTTTTACTGTATCGTTAATTAATGACTTGGTAATTTGAAATTTGCCGTTTTTTAGTTTTAATCGGACTCGGAAACTGTTAGTCTCCGATAACGGCGGGCGGGGCAATTTTTTTCAATTTCAAATTTATTTCTTCTATGCTTTGAAAAGTTTACCTTTGGGGCCAGTAAAAGTAGGTCTTCAGGAATCTAAACTGTTCAGGATTGCGTTTGTTTGGAAAGAAGTTATATAAATTTTGGGGGAGAAAACAGGCTAAAATGTTTTAATGAGGAGAGACTGGGTACCAGGCACGGGGCTTCATAGTTTAGTTTTGTGAAGACCATTTAGTCGGAAAATATTTTTACGGCACCCCATTTGTACTTTAATAGTATTTTATCATCCATCGGGCAATTGGGTATGTCTTACTATACTGGCGGACTTAAAACTAAGAAAAATCGGCCCTGCACACTTAAAGGAAGAAAAAAAAAAGCTGTTAGCAATAGCTTATTTGCTATCGAAGTGATTTACGATTAAAAACGCTCTATAGGGGAGATATGAATAGTTGAAAATGTTACGTTTGGGCTTAGAATCATAGGCTTGCGCCGCTAGGTTGTGCTTGTGTTGGAGTATCTCATCATAGACTTATTATCACTGATTTTAAATTGTAAAGTAATTAGTTGTTTTTTTTTTCTTCTGTGACTTCAAAACATCGAGGGTGATCATCGCTAGTAGAACCGAGAAGGGCAAGAAAGGGGGGAGGGGGTGTACGTGCATACAATAGCAAGATAATTTTATAGCGAATCCTCCCTTGGGTGTCCCTTCCAACAAGCGGGGCGCACATTCAGTCTTGAAGAGCAATCCTGTAGCTTATGCATGATTTCTGCTGTGGGGGTGGCAGTAGGAGACGGAGGAGGGGAGAACTTGTCCAAACTACAGGTTGCTGTAATCAGTTGGTTCTCAAGCTGCGGCCACACCAGCGGGCTGTTTGCGGGCCGCGGCAGACAACTCTCCACTGGGGCGCATGCCTCAGTGTCTGTGATCTTTCTACTCATGGTGGATGATCAAAGATACCGCCGTGAGAAAAACATGGTCGTTTAGCGCTTAGTCCGCAGTGACCTTCTGGGGATCGGGTAAAAATCATGAAGCGCAGTACAGCATGGGCAGTATTTCCTTAAAACTCTTTGTAAAAAGTCGGCAACTGCCTACTATTTATTGGCAGTGCCTTTGAAATTTGTTCGCAACATATCAGGCGGGGAAGTCACGAAAAACGGCATTGCGCTTCCAAAGTGTTCCGTTAGTGTTGTGTAGAAGTACCATGTACAACAGAAAAATTGAAGACTCCTGTTTGATATCGGCACAGTTGCAACTTGATTCAGTTTCAATCAAAAGCTCGCATTCACTTGTGACTCCTGAATAAAGATTGGTCGAAAACTTTTCAGAAGTGTACAGCCACAACTTTAATTCTCTTATTATATCTGGACACAGATTGAATCATGTCCGCGTGGACAATTATGCGTTGACGGATTATACGGCGTCCAAGTGAAGTAAGTCTCTAAAATAAGTAACGGCAAATTCTCGTGTATGAATCACTTTGCCGCATCGGAATTAGGGGGAATGAAATGGCAGACCATCATTTTAGCAGAATTATCGGCAAACAAGATAAATGAGAGCCAAGAATAACACAGGTGGTAGATGCATGTTCATTTTTTAGAATTCGTAAAAAAGTTAAAGAAAGAAGAACGTACTAACAGAAGTTGAGCAAAACTTGTGCAGTAATGTGCGGGGGAAAATCATACTTACCTTAAATGGCCTTCAGCGGGGGGAAAAAATTCGTACGTAGCAAACTGTACGCTACAGACCTACACACTGCGTGTGCTAATAAGTAAGAACGCAACTTTCTTTTTGACTTTCCCTTTGTCGATACACGATACGTAGGCATGCCGCTGTACATCGGGCATTGAAGTTTATAGTTTTTTAAAGCGAAAACGATGATCTTGGTTTTTCGCATGATGCAACAGCGGTACTACTTTGTATGTCAAATATGATAGCATGTTTGTAACGTTCTTTTCCCGGTTAAATGTGCAGTTGCGCTGCGAATTTGCGATCAACGCAAGAGTATAAAATTACCACCATACCGTCAATCACGTCGAATTGCTTTCATATTTTACGCATAAAAACTTTCGTTATTTTCTGAGTGCATTTCACCCACATGCTAAAACTGTCACACACATTCTGATGGAACGCTAGACCGAACTATATTCAGGGCAGTGTTTCTATTGTGCCAACATCCTGCTTCATCGTCGGGATTATCCGACGCTACTCGGCGATAATTTTAACAAAGGAAATCGATCTAATCTGTTCATGAATAGCCGGTCAGTATCGCCGGCGTATCGTCAAGCTGAAAGGAGGCTAAAGTCTCATGTTTATCGTCGGGGAGGAAATTTATCGCCGGATCGTCATTATCGTAATTTATAGTAGCTTATCGCCGAGATAGTCGGGTGGTGTCAACCTCGACGGAACACCACTGTATAAAATGTATTGATCCCCTTCTTTACCCATCTCTCACCATGTTCATAGTATCTATTATTGTGAAAAGCTGTTTGCTTTATAATGTAATGTTTTTAATTGATGTTGTTACAGAATGCACAGGCAATTAATTGAATAAATATCCTACGTTATCTTCTGTATTTTCATACTACTTCAAATCTGTACAAACAATGTACAGTATGACATGTTATGCACAGTACTAGTAATGCATTTTTCGTACATTTTGTTTTTGCAGGCTAAATACATAGCAAGTTGTATTGAAGAAATCAAGAATGAGTTGAAGCAGGATAATATGGCTGTAAAGGCCAATGCTGTGGCAAAACTGACGTATGTAAGTATAAATTATATGATCCACTTCTTTACACATCTCCTACCATATTAAGTCTTTACAGGTCTGTAATCTTTTACTTGTCGGACTTAAAAAGTGTACTGTACTATATTACCTTGTGTCCATAATAACAATATGCAGGGACCCGTAGGAGTGTTTATTGTGCTCTGGCAATGGACGTTTACATATTACCCCTTGTTACATGTATCTATTGAGCATTACAGCACTTTTCCATTTGATTAAGTTAGCAAACATTTGGTGTAGTTTTGACACAGCATCCCCACCATGTACAAGCAGGCTACTGACCACGTCTGCAGTTTGGTTAGTAGCCTGCACTCATTTCTGTTGAACTCCAAAACTACATGCAGAGATTTGAAAACTATCTATATTGTAGATTTCATTCTGGTGCAAAAACTACAACAGCCCCACAGTATGGAGAAAAAGACTAAAGAAAGAATATGGTTAAATCATCCCCCTGCTACAGTATGCAATACAGTGCTTAGTTACATTTGGTTCTTTCTCACGAGCCAGTCATTATTCGAAATTCGTAAGATTTCACTTTTACTAATATGACAGGAATTCCATTCAGTGAAGTTCATTAAATAGTTCCTACCCTCAATTATATGAAATAGCTGCACTACCACCATGAATGGCAAAACAAGAGTCAATTCCTTTATTCCTCATCAAAACATCTGCTGGGGGCTTGAGAAAATTGTATCCATTTCATACTTACAAAATATGCTCACCAGGTACAGGTAGAAAAGCTGTTTTTTAATTTTAAGGGTACTTTTCTAGACAAGTAAATACTTGTGAGTCTCACTGTGCATGCAAATAGCAAATGTTACAGTAAATTGTTTTAAAGGAGGGTACAGTAGGAATACTGTAGTCAGTGACAGTTACTGTGCACTGGGGTTGCCCACTAGATTGAAGGTTTGCTAAAGTGAAGATATCATTGGACAAAAGTCTACTTCGAATTAGAAATAGGGTCAGGATTTGAGTTGGATAGTGTTTAGTTGGTGGTGTTAGTTTTTGGGTAAGGATTATGGGTAGGGTAAGGACTAAGTTTTATATAGTTAGCATCTTAAGTATAGTGAACCTTTGCTCCAGGGAACCTTCGATCTAGTGAACCCTGCCCCTGTGCATATACTTGCCCATCACTGTCCCACTCTTCTGTGTGGGAATACATACATGGCTCCTACCAACAGTAGTGCAGTGAAGAATGTTCAAACTGGTTAGCTTTCACTAATGCCATAGACAGCCAGTAGTAGATCAGTAACTCCAAGACAGCCATCAGAATTGCAGAGACCAATCAATTAGAAACTGATTCATTTCTTGGTTATACATACATTACAACAATTCACTGCTGCATAACCATAGATAGTGTCAAGTTCAATAAGGTTTTTTCTTCTCAGGTCAGGAATGGCTCTACCCCTGTACTCCTCCCAGTTAGTTTCTATCCACCTCTTCTCCTGAAGTAGTACCTAAAACTAAAGTGAAAGGATTGTTGACTTTTCTTACTTTTTATTAAAAATTCTTTAGATTTAAAGCATTGCCAAAGATATCATCATTGTTTTTCTATGTACTGTAACAAAATTTTGCCAAGAGCAGGGGTTTCCTTGCTTAAAGTGGCTATGCCACGTGTAAATTAACGGTTTAAACCCTTTGGTATCTTTAGGAATACGTTTCCTACAATGAAAATCAACCATCCTGTTTGTTTACAACTTATTTTTCCGCTCGAAAATTGAGAAAAAATACACCCTCTTCCAGCCTTGAAAAGTTAGTCTTCCCGAAAATTTTCAAAATCTTGTTACGTCATGTGACGTCACTTTAGGAACTGATCGTTGTTTGCCGTGGTATCCTTCGGACATTTGATACAGTGTTTGCATTCCATTGTACCAGTTACCAAGGTCGATACAATGTAAAACCTGCGGGAAAAGTTGTAAATTTTGGAATTGTTATCCCTTTTCTCGTGCTTACCAGTTGTTTTAGTCAATTAAATGCATTTCAGGCAGGTTTTTCGTCTTGGTGTCATGATAAGTAGCTGTCGCGTACAAACATTCACAACGCAACAGCATAGGTACAGCATGGAAGTACTTCCAGTACACAACATACCTGATACTACACAATGTAGCACCAGCACTGTTTCGTAGTAGGTACCATGTGAAATCAAATTTAATACTTTCTTTGGAATGGCGGATCTGAGCCAGGGAGTTGCCCTCCAATGGCAACTCCCTGATCGGACTGTGGGTAAAGTGAGTTTTCTTGGATTTGTAATCAGAAAGGCGAAGGCGATGCTGAACTAGACGTCAGTGGTGCAGATGGGGTGAGTAATTCGTTACGGCGCATAGGACCGTATCGATTTGAGACTGTAAGGTGAGGTAAAAGTAGGCCTACAACACCACAACAATTCGAGAATGAGAAGCATTTGGAGCAATTGAAAGGGACTTTAGCTTGGAAAGTTTTATGTAGGCAGTCAAAATATGAACTTTAGGTTGTTTTCGTGCAAGTGTCAGTGGAAATCGTGGAAGTAACTTATGATCAAGTGTGCACAGTATTTCGCTGGCTGCTGCCAATCCACACACTGTATGTATTACTGCAGACCGAACTGAACAGTGCACTGCCGAGGTTTTTCGTTCTTCGGTTACGAATCAAGAGTATTTGTAATTATTGGTAATAGCCTACTGCAGCCCCAAAATGTAACAGACCGACACCACTCTCCAAACAGGCAGAATAAAGTTCAAATTCAAGACATGCCGCGAATTACAATCATTACTATCTCTTACATATGTATATAGGCTATGCTGTACACCAGGTTCAGTATACGGAGGCTGGTGTTCCTAAAATGACGTCATTATCGTGTTGGCTTGAAATCTCATTTTCAGCAGTCTATTTTTTGGTGCAATTTTTTGAAACATTAATTTCTTTTTAATGCTCAAGGCTGTAAGGGTGATGAAAACAGTTTTAGAAAGAACTTTTTGTGTACTTTAGGCTAAATTAGTCTCCCGTTACTCCAATTTACGTGTCATGGCCACTTTAAGAAAGTGTACTGTATCCTCTTAAGAAACATCGAAATAGTCTTTCATGTAAGCTCTTAATTAAGAAGCATTCAGAAAATGTGTTATTACCATTTTTCAATGGCATCACCTACAGTACTGTTAAAACTACAAATATCCCCTGATTGTAATACCTCTATATATGCAATTCAAGATGCTGCAATGCCGTATTTTCCAACCTCAGGGCATGCATACATTCTTGAGCAAACTTAACAGTCTATTAACCATTGCCAAGCTAGTGCTGTTAACTTGTTTCCTATTCATCTATCCTCCCCATGGATTTTATTGGCCTTCTGAGTAAATAGATCTATGTTGCTTCAGTAAAGGCTTAGGTCTTCTTCTTTTCAGTAGACAAGGTGTGTGATATCACTGCCATTAACAAGGGATCTTTTATGATGTTTATACTGTACTTTGATATTGTGAGTCATTGTGTTTGAAATAGTGTCTGCCTAGTCAAATATACCCACTTGCATGAAGTAACAGTAAAATTTAGAGAACAAAAATGATAAATGGATTTTGCTTACTTTGAAAATTTTAAGCGGGAACTACAAAAATTAATATGAGTCTGGGTATACAACGAAAATTAACATTTTTCTTGTCAACATTAAGTTTCCTTTAGAAATTGGAATATCTACATCACCCCTCTCTTAGGTGTCCTACACGTAGCTACAATTGTAACCCTTACTTACCCATAATAAGGACCTGGCAAGTTCACCATTGTGAGTTGCATTGTTGAAAAGGGGGGCATTTATTAAAGAAATGCCCCCTTTTAAAGTTATAGTTTAAATAAAAACAAATTTTAACTATCTGTGATTATTTTGTGTTTTGTAAATTTCCACATGGATCAAACTGCAAACCATTAAAAAGTTATTTTTAGCTCTCTTTTTCTTTTCTTTGACATTGTAGTGTTGTGAGCTAATGTTGTAGGTCAGGTCCATCCTAGGTCTGTAGGGCTGCTCAAATTTTTTAAATATACAGTATTCACAAGGGGACATTTCTTAGGACTGGGCAATGTTTAAGTAAAACATAGTACTGTATGTTCAGCCATTTTGACCCACATCAAAGTGTAATCAACAAATACCAATCCTGGTACTGTACTTTCATTAAAGGGAAAAATGCAGTCATCCCAGTTTGAATTACAGTAGAATACCTGGATGTGCTAATTCATGAATGGTTCTTTTAAACCATGTGACAATATCTTTGTTACTAAATTGTTTGATTTATGCAGAATAACTCCTTGGTTAACATTTAATATGCAACATTCGTGTTCTGAAAAGTCATGGAAGTTACTTGCAAGTGACAAAAGAGGATATTTGTGACATTTAGTTGATGTTTCAAAATAAGTTTGGGTGACTGCCTATTCCCTTTAAGTGAGATTTGCCACCAGTCAAGATGGTCTGATAGAAACATCAGTGCAAGTGGTGTGTTTTATAGAATTTATAAACCACCTCCAATTTTATGTGTGAAATAAATATTAAAGGACGGGCTGAAGTTTGTGCAAAATACTGTATAGGGTCAGCAACTCAGCCATCTAAGAAGTTATTAAAGGGATAGTGCACATATGAATTATCATAGGATAGATATCAATTTCAAATATGTGGTTAGTATTAAATTTTTGTCTTTTCATTTATCACATTTAGCTACAAATGTTGGGCTATGATATCAGCTGGGCAGCTTTCAACATTATTGAAGTCATGAGCTCTTCCAAGTTCACATATAAAAGAATTGGATACCTTGCAGCATCTCAATGCTTCCATGAAGGAACAGACGTCTTGATGTTAACAACAAATATGGTTAGAAAGGTATGAGTGTGACCTGTATTTCACCTTCCTTCCTCCCCTACAGTATATCCTTGTCTGTAAAATGAGCAAGTAACAAGTTTCTTCCAGGGTTAAGTAAAAAGATAACTTTGGATTTCATGAGGTGTGTTTAGCTGACAAAAGAGACGGAGTTAAAGTAGGATGTAACTTCACGGCAGATAAAAGATGGTTATCACCAGAAATGGAAAACTAAGGAAATATAAGAAGCTCTTTCCTGGGAAATTCTATTTTAGTATCTAGAGAGAAACCTGGCATTTTGTATGAAAACATGTGAAATCATGAAAATTGTGATTTGCTTCCCTGGAAATAATCATTTTTTGCAGCCCTGGTTATTACATAAATTATAGACTTCCACATTTAATACTGAACGTATTGACTTCATAGAGTGCACTTCAGGGAATAGTTCACTTCTTAAATTTGGCAGAATGAAAAAGTGCTTGAAAAATACTTCTAGAGACAAGGAATCACTAAGTCTTTTGGCTTTCTGGTTAAGTTTACTGAATTTGTTTTCATTAAATCAGTGAAAACCACAGGGTCATGTACAATTCATTTGTATGGCATTTTGAACAGCTTGTGTGCACACTATGAGTTGTGATGCACTACCAGATCAGTTTATATGTGTATTCTATCTGGCATTGATTTGGTAGTTTTGGAAATGGTAATTTAACAAGATTCGATAGTAAGAAATAAAAGATGAAGTGCTTCCCACGCTGAGATGTAATTTTGTGGCATTGCATTAATTTAACCCTGGTAAGGTATACCAATTATTTGCTTTACCTTATCATGGCTTTGTTTAAAAAACTTATGATGATAATCTTAAATGACAACAAATTCCTGTAAAAATGGCATTATGGAACTTACCTCACAGTGATATACAGGGGAATCTTATTACACCATGTGTTGAGACCATTTGGCAATCTGATCAGTTATTTTGCATTTATAAAAGTTAAAAACATGCCACTTATGGTACTCATTAGTGCTGCTGTACCTACATTGCAAGTAGGCGATATTACCAGTGCTGATATTTTAATTCTCAGTATTGGCAGATACCAATCTGATATTTGGGTAATAAGCATTCTGCCTGTACCTAACCATAGGCTACCATGCACCACAAGTAAGTGTCATTTCATGTTGATAAGGCAAAATTTTGGAACTTGTATTCAAAAATTCTCAAATAGCACACCATTTCCATATGGTACAAATATTGGTTGGATAATATTGACTTCCAAGGTAAATTTTACTGGTACAGGACAAAAATGGCGAATATCAGCCGATGCTGATGCTGACCTGATAATCCGTCCAACACTACTACTCATTCCATATAGTGTATTGTAAGGTATCTCATTGGCTTTGTATCTTCTGTTTTCTTAAGTCTCTTTCAGAAAAATGTCACTTTTTAAAGTAAAATCAGACCTGTGATTTACTAATTTGATACAGTAGACATTCATTGGGGAGACAAGAATAGAATGAAAGACTGCAAACAGTAGCAGCATTTCCAGTTCAATAATTCAGTTTCGCTTTCAACTGTGAGCAGTTTCTGGTGGAAGTCTCATAGGTCATTTCCTAACCAGTTGTGTTGAAATGAATAATAGATCTGTTGTGTAGTGTTAGGTCATGGCTGTGGTCTCCAAAAGAGGAAATTAGTTGTGATTCCTTCAAGTCACCAGCATAACCCAGCTACAGATTGATGCAGCATCTGAGCAGGTGGTTGTTTTGGATGTGATTGAAAAAAAAAAAAAGAAAAATCTTTAGCTCCTTTTGTGATAATTCATCTGAAAAGATTCAATGAAGTAGTTGTGTGTGTGTGAACCAACACTTCATGTGCATGGAGTTAGTGTGCTTTCCAAGATTGTAAAGGTTATCAAAACATGTTTTGAAAAAAGTGTTGACTTTTTAGAAATTGCATTGAGATTAGAAAAAAAAACGAGGGTAGACTAGAAACCTTCCTTCAACTAATGATCCTTTTCAAGCTCTGGAAAAATTTGCCAGGTTCAACAAAGTACTGTAATGACAACTTTATGTCAACATTATATTGTGTTGCTGTGTTAGTAAATGCTGAAATAAGTGCATATTTTTTTCTTCAAACCTAATGATGAATTGGATCATACTTTTTTTCTCATGTGCAATAATTTATTATCCCGCTGCCCAACAAACAGGAGCTTAGCAGTTCTAATCAGTATGATACTGCAGTGACCCTGTCAGGTTTGGGTTGTTTTATCACTCCGGAGCTGGCTCAAGACATAACCCAGGATATCATGGGGCTGGTAAGATTGCCTGCTGTTGCATAGATAGTGGAGAACTTGAAGCAAGTTTAAGGAAATAAGTGAGGTAATCATGTGGAAGTAGTAATGTGATAAGAAAGGCAGCAGTATTTACAGATTGCATATGTTCCTGACGGTGGAACAAACATGTGTATGTTGGAAAGGTGGATCAGTTACCATAGATACAGTACTATTGAACCACTTGAAGGATAAACTTGCATCAATTGGAAGACTAGACCAGAATGTTCTTATTGCAGAAAAGGAATTAGGAAAACAAATGAAGCAAGCTGGCAAGAAAAAACATATGTGTAGAATTTTGTTATTCTTGTACCACTGCTGACATAAAAGAAGAAACAAACTAGCCAGAAATTATGTTCAAATACTGAAGTACATCTTTGAAATGTTTCTTGATGTCAAAATGTAACATCTCAGAGTTAAAAGAAGATATTAGTCCAACTTTATCTATAGTAGTATCTACTGTTGCATACATACAGTCACTATTACAACGTTTGGTTGAAAAGTGATTGTACCCTGTTCAATACCAGCTATTTTCTAGGGTAACTCGCCCACTGAATATTGGCTCCTCTCTCAGAAGGAGTTATTTCAGTATATACATCAAAACTCATTTTCACTCAACACCTAATTATGTCTGGGTCTTTTTCCATCAGCTGTTAATTGTTTCTGTGTGCAATACAAAGTGGACATGGTACTTACAGTACAGTAGGATGATTGATGTGTATGAGATACTACAACAATACACCATGTAAACACATAACCACTGGTACACTGCTTTTGTCAATGGCCATAAGAACTGTATTTGCAAAGTGCCTCACAGATGTAGGGGACTGTTTACTCTTTAGGAGTGAACTAGTCTGCATTGCAAGGTTGCACTGTACTATGGTGTTATTTTAGGTTATTGCCATCATCTATAGTCCCTAGAGAAAATACAGTAACTTGCTAATTGGTATATACAGGGAGTTCTCAGGGAAGGAGAACCAACATTCAAATCCATCAGACACTATGTGCTTGAAAATAATTCAGTCCCTTTTCAGGTAGCAAAGTTTGATTGACAGGTTCCTTTATTCCCATTGTTTAGCCTTTTCTGATCTTACACTTGCTGATTGTCTGCTCCTTTCAAACCCAGGTAGTCCAGAAACAAAGGTTATTGTTAACATGTTACAGTGTACTTTGGAGTGCAGCTGTATGCTGACAAGGTCTAAGTTCAAGCCTACTAAAAATATCACAATTTTTATAACTTTTTGCATTAGTAGCAAGCATTGTCAGCATAGGAGGTTTTAAGAAGTTCTTGATTGAAGTAAATTGAAATGTCTTTAACTGTGACGACAACTGACCAAAGCTTAAACTTTAAATTTTTTCCTTGATGACTGGCGCTGCAGTGCCAATTGGTGAAATTATCATGATGAGTCTTTGAGATATAGCAAATGACACAAACCATTGTCTTCAGCACCAAATCTCTTTCAAGTCTTAAAGAGGTTTCAAGAGCAAGAAAATAGGTAGCCTAACGTCGGCAGCCATCTAGTCTCCCTGGTATATAGCCTGTACTTTTTGTGGTAATTATACGCATGAAGGATATAAAGATAATGGACAAATGGTGGATAGGCATAGCTGTGGAAAGGGAGAATAGAAAGTAGTTATTTCATCCATGGGGACCAAAGAAAAAAAGTGGGATGTAAACAGTGACAATAGGATTTCCACAATTATATCAGAATCAGTTTTGTTCTACTGTACAAATGTACACAAGCAGCTGGCTGCACATACACATTTACTGAACCCCTAAAGCCTTTAATGGAATGCTTTGGATAAGTCTTTTATCTGGTTAGAACTACAGGTCTCTCAATTTGATCACAGGAGATTTACAAGATCTACGTATGGGTTCCTTTAATACACCTGTTTGTAACAATTCATTATCCATTGGGGTGGGATCGTTGTTCCAAGGGGTCGTTATCCTGAATGGTTGTTATTCTGAATATAACATTCGAAACCTTATTCTGAAGGGTCGTTATTCAGAAACGAGAAAATGGTCTTTATGCCTGTAGGGTCATTTTTCCATATAGGGTTGCTATCCTGAAACAAGAAAATGGGGCTTTGGACCCCCTCGAATTAGATCAAATTAGATCATCGTAATCATGGAATGGAACGTTTTCTGGGGTAAATGACCACGCTGAATTCAGTGCTGTTTTTATTTCACTCATTAATTTGCATAAGTTTTGGGCAAACGCCAGTGAACCACTTAGGTGACAGTTACAAATACAGAGTACTCATTTTTGAAATCAACATGTTAGAGTACCCCTGGGGAGTGAGTTTTAGTGCATTTAAGGCCAAAAATTGTTCTATATATGGAATAATGACCCTTGTTCTCCTTTTGGAATAACGGCCTTCATTCTGTATTTAGAATAACGACCCTTTGGAATAACAACCCTTTGGAATAAAAACCCTTGAGTAACGGCCCTTTGGAATAATGGACCTCGAGTGATATTTGGAATAACAACCTCAGAATAAAAACCCGTCAGAATAACGAACGGCAATCATTCATTGTTTACACAGTTATTATACCCACCTGCATCAACACACCACTCTGAATTCATTGGAGGAATGATATAAAAAGCTTTAAGTTTAGAAAATTATTTATGAACACACATGTTAGCTTAACCTTTAAAAGAAAATAGAAAAAGCTATGAAACAGAATTCATGCAATAATTATAGGGAGAGAGATTTTCACATCTAGTATGACAGAATTTTCTTGAAGATTTAGAATGCCACAGCCATCACTATATGTAACCTTAAACTTGCTTGCTGTTCTCCGGTTTTGAAAGCTTGGTTTGAATATCAGTGTATGGTGTATTCACTGGTTGTGGTTTGAATGCATTCTCTTCAGATAGTACAAGTTCCAGGAAGCAAAATATGCCTACTGTAGCATTAAATCTGAGCTGTTTTGTGAAGAGTTTAGATGGATCTTTAGTTTGATTTGTAATAGTCCTGCTGAAGTCAAACCTAAGATCAATCTTAACTCTTCATAATACATGGCCTTGGTTGTCACCACCTTGCGGTATCACTCAGGTGATACTGTACAAGTTCACTGTCTGGTGGACATACCATACATAGATGAAAACTTGTTTTGAAAAATTTATGGAACATTTTTTACCACATTGGTCTATGTGATCTGGATGTCCAAAATATACAGTACTTTTGCAGGTGATTGCACATCAGAGGAGGGGAATGTGAAGGGGCACACACTCCACAAGTAAATATATTTTATTTACCTCCTTTCGAAGTTGTTTATCAGAAGATAGTTGCATTCAAACTCCTTTGCAGTGTTTGTGTCACAGGCACACAGTGTCCCTGTGTACTATGTACTCCAGTTTTTAACTGTTACCAATGGGTGCAGTGTCCTCGTTCCCCTGGTTTGTACCAACTATTTTTCCTGTGGCTGTATTTATCTCTCATTTTTCCCTCTCTCTTCCTCTGTGCCCTTCGTCTCTTTTCTCGTAGGATGTGAATAGCGCTCAACAGTATGAAGCTGGTCTCTCCATGAGCGGCCTTGCATGTTTTACGTCACCGGACCTAGCAAGAGATTTAGCTAATGATCTCATGAGTCTGGTGAGTTTTGTCTGTTGACCTCTGACCTCTTCCCATAGTAATCAAACTATACATTTACTGTTTGTGTGTAAATATTGGCCAGGTAAGTTGTCCAGTTGTGAGCCAGGTTTGGTGTGATTTTTGTATACTACCTACAGAACACGTCTTTGCAGTGACACCCTTCTCTTGAATATTTAATGGTATAAAATTGTCAGGGTTCAAAATAAGAACCATGAAAGGCAAAGACAAATGTCATTTTGGTGGAAGAAATTGGCATCAGTGGGAGGGGTGGGGCAGGGGGGTGGAAGAAGTGGGGGTTGGAAGAAGCATATATGTTGGGAAAAGGAGAAGAATGGGTGAAACGTAACCGAAGGTTCTTTTCTCCACTGTGGCTTGTGATGTCGTTACTTTTTTCAGGGGCAGTATTATGCCAAATTGAATAGGTTCCAATGACCATGACCTTTTTTACCTTTTGTTATTTTGAGCCCTGAAGTATGGCATACTTTTCTTCCTCAGGCAGAAAATAAATACAAAAGTAGTGACACTACAAAAAATTTGTAGGAAAAAATGAAATTTTATGGTAAAAAGGTTAAAATGACCATTTTGTAATGATTTCATGTGAAAAGGTATTTGTTATCTAATGTCTGTCCTATTGATATTTACTCATGTGTCCCCTCATACTCCTATTTTCAGATGGCATCTACAAAACCATATGTACGGAAGAAGGCAGTGCTATTGATGTATAAAATATTTCTGAAGGTAATTACTAAAGCCAATCATTTAACTTACATAAGTTTATCGGGGCAGCATGGCTTAGCTCTTCTCTAACCCAATAGTTGTCTTTATAAACTAGTTATATTTATGTATTAAATGTAAAGAAGTTGAGGTTGCAGGTTATATTCAGAGGTGTAAGAGTTGCAGCAGTGTCAACAGTAAAAAAGTAATGTATGTGAATACACATGTGAGATTTTCTACGTTTTGCAATTAACTTTATAGGTCAGAGGATGGTGGCTGCTTTTATTGTGAATGTTTAACTGAGATGAAACAAAGTATTAATATAATCAAGAACTCCTGTTGTTCCAGCTGGGATAATTTGATTTTTCTCTTTTTCAAAATCAGTAAAATTGTAATACAATGTTGAAAAATGGTAAAATATGAACTGTTCTCATTCATTCTTGTGTTAAAGTAATTCTCGTAAAATATGGCAGCCTCTACCACCATTAGGGTATTACAATCTGTTTGGCTCCTACTTACCTCCCCTATTAGTACTGTTGGACAGTCTCACATTTTATGTGACAGCAGTTCAAATGGTATTAATGATTTGAATCCATCATGCCAGGTAGCCTGTTCGTGTAAATACATGGCCAAGGAAATTGAAAAACTCTTAAGAGAAAGCAAACTGATCTTTAGTCTCATGGTGGAAGCCAGTGATAAAGTACATTAATAGTGTGTTTACTGACAAGTTAGAACTAGAGTATAGAGTATGAATGATTATCACACCACTTATGTTACTTCCCTTTGTAATCGTAAGGAACCCTTCAGGCTTGATTATCTTTTTATGTTGCTTTAATGTTGGAATTGAAAGCTTCTTGTCTGTTCTTTGCTATAATGAAAGGGATTTTAAAGGCATACTGATATCGGTGTGAAGTGTATAAATTGTTAGTTCATGCCAGACAAATGACAGTCTGCCTCAGAGCAGCCAAAATTTCTGTCAGAAAGATGTCGACAAGGCTTAAGGCAGCGACATGTCAAGCAGTCGTTTGGACAGCCTGTCTTTGGGCCTCAGAAGAATTCAGTAGACATTTTCTTCTACACCATCTTCTTCATGGTACAAAAGGCGAGGTGATAAAGGACAAAGACATACCCCTGTTGTCCACTGGAGCTTTAAGCCATGCAGACAAGCCAAACCAGCTTTTCAAAACTATGCCCTTTTTCTGCTCCTGTTTCTTTATGATATTTTTACCAATTCCTTTGAAGAGTGTCCACTTAGACCTCCCCCATTCCACATACCTGTGGACTCCCTGATCTGAAATCCTGGCTAAAGCCCTGGATGTTGAGCCAGGGGAAAACATGCTACTGTAAGTGCTATGAAAATCACCTTCCTCCCTTTCTTAAACAGTTATCAACAAAACATTAGCTGTGCTGGACCCCAAAACAGCCCCTGAAACTTTTTTGAATGGCAATCTGTTTTTTCCAAAATATTTAGCAAGAGCTCCTGACTTCCAGTAAAATAACTTAATCAACATATTTTCTTTTTCTTTTCCTTCAGTCTTTAAATTAAGACATTACAAAGTTCATTAAGATTTGTAAAACCATGTACAACAGTTAGCATCCTCAAAATGTGAAATTTGCTGAATATAAGCCATTTGCCCACCCGGCAGACATGTATTACTCCTGCACCTATATTGGCTGCACTCGTAATACCAATGTCCGCGAACTTTCGCAAGAATTCTTTGTCAAACTGCTTAAAAGCTGTACACTATTAACTATTCACATATATGATCACAACAAATAGAATTATAAATATTCAACAAAAAAACGACTAAAGCAAGTCTTGATTATCATGCTGTTTTGAACGACAAATGTCAGTGGGGTTTTAGTGTGTGATTTCACCCGCTTCAAGCTCACACAATGAAGTCCCATTGACTTACTGTGTAAAAGTGAATGTTGCAGCTGAAGCCTTTTCGTGCAATATGAATATTCATATACTGAAACCAATCAACAGTCGAGAGAGTAAAATCATATTGGGCTCATGAATATAACGGAATTGGATGATCTCTGTCATTGTTCGCAGGTGTTAGAGTATGTACGCCAAAGAGGAGTACATATTCGACACCTGCTATGAAGGTAAATAAGCCATAGGTGTTTGTACAAAGTATAGTTGCAATATCAAAACTTGGGGCTCTTTAGTGTTACATCACTAGCATAGAATTATATGGTGTGCTGTATTGCATTTTACTATACAGATTATAGTGCAAGAGTATTCCTTTAATGACAGAAGTATTCCCTGGCATTGAAACTCTGCCTCTTTGACATACCCTTCTGTATGAGAACATTTAGCATCGTTAGTGAGATATGACTGTTTAGTGGAGGAGAAAATTTGCACTTAAAGGCTTTTCTGTCAGTTCTTGTATGTGCAGAGCTTTTGTGACTGTGTTCTGTTCCGAAAAGGTTACCTTGTAAAATGTCTCATACATACAGGAGTTTGCCCATCATCCTGAGTGGATAAAACTTTATTACAAAGGTGTGGAATTTAGGAGACATTGTACTTTGCTGTCAAAGTATTTTAAAGACTGAAGGAAAAGAAAAAGAAAATATGTTAGATTCAGTAAGTTTTACTGGAAGTCAGGCCTTGAAGGGAAGTTGTTTTAATAAGATGCTAAGCAACCATAAATAAGAGAGGCCTATGGCTTATGAAATACATCTTCACTGGGTGGCTAACCAACTCAACAATTAATAGATCAAATTTGGTTTCTTTTGAAAGATGGGGAAAACTGTAGATTGCTCTTGGATGAAAAACACTCCTTACTTTTATCTGGCTGGGGATTCAACATCAAACCTCCCGGTTGCTAAGCTTCATCATTTCAAATGCCATCACCTTCATCCACTCGACCACAGCACCAGTTCGTACATATGTAAGATAATTGAGTAATTCTAACGAAAATGTTCCATTTAAATTATTTCTAGTTCCCTGAGGCATTGAGGCCAGCATTTCCCAGACTAAAAGCAAAGCTAGAAGACCCTGATCCAGGTAAGCATGAAAAAGGGAAAACAATCTTTTTAGTGTAAAAAGAAAGAGTTTTTTGATTGTGTGTCATTTTAGGAAATGGAAGTTAAATAGATGTTTCCTGCTTAATGTGAATGGTTGAAGTTTTAATGTATAGCGTGTTTGATGCTTTCGCTTCTCGTTTTAAGTTAAAAATTAGTTGAGGATTATGTCAGTGATAGCAAACATAAGTGGTTTAGTCACTTATGTTGATCAGTATTTTAATTTGGCTTCAGACTCTTGATGTGCATGCCTGTAGAAGTTTCTGTTTTATGAGAAGTTTTGATGATTTGTTTCCTGAAGGCTAAATTACAGTCTGTTATTAAATATGTTTCAGTTTAAGAAATAGTTGCCTAAAATTTCTATAAACACTCTTCTTTTTAGTGAAAAGCAATGATTTTCTCCTCTAGTAGTTGTTTATCTTTAATTTTTTGTTTCAATTTTTCTGATTTTAGTATTCAGAGGTGTTTTTTCTACTGTGGTGAAAAATAGTCCACTTTATATTCATAAATACTTTGCTCATTATTATTATTTTAATGAGGTGCAATTTCTTTTAACACAGGTGTACAATCTGCTGCTGTGAATGTCATCTGTGAGCTTGCCAGACAAAATCCCAAAAATTACCTCTCCTTGGCACCTTTGTTTTTCAAATTAATGACAACATCAACAAACAATTGGATGCTCATAAAAATCATTAAACTGGTAAGATGAAGAATTTAATGAACCATTTGAGCTTAAAGTTTTTCATTGTCCCTAACTAAAATTATCTTTACTCTTCAGATAATAATTTCCCCATTTACTGTTCCATACCCCACAGGTGTTGAATTCTAAGTAGTGTGGTACAATTTTCACCTGTAAAAAATATTTCTAATATCAGATATTTCAGTTGTCAATATTGATCAGTATTAATCCAATACCAGTTTCATAGGAATGAGTGTAGTCAACACAAACCCATAGGGCTATTGTCCACAATGTATGCCAGTGCTGTTTCATTTGCTGTAAGGTTGAGTACAAAAATTCAGTAGCTGAGTAAGGCATTAAAGCATAGTGCTGTACAGTTTTGGCATTAAAGCAAAGTGTCCTTTCATCTACATGAGGTGAAATATTTGAACAGTTGGGTAGCATCAGAATGATAGGTGGATTTTGTTTATACTAATATGAAGCACTGATAATCATTCTAACACAGCCGTAAGTGTGTCAGTCATAAGTTTACGTCAGAATGGACATTCAAATTTTAACAAGTTTGTATCTGTTTAATGTCAGTGGATTTATATGAAAACTTAAAAAAGTCATTTTGATTAAATACATAACATCAAATTAAATATCAGATTAATGCATCATCAATATCTTTGGCTGCTGTAACTCCAAGCAGAAGTTGACAATGATTATTCCTCATAGGCAGTTAAAACTAGTTATGTTATCAATGATTATCTGTAGTGGAGTTCATAGTTTTATCTCAAAATATCTGGTTTACAAGGAGGAATCGGTTTTTGATTATTCTTCTAGATTCTACTCAGATATCCAACTTTGTTCATTCATACTTTGCTTTCTTTTCTCCCAGTTTGGTGCCCTAACTCCGTTAGAACCTCGGCTTGGAAAAAAGTTACTGGAACCACTTACAAACCTTATCCACAGGTAAAGAGGAAAGGCAATAAAATAAAATATGTTTTGCAATCCTTATTTGTAGCTTGTTTTTTAGGTAGCTTAAGAGCTTTTGAGTTTATAGACCGTATGCATTGACTTCACACACATCATTTTGGCAGCAAAACAGTGAAGCACACTGCATGCACGACGTAGAATTCGCATGTGTAGAAGACCATGCACGTATCAGACTGGTACACAAATCAGCTGTCTGTATTGTTGGTGAAAGTTGCAATGATATGTGCTTTCCTCCATTAGAGGGCACACTTTCTATTCAGTGATGTTGTATGCATAAGGTCTATTTTGCTTGCCTCTACCTCACAGGTGAGTTTCATTCTTAGATTACCAGTGTCAGGAAATGATATTCACTGCTAATTCCATCATCTTGAAATCATTAACACCTCCCACCAATACCCCCACCCCACTCCCTCTTTACAACTGTGTAGTCCCATAGGGACTGAGTAGTGCACTTAGCAACAAGACCACTCAGCTACTTAAAAAAAAAAAAGCCATTTCAATGAAATTCCCACTATATCCAAATATGGATGTGACTTGTTAAGCAAAATTTCCCATTTATACAAAATATGCTTCACTTTCAGACTTTTCACTGTGTACCTGTATCTGATCCTCTGGTAGAAGTGCTTATAAGCTGCCGTCACAAACTGTGTGTGCAAAACAAAGGTGTTCCATACACAATGATGACACAACAAAGATAAGACATTTCAACCTTGACTTGTACAAGTGAAGACCATATGGCCAAGCATATAGACAAATCAATGGATAGCTTATCATCAACATATTTTTATGATCAACCATTTGTGAATGACTTGAGAATTCATTTGAGGCGTGCAAAGTGACATAAAAATAGATTACAATTCAGTTAACAGGAATATGTTTTAATTTTTACACAGTGGAAGTAGTTTCCTGGATGTGTTTAAATTGCAAGTTCTCCAATTTGCAGTAGCAACCCCAAATGGACTACATGAACATTTTGAGGGATTATGAGCAGAGTCCAGAAAAGAAATGTTTAGAAGGTCATCAGCTGAACACAAATAAGACAGTGCACCTATACAATAATAATCATCTGTAGTTAACCTCCCCCAACCCATGATGAGCTTCTGTGGGTAATGCATTTGAGACTGGATTGTAAATAGAAAAGTGCAAGTGGGCAGCCATGCAAAGAGTTTGGAGACCCCCGCTTTAACTAAATCTACAGAACTTACCCGGTTTCAGAGTCTGTGAGCTCTGATATTACCTCCTATTTTTATATGTAATTCCATAATTGCCTGAAATTACCACCTGTCACAACCTGTTAGCACCAGACTACTAGACTGCTAGAGGGCACTGTGGTGGACTCTAATCCTCTCTCCACTGGCCTATCCTTGGGTGGAATTAATTGTAGGCAAGAAGGGGAATTACCTCTTTGAGTCTTGCGTTTGTGGCCACCTTAAAGTTACATTGCTATGACCTTGAGAAATAGTTACTTCATGATTCTATGTTTTCACAAATATGGTGGAAGCCCATGGGTTTTGAAGTATCACTGCACCGTGCATGATGACTAACAAATGCAATTTCAGTCAAAAATGGAGTATTTCTAGTTGGAGGATCTGTTGTGAAGGGGACAAAGTTGGTTGCTCTTTGATGAAATCCAAACTTCCGTACTCTGACCCTGTCAGGGATGGAACCCCAAAGCTCTCTGTCATTGGATCTCATGACTGATAATGGTACTTACCTTCATCCACCTTAATAAAGAATAGTATAGGTATTTACTGCTGTAACTATACTGTCAGTAGTAATTTGGTTTACTGCAGTGAATAACCAGTAGTTGTACTTGCTATTACTGTTCTTACATTCCTCTCTTAATGTTACAGGGTTGCCGCTATGGCATAAAGTCATAAAATGTCTTAAAACAATCACAAATGACACAACAGTAAAAAACCATGTAAAAGATAAAAAAAAAATCAGAAAAGAAAGTTGTAAAATATGAAGGTGAATTACATGAATGGCAGAGAGTAATTAAATTCTGGCATAAAACTAGCACATGCTTCTAAGTACTATATTCATCGAGCAGTCTAGCCAGTCTGAGAGGCATGATTCTTACTCCAGATGTCATGCAGTGATCATTAAATTTCACAAAAATGGCATGACATTGTAATTCTGATATACTGTAAGTGTTGAAGGTGCTTTTGCAAAACTTCAAAGTGTAAAATCTCAAAATTGTAGCACTTAAAAAAGTGTTTCCTAATTTGTTTCTGCAGCACATCGGCCATGTCTCTACTGTATGAATGTATCAACACTGTGATTTCAGGTGAGTGGTTTTAAATTCAGATTGTCTTATCCTCCTTACAGCCTTATACTTGCTATTGAGGCAACAGTTTCACATATGTATCTCTTGACAGTCACCAAAGCCATTACCCAAGCACATTGTAAATTGGAAGGAAAAGTTTCATTTCTAACTGCATGTCAGATGTAATCGAAAATGAAATTACTGCCCCCCAGAAACATGCTTTGTGAAGTATTAAAGATGATGGCATTCGAGAATATCTCAAAGGCAGTTAATATTTTGACTGGTTTATATGTCACACTGTCTCTTCTAGCTTAAATGTAATTTAGCAAATGACAAACTTTCTGTGAAGTTTGGTGACAGTTGCACGATAAGCACTTGTGAATGCTTTAGAGAGCTTTGTGGTGGAGCAAGATAAAGCATTGCTGGTGTGGTAATGAGGTGCAAAGAGTGTGAAATTGCTTAGTAGACACCCCAGAGGGTGGCTTACTCATAAAAGGATATCTGTAAAAGATACTTTCTGATGCCTCATACCACTTTCCAAAAGGGAATCTGTTTTCAGTTTTGTCTTTTGTACTGGTTCATTTTGTACATCAGCTGTCCCTGTTGGCCATTACAGCAGTTTTTAAAACTGTCTTATGTGTGTATTAGGTACTTCCATTTGTTTTCTTGGCAGTACACATTTCAGGTAAATTTACTATTTGACAGAATTGGTGAACAAATTAATTGGGAGGGGGGAGACTCTTTAGTCTATTTTACTCCTCATCACCTCCTATTTACATGTAATTTCCCAGCTTGCCTGCAAGTACCATATGGCATAATTTGTTTGCTTCCGATAACAAAAACACTCCAGAAACACTCAAAATCGATGAGGAAAAACTCCATTTGCCAGACAGTTGAAGAAACATGTCTTGCTGAAAGCAGGGCAAGATGGAAAGAGGAAGTGGTTCTAACAAAGTATGCCAGATGGTAGTTGTAAGCAAGTTGGGGAATTACCTCTGTAAATAGGAGTTAAGTGCCGGAGCTCATAGACTCCAAAACTACGTAAGTTTTGAAGAATTCAATTAAAACTTTTGAAAATTAAGTGTTCTAATGATAAAATGCTGAATGGTGTGTGTTTGTGTGTGTGTAGTATTAGGTTGAGGGGAGGGGATGGTGGGTTTGTTTGTGTGGAGAAAGGTGTGTGTGAAAAGATTTCTGAGACACCTTCATTATTTCTCAACATGTAAAATTTTCTTTGCACGAGTGTTGCCTGAATTAATTGGCTATGAGAGATTTTAATCCTCAACCTTGAAATAGAAGTTGCAAGTGATCCAAATAATTATAAATTTACAGTGTAAAATGGAGGTGTTTCAGGGGATTGATTTATATTCACATATAATGATCAGAGAAAGTGGGGAGGAGAAGAAGTAGGGAGGAGAATGGGGTATATTTACATCTTTTTCTTACAAAGGAAACATCTGTCTGAGGTAAGATTCCATGTTTGGTGTGTGCCACCTACAATACCATTGGAAGTTAATAGTTCATATTAGCTGGTCTAGTCTTGCATTGTCTGTATTATTGTCTCTGGCTCTCTTGAGTCTTTCTCTGCTTGGCATCTTTTTCCTGAACTTGTTTTGTTCCTTCAAAAAAAGAAACAAAAACTTTAACATGTGAAAGCCTTCTCTAGAACAGTATTCATTCTTTGCCATAGGATGAATTGTATGTAACTTATAGCATGCTGCATTGTTATATTGTGGTGCATAACCAGTGTACAGCTCTCATAGGAATCAGTGAACAGAATGAATAGGTTGCGTCATTCCTTGCATTTTGAAAAGTAACATGGATAATAATACAGCTTAGATTTATCAGAAATAGCTTGCATGACACATAATATGAAATGATGAAATATGTGAAAAGGATACAAATATTGAAAGGAAACAGTTTTGTGGTGTATATATATAATCTTGATGTACATATTCTGTGTAAGTTGTGAAGTTTGATTGTAGTGTGCATCTAGTTCCAATGTTTAACTCCATGTTTGAATTTTAAAGGCTTCGGTGATTACCAAAAGAAAATTGAACCCAAGTTTGCATGGTTGCAAGAGTTTTGAATCTTAGTGAATTTGAATCCAAACTCTCTTTCTGTTGGTGACATCATGGCTGTCATATGCTCTCTTAGGCCTATAGTTTACTTCGGTTTCAGTTTAATTGAAATTGTTTCATTTGAAACCCCTTTCCTGGACAATAGTGCAAGAAAAGAAGTTCAGCTTGGTTGAAGCTATTATTACATACTTGTTTCTTCTTTATTTCACCCAAAAAGACAGAATGGTAGAGTCTCAATTTCACTGATAATGGAACCTCTCACTTGGTATTTTACCAAGAATTAAAATTCTGAGTGATCACCCAAGCTAACTTGATTGTCTTAGTCTTGCTGTATCAGACAATCAATTACTGCTGTAGTCCTCAATAAATTTTGTATGTAGTTGTGCAAATAGTGTAATTGGTATTAGTATTGATGTGTTATACAATAGGGCAGATATGTTGGTACATCAATTATGTAAAATATTGCTCGTTTGTCTATGATGTAGCTTATTTTATCTTTCTCTCTCTTACTCATTCTACCTTCCTTTTCTTTTGCTTGGATCTTCTACTTCTCAACTTTTCACACTTCAAAATAAATGTAGTAAAAAGATAACAAAAATGAAGCATTATCATTAGAAGTGCTTCAGAGCCAAAATGCAAAGGGAGAAAATTTAGTCTGAATTTAAAAGTGCATCACAGTCACTTGGAATTAATAATTGTCTGCATCTCAGTGAAATCAGATAATGTTGATCTCATCATGTCCTATAAAAATATAAAATGTCCAATCACTTCAGTAACCTTGTACAAATTAGGTGATGTTGCATGGCTTTGCGTGTTGTGCATCTTGTCAGTAAATTATTTCCATAAAGATGCTTAGTTACAGACCCTGTCAGGGTTTCCTGATGGAGGAGAAAATAAAAGTATTAGTTGCAAGCAGTTCCCAGCATCATAAAGTTTGGGACATTACTGCAGATAGGCCTTAGTCTTGTGGGAGATTAACATCTGTTCTAGCATGTTGAAAGATGTATTAAAATAGTTCAGCCAAGTAAACTAGCTTTGCTTTAGAATAAATGCAGGGAGTTGAATCTAACTCAGTCGTAGCAAGTGTAAAATAATGATACTGCATTTTAGAACTTCCACTTTTTTTATAAAGTGTATAAAGTACTAAACAAAAGAGATCAATCAAAATTGACAAATGTCATGAAAGGTAACAAATTCATAAAACATGAATAGTTTTGACTTAACTTTGACTGTGGCCAAGTGGTTGCTAGAAACTGCTACATACATATTTACTTAATGTCATAGTTTCAAAGTGGTATGGATGAAATTATCTACATTGTACCAGCTAGAGAATTTTACATCAAATATAAACTATCTATAGTATTTTCAATAAGGTCAAGATTTGCAAAGTTTTCGAATTTCCTTCTTTCCGCAATATGATATGGTTCCACTAAGTGTACAATGAATTGTACTACCTTCTTGGATGTACTACCCTAGAGGGTATCCTTGTGTAGCTGGTGAATGAAGATTAATGTAATCATATGCATGTATTTGGTGTGAATGGTTTTGTCAATGAAATACATCCCTTATGATATTTAAACCAATTTCTTGTGTACACTGCAAAACTTGTAATACTTCTAAGGAACATGGTGATAGAATTGTCCCAAGCTATGTGTTATGGTAAAACTTTGGTTACATGTTCATCATGGTTTCCTCCTACTGGATTGTATGTGGGGTTGAGGACATCATCATGCATGACCTGGGCAAGTGGTTTTTGAGCCATATGTGACTACCAAACTTTTTTGAATTGCCTTAAAATCTTTAGTGTTGCCATATCCCTTCCAACATTCCCCCCCCCCTTCCAACCATCATAAAGTTTACCTCATTATTTTGCTAGGTGTTCATATTTGGGTCCTGTGGGATTAGCTGAAAAAGTTTCAAAACCACTTAATTCAATCTACAGATAATTAACCTGTAAGATAGGAAGATTGGATATGGGATGTTTGAAGTATTAAGAGGTGTATTTCCCCAAATTTTACCCTGTATCTTGAACAAAACTGCCTTTTCCTATCTCCTGTAATGAGAAATAATTCTATCTTCTGAGATGAGAAGAAAAAATTGTTGCAACATATTTTGAATGATTTGGCTCGATATTTGTGGTAGACTGGTGTGCAGTAAATTGTTTTATACACCCTTGCCTGTTATGTGTATGCCTGCTTGTGGAAACTATTTGATGTAATATGTCAATATTTGATGACAATCAGTTGCCAATCACGGTACGTGGGACTCATTCTTTTGACTCATTCCGCAATTTCTTTCTCTCTCTTTCTCTCCCATTTCTCTCTCTCTTCATCTCGAATTTTTAACTCTGCAGTATTGGTTTCATTGTCTTCAGGAATGCCGGACCAGAACGCATCAATACAGGTACTACATCTCGTCTGAATATTGACCCTAGACCTCCTACCCCAGGTGGGGCCTCTTCTGCCAAATATTCGTGACAATGGGGGAAAATTTTGGTGAGATCCAACCAAACAAAAATTGGCTCTGCATGCTGCATTAAATTGCTGATTATTTTGCCTTTTCCACAATTTTGAACAAATTTTGTGAACCTTTTTTCATTTTTTAGATTTTTTTTTTTTGTATTGAGGTGAAGGAACTAACCACCTTCATTTGCAGTTAGTTACAGTTTCATAAAAAAAAAAATACTCCATATCTTTTAGCTTTTGTTTGTTAACTATATGTTGTATGTACTCCCATCTGCACTGTAAACCCTCTATTGTTACTGTTTGTCTTTTTTTTTTTTTGTTATTTATGATCCTTGCAAAAGATCCCTCATAAATCCATGACTTTTAAGAAGTTGATGTGAGGACCACAGAGACTTCTACTCAGATGTTTGCTGTTCATTAAACTTTCATTCCCTCATGGTTTTGATGTGAATTCCATGACCCTTTTATACCAAAAAAAAAGAAAGAAAATTGCTCAATGCACAGCCTTGCTCCCTTTCAGATTTTGTGAGGATTTCATTCCATGTAGTCCTAAGTGTATGTCAAATAGTGCTTTGCGTTTTACCTTTTCTTTCAATTTTACTAAACAATTGCAACTGAAATAAAACAGCTATTTTATGAAAGTTCAACTATATACCCAAAGGGGATCAAATTTTTGTGAGCAGTATTTATCTTGCCAGTATATTTTTAAATTTGAATATTCTGAATATGAAAGAGGCAAAGTCACTCTACAAATGTGATTAAAAACATCATGTAGCATGTAGAAATAGTAAGCTGTGAATATATAAGTTTTTTATATGCTTGCTGAAAAACAAATCTCTCATTGATACAAAGCTTTTGTAAAGTGTCACTTGTAGGATGTTCCGTAGCTCTCATCTCTATGTGAAGTGCCTTAACTCCGTCCTTCCAAACTTTAGCCCAGTATTTTAACTTGGCACTAAAACCTTAGCCCATCAGAATAAGGTTTACAATGAACAGAAACTTTGTGTTGTAACACTTTCTCATTTACATTTTCTTTTTAACATTAATTTATCCCAAGTTTGGTTTCATTATTTTTTTCCTATTTTTACTTTTAAATATCCCAAATTTAAGTACTGACCAAAATGTTTCCCCTTGAAATTTCACTCCATCTTCCCTCTGAGAGTATTTTTTTTATATATAATGCCTGCTTAACAAATACAACAGCAGAACTGTAAAATTGACCATTTCAACTCAACTTTTATCATTTGAGTCTGTAACATGTTTAATACCAGAGCATGTTTGAGTTACCACTAGAAAATACTGAATAATCTGTTGTATTAACAGTCCTGTACTGTCTATTTGAAGGTCTGATAGATAGATTGACATTATATTCTGTTGAAAACAGAAGACTGATATTCCTCTTAAAGTCTTAAATTGAAACTAATAATGTCTTGTTTAATATTTAGGTGCAAAAGGACTTTATAACTTAATCTGTACAAAAAAAGAAAAAAAAAAGCACTGATTAGTATGGTAGGTATTATCTGAAGACAACCCCTCTGTCCCAAGTCAACAGAACCATCTAAGGGAAATATGTTGCTGTTTGCTGGTAAACTAGGTGTAAAGAATAAGTTTAGATAGCACTTTCATTTTTTTTTTATGGTTTTCTGGTGGAAGATAATGTAATGTTAGTTTAGAGGCAGTGATGGTTTCTTAAGATTTTCTGCTAGATGGTTATATTCCATTGGTTCTTATGGTTAAAGGGTCATTGTACTCGGTGGTTATTGAGAGTGCAGGAACTATGAAGAGATAGTTCAAACATTCCAATCATATGCACCTTAATATCAGTTTCTTCCCCTTCTTGGTTATGGTAAAATTGTGCAATAATTTGCAGCTTGTAAAGAACTATTAATGATTCAGACATTGCTCTTAATGTAGAAGGTTGCTGACTCATTGTAAATTTAAATGGGAATCCAATGTGTAGAGCTTAGTGAGCAATATGGTAAGGCAATGAATTCATGATTGGATAATTGTCTGAGTCAGTTGCTCCCTTACCAGTTACGTTTTGCCCTTGGGCAGGATGCAAATTACCTCACTTGCCTCTCTCTGAGTCTCTGTTCAGGTTGATAGGGACTACCGAGGTATCTTACTTTTGGACATAGTATAACTGTAGCCATCTTGAAAGATTGTGAAAGGTGCCATTGACCTAGAGTAGTATGTGTTTGCATTGTGTTAGAAGTGCATAGACATTAGTTTTGTATAAGTGCCAGCAAATATATTTTATTACCAAGGTTAATGTATATTTTAGAACTGTCTGAGGAAGACTTAAATTACTGATCTGTATCAATTGTTGCAACCTGAGGGGAAGAAGAGTAATGATGTAGTTATGAGTATTCTGCCAAGGTACTACTGGAATCTTCTGAAATGAATATTCAAGTTATTCCATGGGACTCATTACTTGTTGGTCATAGCTTGTATTGTTTTGTGAGAAAATTTAATATTCTTGATGGACTAGATCAATTCTTGTATTACATGTTTTACTGATTAAGGAGATACTGCATGCATGGAGTTTTTATTGCTTCCCATTTATGAAACTTCAGTAGTGGCGTATTATTTGCATGGCTTTTAGGAATCACAAATATTAGTGATATACTACTAACTCTTTTCACGGTTTTTGGTAATCCAAGTTCCTGTGGTGCAGGGTTTAGCATACCACTGCAGAATTATGTGTGTGTTTTAGGTAGTGGGTGGGGATGGTAGGGGAGAAGCAATGGGAGAAGGAAAGGGGGTGGTCACACTAAATTTTGTAAGGCACAGTGATACTGTGCTCTTAATCAAAGTTTCACAGTTTAAAGAATGCACACATTTCCTGTAAACAAATTTTAAGCTTACTTCGTTTGAAGATATTAGAAATCAGTGAGCCAATGTCATCTTTCTCTGAAAAGAATATGTTGGTACCTACAGTAGGAGACTTTATTGGGGAAAGGGTGTTGTCAAGTTGCGGAGGTTACAGGTCTGGGACTTTAAAAAAATGCCATGCCAGCTTAAGGGGATAGACTTTAAGCTAATTTGCCAGAGATGTGCACGTTGGTGCCTTTGTTTAGACATTTGACATTGTGGATGTCTTTGCCATGATTTTTGTAATAGATCTTTTGCCCCTATCATCAGTATAAATGCAGTGTCGTCTTGGTAGAAACTGTGGCGAACATGGCTGTAGTAATGTGTGTGCTCTGGTAAGATGCTGCCAGTCACTAAGGAAGAAATTCTTACTGATAAAAGCAAATAAGAGATAAGGAAGCCTGTACTGCTTCATTTAGAAACAAACAATACATTTTAAAGGGGAATCTCATAGCACAGAAAGAGAATTTGTTGCACTTCTACTTAGACTAGCAAACCCAACTGTCTATCTAACTATCATGTTACGGTAAGAGCGTTGAAGTGAAGCGCACTTCAGCCTTCATTCAAAGTAGTGCTTCCAGCTCTCTTGTCTGTTTGGAAGACCAAGTTAAAGCCACAAAATTCTAGTATTGAATGAGACTCAACATTGGTGAGATCATTCGAGTTCTGAGTATCATCTCAGCAAAAATGTCCATGTATCCAGTGCAGCAATTAGCAAGTTTGACAAACTCAAAAAATAAGTACATAACTCTCAGTATTGAACACAGCATGAACTGCCAATGTGTCAGTGTACTGTAGATGTTGGGTGTAAAGTGTGAATAAGCTAGTTCATTAAAGTATCAATCATGATGCTTTTCTTGGAATGTTTTATCTGTCAATCATAGCTAGAAAACAAAGGAAAGTTACTCCTCTCTTAGGTTGGTATTACCCTCACTATTTTGACAACTTTGCCATGAACATTTTTAAATTTGTCCATGTTATGAGCTGTGCTGTAGTGTATGGAATACTGAGCAAGTATGGTAGTGCAGTTAAAAGACAAAGCAGAGGCCATCTCATTGACAGTAATATGCATCACCTCAAGGCAAGAGCTTTGAAACTGTCAGTGTTTGCTTTTTGATGCAGGTAGTATCCATATTCCATATTTGCATTCATGTAGCAATTTTCTCTTTCTGTGGTCATGTGCACAACTCTTAGACAAATGAGCACCACATCTACAGTCAACTTTGCTCACGTTACCAAGACCATAATTCATCTCACGTGCAGTCATATTAGGCAATTTAAGGTGTATTGATGTAGGATTTTTCTTGGCTCAGCCAAGGAGTAGAGAACAAAGTTGGATGCAGTCATCAACAACTTACACCCCAAAAATAACTTTGTGGTAACCTTTCATTGATCCAAACTCTTCCTTAATTGTGAAGTGTTTTTTTTATCCCCATACGTCATTATGTTTGGAACTCTCCCAATTTTGTGTTTTCATTCTTGTTTCAAAATGTTTTTAATTGTTAGTACTTAATATTTGCCTGAATTTTAATGTTTTGTTTCCTTTTATTTACAGTGGGAATTTATGATGTCAGAGCCAAACATGAGAGGGGGTTATCAGTTTTTATCGTAAATATTGTTGAATCCATGGCATTGTGGAAGATAAATGCAGTTGTGAGCTAAATTTTCTAAACAGAAAGATCTTCTCAGATCCTAATAGTATTTTGATTTTTACACTTTCTTCAAGAATATATGCCATTACAAGAAGAACCCTAATCTAAGGACTAACTTAAAAATATGCCAGTTAAGACATGTACTAAATACCTTTGTTTGGTTTGTTTACAGCTTTGTGTTCAGAAATTGAGAATTCTTATAGAAGATTCAGACCAAAATTGTAAGTATTTTGATGTAAATCTTCTGAATTGTTAGGAAGTGTAAATAAAATGAAACTAATAAAAAAGGCAATGCCTTGCTAACTCTCTGATAGATTTTCTTGAACATAAATTATTTTGTTGAATGTGATAATGCTAAATATGGCATGCTCATATGTCTTTTAATGTTTCTGTTATCTTGAAAATGTAGAAATTTGATTGAATTTCCATTATTTAGAGTATTCCCAGTTAATTTTGTGCAGTAAATATAGGATTTCAGTTATAAAAGAGCAATGGTAACAAGTTACACAATTTGCAATACAAAATATATACTGCAACACAGTGATATTTGTTCTGTATAGAAAATTCAGTGGAATGGTGCATAGGTTATCAAGTTATTTGAACTGGACTTAGAATTCATCAAAATTTCAAATTGGAGGCTGACACACTTCACAGTTGTTATTAACAATCATTCTTCATGGTCATTTTGTGAAGTACACTAATTGTCTTCTACACCAACCCCACTGACCCCCCCCCCACTCTACCCCATCCCCAAAAGAAAACCTGATGAATTTTCTACCATAGTTTAATGGTTTATATTTGTCTCTTGTTATTATAGTAAAATACCTGGGTTTGTTAGCAATGAGCAAAATTCTGAAGACTCACCCAAAGTCAGTACAGAATCACAAAGATCTCATCTTAGATTGTCTGGATGACAGGGATGAATCCATCAGACTGAGAGCTCTGGACCTTTTGTATGGAATGGTGAGTAATATGAAGTGTTTCAGTGGTCAGAGACCTTATATCTTCATGGCCTGCCTAGAGGGAACTCTCTGGGTAGCCTTTATTCCCCATTGAAGGCTTTAATTATTCATTTGCAACAAGGTGGTCACTCTCCTCAAAATGCCTGGAGGAGTCAGGGAAATTTGTGAAAGTGAGGGAACCACCAGGTATCAATTAAATTAGGGGCCAGTCCTTCCAAATAGTAAAGTTTAAACATCAAATTTTTAACCACTGTATCTTTAAAATCTAACCAATTTAATGGATGTGATACCCCTAGAGGCATACAAAGTCACCCCTACCTTTCACTGAAACATCAGATAAATAAATCTTTTTTCTGTCTTCTATAATGTTTGCAAGAAACAAATGTTCCACGTTACAACATGTACACCAGTACATCATCTTATATACATTTACTAATTACCAAACTGTCACCTGAGTCAAAGTATTCATTCTTTACTTAGCACATGTTGGTAAGCTAATTTAAGTCTGTGTAACTGCAGCTGTCCTTTAAGTGTATTTTTCTCTCTGAGTGCTTTCAAGAACCTTTAGTTTTGATATAACTTTATGCATATTCATAGTTGACAGCATAATGAAAACAATGACAAGTTGTAATATTTGGCGAGGTAGAAGAATTTTAAGTTTATTGTGATATGTGGATAAACAATTTTAGTCCATATTTTATGCGTCCAGTAAGACTTCTCCTTGTGTTTGGATGAAAAACGTGGGCAGTTTGTTTTGTTGGAAAGTAAGAAATTTTGCAGGATGTCTTTGTTGCAGTTGGCATTGGTAACATGTTTGTATTTTTAGCAAGTGTGAGGACTTTTTGCTTTTCTAAAATATTTTAAGATGTGTCAAATTGTATCTTGTGTGCGTGAGTCATGATTGTCATATTGAAGGTGTGACTGTTTCGAAACTGATTAAACAATGAAGCAGAAAAGGAGTAATTGTCTTTGGCAATTAGGAAGTACAAATTATTTTAATTGAGGTAAGAATTGGAGCTTGCAGATTTCATAATCAGCCCTCTTTAGTGGAATTGATGTGTGTACAATTTTTGAAGAAACACTCACTTTATTGCGACTTGGATAAAATTTTTTTTTATTTTCATTTATTTTATTTTCATTCATTTTATTTTATTTTGTTTTTTTGTTTTGTTTTATTTTATTTATTGATATTTTTGTGTGATGCTTAAGATGCATTTTATGTATATACGTTACTCTCAGGTATCCAAGAAGAATCTGATGGAGATAGTGAAGAAGTTAATGGTTCATGTAGACAAAGCAGAAGGATCAGTCTATCGGGATGAGTTGTTATCTAAAATTATTCAGATCTGTAGTCAGAATAATTATCAGTACATCATTAATTTTGAGTGGTAAGTTTTTCAGTCCAATCTGGAATTATTTATTGTATCTGATACCTTGTATTATCCACATTTCCAGTCAAGAATAGTTCCAAGCACATTGCCAACTTTGACCATACAATAGTGGCATAATCAGTAAGAATGTTTTCATTTGAATGATATGCTGGATTTCCTCTAAAAATATAGAGCCTGTCAGAGAGATTCCTCAAAGAATGACTCAGTTCAGCCTTCTGCTGGATTTCCAATTGGAGTTAAATGCATGACACTAAAATTCTACCTCTACATTGCATTTTGCTGTTTTTCCATCATTTATTGACAAATTTTGTCCCGGTATCAAAAGTCTCAGTTCATTCCAGGAAACTGCATAATTCACTTTGCAGACATAGACTTGCCCTATGCTACATCTATTATGCATTGTTTCCTAAGCCAAGCGAGACTATTAGAGATTGTTTTAGTGCCACCCCCAATGTGACTGAAAGTCGGTCCACTGACCCGTCAATCCGTCATATTCTTTTGATCTCAAGCACACTTATATTCTTTTGATCTCAAGCACACTCATAAGAGCTTCTGAGGCTATAGAATAAAGTATCCTCTTTACTTGACCCAACCAGAGTTCAGTCTATGACTGTCCAGTTTCTGAGGCCCATAGCTGTAAATGTCCATACTTTTATCCACTTAACCATAGTACAAGTTCTTATGTCAGAGGATGAAAATGTAGCTCACTTTCTAAAATAATGTGAAATTTATGCTTTTAGTGAAATACATGGGAGTGTCGCCTTTCAGTGTGGTGTGATAACTAAAGCAAAAACGATGCATTTTAGTTGACTGGTGCAGCGAAGGTTGATACAGTTGGGTGTGCAACCGACTTTGTTGAGCAATCAGTTTTGATTAGCAAGCCTATGCCAGGTAGGATGAAAGACAGAGTCCCTGGAGAAAAATCCAGGTACCTCAAAAGAATCATACCTCATGCATTGTGAATTACTTTGGTGCATGGCAGCATAAACAACTCTGCCACCTCCTGAGGACCTTTGTATAAATAAGCCAATTTTAACTGTGGATATCAAGTTTATTACTTAAGGTTAGGCCTATTACTTTATTTACTTAAGGTTTATGTCTTGAGGTTAAATCATGCAGTTGAATGATTCACATGATTTCACAGTGGATGGTTATATTTTGTTTTTTAGGTACATCAGTATTCTAGTTGAACTTACCAGGATAGAGGGCACCAAACATGGACATCTTATTGCTTCACAGATGCTGGATGTTGCCATCAGAGTAAAAGCTATTCAGCCATTTGCATGTAAACAAATGGTAAGGGTAGCAGTGACACTTAACTGTAATGGCATAAAATATAAATGGAAAGAAATCAAAATGCACCTGTTTTACATAACACTAAATTGGCCATGGTATAAATACTGCAAATTTAAGAGCATGTACCTAATAGGTATTATACTTCATCAGTGCTGAACAAAATGGTATCATGAGCAATGGTGGCCAAAGTTATAAATAACAGCACTCCCATGGGTGATGGAGAAAGCATAGATCTGGCTTCTTCACACTTCAGAATTAAAAAATTGGATAGTTTTCATAAGAAGGGATATCCTAGCAAAGTTGCATGGAAAAAGCAGAATGCTTTATGTGGGTAATACAGTTGTTTCATGTAAATGTAACGAAAAATTGTAAGTTTCCGTCGACCATCTCCAAAGGAAGTAAAAGTTTCCCCCAAAATTGGAATAATTTTATGAGTAACATTGATGTTATGGTCAATAGGGTCAATTTTCCGCAATTTGAATTTTTTGTGCCTTTTGTGGTTTTTCAGGCACAACTGTTAGAGAACACTCATCTTCTAGTAGGTACAGCAGTCCAAGCTAACGGCATCTGCGAGGTATTGTATGCAGCTGCCTGGATTGTAGGGGAATTTCCCCAACATCTGTTGGATCCAAGACGAACCTTAGAGTCCATGTTCTATGGGAGGATAACCAGCCTGCCTGGTCACATACAGGTATGTTTCAAAAAGTTCCATGCAATTTGAATTCACAGGATTCAGAGTGAACTGAAAGATCAAATATTTGAAGTGCAAACTTTCTTTCCCACTGTGACCCACTGTTTGGAGGTCTATCTCATGGCAACCCAAACAAACCAAAATACATAACCAATGCAGAATAAATTGGGAAGAGTTAATCTGGAATTCGCAGCCTTTTGGTATCATTCTTTCATTATTTTATCCATTTTAAGTACATTTATTCCATCTGAAATTGCTATCATGAATGCTTCACAGTAAATCGACAATTTTAATTTTGACCCTTGTTAGCAGACCTCATTCACTATGTAGATGCAATTACTCATTACCTGGTGTCTGTCTCTTAACCAGAGTATATATGTGCAAAACATCGTCAAACTTTACAGTGCAATAATACGTCAGTTGGAGGAAGAGGAAGACAGAGAGAAGTGCCAAGAGACTACTCAGTTCATGCTTGATAAACTCCCACAATTCACTGCCAGTGCTCACCTGGAGGTTCAAGAAAGGGTAAGATATGTTACCACCATTTTGATAAACTCCCACAATTCACTGCCAGTGCTCAACTGGAAGTTCAAGGGAGGGTCAGATATGTAAACCACCTATTGATAAAACATTTTGTGTGGCCCATGAAGGTTTTGTGCCCATCTGCAGCAACAACAGTCAACAATGTGGGCTACACAGAATTAGTTCAAATTAGATGCTTGTGGAAGCCAAAACAATGTTGTAAAGCCATTTTGTGGTTTTATAATCAGTGTTTGGCAAAGACAGGTATCACTGTGATTGTTGCATCTTTTAAATATGTTGGCATTAAAATATTGTCTGCAAATGTACATGTCTGGTGAAGCTCACTCAAGTTGCAAAAGATTTGGTCAACCAGCACATGCGTGACTGATTTTAATTTGTAGTGTGTCCCATAGTTTTGTAAGTGAAAAATTATGGCATGATTCATTATAGTTAAATCATACAGTGGTGTTGTTGGTGCATTACAGTGTCATTCTTATATGTTATATTGTTGTTGCTGCAGTATGTTGTTTTAATATGCACTGTGTTGTTGTTATTATGTTGATGTGATTCATGCAATATTGTCGATGTTCTGCATTAATTTTCATGTCATGTCTGAGATGTAATGTTTTTCATGTATGTTCTATATGGTTGTTTTATTTTGTAAACATTGCTGTTTTTAACCTCTCGCTTGGACAGGCCTGCTGCATCATTCAACTGTTGAAGTATGTAAACAAACTCCTAGAGAAAGATGTGTCTGTGGCTGAGGAGTTGACAGGGTTATTTGATGGAGAACTCAATCCAGTAGCCCCTAAGGCTCAGAAGAAGGTCCCTGTACCTGAAGGGTAAGCTCTTAATTATGAAATGAGAGCAGATGTCATGAGGACTTCAAGCTAAAAGGTTGATTATTTTACTCATTCAAGCAACACCTTAAGGGTTATGAATTGCATCTACCAGTGGATTGTAACATTAAAAGCTTAGATATGGTATCATTTTTATAAAGAAGCACATGTCAAATGGGGAAATTGTTGAATGCTCGTGGGTAAAAACTTCATCTTACCCTGATCCAGTTGTGAATCAAAGTAAGGCCTTCTGATTGCAAAGCCCTAAAGCCTGCCACATACGAGGGGAAACTAGCTCAGCAAAATGCCTCGCGTGCCACTTTACTTAGCTAATTTCTCACATGCGCGCACAAGTTTTGGTGAGATTTCTGCCTCGCGAGGCAGATGACTCAAATATCAAACGTGTTTGATTCTTTCTGACACGAGTTTCACTTTTCGTACCGTGTGCACCTGACCTGAGCATTTGGCTCATGACTTTAATCCACTGCGCAAGCGTATTCTGAATGAATAGACCTAACTTTTGGCCTACTCATTCAGAATACGCTTGCGCAGTGGGTTAAAGACATGAGCCAAATGCTCAGGTCAGGTGCACATGGTGAGAAAAGTGGCACTCGTGTCAGACAGAATCAAACACGTTTGATATTTGAATCTGCTGCCTCGGAAGGCAGAAATCTCACCAAAACATGCCTGCACACGTTAGAAATTAGCTAAGCAAAGTGGCATGCGAGGCATTTTGCTGAGGTAATTTCCACTCGTGTGCAGCAGGCTTAATGATTCAAAGGTCACCACCTTGCTTATCTTGACCGTATCACTTTCAAAACAAAACCTGGAAAAAGTACTGTTGAATTACCTCTTTCCTGAACATTGAAGTTGCTTTTATGTCACCATGAATATGAGAAACAGAGAGAAGGCCAGTTACATTTAATTCATCTTACCCAGTAATTATCTGCCAACGGGATTTTTTTTTTGGGGGGGGGGAGGCTGTTGTGTCAAAACTTGGGTCAAAATGATTGTAATTAACTGGTAACATACCTTATGGCTTGGTCAAGGGACTCTTCTAAGTTTTCAGAGAACTCTTAGTTTTCCTATTGTATTTAAATTATGAAAAGTGTGCAACTGGTCTTTATGTACAGTTTTATTGTGATCTGATTTGATCTAATCTACATTAATTTTGATTTGCAGCCTTGATTTGGACAAGTGGATCAACAGCCCTCCTTCAGATGATTCAGATGAAGAAGTCACCATTGATACTATGTTTATTCATGATGCCAACAGGTAATTCATATTTATGTTGTGTGTCATATAATGGTAATATCTGATATATTTGATATTCATGTTTATTCATGATGTTCACAGACAGATCAACCAGTTATCACACATTTTCTAATGGATATGTCCTTCTGAAAAAGCACACCTCTAATGGATATGTGCGAAGGAAATGCATTCCTTTGTTTATGGAAATGCATTTCCTCATGGATATAACCCTAACTTTTCATCTAAATGTGATAATGTAGTGGACAGATTTCAGTTGTGGCTTGTTTTGTATGATGGCAGCTGCATGACATCACAATAGACACATGTTTATTCATGAGATAAACAGTTTAATTTATGTTAAAGGTGTACGGTTACCTGCACTACTGCAATTTGTAGGCTGTAATTGAACTTTCTCAAATCTGTGTCCAAATAAAGGAAAATACAGAAGGTGCTTTTGAGTTAAAGATGTGTACTGTAAGAAGTTCATTTGTCCCTTTGATTGGCACTCTATATGAATAAAGTGTGCTTCATTAGACCCTTTTCCAATAGCAGTCACAAGGAATTTGGGATAGAGTTTTTGGTATGTGTCGTTTTTGTCAGTGTCATGTGACTGTGGCCAAAAACAACACACACCAAAAGTCTATCCCACAATCCTTTGTAATTACTATTTGGAAAAGGGTCTATTGTGATGACTCGATATCACAGTCATGGACACTTGAGTGTAAGGCATTTATTTGTCTTAAGTGTTTGTACAATTCTGTTGATTAATGGTCAAAACTCATCAATCCAAGCCTGTCTGTGTGAAAAATTATTTTGTCAAAAGTCAAAAAAAATTTTTTTCTGTAATGTTAATATTAATAGTCCACATGACAGTAATGGTGAAAGTTAAGTCATAAACCACTATGTTGACTGACAGTAATAGTTTGTTATTGATGTCTAGAGTAAATCATACACCTGCATATGAGGAACTTAGTGAAGAAGAATTGGAAAAGAGAAGAGCTGCCAGACGAGAGGACCAGGCCAATAACCCTCACTACCTCAAGGTACGGCTAATGCCCCACTCAGTTATCAAGGACATGGGTCTGTGACCTCTTTTCATCTCCCGTCAATGTCTTTTTTGTACCCTTGTGAAAACAATGGAATATATGAATGGTCCATGAAGATTCTTAACTAACAATGGGCCACAGATCTAAAACCTTTACCTCCCTCAGAGATTAATGTTACATACTAGTAAAAGGATACGATTTATGTTACTAGTAAAGTGATACGCAATCACTGCTGCTTATCAGTCTTCAGTGAGAAAGCAATATTACAGCAGTCATAAGAAGCTACCTGTTGAGAAAATTTTTCATATTCAAGTTGTACATAATTTTGTGTTGTATGTTTAGGAGAATATCAAGAACATCAACCTGATTTCCAAGGATGGTTATAATCTCTCATCTGCTAGTGTCACGGACATGTCACAAAACTGTCATGACTTGTTGAAGAGGATTCTAACTTGAAAGTCTTGCTGTCATAATTTCTCATTTTCTCATTTGCTAAAGCAAGTCACAATGAAGTATGTATCTTGTACACAATTATTTTGTTCACATAGGATGACAAAAGATCAAAACCGAAGAAAAAGAAGTTGAAAGATTTGGCTGCAGAGAACTCTCAGATGTCAGTGGACAACATTCCTGTGGCTGAAATAGACTTGAGTGTTCCCCTTCATGTACCCGGTAAGAACACTGTGCCTATCTCTTCCTTCGCTATGTATTTATCTGTGTTAATTGGGTCTTGTGGCTTGTTGGGTGCTATGGTATGGGCTTACAAAAGTATTCTCTTGTTTATCTCTGACGTTATTAGTTACAAGGGTGTTGTGGTTACTGTCTGATTTGAGCTTATTCCAGAGTGGTTGGCTTGTAGATTCTTGTGGATTGTGATACCATTTATTCAGTGAAAGGTTCATGTCTGATGTTAAATTTCTTAGCTTGTGGGGCTACATTTGCAGACTCAATTACTTCACAACATGTGGTAGGTACTTATGACAGTTCTAGCTGAAGAGTCTTGAGATATTTATGGGATAGTACCCTCCCTGTATGTATACTGAAGGGTAGTAGCTCACGTTATCACTCCAAAAATGACATTTTAAGGGAGCTATCAAGTGTTATCACTTTGTATTGACAACCAAGTTGGAAATGTTATGACATATTTGTATCTGGGAAAAAATTTATAAATCACTTAGCATTTGTTGCCTTGCATTTTCTGTCCATTTTGCATATTTTTGCAAATTTGTGTGCAGCACTTTTATAGTATTGGTGTGAAAGTACTCTCCCTGTTAGCAATGTATTTTTAAAGTGTTCACTGACTGTTTAGATGTCCTCCCAAATTTAAAGTTTTATTGAGCACTTGAGCTTAGGAATTGGTAATTATATTTGCAGTCTTGTGTTAGAAACAAGTTGGAGCATAGTCAGCTAGGGTCAAGGGAGTCAGTAATCTTGTCTTGATCAAAGAAAGAATTGTGGACAGTTGTTAAGCTATATTTTAATTTGAAGAATCAAAGGAACAGTGTTGTTGTCAAGGCCACAGGTGCTAAGGCCAAGGCCTTACCCTCCGAGACAGAGGCCAAGGCCACACCCTCCGAAGTAGAGGCCAGTCTTCTGTATATTACAGTGTAAAAGCCCCAGCCTAACCCTATCAGTTTGCATAGCCCATATAGCTGAGATGGTGGTAGGATTGCCCAATGGGGGTGTGGTACTTTCTTGATGAGGGGAAAGGGGATGAAACCTTTAAATATGGTAAGTGTATGGTAAGTGTGAGCTGTCATGTGGAGGGGTTAAAGGGGAGGGATCTTTCCTCTTTGGAAAATGTTAAGAAAAATATACCTTAGATGCAAAGTGGTGCTATAAGTTTAAATACTGAAGATTAGTATGAACTTTTTAAACATGTTTTTTTGTCACTGCTAGAGGGTTAGGTATAGTAAATAAATGAAATACTATTATTGTGTGTAGTTCATACATACACACCACCATGTACTGGGGTGTCCATAGAAAAATAATGCTATTGTCAAATGATTTTCATTGGAGAATGTATTCTCATGAGGTGTAGTGTATGAAGCTGTTCAAAGCGAGCACTGGAGAGGGTGTTTAGGGTTCCACTACACAATTTTTTCAATGAGTCTTGTGGCTTCACTGGATCATTTCTTGACAAAATCTCTCATCCTCCAATTGTAATTTGAAGTGCTAATGACTTTTTTAACTGAGGAAAATTGAAAGTTGGTGCTAGTAAAAATCATGATAGCAGTACCCAAGTTGCAACTGCACATGTACAGTCCAGGGTCCACCTTAATGGCGGAGTCCATGGCTTACAGAAAGCACTAATGAGACACAACTGTTTACATCGTGTTTGTGCAAAGCGCGACAGATTTTCTTATTTGGATGGCATATATGCTATTAGGTTTCTGAATTGCATATACAGTATTGATTTAATACCAAGAAATTGAAAAGACTTGGTGAGAAATAATTGTAAACTTAATGCAGGAAATCTATTCCTTAGGCAGTTATAATGCATCATGGAACAGCTGGCATCATTGAGGCCTTTGCTAAAAAATCAAAGGGAAGAGGTAAGAGGCCATGGCATCACCCTCGGAGGACAAGGCCAAGACTTTTGAAATTAGCCTCAAGGCTGGCCTTGAGGGGAGGCTTGCCCCTGAGACCTCCAACACTGTAAAGGAATGTTAAATACACTAAAAGTATATTCATATGCATATGCACATGCATATGCGTACGGATATGCATATAAAGGCTGAAGCATATGGGAAGCTAGGTCCTTCAAAGGGAAGGGACAGGTTTGTGTTGTGAAGGAGATGTTTTATTTAGTCGGGTTGATAATTTCATGTATTTCTGATCTGGATTTCTTACTTTGTACATCTTTCTTCATGAATAAACATAAGGTGTGTATTCCTGCTTATTCCAGCATGTTGTGGATGTTATACTGTAGCCACCCCTTGTGTATATACAGTTATCAAGTCTGCACTACTGCATACACCAACCCTGAAGTTGTTTACTTAATTATATATTTGTTACTTCTTGACCAAATTGTGGATAGTGTGTGCAAAGAAATTTGTGTACTTGCCTGCATTCAAATCTCACAAGTGAATCTTCAAATTTAAAACCCAAAATTGTTTCTTCAAAATGTTTTAGTGATATCCAGAAGATTTTTAGTAACCACTTCATTTGCAACAACAGTCACTTTAGTACTGTCCTTCTGCAACCTCTTCACCCTCATTCTAACCAGGGAAGTGGCTGGGAGGGAGGGGGAGGGGGCAGAGCAGGCAGAGGGAATCTTCAATTGTTGCATCCCACCACTTTCTCTTTTAGAGTGAAGTGGCCAGAGGATGACTAGTTTCTTGTGTATAAATTTGAAAACTCAAATTTCCCAATGGTTGTGCAGAGTGAAATGTTTCCATCATGTCCAGACAACTGACCAATGAAAATAACCTGTCTTGTTTCCTCAAGGCATAGGGAGATACCGAGAGTATCGAGAGAGGGGTCGGCCATCTCACACCAGTGGTATTCCAGGTAGACATGTACACCGGCTAGCTGTTTCACACCCAAGGCTGCTTTCCTTTTCTTTTAAGTCTGGCCTTCCTTCTGTCGGCATGCCTTCTTTAAAATGTCTGCAAAACTTTTTGGTTTGCGTTGTTTGGTGGTTCTTAAAAGAACATAGCTACTTTAGTTGTCTGGCATTCACTCTGCTTCTGTTGTTGGCATGATTGTCTACATAGTAAAATCAAACCAAAGTATGGACATTCATGAGAGGCGTTCTTGTGTAGTTTACTTTGCTTTTAGACCCTTGCTGTTGGGATGTTTGGAATTAAAGAATCTAACACAGCAAAAATATGTAATAAGTTTAGATTACAGGCTATAGGTATTAGAAGGAGGTATGCTGGAACAATCTAACAATCACACATAGAGATGTGCATTTTAGAGAATGTGAAAATTGTGGGGACTTTATTTTTGTGACAGGACAGGAATCTCTTTTGAAAGTGCAATTTCATATTTTTTTTTTGGTTTTTTTTATATTTTATCCAGTCAGCCTTAGCAAATTTGCTTGTGTCCAAATTTCTCACTTTTGTCAGGAACAATATACTGTTTTCAGGTTCTCTCTCAGTCTTCATAATTCCAAAGAAGGTTGTGAAATGTTAAAACTAATCAATAAAATGGCTCTTTCAGACTGCTCTCATAGTTGTTTTGTCTCATTCCACAGATGGCAGGAAATTGAAGGAAATTCTTTGCAACAATGAACTTGTATCGTATGGGTGTGATTGTTCAATTGTATATCATGGCAGTGTTATTTTACCCAACACTATCAGATTATGAGGGTGGTCTGTCTCTCCAACACTCATTACCTTATCATGCCACCAAAAAAATTTCTTGAAAGAATTGCTAGCCTGGTATTGTAGAAAAAAAACAAACATAATCAAAATGAGCAGCTGCAGTGTACTTCAAACATTTTCATGACCCTTCTGTGTAAACTTCTTTTCTTAAGTAGTCAGAATGCGTAAGTGCTTTCCTATCAGCATAGATTCTGCAACAGTTGGTAAGGTGGCAAAACTTTAAAATTTATCACACAAGTCTTGTAATTTCTTGCAGTATTCTGGGGCATAAATTAGCTTAGATATAGCACATACATCTTTATGACAGTATATCACTTTCTTTTTATTTGAGGTGAAGAGAAATAAAAGTAATGGTCTATAGCTGAAATAAAAAGCTTTTAGGTTGGGTCTGCATTTTAGGAAATTATCAGTTAATTGTTGGTAAGAATTTCAAGCAATTATCCAGGTGAAGGGTGTTTCCCATGAGATGACATGAGGATAACCTGCTGCATCCAAAGTGGCCCATAAATCACTGTACATCAATTATCCATGGGGGGGGGGGGGAGCAGGAAGTGTTTGCCCTAAAGTTTCACTAGTTGACCAGAAATCATGGCATGATTTTGGCCTTAAAAGACATTTTATTTGTCCTGAGATCAATATTTTTTTTTTTTACTCAGAGGGATGCTGCCCCCAGACCTCCCCTCTCCCATGCCTCATACACTTTTGTATAGTATGATGGACACTGGGTACTTGGTACCAGACTGCTTAATGTGTTGGTCCCATCTCACTGTGGAGTCTCCACACTTTGATTTCTACTGTCGCAGTATAAATATTAGGTGAACGTAAACAGTCTCTCATTGGATACTTCAGTAGTAGGACAGCTCTCATTCTGTGTTTTAAATCATGTTGTATTTTTAGCATGATCCAGTGCTATTGTTCTCACAGTTTTGAAGTGTGACGTTGTTGAGTGACGCCCCCTCCCCCTCACTTTGTTGTTACATCTGTGTGTATATAATCCATGATAACAATTGCATGAATCTCTCACGAGAATCAGGCATGCCCCATATACTGCATGCTTGAAGGAAACAAAGATGTTTGACCAAAGCAGTTTTCTACCTGAAAGCAGCTAAAGGCCTACAGATAAACTTTTGTTGGCAAGAGACAAAGATCTTTTGACATGCTTCCTGCCTTACATTATATACTGGATCAGCTATGGTACAGTAACCAGAAAGAAGGTGTGTGTGTGTGTGGAGGGGGGTAGAGTTGGGGGTGGGGAAAAACTGCTGGAGGGGTAAGAAAAGAGACCATCAGATAAAGTGTGGTTGGTTAAAGGATATGCATAGATCTTTTGACACACAACCTGACTTAGATTATCTAGTGGACCAGCCATTGTGCAGTAACCAGAAATTAGCTGGAGATAGGGGAAAGTAGGAGGGTTTCCTGCTGGAGGGAGAGAGGATATGAAAATGGAAAAAAAAATTAAAGCAAAAAATTGTGTCACTAAATAACACTTGACTGTGACTGAATCTAGCAAGTCATCTGGGTAAGAAGACTAGTAATAGTGGTACATTGTCAGAAATACTTAAAACTTGTGACCATAAGATATGTCAGTTTGAAATATAAGGATGAGTCGGAGGTAAAGGTTAAGGGAGGACAGTTACAAAGTGAAATCCGCTTTCATTGATTTAGTGAATGCTGAAGCTGTTTAGTTTTTAACCTCTCAGTTTAATACACATTCAAAAAGCCCTCTCGGCAGGTCAGTATTGATTAAGGGTCTTTTTTGTAGACTGTAACACCCTCAGTTTGCACCAGAAGGCCATTCCTCTGAAAAAATGTATAGTTGCTTATTGACATAGAAAAGCATGCAGCTTATTGGATGTATTTCTTTCTCATTAGATGAATACTAAAAAGGTTTCTTTTTTTCATGATAAAAATCGATTAAGTGAATACATTTTTTCCGTAGTTGATACAATTTCTGTAAGGTTGGTTGTTTGTTTCTTTGTTTTTGTGAACAGTAGATAAATCTTGATTGTCTTTGTATACTTTGAAGACAAAGTGTAGGTGCCATCATTTGTAACTTTTCTGCCAGATTATCATTTATGAAGGTCATTACAGGAGCAAAGTGATGAATTCAGTATTATCCTCACTTTTTTGTACATTTGCAGGTGAAACTTACACAGAGATTTCAGGCAAGTCAATCCATTGCAAACATACTCATTTATTAAAAGCAACCATCCTCCTTAAAAAGAAATAGTAGAAGAAACCTCATTTCTGCTTTAAACATTTAAATGCCCTACATTACAATATCATTAGGAAGTGCTGTCATCTACAGCTGCTTTGTGGGTCATGTAATCAGTGTTTGTAACTTCATCACAGAGCTGAGATAAGGGGGCTACCTCAGAATAAGCTGCACTCCCCCCCCCCCCACCCCACCCCAAAAAAGAAAAAAGAGTGAATTTTACTTTGCATAGTAAACTACACTAGTATAGCCCCACCTATAATATTTAACGGTGGTTGAGGTTTTTTTGTTGGTGTATGGAAATCTGAATAAGATGTTTGCATGATAATAATTCCACAAAATGGATTGCATTTAAGTTAAATGGGCATAAATAAGTTGCAGTTTTAGAACATCCAGGTATAGACTACCATGATTTGTCACTTCAACAGTAATATTTTAGCCTTTTTTTTCCTGTGGTAGTAAAACCAGTATTCATTTTTAAAAAAATCATTCTTATGAGGGCAATTTCAGCCTCTCTTTTTGGTGTCCTGCATAATTTGATTCACTTCAAGAATATGAAAGTGATTATTCAAAAAAAAAATTACTCAAAAAAAAAAAAACTGCCATCAATTTTGAAAGTTGTGAAGGAGGGAGTGGGGCCTCATTTCGTTATCTAGTGTGAATACTGCTTGATAATTTAATCACTGTAGAGCATGCATATATAGTTTCATCCTGCTACTTCATTTCCATCAAATAAATGTGCAGAATAGTAAACTATACATATATATATATATATATATATATATATATATATATATATATATATATATATATATGTATATGTATATATATATATATATTATATAAGTAACATAAATATATATATATTATATATATATATATATATATAAATAAATATATATATATATATAAATATAACGCTAATTCGACCTTAAGGCGAAATTGTTATATCTGCCAATACATAGGGCGAAAAAGTGATAATAAAATACATAAGAAATATATTCGCCCTTTTGGTTCTGAGATTATAATTAACGTTATTTCAATGGCCATCCAGTCCTTAGTGTTAACGGATACATGCACGTAAATTTGATGTGCAACTAAGTAATTGCATCTAGTTTGTAAATCTAAGAGGGCGCCCTTGTAGAGTTTACGCATTCCTATAGAAAAAGTGTGTGGAAACGTTAAGGCGAAACCGAAAATTTTTTGGCCCTTAAGGTCGAGTTTTCCCAACAACTTTCCTTTTATTGTTTTTTTTCAAATGCTGTTTTGTTTTCACCTAAATGATGCAATAAATAAAGATAATAAAGTGAACATAGAATTTGTGAAAACATGGACTGACCTTTGTAGGCTGTGGGAAATATGTAAGTGTATTAGGGCTAATGGTTGTAATGGATTTATCACCAGTAGTCATGATTACTCTTTGAAAGTCAGATTTATAATTGCACTCAAAACCGAAGTTGCAATGACTCGACTAAAATGCAACACACCGAAAAGGTCACTAAAGCAGTGTGTCAGCAAATATCACATTAGCACAGTGATGGTTTCCTCACAATGCTGTACTGCTCTACAAATGTTGTTTATGTGCTGATCTTATGTTAAAACTTGGAAAGATGTGTTATAGGTGTATTTTGGCAATATGAAGAGTGACAGAGGTTACGTCATAATTGTTTCCAATTAACTGCTGTAATTGCAAGAAGAGCTTGTCAATTAATTGAGTACAAAAGAAAGGGTCACTTATCAGCACTTAAGTGTATAGCAGAAGAGAGTATGGAATTTGACCTTTGAGAATGGGGAAAATTTGTCACTCTAGATGATGGGTAAAGAAATATAAAGCAAATTGAGTGAAAATGCAACAAAGTAATTCAAAAATTGTTCAAAATATATCTTAAAGTGGTTTGATGTGACTTTAATTGTTGTAAAAGTTGTTGAAGATAAAAAATTATCACATAGACTTGAAAATTGGCAGTAGCCTGTTCTAGAGAGTTGATGCAGCTGCTGAGAAGGCCCCATCTCTGTAACTGTTTCCTTAGTTCTAAAAGAAATTGTGAGTAGGATTTGATTAATAAATTTGACAGTTCTGCAATTTCTACACTGAGCTTCAATTGGTGAATACATGTATGCTAGTGGCAAAGCAGAGCTTTTCATGTAAGTGGAGTTTTAAGAACAAGTCCTGGTTCAGCTGAAGTCCTGGTTCAGCTGTGATCAAGGACAGAAGTTTTAGGACATGTCTTTTATTGTAAATATGCTTTCTTACCATAAAGACGTTGTGAATACTAAAATAGTACAGGAAGTCACAGTTCACTCTATAAATGTGTCCTTTCAGCTTGTTACCACACAAACGACATTCATAAAACTTTATTAAAGGGAATGAGTAGTCGTCCTAACATTACTCAGAGACATCAGCCAAGTCTTTCCTCTGTCCTTTCATTTTCCACATCGGTATCTTTCATCCTAGTTTAGAATATAAATATTGCATATTAAACTTAAATGACGGCAGTACTATGAGAAATTTAACAGTTGGGTAATAAGAAAAATATCGTCATGTGATTAGAAAGAGGCATACCTGAATTAGCAAACCAGGATATGTCAATGCAAATAGGGATGATGACTTTTACCCTTTAACATTGATATTTTCATCAGTTCATTTAGTTTTCATTCTCTTCATGGCCTGTTAATGTTTTTTGCTCCATCATCTGATCATGTTTGATATGTTTATTGTGAAGTCACATGGATTATGTAAATGTTATCGAATGTGAACAAAGGGCACAGAGAATTGTAGACATTTAGGTAAAGGTTTTGAAATCTCTTTGTAAAGAAGTGTTCCAGTCCTTTGCCCATAAACAGCTTTATACTACTGTATTTGAAGTGAATGTGATTCAGTGTGATCTGGACATGTTAGACATTCTAATGAAGGGTTTCCATTTTATTGTCTCAGTTTTGGTATTTGCTGGATGCTTCAGTAAATGCTATATTTAGACTAGCTAACACTGGAGTAATACTGTAGTGTAGGTACAGGTTTTATGTGCCACTGGATAACCTTCTGTGAAGAGGGCTTTAGACAATAGGTATCTTAGAAACCTTAATTTTATCAACAGCCAAATTTGAAAAAGAAAAAAAAAAGACTTTACTATGGTAATTTGACTTAAGCCATTAACATTGATGAATTAAAGGAATTTTAAATTTCAGAAGGCTCTCATTTTTCAAAGACAGTGAGTGCTGAAAGTTAAGTGGACATTGCAGACAGGCTTTAAACTGTCATGTGCAAAACAAAATCAAGCCCAGAACCCCATTTACAAAAATAACTGGTTTACCACAGAAAATAAGTCTTGTATAAGATTGTGAAAATCATATGGAGAAGGTGACTGAACAATGGCCACTAGGAAATTTGTTTCATTGCCTCAGCCTTGTAGTAGTGATTTTTTCCTTTACTTGCGATGTAAAGTAGTCTGTTTGCTATGGAAAACAGCTGTTATTACATTTTGTATTATTGATAGCCAGTTTTAAAACAAAACTGTTGTTTAAAACAGTGTTGAGATAAGACATTCAGCCATTGAGTTGTTATTGGCAAGGTGATTTGTTTTATCCAAAAGCTATGTATGGTATCCCTGATTACCCTTTCAAGGAGAAATAATCCAAAAATTTGTATATATTGCTGTGCTGTTTAATCAACAGCAAGTGAAATTTGAATGTCATTTCATTCCTTCACATTCATGGTTGCTTAGCAGCACAGAAGTAACTGTCCTTCAAGTCCGTATTTAACCCTCTTAGGTTGAAGTTATCTTTGTACAGTATCATGCTCTCTAAGGTACATGAATAAAATAACAAATAAGGCAGTCTTGTAAATTATATTGATTTGATTTTATTGAGCTGATACAGATCTCTTTTCCTCTTACATTTACATTCAAGGAATGCCTGTTCCATAAATGTTTGCTTCCTGAACTTTTTACTAGAGTAAGGACAGTCATTTTGATACAGTTGTTTCTGTTGTCAGTGTCCTTCATGTATGTTGCTGAGTTAAAGTAGAAAAGGAACCTTGAAAAGGAGAGAGAGTTAAAATGTCGAAGAGAGTATAACATACATTAAAAGGGTTGTAAATATTAAACTCAAACAAAAATTAACCTGTTTCTCCTCTCAATAAGCTTGACAAGCTCACTAGACTGAAAATACACTCAGAAGAAATTTTTGATGGGCACTTATTTCATACAAGCATTGTGAGCTTTCCAACTACTTAGAACTGCTAAACCATGCTTTTATTTCCAGCTTGGATGTTATCATAATTTAAATGTTATCTGCCAACTTTCATTTCAGATTTGACTCACCGTCTCATTTTGAGCTTTTTGTATGGATTGGTCTTACTTGTCAATCTTTGTTGCTTTTCCGTATAAATTATTAAACCCCTTTTTCATTGCATCAGGTATCAGTGTAACAGATGAATATATGAAGAAAGTCAACTTGCAGACAAAGAAGAAACATCGTAAACGACACAAGAAAGGCAAGCGAGGGCGACATGACTCTCACTCCAGTGATGACATTCCAGTTGCTCACAAAGTGGACATTATTGAAGAGGAGATGCCAGAGGTAAGTCTAATGGAATCACTACTTTTGTAAAACTCCTTATGACCTTATGCACATGACATCACAGAACAGAAAGCACGCCCTCCAGTGGAGACAGGCGCATATCATTGCAACTTATACCAACCGATGCAGACAGCTGATTTGTGTACTGGTCAGATATGCGGGTAGTACTTCTACATTGTGCATGCAGTGTGCTTCATTGTTGTGCTGCCAAAATGATATTGTGTGACATCAGTTCATAAGGTCTATTGATAACGAGCTGGTTGACTTATAAATCCTTCAGAGATTCTTACCAAATTTTCTGTGTATTTCCAGTTTACATACTTGTACTATGGTCCATACACAAATGTTTCTTAATCCCACCTCCTCCTCATCATGAAAATTCAGTCCACATTTTGAGTTCCTAAGCATTCCCATCCTCCTCACCAGAAAATTTGAGAGTAATAGGCTTGCTGTAGAGTATGAATGGCAAGCAAAGTAAAGCTTGTTCTTTAAGTACTGAGGTATTTGTGCTGGTGCACATTTAAAATTAAACATAATTGAGTCTTCAGTTGCTTTTCACATTGGGTTTTTATTTTTCTTTCAGGGGGCTGAAGTTTCAGATCACGAACACGAAGACAAGCGACCAGCTGATGACCCTCATCGAGCTCTTGATATTGATCTGGAAAGGTGATAATTTAAATATGTACATGAAAGTGTCAATTACTCCATCAGTTAAAGTTAATGAATCGTCTGTTGTTTAAGAAGCCAGTACTGGTACGTTGGGCTCTTAAGTGGAATGTTGGTTATGACTAGGAAGAAATTAGAGTGCATTGTGGAGATGGGTATGTAGTGTGAAGCCAGAGGATGATATCAGCTCCCGTGCCTTTCTCTGCTTGAGGGAATTATTTGAAAGAACCTTCCGGACAAGCAACCTCATTGCCAAGATGCACTAGGTTGGGTCAGTAGGAAGTGTGCACCTAAAACTATTATGCAGTATCATAGCCTGCTGCATTGTTTAGATCGACATTAAAGAGACAGTGTGGTTAGTTAGCAGTTGAGGAAAGAGAATTGCCATGAAACTGAAGAAGGGGAGGTAGCAATGAAAAGACCTCATGTTAAAAGGGCTGGGTTATTTAAATGTTGCCCATACTCTTCTGCAATGAAAATTCAAAATAGATTTTTGTTTGGTGACTTTTGTCATAGAAATACAATTTACTAAGAATTGTTTGTGTGAAAATAGCTGTAAGGATTTTGCAGTGTAAAACTACTTTCCATAACTCCTTCTAGATCCATACCTAGTTCTACTTTTCACATCATGCATTTTGCATTTGTAAAACAAATATCATTAAAAAAGGGACTTTTTAAAAAGTGATTACCATAGACCTTCAGTTCTTTAGAAGAATATTCAATTTCCTTGTACCACCATAGCCATAAGGATAGGTATTTAAAGAGTTGAAAAGGATTACAGTTTAGCACAGAAGGAGATTCACATTTTAAACCCATCGCAAAAATGACTTCTCCATACATTGTTTGGTGTTTATGATATCACCATCAAAATAACGTTCATGGAAGATGCATCAATGTAACTGACTTGTAACCCATCAATTATGATTTTTTTAGACTTTCTTTGTGTTTGAGACGTTTTTGTTTTACTTTTGTACTCTTGTTTCACTTTTTCACAACACAAAAAGTGTAGAATGTTTGTAAAAATATAATTTCCTTCCTTTAATGCAGATTTGTGATCTTCCCTTGAGACTTGAACTTTTTAGTCCCCTGTAAGCGATTGGTTCCTTCTTCATCCATTACAGTATTCTTTCTGATTATTCTTGTCAGGCCTCTTGATGAGCGTGATAGATTACCAGTAAGAGAGCATTACGAAGTAGGAACCGGATTGAAGCTATCAGATAAACCAGAGGAAGAGGAAAAGGAAAAACCAAGAAGGAAACATCGGAAAGGATCGGAAGAAAAAGCAAAAGGGAAAAAAGAAGGAAAAGATAAAGATAAAAAGGTTTGTATAAATATTCATAAGACTACAGATGTTGCTGAAATCATTATGGATGGTATAGGTATCCGTAGGGGTATGAAGCTGAGTTGCAGTATGTCATTTCTTATTTGGCTAACTCAAGTCATGGGCTGGGAACTCTAAATATTGCCTTGTAGCCAAATTCTCGAAAAATTATTGGTTAAATGAGGTTTTTATTGAAGGTCAAGGCAGAGTTAGGAAAATACAGTCTTCGTGTACAGAGTCTCATGGTCAGATTTGCCAAAATTTGTCAATGAAGTTTGTGAGCTGTTGTAAGTCATTGACTCAAAGTCCCTCTGTTTTATTTTTTATTTTGTTTTTTTTTCACCGCTCAGAAATTCTTTAGAATAATATAGGTACATATAGCATTTACTGATTCTCGTCATGACTGTGTGTAATATCTGTGTACATGTATGAAGTATTGATACCTTGATGTTAGACTTTGTAAAATCGGATACATTTTCTCAGCTAAGCAAGTTATGCCTTGGACTTTAAACCTTTTCCTACCATGAACCACTTTTTGGAGATGAAATGAGGTTGAGAAAACGAAACTCAATATCCTGCCTGACAGATAGGGCAGATGCTAAAATTTCATAAACAAAGTGGAAATTTAAAATTTTTGCAAAAGATCTGGTGACTTAAAATAAATGTCAGGCCATATTTGGATCAGGAAAAATAGTTTGAGATCTTAAGTTCCCTGTTGACTATTCTGTAAAACCTACAAACAGTGATTAGTGTTTCCTTTTGAATGTCAGAGATTAGTCAGTCAATAATGATGTGATAATCGTTTTAATTCTGTAGAAAAAGAAGAAGAAATCCCATGAAAAGAAGGAAAGCATTCTGACTGAAAAGCCAGCAGAGGAGGCTCCCACAGAAGAACCTAATCTACTGGGAGAGGTAGAGAGTGAAGAGATTAAAGAGAATGGTGTTCTTGAAAAAGAAGAAGAAACAGTAAAGGTTGAGGAGAGTGCAACTGTTGCAGCATCACAGGATGATAGTCAAAAGGTAAGGTGTCTGCCCTCCACCTTCCCATCCCTGTCCTCCCCCCCCCCCACCCTCCCATCCCCTCCCCTCCTTAACTCCTTATTTGCATTTGGTTTGGTGGTTATTTCCTTTTATTTCTCCCCTTATTGGATCAAATATGCTTTCTGCACAAGAAGGCAAAGATTGCTTCTAAAATATGAAATGCTTTGTCTTTCGTGTACCATTGTTAGCATGTAGTTTTATATTCAGTCTGTTATCAAATGTAAAGCCTGGCATAAAATATCCAGCCTGCTAAAATGTCATTTTGTCATAACAAGCAAATTGCAAACACAGTGAAAAGTTTCATGTAATTCACAGTGAAGAATGGTATGATCATGTTGTGTATCACTGCCTAGTGATGTTGTTAACAGAATCAGTTGTGATGCTTTTGTTTGATTCTGTGATTTAGTGTGTCACTGTTGTATCAGTTTTATAGGCAATGCAATAGCTGCATAAAAGTGTGATATTCCAACTGAATCACATTGGCTCTTTCATGTTCACTGTTGTAACAATAAATGTTGACTAGCATCTTGTGGGCCACAATTTGAAAACTCACATTTTCATGTATGATATTGGATGTTGAATCAATGATTCAGTTTTAATAGATGATGAAAATAAACAGGATTGAGAACGAAGAGAAACATAAAAAGTATTTTCTAAAATGCATTCCCACATTCAGTGGATATGTTGCAGGTTACTAACCTCAAAGCTGGAAGCAAGGTCTCTTTCTGTATGAGTGAAATCTTTTGTGAAGTTATATTAAAGTTTCAGCAAATCATGGAGCTGCTCCTTTTGTGGAAAATGAAAAATTACCATTTAGAAAGCTGAAGAAAGTCTCAATGTTAATTTGCAGAGTTGTTAGAATGAAGTTCGCTAAAGTAAATACCAAAAGCTCTTTCCATGGGATGTATTATAGTCCATTCTGCAAACAGCATCATATCTAGAAACAGTTCATTGCCTTCATTGCGTATTATTTTGCATATTATTTCTTCTCTTGGTGTGCATGGCCTGTCCTAGACAAGTGATTGGCATGGCACACCTTTGATTTGCTTGATTCTGTTGCCTTCTTTCTGGCTTTTGATTTGCATGACCTTTGACCTCCACCATCACCAATGTGTTCTCTTGTCAATGTGTAGATGGATGATATATCATTTTGGTTAACAAAAGATGATGTTGGCACCAAAAAGGAAGAAGATTCAATCAAACAGAATTCAAATGAAGCAGAGGTTTGTAAACATTGGGTTTGGGGATTCTTCTGGGGTCATTTCTCTCTCTGAATCAGTAAAAGTTTCTTTGTGGCCATGTTCCAGTTAGGGGAATGTTCATTTTCAGATAGCATGGATCTTCTGTTTTCTGTCAAACTCAGGAAAGAGTTGCACGTGACAAACATTTTAGGGTGGGAGAGACATGATTGAATGGATTGCTCCCTACATTGTTCAGATGTTTATTTGCCCAAGTTATGACATGTTACCATTGTGACAACCTTGCAAATTTCATGTACGTGTTCAACCAATGGAGATCAAGTTACTGTTGGAGCTTTTCTTTCCCCTCCTTAATTCCAAAGGGCATCCATCATGACATGAAGTCCTAAAATTCATTGTCTCGATCAACACGTACAAAAATCATAAAACTGTGTATAATGCTGGCAAAGTCATGAAAAGCACCATTTTGTGATTAAAATTGACATCTCGGGCAGAACAAAGCTTAAAGTATGACAGATATTTGTATGTAGTATGCCCTAAAGTTTTATACTTTTTCAGGTAACATCCATGAAACATAATTTTTATGTCAAATATTTTCAAAAAGTTGTAAAATATGGGGAAAACATGGTTGGTAAAAAGTTCTCAGTAGTTGGTTGGTGGCAAGTTTTGCAACTCAGAGGGAAGAAATCTTGAAAGCCTTCTCCTAAGGTGGTCCACCTGCAAACTGATATCATGCTCCAGAAATGGTCACTGATACAGCATCATTTATACCTAGTACTGTAGTTTCATTTTAAAAAGCAACACATTGACCATTTCTCATTTTCTACCCATTTTCATCCCTCTGACAACCCAATCAGTTTCCTCTTAAAGCTGCCCTGTGAATTTCTACAAAGAAGAAACCTGCATTCTCCTTCAGGAAAACTAGTCAAGTCCGCATGTAGTTTCCATACTGATATCTTTGATAGTATATCTTAAATCTTTATCTTGTATTTGTATGAAATGTTTTAAGCATGACTTGATTTAGTGCATTTTTGGGGCATAGTTACAAAATGTTACACCGAAATCATTCTGTATATAAATTTCTTCATTTTTTGTAGCAAGTTTTGCCTCAATTATTGCATCACGGACCTGCCAACATTTGAAAAGTGGAAATAGGAACACAGCGGCGCAATTTTGGAGAATCCGCCGGCCTGGGGGTGGGGTCTAAGGGGAGGGGGTGTCCCCCTCCCCTTTGGAAATTTTTTGAAGTTTAAATACTCTTAGATTCAAAACGGTGGCATATTTAAGGAATATGTATCAAATTTTTAAACAGGCAAAATTACAAATTTTTTAGGCTGTATTTTAAAAATTTGGATGATTGGTAGGCCTAGGCCTATGTCTGCTGGAATTGTAGCCTAAACAAAAATGCAAAAATCAACACACCCCATCACAGTGATAAGTCTAAGGTTTTGTTAGTCTATAATGCAAGCAAACTGAACTTTGAACCAGTTCCCGGCAGTGCTGATTACATCCCTTTTTGCATTATTAGTGCACAAAATAAAACTTTCAGATCATGTTACTTGTTACTGTTAGGCTGGGCAGGCTAGGCTGCATGGTAATGTTAGTCATGTTACACACTTAGCCTAACACAAACTTCGTTTAGGCCTTGGCCTATGTGAACGATTCTTGGCGGGGTTTATGCAATGTATTCAGAAAAAAAAATATAAAAATTCCCACCTATTTCATAATCTCCGCGACTTTCGTAGTTCAAAAGTTAGACCTCAACAGTCAACGTAACCATTAAGTTCAAGCCTAGCCTAGGCCTAGGCTAGACTGCACACATGTGCTATTTGGCTATGCCGCACTTTCGCTACGTTACCGTTAGTATGATACGGCGAACTACGGTACCAAAAAAGGCCAGTAGGCTCGCAGCTTACTGTCCCAAAGTTTAATACTCAAAAACTTCGTTGCTGGTCTTCCATTCAAAATTGAACACTGTTATAAGTACTTTGTTCAATCTTCAAATATTCTTTTTCATCCTTCTTAATCTCAAACAACAGCATTGCGATTAGTCCCACTGGTTATCAAACAAACATGCACTATGCATGCATTGCGTATATACCATATACGTACGTACCACCGGCACCGCAGGTGCCACACGGACTTCACGGTCGGTCCGTAGGCGCAGCTGTGGTGCTTTAAAGCATTAACTACAACTATCGTTACGGATATGTACTGTCAGTGTGCACATATCCTGAGACATTTTAGCACGCACGCCGGATGTTGCATACATAATGCTGAAGTCTATAGTGTTTACATATATGTACACGTAAAGCCCATACAAGTTCGATCCACGAATCATTAATGAGTTGCGTGACATGCGTTTTAAATAATTATGTTGCAAGGATATTTCTTGTACCATTTTGCGCTGGGTGCTAGAAATCGGAACGTTCCGATTTTTTGCTATGTACGAACTCAAAAATCGGAACGGTTCCGATTAAATCGGAACGGTTGGCAGGTCTGGCATCATTTTCCTTCAGATTTTAATAGATTACCAATCACAGTTCATATCAATTATTAATGCTATACAAGAACTGCATGGCACGTGCAAAAAAGAGTGTCTCATTTTGCGATGCAACACTGATTATTTCAAATGCTGGTACTAAGAAGTCTTATTTGTATTACCCCCACATACGTTGATAAAATCCATCTGGCTTCTTTCTCTTTATTGAGCATAGAAAAAAGTACCTTATGAAACTTCGACTTGTAGTTTATCTTTACACTTAATACCTTAAGGGGCCAAAAAAGTTGAGGATAGGTCATTTGGGGTGAAAAATTGATGTTTTGTTTTTTGTCGCTTTTTCAAAGGAAACTGAGGAGCCAACTCATCAAGTCAGTAAAAAATCTAAGAAAGAAAAGAAAGCAAAGAAAGAGAAGAAGAAAGACAAAAAGAAGAAGCATCATGTCAAGGAAGAGTATGAGGAGATGGGGAATGGAGAGGAAGCACCTCCTCCAGAGGACAGTGCTGCTACAAATCAGGAAGAGACGCCAGAGATTCCGGTGAGAATTGAACAATCTTCCATTCTTTCACTAAACCTGTGCAAAAGCAGTTTTTACTTACTTTGATAATTGAGAGATGAAAAGTGCCACTGAGCTGATGAACAGACAACTCCCAACCACCTCCCCCAATAATTAAAATAGGACAATTCAATACAGACAACCACCTGGGACCCTTTTCCCCCAGATAATTCCCGAACAATTCCTAGCCCAGACATTGTCACCCAGACAATTCCCAGCCCAGACAATTCACCTGGACAAATCCCATCCATGACAGTTATACCTCACACAACTTTTCCCACTGAAACATTTGGAATTGTCCTAGGTAGGAATTGTTCAGGAGAAATCGTCTGGGGTGGGAATTGTCTTGGAGTTGCTGGGAACCCTGAGGTCTACTTGTATCCTACATCTTTCTCTTTAGACACAGGTATCAAATCTTCATTGCAAGATGAATATTTTCTGTGTTCTTGACTCTGATTGTCCAGTTCTGTAAAAAAAAATGGGCTTACAGGATATTTTTACTCTGGGCCTGTGGGAAGGGGGGGGGTGAGCTTGGTGTTGTTTAAACCTTGAAGAAACCTGCATTGCTGGAGGAAATTTCATGAGTTTTTCCAGTAATTTGCTTAGGAGTTAAGTTTTGCAGGAACTCTGTTGGCTGTGGCCTACAGCCCCTCAAGCTCATATGGTTACATGATAAATTATAACTCTAATAAAATGAGTCTTCATGTTTACTCACAAATGACATCACAGCTTGTTGGCAAAAGAATTGATAAGACATACTAACACTGTCATTAAAATGAAAAAAAAGAAAAAAAAAACAGATTCTAATTCATCTACTTTGTGAATGCAATAGTGCCAGCATTTACATGCTCCAAACCTTACATACATGCAAATATCCTTGTGCATGCCCTGTGTCAACCAGTGTCTACAGTGACATGACCATGGAAGGTCTCATAAGCGTATAGTGCATTTATATTCTTAGTCTGTAGTTTTGTTGTCAATCTGGAAACTTTCAAATTTGCTCTGCTTGCTGGAGTCTAGAAACAAAAGAATATTTGGACAGTAATTGATGTACTTACATGACAATATACCTTCTTTTTAAATACTATCATGTCCATTACCCCAAGTCATCCCTCTTATGGAGTGTTGCTGATGCTGTTCATTATTTATTGGCTTTATATCTTGTCTTCAATAGCCCATGCCATGTTACAAGTTGCTGGCTGAAAATCCATCCATTAAAATGGTAACTATGTGTTCTTACTTCTCATTTATTTTATTTTATAAAGTTCCTTTTCATCATGTCTGCTACACACCTCCCCTGGCTTTAAATTTCTGTGGAGAGTGGCAAAAGTATGAAAAGGCACATTACTAAAGGAAACAAGATTACAAATAAAATTGTAGCACCATGAGTGATATTCATATTATGGACAATATTGTGAGATTTTTCTTTGAGAATGGTTTAGTTAGATATTGAAGAGATTTTTTAGAGGGATTAACATTGCTTTTATTGTTTTCTGGTTCATTAAATAGACCTACCAGACTAGAATAGATGCCAATCAATCACATCAAGTGGTGGTGTCTGTCATTTTCTGCAACTTAACTTCAAGCCATCTCAAGAGTCTCGAGTTTAATGTTTTGGATTCTTTAAACACCAAGTTGGTGAGGGAGGTAAGAATGGAATGGTTTGTTAGTCTTTTAATTTGTGCACAGCATAATAAACAGACAATGACATGCCCTTTAACCCTAGTAAGGGGTTAGAGGTTTGAACGTGATATTCCTCAGTATTAAGATAGAGTGCATTTATTGTTAGTATCCTGGGCAGAGTGCAACTTCCCTTTTACAAAGTATTAGTTGGATTAACGTTGACTAAATGATACTATGAATTATTGGTAGGATGTTTTGGTACAAGGGCAATGCTGTTTGGAATAATGTTTTTCCTTTTCCCTCACCTCTACCCCTTCAATTAGATTGTATAGATGATTTATTTGCATTTAAAAAAGATCTGTTTGTGGCACTCTTTGAAATACTGTAGGATTATGTGATGTCTCTCTTCTCCTTTTAGATCGGTGCCACTTCTCATGATGGTGTTAAAGTGCCATTTCAGTTGCCACCAGGTGCCACCAATGAAGGACAGTTTGCTTTCACTGTTTCCAGCATTACCATGTCACAAAAATTAAGGGGGACTCTAACATATGTTGTTAAGGTTTGTTAAGGCTTTGCATCTTTTAGTCTTAAAATCTAGATGAACAGGGTTGAGCAGTGCTTTTTGGCTCCAGTTGGCCTCCATAACACAAGCAGTTACACTGTATTCATCTGGCAGTTCTTATTGCTGTTACTAGTATGTGGGTACTTTGACAAACAATACACACTAAATTGCCTACACGTACAAAAGAAAACAGCCTGGACTCTCCCAAATTTCCATCATCACTCAACATTTCTCGAGCTTAAACCCTGTAGATCAGTGACTCCTAAGAGGGGTGCCAGAAAATTCTCTAGGGGTGCCAGCATAAGATTAAATAAATAAATCAAGAATATACAATTAATATACATTGTAACTAGTAATTGTATGCCTTGTTACTAAGTAAGAAGACATGGGAAGTGCCGTTTCCTGCAACCTAGGGGGCATGTTAGCCCCAAATGTTTTTTGGACGCTCTGCGCCAACTGATGGTGGTGCTCTGCTTTAGATAGTGTTAACAGGGTGCCACGTTATAACTCATCCTTACCAAAGGTGTCAAATGTCTAAAAAGGTTGGGAACCACTGCTGTAGATTATGCAGCAAGGACGGTTATGTCCTAAACCCTGTATAACTCTTTAAACTGTTAATCAAGCTAGTAGATATCCTTTCTGCAAATAGTCAGAGGTGTAACAAAAAATGTGGGGTATCAAAAATGTACTTGAAAAATTTCAAGGGAAGCTAACTGTATGCACAGTATTTGTTAGGGCAACAATGTGGAAACTAGGAACTGCTGATAATTTTCCAGTGGGGTGGGGCTGAGGGTCATAGTTGGTGCTGGGGGTTGCCAACTAAATGGCTTCAAAATACCTGTGTCCGAATACATTGTTTCCTACAATAAACTCTAGCAGCTCCTTATATATCCTGTACGTATGGTATGAATCAGTCCAATGAATACTGTATATTATGTTTTATGTGTTTTACTTGCTTCCGTAGGATGATGAAGGTTCAACAAGTGAGAAGTTGGACTTCAAAGTCCACCTCCCTATTTCATCCTATATGATTGCAACTCCTTGTAACAGGTAAGTAATTCACTCAGTCTGCTCTGAAGGTTTTCTGGTGGAGACGTGTTGGATGGTGGTGCTTTCCATCTAACCCTACAAATGTCATGTGATGAATGTGACCATATTAAGCTGCACAGATTTTGCATCTCAGTTGAGTACCCACCTCTTTAAGAGAACATTTGGCCTCCCTTCCATACCAATTGCAAGCCTATAATGGCAGTATTTCAGAGCAGAAACTTTTTGATGAGTTTTCCTTAATGCATTTAATTTTGCAATTTTCATCTAGAATTACAAATTCATCCAGAAGCATACCCCTTTGAACCTCTTGGTTCTGTACCCAAGGGCCATCCTCTTTGGCTTGAGCCCTGCCCAGCATAGAAATAAGTTATCACCAAAAGGCATTTGCCCTCCCTCTGTTACCCTCCTTCACCCATGTGTAGCTGTTCCCAGTCTATACACCAAACATACTTGGTTTTTTAGTTTGTTGTCACTTTTAGTTGTCATTATTTACCTTCTTTGCATAATACACATGATGTATAAGGCCTTCTGTTCTCACTTTGCTTACAGTGACCAGTTTGCACGATTACTGAGTGGAGGTGAGCTCACTGGCAAAGCTTCCGTCACAGCACAGTTGGGTGATGCAGAATTCCGTGAAGTCTTAGCCAGAATCTGTTTTTATTGCCATCTGGTTGTTGTGGAAAGAGTGGAGAACACAGTGTCCCTGTATAGCAAGTCCATTCAAGGACATCATATCTGTATTTTAATGAAAGCCATGGTAAGTGACATCAGACTCGTAACCCTTATCATGCTATCAGGCATAGACAGAAATCCCAGGGAGGTTATATTCCCCCAGCCCAACACTTTTTGGAAATGCTCCCTTTGATTTTTATTTTTTCACACAGTAGCATTTGCCTCAAGAGTCCATCCCCCCACACACACACTTTTTCACTCAAAACTCAACTTACGGTGTTTGGGAAAGTTGTCACTGTGAAGGAGCCCTGTGATGTAAAACTTCAAAATGCTATACCTTTATGGAAAGAGTGTCCTCCATATGAGTTTGTAGCTCAAATTCTAGATTATGGTGGCCCTTTACTACAAATGGACTTCTAGAGAAGAATTTCATGACTACACCAGCAGGGTTTTATGAAAGCACACATGGAGCATGCCCTCTAATTAATTCAGCAAGGTAAGGGTCTATAGGGGTATATGTATTTGTACTTGTATGTTGTGATAGGAGTGATGTTGTGCATCACTAACTTCTTGCTGCAGCCACTAGAAGCACTAGCAAGACCTTTTACTGCTAACCTAACATTCAGCAAGGTCATCTCAGCGTAAAGTAGTTTAAGAGAGAAATATCAGCCTTACCACTGCCAACATCCTTTTAAAAACCTGTGTTTAGCCAGTGGTTTCAGTTTTATCAAAAAGTGGCAATAAGGTTAATCTTGGCTCTCCTTTGTATGACAAAATGCTTCTAAAACGTGGAAACAGAGCTAAAAAAAAGGTAAAAAATACAACAAAATAACAAAAAATGCTTTTTTCTTGAATGTCTGAAAAACTGTCCATAAAGTGTTCCACCAATGTCATGGCTGAGTGGCATTTCAGACAATTGGACCTTAGCAATGAGAAGGATTGGGGCTTCATCCCTAGTTGTGAGCTGATTGGGGGGGGGGGGGAACCTTCCAAGAGCAATCTACAGTGTGGAATGACCTTCCAAATTTTATTACAGATCCCAAATTTGAGTGAAAATGTTCAAAAGGAAACCATCCATTGTGAAGTTATAATCCATATTTCTTGCTCATTTTTTCACATTCGTGGTCTCTATGGGTTGTAAAATTACTGCCTGAAGCCCTCGAGGCTTTTGTCTCCAAGGAAGTGAGTTTCAAGGATGTCATATCACACTTTGGTGTATTTATCTGGCAACAGACATATTTTTCTTGCGATTTTCAGACTTAAAAGATAACATGGATTGAAAATTGTTGACATGTTTGTTTCTTGTTTTCTCTCTCCTCAGCCCAATGGTTCGTTATCTGTAGATGGTAAGAGTTCAGACAGCAGTTTAATTTCCAACCTACTAGATGAGATCAGATTGCTTTCTAAGGATTCAACATAGTACTCTTTGCTCGTTTTATAATTATCCTCATTATCAGTATCTAGCAAATTTCATTTTTTTTTTTTTTTTTTGCCCATTTTATTGATCTAGTAACAAAGAGATTCCATAATCCATAAACCCAACCTTTTCACTTTGCAGCTTTGCAACAGTTTCTGTGTCTTTCTTCTTTCAATTGTGACAATCCCTCCCCCCTAAGTTTGACATGTTACAAGAGTGTCAAAAAGTTGATTGTCTGTTTGTCACTGAGCCTAACAGATTCACAAATGACCCTTAGTAAAGTAAGAGGTCCGAGGAGATGGTACTGAGTTTAACTTAGATGAGAAGGGAAATTAATCAAAAGACGTTTGCAGTATCTTATTGATAATAGATATTTAAATTGTTAGTCTCTTAATTGAAAAAAATTCTGTAACCTTTGTTTAGGAATAATTTGTTTTTATATCTTATGTGTGTACTTGCCAATAGGATTCCAAGGGAGTATTTATGACAGGAAGATAATCAGCCAAATTTTTTCTTCATTCGTCATGATACCAAACATTAGTATGATTGAATTGTTTGTAATTTGGGTCATTCATTTTTGTTTTATTGGAAGTTGATGTTTAGTTATTGTACTGGTATACAGACTGCAAGTCACTTGATTTCTAGATAAACTCTACTAGTTAATGTCCAGTTGTCTGTGTATATCCTTTGTGTAGAATTGAAGGCTTCTAGAGCCATACAAGACATGCCAGTTGTTGAGCTTCCTGTAATTAATTATTAACCTCACGATAATTTGCTTTGTTGACAGTTATGGTTTCCTATAGCTTAGACATGAACCAATCATGTATTGGCGTCATTATAAGGAAACAAGAAGGACAAAGTTATAACCTCACATCAGGTGGTTTATGTCTTATTTATTCTTTAGTTTTTTATCCTTGGTTTATAAATTACAAGGTCTATATTTATTGTTAGTTGATCTTTTATCATGACCCTCAATGAGTTTTTTGTGTTGTTAGTGTTATCCCATGTGGCATCCCAATTACAGCTTGCTTTATTCTTGAAGATAGATTTTTCCACTTATTGAGGATCCTCCCCCTCCCCCTCCCCCCTCTGTCAATTATCCCAGAGGTCATGATAAGGGTTCTAATCAGGTTTGTGTGTAATGCACATTGAAAACAGAGGAAATAGTGGTTAAGCTTTAGACAAAGTGAGTTTGTTGAACACTACAGTGACCTCTCTCAGCTAGGGATTTAGAACTTGGCTTTCCTGATGTGCTATGCTCCTGAAACAAAAAGGCTGAAACAAACATAATTTTGAATCAGGGTCATATTCCAAGGCATTCCTCGGAGATGATCCTCGACCCGGAAAATTTTCTGGTGGGGAAACTTTTCAGAGGGGTGGGAATTGTTTGAGGTGGGAATTATCCAGAGAGTAGTTCAATTACAGTGATTCTCTCTCACTAATAATTTCATAGTCCCCCAAACACTGCATTCATCAGTGCAAGTTTGTCTTTTCACAGAAGCTTTGTGTAAAGTTTGATCAAATTCTAATTATATGCAATTTCCAGAAAATCTAATAAGTTAAAAGGAAAACAAAACTAATTGTGTTGTCTGTGACTGGAATTGTACAGCAGTCTACAGTAACTGTAGCATGACAGGAAAACTTGTTTGTTGGCCCCCCTAACGTTGTAGTAGAAACACTTTTATATTTGAATAAGTGAATTAGAGTTAGATGAGGTTTTACGGCTCGGTTTCTAACCAATTGGTTTAAGTCGGTCTGGCCACGGCCAATAAGTGAATTAGATGAAGTTTAGTATTTATGTAGATTTAAGCTTGCAAGCACAATGCACACCTGCAGGAAAATATTCAACATAGAGCTTTGCATATCTTAGCTGCAAAGTAAGTGTAGGTTTCTTTAATATTGTACTGTGACAGTGGGAGGGGAAGTTGTTAGTCATGACTCCTTTTATTATCCTCACTAAACATTCCCTTGTTTCTGTATGTGCATCATGAAAAAAGGGACCCAGGTGTTTTCTTCCAAAAAGATGAGTTAGTGAATGACATGTGTGATTCCTACTTAACGTGATAGTATTTAACTACTTATCTTACCCCTATCTGAGAGGTACTTAGATGCAAGGGTTACATTTGTTGCTGACAAGTGCATTTTCCCTCCCCTTTGCCCTCCCCTCACCCCTTCTCTCTCACTTTCTTTCTTTGTTATGTTTCACCACATATAGCCACACCTAGAATTATTTTATGCAATTTAAAAATGAAAAATAAGGGATTTCATTAAGTGAGGTTATCAATATTGTAAGTAAAATCCTTATAAACTTAAGTATATGTTGATTGAAAAGTCAAATTATATGAATATTCATAGCGCGGTCTCGTCTCTTTGACTTGTAATATGCTTCTGTTAGACTTTTTGTGTTTGAAATTCAGTTGCATATAGTGTACATAGTGAAATATTTTATGACTTGGTGAAGAGAATTGTAGGGAAGTATAAATGTTAGTATCAAACTTAAACAGAAGAGTTCCTGATGTTTCAACCTTAAATTTTTTTGAAAAAGAAAGCTTTCCAAAGTACTGTCTACCATTCCACATTTCCAGTTAGAAAACTGTTTTGTTTAGGATTCTCTGTTGTCTGTGATTTGTTTGTACTAAGTTTACTGAGCAAACATGTCCACTCATCAGATAAGACCAAAACCACATTTTGGAAGTTGTGGACATTAGGTAATGAATATTCATATAATTAGGAATATTAAATTATCTCCCAAGTAGTTCACACCTAATCATGCATGTGGATGTCATCACTGATCAAATCACATAATATTCTGTTGTTATTTGCCTTGTAATTCAAAATTTTTGTGGCAATTCCAGAGAATGGAAGTTCTTATTTTTGTTGAATTATTGAAAATGCAGAAAAGAGTATTTGTGGAAAATGTGAAAGATCTTGTGTGACTCATTTTCTTGATTGTTTTGTGAAAAGTAAAGTATTTGAAAGGTCCGTTCCAAAGACAAACTCCAAATAAATATGCTTACTTTGCTTCTTGTCTTTACACTGTACTGTAAAGTAACAGTCCAGAAACAAAGGACACTTTTTGTGTGACTCATTTCTGTTGACCTGCAACCCCAATCACCCCCCCCCCCCCCCCCCCCACCAAAAAAAAAACTCTTGAGATATTTAAATTGCCCCAAATGGCATTGTATAGTGACCTAAGAAAGCACACATCACACAGTATTTCCATTTTCTTTTCTTGTAAATTTGTCTCAGAATATAAGGACTGATTGTCTTCATGATGCCAAGGGCTTACGCCTGGGAAGTGACTATAAGACAAATAGGCCATTTACGATGATGCTTGCGATTCCAAAAACAGCATTTTTAAGACATTTGATGTTACATTGCTTTATTAAAATTTGTTATTTATTTTGTGTATTTCCTTTTACATTTATTATTACTACGCCATTGGCCAGATATGGGAGGGGGTGGGGAGCTATCTTTATAATATCCCCACCCCCATCCTTCAGGTTTTTTGCCCCTAATAGGGTGTACATCCAGAGTCATTTGCGGGTCAGCTAGGAACTCCATGTTTGTGTTCACACTTTGTAGAGTTGCCTACAGGACCCCCACAAGGACATTGCTCAGAACCCTACCAGGTCCCTTAATTAGGTCCATGGGGCCTCCAAACATAATCATTACACTATTCGTGCATACAAAAGACTTGCATCGGTGATGGGGAAAATTGTTGCATGAAAAGGGGGAAATTCCTGCACACTTTGTGACGATGTATACTCTTATTTGCAATGCAGATACTCGAGTGCTAACTAAAGTACCAATTTGGGGTGGGTTCTTTGACGTCAGCCTTTGTAGTGCTCCCAGTCACCAACCCCAGTTGGTGCCACTGTTATCATAAATTCCAGAATTGGCCTTTATTTCTTCAGTCCTATTGCCTCTTCCCTGTATTTTTAAGTTTGCTTCATCCCACACATATTTAGTAATCCCTTAGCATTACAATTAGTGACGACACTTTAGGTTGATTGGCATAAATCCAAAACGCCACCATTATTGGCGTTTAATGTAACAAGAACAAAATTGCCAAAATGATTTTCATATTGCCGGAAAAATGCCACTTTACGTGCCCATTAAGCTGCGTCCAGACAATCTGTCGGCATTTTCATTTTCAAAAGATTTCAAATCTCGAGTAAACATTCACTCCGATCTTTGGGGGAGGGTGGGGAAGGGGAATTGCACCTGGTTCCCCCTCTGTGTACGGCTATGTTTGGCTTCAAGAACACGAAGTTCTCTTAGTCCCCAACAAAAATCGTCACGTTAAGTTTGTATTTGAAGATATTTTCTCGAACTGGTGAAAACCTGTGACGTCATAGTTAAAACTCTTCAGAGCAACTTCCTAAGATTTGTGTGTGTATGTGTGAGGGTGGGTATGTGTGTGTAATCTGAAGTACAAATTTCAGTAGATCAGAAACAAATTTTATAGTAAGGCGACACTTAAAAACCGGAAGTGTGCGTGATTATCAATCAAGTTTGGGAGACATTGAACCGGGTAACAGGGGCGGATCTAGGGTCTTTTCTGAGGGGGGGTCCACCATAAAAAGGGCACATTAATTTTTTTTTTAAAGTTTGGTTCCCATAAACGTCAGTGATTATACAATTTACGGCATATTGACAAAGAAAGGATAAATCAAGAGACATGCAAAAACTGGAATCAAAACCTGGAATCTAAACGGTGAAAATGCAAGGCGCGCGAAGCGCGCGAAATTTTTTTGGGTAAGCCTACACTTATAAGAATTTGTACTAATTTAAAGCTTATATAGAACAATTATCCAGACAGTTAGGCCCTATCGGGCATAACTTTATTGTACTTCCCTCCTCGAGTCACTAGCCGTACCGTACGACAGACACAAGGGAACGTTAACCAGGTTTAACGAAATGCGATTCAATTTCCGACATTTACATAAATCCATGTATTTCTACTTATTAACTTGAAAAGGTGGAAAGGGTTTGTACTATATTTACCTATAAGTATAACGGAACTGAGGAAGAGTGGACAAAGCGTACCGAAAATTTTGGGTTTTATCCCAGAAATTACCCTTATGAAAGCCAAAATAAGTAAATCGACCATGTGTGGCGGCAGAATTTCCGCAACAGGAGGCCGGGCCATGTCAGCAACCCCAATTAGTTCCGACATTCCCTATTTCGAGGGGATGATGAGAAGGGCAAATGGAGGAGCCTTATTATCCTATGCCATTGCAGGCATATTTTGCATCATATCACTTAATACTTCAAGATCCGAGTTGCGCACTGATAGTGTTCTTTGAATCTGGATCGTGAAATTGAAAAGCGCGGGAAGCGGGGGAATATGTTTGATAGGCTGACACCTAAAACATATGACGAAACGCAAAAAGAACTGTGGGCTTGTAGACCGTATTGGGTGTAGCATACATTTGTATCGAAACCACCTGGACTACAAGATGAAATAGCCAAACTTTGCTCCGTAAGTCGCTCACCAACTGACTCTACCGCATGACAAACACATAAGAGAACACCAACTAGGCTTTGCGATATGGGATGAAAGTTACGAACTTTACATAAACTATGTGCTCTGCCTATATGTTACTTGGTAAGGTGGACAGGACTTGTGCTATCCTGCTTTGCGGAATGGAACTATTGAAGAAAAAAGAGTGACTCTACAGCGCGCGTAGCGCGCCGAAAATTTTGGGTTCTTATTAGAGAAATTATCCTCTTGAGGGCAAAAAACAGGTAAGCCGTCGGGGCGACTAGTTGTCGTCGGGGACTGCATACTTTCGACTAGGACTCCCCGACAAACCTGTAAAACTTCCCCGATAGTTGGCCAGCCTTCCCCGACGGTGGCATGACCTTTCCCCCACCTGGCGCTACCGCTATCTCGACTGGGGGAGGGGGTTAAATACTGTATGTTGTGTTCCCTACATAGCTGCGGCGCGACTGTCAAAAATACTGTCAGAACAGATGACTGAAGTCGAATGTTTGCTTTTTATTTGCGACAGCAGACCGGTCATCGGTCCAAAGACGTCAAAAAAATTGTACCGACTAACAATGCGTTATCTGACTTGGTGGTGATTTTATATAGTATTTTTAAAATGAAACAAACGCCGATTCGTCCATTGCGACTTCTGGTCAACTCTTGGCTGTGGACTTTTAACTAAGATTGGCTTTTTATTCCCATCACTAGGGCAACACTAATAAATGAAGAGAGTAATTCCAGACCATGAATATCATATCCTGTTCATGAGAGGAGGGACACTAGCGGGTAGAGGGAAGGTTTCGTAGATGTAGCGTTTAGGGAGTGTGAACAGATCATTATTTTGTTAGACCAAAAGACTAGCAGCGACCTTTTGGAAACAATATTAAAACTCAGTAGTAATACTTGCATAAAGCGCTAGCTAGTGAGTATGACGTAATATCTGCGTGTTTTACTGTATTACTTTGAAAGCCCAAGCACGCCACACGTGATTCCAAACGAAAAGTGATTAGAATGCCTGACTGTCACGCAGGCAGTGAGAGTTAGAGTTAGATGAGGTTTAACGGCTCAGTTTCTAACCAACTGGTTTAAGTCGGGCCGGCCGCGGCCTTTTTTGCAGTAGTGGCTCACTGGCATGTTTTTCCCTACTCCATTGCAATCAGTAAGACATACTGTAGTCACATTCTCTGTAAAACGATTGCGCTGTTCGTGTTTCAGGGCGGGCAATATAGGCTACCATAGTCAAATATATTGCTGAAAGTTTCTGCGATACATGGCTAGACTTTTGCGGGTGGATTGATCGATACTGGATGGGGGTAACCAAAATCTCCTCGGAACTGGACAACTGTCATTACCTGTCAAACTGTCGTGGTTTTTTTTTTTTTAATTTTTTTTATTTTTTATTTTTTTAGGGTAGTGTGAAAAAAAAACAATTTTGAAAAAGGGCAAATTGGGAAATTTGAGGGGGGGGGGGGGGGTCCGGACGTCGGCGACCCCCCTCTGGATCCGCCACTGGGGTAAGTTGGCATGTCTGTGGTTTTGGTACTTTTTCGTGGTGTGCTCTGGGAGCCAGTCGTTTCAAATTCGTGCAAAAGTTTTTGGAATCAATCGAAAGTGTGGGTCTTATTCAGAGATTTAGGACACCGATCACTCCACTTTGGGGACCTTTGGGGCCTAAAACAGTAAGGGACCCATTGTGTCCGATTTTCAGCCAGATTTTTCAAAATGGTGTACATTGCACTAAGTGCGTTTGCAGTTTCTGAATGTCAACCAATCTTATTTTCACCTGATTGATGTAAAAATGTGTGTCAGATGGTTTAATTCGAAACTGGACCAATCTTGAGTCCACTTAATTCTAAAACTAACCCACACTCAGCCTCAATAGTGTGGTTATTCTGTATTCAATCAACACATATTCGCACAAGCTGCCCAGGATTCTCCCAGATTTTCATGTAAATTCTTCAGAATGTGGCATTAGCCTGGGATAAAATCAGCTCACCACGCTGCATCGGTCAGAGGGTTCAGAACTTACGGCCCACTGAAATTATTACGCAATACCCTATCTGCAGGAACGCTACCAGTGGCATTTCTAGTGATTTTAGCAGATAAATATTTTGAGCTACTAGAATAAGATTAAAAGTTGAACGTTGTTGCAAGGACGCATTTATGGAAAGATTAACAGAATTTGATGACAAATTTGCAGTAGTTATCTTATATTTTCAAATATATGCCCTTGAAAATGTAATTTTTTACTTGCGAAAGTAAGTCTTCAAATTCTGGGTCCATTTGGGCCCTATGTATAACAGACGGCCAACCAATTACAGACAGACCGTTCAAAAAGTGTGAACGGACCCGACTTCCACCTGGCAGTGAAAACCAATAGGGTAGCAGTCGGGTCGGTTAAGCGTGGGGCCTGTGGGCCAAGTTCTGTTCCCCTCCCTGACTGTCGGTCCCGACTGCGATCCGACAGTCGGCCCTCTTCGTGAACATATCTTTGCTCCAAACTTAGGCCTACGTCGAGTGACATCAATGCATAAGGTCTATATCAATAGCAAAGGATGGTGGGACCAAAGATATAAGCATAGATTCCAAACTTAAAATGGCGCGTTGACTCCCCATGGGAGCCAAAATATAGGGGCGAAAGTGCTGGTCACTGTTCAGTCGTTTTGAATGTCTTACAACAGTATTAGTACTTGTTATTTCGAAATTTTAAAGTATCACTCCTCAATAAATACCATTTAAAAGACGAAGGTATTTTTTCCTCGCGGCTTTTCACATAAATACACTTGAACATGAACGCACAATGACTGGTTTGAAGTTCATGGACTTATAGACTTTATGCATTGGCATCACACTGACGTCGTTTTGGAGGAAAACACGTGCACGCGCGTGTAGTAGATTTACGTGCGTATCCCCCGGTGCACAAATCAGCTGCTGTCTGCATTGTTAGTGTAACTTGCAATGATATGCCATTTTCCTCCAAGCGAGGGAGCACTTTCATCTCTGTGACATCATATGCATAAGGTCTAGTCGGTCAGTTTCTATGGTATCTTCAAGAGACGCACTCTTATATGCGTGTTACTAGCGTGTTCGTTTTTCAAGCCCGTAAAAATATGCATCAACTAGCATTCCGGATAATACACAGAGAAATGTATTCTGCGCGTATAGAACGCGTTGTGAAAAGTGCAAACCTCTTCATGAAATTTTCTATAACGCGCCAGTTCTTTTTGTACGCAGATCGCCGAAAAGAACAGCGAGCATGGCAAATTCACATTTCCGCCCCGATATTTTCGTCTCCATGACTCAATGTCCATAACAGTGTAGATATAGGAGTTTGGAATCTGTTTATAATGTATTTGAGTGGGACAGAGTTTTGGTGGAGCGTCGTTTTTTCAATTCCACTTTATTGTGACGAAAAAAATAACACGCACACGAAAACTCAAAGACATTTCGTTCTCATATACTGTGTGCGACGTTATTACGGAGCATCCTTTCATTCTGAATCACATATACAATGCGCTTGTGACGTCACAGTAAAAATATCGTAAACACTAGGGGCTACATCATTTCGTTTTTATTTCAACATCAACATCACATTACCCCAACTACATCAACATCAACAGAAGAACCACACCGACCGTGCCTAATCTCAGAGCTGATCGAGCTCTTCTCGAGTAAAGAAAATGTCAAAGTATGATTTTCAGAACACAGAAAGACGTTTTGAAGTGGCCCTTGATCGAATGAAACTTATGATCGAGAACTTCTGTGCTTATCAGGACACATTGGAGCAGCAAGAAAAGTTCTTTGGGAGACGGGAGCAGAGATTGTATTCTCTTAGGTCATCTTTGGCCAAAATGCAAGAAAATTTGAAAGAAATGCAGCAGTGTTTAGAAACAGAACTTACGAAAGTTGAGGCATCTAAAGAAATCGACAGAAAACTGGAAAAGAAAACCTGGGACGAATATATGCAGTATGGCCGATGGTTTTAGAGGTACATCGAGAGAGTATGTGCACAGTTGTCTACGGAAAAACTAACACAAAAATTTTCCCAAGTCGACGTCCCTCAAAACCAAGTAAATATTCTTATAATATGAACGTCTTTGGAACACTGTTTGATGGCTTAAGCAACATGGTCATTACTTAGGCCAATAATATTGTGAAGTGTAGCTTTGAATTTTTTTTAAAGAAATACAAGCCGGTATTACATTGGTAAACGATGTCTCTTTTTGATTATTTTGATCATTTTCAATGTTTTGGTGAAGTTTATATAGGAATGAGTGTCATATCACATTGGAGCTTTTAGCCACCGTCGCCTTCACCATTTTTCCATCCTTAAACCTTTTCTGCATTTCCAAGTTTGAAGGGTTTTTTTTTTTTGAGCTTAAAAATTAACTTTATTGCAACAGCTGATTATCGCGATGTTGTAACAGCCACACCAGGTTCTATCACCCCTTTCATTTTAGTACACCAACATTAACATTGTATATTAACATTAGTAGCACGGTGGGTCCGAAGTTCGTTCACCTTAGCCACTGAATCCGTCAAAAATATAAATAGGTAGCACATGGTTACCAGTGTTAGACATTTTATCTTTGGAAATATGTTGTCAGTACAAAAACGGATTTTGCCCTGGAATTTGTATAGTGTAACTCGGAATTTGAATGATTTCATGAGACTGTCTCTGACCTCAGGAAGTTTTTTCCAGAGGGTCACAATTTCGTTCGCACATTTTCAATTGTCCCTTTTCCTAGAAAATCAGGTAAATATCCATTCACTTTGTCAAATTTTCCATGTAAGAAAAGGACTCGCACCAAATGATTACCGTGTTGCAGTCACACCTTGTGAAATCACGAAAATATAAGATCGTTTGGAAAGTAGGTTAGGCTTGTTAGGTGAGTTGCCTAGGTAATTTTCGCATGTCAGAAAAATGTTGTGTTCAGGCAAATTGGAAACATGTGGTTGGTATTTGTTTTAGTACGATTGTTTATCAGTTAATGCTTGATATTTTGTGCAATTTCCCAATCATTTCATCCATTATTCATTGAATTATGGATAATGAACGAACTTCGGGGTGAACGAACTTGTGTTGACCCTAACCATACATTAACATTGACATCTGGTTTACAGACCTTTCTTCAGATTCAACTCCCTGTCAAAATTCGTATTTCTTTTCGTCTTTATTTTTTGTTCCAATCACCTTTCGATGAAGAAAAGGAGGGGAAAAATGGCCAGTGGGCATTTCGCTATTATTCCTCGGTCTGTAGTTAAAGTTACACTTTGTAGCTGGTGTCGCCGTACCGGGCTGTTTAAATGAGGCTTTCAGCTTGCCGAGTGCTTATCCCTTAATCAGTTCAGTTGAAAAATGGGCACCACAACGTAGAAACCATGTGGACACTCGGCATTATCTCACGTCATGTCATATGTTGTGGGGTGGGGGTATATTCAAATCAGAACATCTCCAAAAAGTGGATGGGAGATATATCCTTCACCCCGGGATTTCCGCCCATGGTCTTGTACATCTGCGTATGCAGGATCACTTTTAACCCGGGGTTGTGACTTCAATTTTGTCAAACGCCGAGTATAGCGAAATAAGAGTTTAGCTACGTTTTTCATCGGGGGGGGGGGGGGGCGCCGCCAACGCTTCCCCCTGGATACGCGCCTGAATGTAGTAGTTTTTGTTAAGTTAAAGCTACCAATCATAGAACTGCCAAAACTTAACTGGTCGTGGTTAGAGTTTTAATTTACCATATCAAAGATAGTGGCAAGAAGTCTTAATATTTTTTAACATTCGGGTAGGGTAGCGCATGTACCACCAATCATTCCTCCATTGATTCAAGTACTTAATTGTGGTCCGTTTGAAGGCCTTTGGATCCTTGTATAGCAGGTAAAATTCATCCCTCATATATGGTGGCTGGATTGTTCAGGCCATTTCCATACATTTTAAAGGCCTTTATAGGCCTGTACTGTGCGTATTATTAAACAGTTTAACATAACAAATGTAAGGTTGAGCCACGACATTGCGAAATCTACAATCTGACAGGAGGGTGGAGGTACATACGTGCCCACGCTGACGGTTCACTCAGAATTGTACATTGCATCGGACAAATGTAATCCAAAACAGTAAAAATAAAGGCATAACGGAAGAACTCTGAAATATGTACCGTTGGCGCCATTGATACTGCGTTTACACCACAAATAAAGCACCATGCCGGGCGTTCGGAAGGGAGGGGGGGAAGAGGATACTTGCCCCTGGAAAACCAAACCTGAAAAAAAAACGAAGAAAAAGTAAACATCAACTTTTTTTGTATGATATCGCTAGAAAATTTCCAGAACATGAGCTTTCAAAATAGAAAATGATTAGACGCAACTCACAAGACCTGGAAAGCGCCATTTTCAGAGATCTGGGAGACATTTCGGCCAAAATTTTCTCAGCGCTTCGCGCCAAATATGCTGGCGCTACGCTTAGATAGTTTGCCTACAGGTTTCGCCCCATGACAAATTCCTGGCCGCACCCCTGTAAAAGGCGCCAACATTTAGCAATTAAGCACTATTCTGGGAGTAAAAATTTCCCCTGATTTGATTGATTAAAAGTTTTGCTCCCCTAATTTTTTTTCTGCGAACGTCCATGTGAAGCACATACTTTCAGCAGTATGTTGTAATCAAGGCCCTCTCTTCCACACAACTATAAATGCAATGCAAGCAGACCCAGTTTTTCATGGTTTCTACCTACATTCCTAATCTCAAAACCCTATGGAAAGGGAACTCATATTTCCTTACTATCTTTAATCAACTGGCTGAACTGTGAGACATCTGGAACCAGAGACTTCTACTTGTATATGTCATAAAGCTTAACATTAGAGAATAGTAATATTTCTCGACTAATAAGCGACAAATTCGTAGGTCGATCTGTAAGGCGCTCGTCTCCGAAAGTTAAGTTAGTGGGTTCAAGTCCACCCGGAGACTTGGTAGTGAGTCTTTTCCTGTTTTGCGGTTTTTAGGGGGTTTGCTATTGTTCAGTCTTACTCAAGTTCAACTGTCGAATTTTTGAGGTTGTTTTTTTCTTTTTTTATCTTCCTCGTTCTATTTTTTATTGACTATGTTGCGTTCCTACCTTTTCCTGTCTTGATTAGCTCTCGTTCTGTTAATCATGCCCCACTATAAATTTCTTAACCAAGTCACCAGACGCTTCTGCATGTAGCCCAAATTATCAGGTCGTGTACAACCCCACCTCCCAACCCTTTCTTTCGATAGCAGTTGGTGTTGATTTTTATGAATGTGTTCCATTTTTGAGATTTAACTGGTTCCATTTTAATGCATTCAGCATTTGAAACGAAAGGTCGCAATAAAAGCAATGGCCTCGGCTACTTTAGCCGAGCCTATTGTATTTATTGAGACTAAATTTGCCTACGTACCTTTCCAAACCAAGTCTTCTACTACTAGAAAGCCAGTCTGGAATGAATATGCAAAGCATTACCAATTTCAAAATGCTTTCCTTTCATGTTCACAATGTGTTAAGCGCCATAGGGTACCCGTAGGCCATTGCCAACACTAAATGACTATTGTCCTCGTTTTCCGCTTCATGGTGCCCTGTATTTGTCAAAGCAGTGGTTCCTTTAGACTTGACCAAGTCGCTCTTCACATTAATTCAAGAGATTTCCTTTGCATCAAAGTATTGCACTGAATAAAAAATGGATTCTCTAAAAGTGGGAGGAAGCATCGTATACTGTTTTGTGGAAGGGGTGTGCCCAATCAGTGATGTGGACGTTGTCGCAAATGATCTCAACGCAAAAATGTTGAAGTTCTACAGTTTAAGGCAACGTTTTGCATTATTATATCCTTTCGCTGAAGGAAAACGGCATTTTAAGTGAAGTTTCAAAGAAAAACCCTATCTTATTATAGACGCTGTCGAGGCTCAAAATTTAAATGGTCATGATGGTACACACATGTGAAAACACTATGAAGAGCCGACTCACAAGCTTTGATATGAGGATGGGGGAGCTTTTGCCTGCTTAGCACTTGTGTAAGGATCCAGAAGCCACAAAACAGACCAAATTTTAAGTGTACTAGTTAGTACTAAGTGTAAGTTAATACTTAAAGTGGACCTAAAGTCTAAAAATTCAAAAATATATATTTTAGAGGTTACAAAATTAATCTTATTGGTCCAACTCCCATTGTCATAGCTTATTCCATTGCTGAGATATTAAATGTTAAAATTTATTCACTTAAATCCAAACAGTTCATTGCGCAATAATTTTTGACATTCTTGTTGTACAACTCACTTTAAATGCTTTGTTTTCTTTTAAAATTAAAATGTTTATATGACCTTGACCGCTTCCTGTTTTCTTGCATGACATGCTGTACAGAGAGGGCTTATATAGTCAAGTCACCCCAAAGCAGTAAGAACGCGATCACATTTTGGCACAAGGTGCGGTGGCTTTCAGAAAATCAAAGAAATACAAAGATTGTAATTTGAGTAGTACAACAATGACATCACAAATTATTGCGCAATCTACCTTTTTAAATCGAGTGAATAAACTTCAACATTTTATATCTCAGCTTAAGAAAGTCCTGTGAAGATGGGAATTGGACCATTGGAATTCAGTTTTCATGCTCTGTAATATATATTTTTGAATTTTCAGACTTTAGGTACACTTTAAGGAATGGTTTCTAGTTTCTTACCCACAGCAGTCAAGTAACCGAAAAATGTAAGTTACCAGAGGCGGACTGACAATGAACTGAGCCCCCGGGGGGACATGGGTATGGGGCCCTCCTCCTTCCCAGCCTGAATCAACTTTCCCTCACCTCACCCTGGATTTCCGAATTTTCTGATTTTCATTAACATTTCCGAATGACATTGTAGGCCCTCTATTTGTGTGGGCCCTCGGCAGTGCCCGGTTGCCCGACTGCTCAGTCCGCCCCTGTAACTTACCCACTTTTTACGAAGAGTTATTTGTTATAAAATTTGTGACAGGTTTGGATGAAATTTGTTTAAGGCTTTGGAAATGCCTTTCCGGCCATAGTGAGGGAGGGGTGATTTTTTGCTAAAGAAAAAAGGAGAATTACATTTAGATAGTAACACACAAACAAATTTCCCTAGATGAAATTTTCCACAGGCCCCAAACCGAATTGGGTGGCGACAGGCTTGTAGTCAGGCCTGTTGCCAGACAAGGTATCTAAGGGGAGGGCGAAATATTTTTCGGGGGGAGAGATACACTAAAATACATTAAGGCAATGATAATTTTTGATCTTCTATGGGCGACAAATTTTTTCCAGGGGTCCGCCCCTACCCCCTCCCACCCTTGGCTACGGGCTTGCTCGTAGTCTGGAACCGGTTGGCTTAATAAATGTCAGTAAGTTCTTTAACCTCCGTAACAAACATCAAGCTCAATGAGAGTTTGATTTTGAACTCATTACTCAATACCCATTACCCGTAGATTCAGATTTCTGGCTACTTTGGAACAGGGCAATAAACTAGTGTGGGTCATTCATTTTAATCGATGGATAAATATGACCGTTACTTACCGACAATTAATTTTCGTTCTGTATGATGCACGTTGTGAAACAGAGCTTCATAAATAGGCAAAATTGATGTTCCCAAGTCATTGAGCAAGTTACGACCTTGACGGTGCAAAGAATCGATCTTCTAGAGATCTTGCTGGTTCAACTGAATGAAAGAGGAGGATTGAACCTTTAATGAGATACTTCGGAGCTAGTAGAGAGGAAGAGCGATATAACGACCGTCATCGTGGCGTAAAGTAGAAGATATGGTTATGAAAAGTTGAAAACGTGCACTGCTGTCCATGCAGGTAGTCTTTCATTTTTGCAATATGGAAGCATTTTTGGCTACTGACCACAATAAAATCTTCTTTAGGCATTGAATGGCAGCCATTTGCTTTGCGCTTGAGATCACTTGAGTTTTTCAGTCGGCACATCATCATAGGCTTGTATGCAGGGACGACGCTAGAGGGGAGTTTGGGGGTGTGACCCACCCCTTCCCAAGATCCACGCAGTCGGCAAAATGAAAGAAAGGGAAGTGCAAACGAAGGAAAGTTAGAGGGAAGAAGAAAGAGGAAAGAATGGAAAAAGAGCAAAAAGAGGAGAGGGAAAAAGGTAGAGAGAAAGACCGAGCGAACAGAGAAAAGAACAGGGGAGGGAGGGACAAAGCAGGACAAGAGAATCGGGCTAGTACAGACGGAAGACAGGAGATTGGAATGCATTTGTAGAGAACGTTTACTACAATATTTTCAAAGCAACACTTTTTCAAACCTAAAAACATATTCTGTCGGCAGAAAAGCTACATAGGGCTTTTCAGTAGGCTATAATTGTATACTAAAGGAGTTCATCGCTCATGTGGTTTCTGGCACTGAGATGGTAAATTCTGCACCAGCCGGCAAAATGAAGGAAACATGAGGAAAAGAAAGAGGAAAAAGTGAAAGAAAGAGGACAATTTTTGTAATCAGAACCCAAAATTTTCGACGCATTACGTGCGCTGTAATGTCACTCCAGTTTCTTCAGTAGTTCCATTCCACATAGCTAGGTAGCATAAGTCCTGTCAACCTTACCAAGTAACATGTAGGCAGAGTACACAGCTTATGTAGAGGTCGTAAATTTCATCCCATATCGCAATGAATAGTAGCCGTTCTCTAGCGTGTGTCATGCGGTACTCGGTCAGTTGGTGAGCGACTCACGGAGCAAAGTTTGGCTATTTCATGGGGTAGTCCAGCTGGTTTCGATACAATGTATGTTGTCCACGATACAGTCTACAACCCTTACAGTTTTTATGTTTTTTCTTTTTGTTCTTAATGATAACATGTTTTTTGTGTCAGCCTACCAAAAATTTTCGCGCCCTTTTCAATTTCACGATTCATACTCAAAAGAACAGTATCAGTGCGTAACTCGGCTTTTGACATATTAAGTGATATAATGCTAAATGTACGGTATTCTGCAATGGCATGGGATAGTTAGGCTCCTTCATAGGCTATCCCTTTTTCACCCTCTCGACATGCTGTCGGAACTTGGGGTCGTGGCATGGCCCGACCCCATGTAGGGAAAATTCTGTCCCTACCCATGGTCGGTTTACTTATTTTAGCTTTCAAAATTTTCGGTATGCTTTGCCCACTCTCCCTCAGTTTCGTTACTAGAATAGCTAAATATAGGAAAAAAAAAACATAGAAATAAAAGTAAGGGAGAATGACGTCTGCCGATCTGGACTGAAGCCAATGATTTGGCTAGGCTGTACGGCAACAGAGCACCTGCGCATAACACAAATATCACGTCACTGCTTTTGCCCCAAGTATTGGCAAAGAAACTACAAGTTTTCAAGTTAGGAGTATAAAACAAATACTAAAGGCACCATGACTTATTTCTGTTGTGGAAATTACTCCTAATCTTTCGAAAAACGGATAAAATAAGCTATAACTTCTGCAGCAGAATGCACACTGTAACGTACGGAGACACACTTATCAACCGGTCTTTTGCCGTACAACGAAAGCGCCCTCACAATTTTCGTGGCTTCATCGGCTAAACATGCATGGATGCATTGTGTCAGCGTTCTCCCTTACTTTTATTCCATCTTTTCAAGTAACTTAAGTAGAATTTATCGTTTTATGTAAATGTCGGGATCCGGAATTCCCGTCTCATTTCGCTAAACTAAGTTAATGTTCTCTTGAGTCTGTCTTTCGGTACGGCTAGTGACTCGAAGAGAGAACTACAATGCAAGTTGTGCCCGATAGGGCCCAACTGCCTGGACAGTTGACCTCAGTGGCGTACACAGGGGGGAACGATTGAGCCATGTCGCCCTCACGAATGCCATTTTTTCAGGTCCTAAAAAACGTAAATGTTTCCACACAAATTTTACTGCCAAAGGTGGCAAATGTGGCACCAGATTGCATGTAAGGACACCTAATTTTTCAAAACTTTTCAAAGGGGAGGGGGACCCTTCTCTTACACCCCTCCCCAGGCCGGCGATCACACAACATATTGCATGCTTACGTCACTGGGTACGCCACTGGTCGACCTATATAAGCTTTAAATAAGTACAGATTCTTTTTAGTGTAAGCTTACCCAAAAGTTTTGCGCGCTTTGCAATGACACAGTTTGAATTTCGGGAAAAACCTTAAATCGGGTGGAACTATTTCCCTCTAGTATATACAAAATTTTATGCAATATATGCCCCGCAATGGCATGGTATAGTACACAGGTTTTCTTCAAATCTCCCCTCACCAACAGCATCGGGGCTGTCGAGGCTTCGGGTCGTTGCCCCCCCCCCCCCCTTGTTGGGCAAATCCTGGCGCCACTCCTGCTGGACCACTACCGGTTGGACTAACGGTTCTCAGCTCTAATTGCATCTCTTATCAACACTTTCAGTCGGCATTTGTTTCTTCTCAGTCGGCAAATACGGCACCACACCCCCATGATAAATGCTCTGGCAACGCCCCTGCCTGTATGCATGGTCTTTGCACCGGGGGCGTAGCTAGGATGAAATTTTTAGGGGGGCCTAGGTATCAAATGGGGGGACCACGGCATTGATCGCCATCCTAATTCTTATAAATTTTATTAGGACAAACACAATTTCTGGGGGCCTAGCAACCATCTGGGGGCAGCCCGCCCCCCCTCCCCCAGCTACGCCCTGATTGTTTGTTAAGCAAGTGAACCTTTAACAATCCGTTTATCAAACTTTGTGCGATTATGTCTTCATTATACATATTAAATTGTGAAAATTAATCGCACCAGGGAAGTGTTTACTTAGGTGGGAATTATATTACGTGAAAACAGGGTGAAAACAAAGCAATCTGATGAATACCATCCTCTGTGGGGAGGTTTACAGTAATAACATCCCTGCATTTCCTGCTTGACTAATGAGTAAAATAACAAAATTAATATTTCAAAACGCAATTAATTTTCTCTGGAGAATTTTAAGGCAGTCGGATTATATCTGGTTACAGATATGTTACATCCTTCAAATCATTCCTGTTAGCTAATACATGATTTTTTTTGACAGTTGTTGCAACAAATTCACTTTGCCTAGTAAGTTATAAGTCTTCAAGGAAAAGGTTCGAGTTCAATACGGCAGACTTCCTCATTCCAAAGGCGAAAAAAGCAAAAGCAACATTTTAACATCTCCCCTTCTTTCAATTTCTCCGACCTATCAAAAGCTTTCTCTCCCGACTGGGGCAATTTCCCATAAGCTGTGCTCCTTAGATGGACAGCCACTTCCAAAATGGTATCTGGTCTTTAGCTCAAGTACTCACCGAGCTATTGTTATCATGCACGGCTGCGAAACGTATGCTACTTTTAGGCCTTGTGTTTGAAACAATGTTTTAGTTCAAACCTCAATATCCTAGACCGAGACACCGCTTCAGAGACCGGGAACTTTTCACCTGAAGTTCACCTGTTAACAAATTAGTTGTACCTTAGCTCCTTATTCAATGTAACATTTGTTCTTGATCTCGTGGTAGCGTCTACATAACTAAGTTCATCATGGGGTCCCTTCACGGAAATTTTTGAAATGCAACACTGATAAGTGCGATTTCCTTGCATCTAGCAGGTGAGATAATTCACCAACTTTGTATTGAACCTAAAAAGGGAAAGTAAGTCCTACACGGCTTATTGACTCCATTTCATCTCCATTTAATTGCACACTATAATTTGAAAGTTCAGCTGGAGGAAGATACTAGTTAATTTAGTAACTCATTTTTCAAATGCCACCCTGCAGCGTTTTTGGGGCTTATCGCCCCATGAGTTGCGAAAACGCCCCCCAGAAGCGATACCACCCCGTTGAAAGCCATTCAGTGTTCTAAACCAGTTCCGTCGCTATGATAGGCTATGTCGCATACATTCATTTAAAGCCTCAAGGCCGGTTTTTATCCTAAAAAATTTTCACGCGCTATAAAGCTATATGAACCGTTTAAGTGGGGTTGTTATGGCAACCGAGGACAAAGGTCACGTGATGACACTCATTCCTTTCTCTTCCGGACTAATCAAAGACGTAGTTCTAAGTTGGACATGTTCAATTCAACTTTCATAGATTAATACCGTTCAATAATGGAGTGTGATTCAGCCTTAATGGAATACAAATTTTGGTATGATTTGCCAATCAACCGTCCCTACCCCGATGAAAATTTCTAGCAAGGGTACTATCATAGGCGTACAACATTAGTTGCCGTGAGCTCTGTCATTATTGATACCGAATTTGCCTACCTTTCCAAAGCAACTCTTGTTTTTATCTAAAAGCCACTTTGGTATGAATATTCATGAATGACCGACAACAAAATACTTTTCTTCTATTGAAACTAGGATTAAGCCTCTTAGGGGTAGGTGTAAACATCTGCTCACAATAGGTGACCATTGTCCTTGTTTGATGGTGCGCTGATTTGTGAAAGGAAGACAGCGGTTCCCTTAAACTTGATCAAGTCTCCCTCCGTGTTTTCCCTGCCATCTCACACCACTAACTGAAGCTGAATCTGAGCATAGGATATCAACCGGAAAGAGATAAAAGGCGCTCACAAACTCCGTCTACTTCGTCCGTGATTTCGAGTGATTCAAGAGACTTGAAAATAGGTTATTTCTCGCATTGCTATTTGAAAGTCGTGGAACTTTCGAGTTTTTGAAGTGGCTTTATCTTTCATATCTTCCTTGCTCTAGCTATTGTCGACTCACATGCGTTCCCACTTTTTCTTTTTTTAAAAAAAGGCTTCGTTTTGTTAATCATATCTTACTGGTAATTTCCAAATCACCTGACTACATGCTCTTACATGTAGCCTACATTATTAAGTCTCCCATCCCCCCCCCCCTACATAATGTTTCTTTCCGGTTGCAATTTTTAATAGTTTTATGAATGTTTTTCCCATTATGAGATGAAACCGATTCCATATTTCTTTTAATTAGCATTTGATAGGAAAGGTATCAATAATGACAGAGCTCTCGGCAACATTAGTTGCCGAGAGCTCTGTCATTATTGATACCGAATTTGCCTACCTTTCCAAAGCAACTCTTGTTTTTATCTAAAAGCCACTTTGGTATGAATATTCATGAATGACCGACAACAAAATACTTTTCTTCTATTGAAACTAGGATTAAGCCTCTTAGGGGTAGGTGTAAACATCTGCTCACAATAGGTGACCATTGTCCTTGTTTGATGGTGCGCTGATTTGTGAAAGGAAGACAGCGGTTCCCTTAAACTTGATCAAGTCTCCCTCCGTGTTTTCCCTGCCATCTCACACCACTAACTGAAGCTGAATCTGAGCATAGGATATCAACCGGAAAGAGATAAAAGGCGCTCACAAACTCCGTCTACTTCGTCCGTGATTTCGAGTGATTCAAGAGACTTGAAAATAGGTTATTTCTCGCATTGCTATTTGAAAGTCGTGGAACTTTCGAGTTTTTGAAGTGGCTTTATCTTTCATATCTTCCTTGCTCTAGCTATTGTCGACTCACATGCGTTCCCACTTTTTCTTTTTTTAAAAAAAGGCTTCGTTTTGTTAATCATATCTTACTGGTAATTTCCAAATCACCTGACTACATGCTCTTACATGTAGCCTACATTATTAAGTCTCCCATCCCCCCCCCCTACATAATGTTTCTTTCCGGTTGCAATTTTTAATAGTTTTATGAATGTTTTTCCCATTATGAGATGAAACCGATTCCATATTTCTTTTAATTAGCATTTGATAGGAAAGGTATCAATAATGACAGAGCTCTCGGCAACATTAGTTGCCGAGAGCTCTGTCATTATTGATACCGAATTTGCCTACCTTTCCAAAGCAACTCTTGTTTTTATCTAAAAGCCACTTTGGTATGAATATTCATGAATGACCGACAACAAAATACTTTTCTTCTATTGAAACTAGGATTAAGCCTCTTAGGGGTAGGTGTAAACATCTGCTCACAATAGGTGACCATTGTCCTTGTTTGATGGTGCGCTGATTTGTGAAAGGAAGACAGCGGTTCCCTTAAACTTGATCAAGTCTCCCTCCGTGTTTTCCCTGCCATCTCACACCACTAACTGAAGCTGAATCTGAGCATAGGATATCAACCGGAAAGAGATAAAAGGCGCTCACTAACTCCGACTGCTATGTACGTTTATGTATTTTTAGTTTAAGTCCCTCTTTAAATATGCACAATGATTGAATAACATTTAAGGTTTTTTTTAATAAAGCTTTACTGTCTTAAATTTCTTCAGATCGATAATAAAACACTCTAAACCCATGTAGGCCTACAGTCTTACCAAATGGTGTTTGATATTGTCCGGCAGAGCTGGAGAACCGACAGCTAAGCTCGAGAGTATACTACTCTTTCGCAATGAAGAAGAATCATTCAATCAACTTTAAGTTTTTCCGTATTTTTCTGAATGCGGCCCTCCACGTCATCCTACTTTTCTGTCTGACCGCGTTGTAGGATAACTGATTTAGAGCTTACAAGCTCTGGACAAGTGCGGCCTGTCGTGACTTCATCCGTTTCAGTGTGCGGTTTTCCGCAACTTACTTAGTTTTGGAAGCCAAATGTTTCTCCTATACCTCAAACCTTCTGATGAACATGGAAATAATCATACTGGTGACTCACGAACGCTAGACGTAGACTTGTAGACGGGCGGGGACATGGGGACGTGAGCCCTGTCGGGGAAGGGAAAATCCTCAGGGAAATTCCGTTTTCGCGGGAAGCCTTGACAGGTTGGACTGTCTATTGACCTCTATTATGATCGTAGGGTCGTGAAAGTCATGGTAACAAGCTCCCCACTGTCGTGTCCCAGACCCCGATAACAAAAATCTGACACTGCTGCCGGGTGTGTGAGATTGGCGTGTAGGTGTTACGGTGTTATTCGTAACAATAGCTTAATGAAAGTTGTCATAAAAAAATGTCACTTATAACTCACGTTTCTAACAAACTGTTACCAGAGGATATCAGCCGCATCGCCGACCCGGTATTTTTGCCGTAAAACAGATTGAAAAGGGGTCATGAAAGTGTGTGTGATAACGTACGTAACAAAACTCACCTTGCCTTGAGGGGTCAAACTCGTGATTATATCAGGAAATTAAACTTGAACCTCTAACAACGATATGACCGTGTTCTTGACCAATCAATTAAGGGAAGCAATTAAACTTCATTACATATTTCTTTTTAGCAAAACATGTCAACTGAAATATAATCATCCGAAGAATTAAATACAATAAAGATCTGTTCACTTAATAAAAGTGAAACGAACGTTATCGTAATATTTGTAGGAACGAGAAAAGCATTCACATATCGTCTTCAGATGCCCGATCAAGTAAACATTTACAGAAATTCGACTCGGCAAGTTTACTTAACTTTATTACTTTCAATTTTAAATAAGGGTTAACTATTTCCTGTTTCCGTCAGCAGAGGCTTGTCATGCTGGCAATAAGAGGATTTTCCTTCAAAGTTTTAAAATGAGCACTGCATGAAGCTGCCAAGCCAGTTGATAACAATCAGTCGCCAGACTTTTCGAAGTGGGGCGCACTAGGGGGCACAAAATTTCGCCGGAAGGGGCACACCAAAATAAAGGACTAAACATCGTGAGAGGCGTCGTGGTGACGCAAAGTGCTCCCCTTTAGGCGCTGGTTCTCAGGGGCCTACCGTAGGGCCCTGGTGGGGTCCAGGGACAACGCTCCAGTGAGAGTCCAGGGGGAGAAACCTTCGGAGGCTCTAGGGTATTTACACAATTATAGACATTGGAATGAAGTATTTAACTATCTCCAAATGGCACTGGATGCGCACTAAGCAAACCGTAAATATCAAAATTTGACCATTTTTGTTAAGTCTCACCAGCACTAAATCCACTTATATAGCCCAATGAGAATTTATGTCTCCAGATATGCTACTGGGGGCAAGCCTTCTCATTAGAGCATCGAAGCAGCATCTACGGCGGCAGACCCACGGGACTGGCCGGGAAATTTTGAAAGGAGAAGCCCTTGAATGTGGTTCATTGGGTTTGGGGTGACTTAGTATTATAATTATGACAGATACATTTGCTGCATTTTCTTCAGAAATAAATGAATAACGGGTGATTAGTACTAAATGAGACCCCTGGTGCACGCGAGAAGCGAGCAGAAAATTTTGGTTCAATGAAGATTTCGTGCAATTATTTATACTCGTTTTGGAGGTATCCCACTTTATGATCACTGGTTTGCAGGTGCTTGGCTCCATCTCGGGATTCACGAGAGCAAAATTCCCCTTTGCAAATTTAAGGCAACGGGTTTTTAAAAAACGGACATAAGCATATTAGAGTGAAGATGTTTAATTACCCTCATAATTATGGTATACGCGTTCAAAAAGGCAACGAAAAAAAGCAATTTTTAGTTTTAGAACATAATATCTAACAGAAAATCGATACGGAATTTGTATTCAGTGCAGGGTGAGGACTCACGGTCGCAGTAGTCCCATAGCTGTTGAAAATAGATCTTGAAATGATAGCTGTGGATTGTATCTCCCCAAATGGCAGCGTTTCACATTGTTCAAAACATATATAAATGTGCGCGACGCGCCCAGCAAAATTGTAGTTTTGAGAACAATTTGTGCAATTTTAGCCCCATGATTAAGTGATAAAGTGACAGTGGGACCTCGTGTTCATATCGATATATATATATATATATATATATATATATATATATATATATATATATATATATATATATATATATATACATTGTTTTCATTGTGCGTAATTTTTTAATACTCAAAACCTCATTTAGGGGAGGGGAGAAAAGCCACCGTTTGGGGGTACGTGCCTCTACCCTCTGGGGACGCCACTGATTACAATGATATCGAAAAGTAGATCTGGAGGCCAAAATGATTTGCCACTTTCATCATCCACGTCCTCAAAAGACATATGGGTGTGAAACATGAAATCAATGCACTTGTTCAAACATTCGGATTTATAATTTATCTACCTTCACCCTGCTTCTTGAATCACATGCATTATGTACGCCCCTTTGCTGCATCATCACTGCATCACTTACACCATCTACGCCCCCTTTGGGGACAACATTCAGGCAGTTCAATGTTTCATATATAAGAAAGTGAGCGAAGTTACCAGGGGTTGGTATATTCAGCCTTCACAGCCAGGCGCTCTCGCGTAATTCTAACAGTAGAGTAACTGAAGGGAGCAGGGGCGATGCAGGAGCGTAGCTAGGATGAAATTTTTAGGGGGGCCTAGGTATCAAATGGGAGGTCACGGCATCGATCGCCATCCTTAATTCTTACACATTTTATTAGGACACGCACAATTTGTTGGGGGGGGGCTGGCAAACATTTGTGGGGGCAGGCCCCAGGCCCCCCTTAGTTTCGCGCCTGGGCGGTTGCCCCCACTTGTCGTCCTGGGATAGTCTGTCGGTACATTTACTGATCTGTCGGTACATCCGTTACAGTTATTTGACTGCTGATAATAAGCACCGCAGCAATGAGACAGGAAAAAATTTGATAGTGTGCGAAGGATCTGCGAAAATTTTGATAGTTTGTGGATGATTTGTGATAAAAAATGATTAAAATAGATCCATCAATCAGCCTAAAACATACATCACCCTACCCCTATAGAAACATATTGCTTAAAAGCATTTTGGGTTTATTTAAAAAAAAAAATCGAGAAAGCGGTTGGAGGAATGGGACGCCCCCATACCCCATGCCAGCGCCACTGGGTAATATAGTTTGGAAATTTCCATCTTTTTCAGAAAGTTTTAGCTATGGCATTGTACTCCCAAGGTTGGCACCCGGGTGAACTGCTCCGCCTTAGGACATTACTGGGTAGACAAACCATTGGGGGACAATTCTCCCTGTCAACCACTCAAATCAACCGGTTGTTGGATTTAAAACTGCATGGTGAAAGTGTGGTTGTTTTTGGCTTCTGGACACTCAATGCTATTTGCGACCTCGAAAAAGGAAGATTTGTAATCCTGCAGCAGTGGCGGATCCAGAGGGGGGGGGGATGGGGTATGCATACCCCCCACAGGGATGGTAAAAGTTGTATAGATAGCCAGGCTAATTGTAACCTAGGCCTAATAACTTTTTAAAATACAATGATAGTTGTTACATTATCTAATTACTGTATTTTTGTGTCATATTCTTCAATCAAATGAAAAATGTAAATAATAATGTATCTATCTTCCTTATCATTCATTTGAGAAATTCCCGTTTTGTTTATACATCGCGCAATGACGAATGCTAAATCTAGCCTTTTCCACCAAAGGCCGTTGGTAACGCTGTTTGTGACATCACATGTGTGTCTTTGTTGATCCTATAATCTGATTGTTAACTTACGGTAGCCTAATGTATTTGTTGTATTTTTGTCAGGATTTTACATCTCCTTCAGAATTGCATATTATTGATATACTAAAAATAATTTGATCAGGATTGTTTTTTGTTTTTAGGACAATTATAATTTTCGTGGTTTTGTTGGCACATTTTGTAAGCTTGTCGATATAGTGCTTTCTTCTTCCATTTTTTTTTCATTCCAGTTTATACTCCCAGTCCCATCAAACCCAGGCAGTGACGTAAGTATGTAGGCTATGTCAGCCTACTTCTGCAAGTACGTCTTTAAAAAAGTATGCGATTATAAAGTAGCCCAGAATGCTGATTTTGGCACATAACAGCTAAACCCCAATAGGTCTGGGAAGGTCTGGGAAGTGCCATTTCCTGAATTCTAATAGGCATCAGAGGCTAAAAAACAGCCATACCATAGGCGTAGGAAGCGGGGAGGCTGGGGGAGGCTTTAGCCCCCGTCAAAAATGTGGGGAGGCTGAAGTATGCATCCGTCCACAAGATCCAAGGGCAAAATCCCCTTATTTGTCTCTTCTGTAAAAATTGTCAAAAATTTGCGGTAATTTTCCTTAAAGTTTGTCTAAAATGTTGCACAAAATTGCATCTGACGACCCTCAAATGCCCAAAAACTTTCCAAAGGGAATCGGGACACCCCCTCCCCTTAGACCCCTCCCCCAGGACTGCGATCCAAAACAAGGTTCAGCCCCCAGCCTCGAAAAGCTTCCTACGCCTATGAGCCGTACACATGGTGGCGTTTCGCTCAGTGTACATTTGATGTCCCATCCACATGCAGACCCCCCCCCCCCCGCCCACTGCAAATTCTTGGATCCGCCACTGTCCTGCAGGGCTGATAATGAGCACATTCCGACTTATTTCTGGTGGGGAGTTGACCTCCCTGCTTCTAGACACGTTTTGCCAGCATCATAATACACCTCTACATTTCCATATGGGTTTACGTACACATGTACGTCTATTTATACATATGCAATACACGTACGTGAACGTTTATACATGCCATATTCACGGCACTTGAATTTGGGAAAATTCATGCGTGATTACCGCAATCAAGCTGAAATCGCGAGCCCTGTTCCGAGCTTGAAAATCCTGCGTCCCTTGAGTCCAGTTGATGTTTTTTGCAGAGTTGAAACATGCCTTTCAACTAACCTTCGGTCAAATTTATGAGGATCGCGGTAGGTGGTGATGAAGTGGATAGCGGGAGGGGTTGCAAGAGTTTGGAACCTATTGCTCCACTCAAGTTATCCTACAGAAAGTGATTAGTAGGCAATTCCACACACGTTGGAAGCAGTTATAATTGGGCACGAGAGAAACTCGTTGAAATTTTTTTCTGAGTTTGGATCCCCATGTACGAACAGGTTTCTAAATTTTAAGGAGCAAGATATTTGATAAAACCTACATCTACTTTTGTTAGTGACCCTCATTTCAGGATTCCATGACACAAAAGTGGGGAGGGGAGCCAACGATTAAAAAGAAATTGTAATTAAGATGACAACAATCGTCCCCGTGCTTCCCCCGCCTTTTACTACGCTGACAACTAGAAGAAAATACAGAAGCAAATAAATGACGTCATATCGGTATGAGGTCATGTCCATACCCAGACAGAATATACTGAAAGGTATGTTTTCAGATGTGGGGGAGGGAATTAAACGTTGTTTGGAACGAACCTTCCTGGGGGAATTTAAGAGGAGCGTGAGTCCCCCTCCTCTATGGGAAAGTTTGGAATATTTGAGGGTCCTTAGATGCAATTTGTTGCGATATATTGTGCAAAATAACAAAGGTCATTAATACAACTGAAAATTTTTGACATTTTTCACAGAGGGAACAATAAGGGGTTTTCGTCCATGAATAGTGGGATATAGTTCCGCTCCCACATTTTGGACTGGAATATAGCCCCCAGGTCCTCCTCTTACTACGCCTATGGATAGGCTCACAGGGGGCGAAATATTTCACATGGGCGAGGTGAGTCAAAAATGTATCGATGCAATTGTTATTTTTGTTTTCAAAACTTTTCGGGGTTAACTATTTTTAGAGGGTCGCTGCCCCATACTTGTCAAATGTTTCAATTGCCATGAACGTACCACATTCGGGACTATAGGCCTGGCTGTAAAAATTGTAGTCCCCCCCCCCTTGTCGAAAAGGGGCGTGGCACCGTCGAGGAAATTCTGGCACCACCCTGTTCCAACTGGAAACGTGTAGTAATTTTAAATTGAAGTAAGTGAAGATACCGGTACTTTTAATACTTAAATTCCCCTGGCTAGCTGCATAAATGGCACTAGAGTGAATGTTTAAAAAAAAACAATTTTAAATCCATAGTTGCAGATTACGAAAAATGTTTTTTTTTTCTGACACCCCCTTTTTTGAGGTCCTCAAGCTTCGTTAGCCTTCCCATGCATGATTACACCACTGCCGACAGGGCAATGACCCCACTGGCAGTGTTACCCCGCCTTATCCAATTAAAATAATCAATTTCCTTAAACACTGACGGGTGAGGTGCTTTTTATGGTCTTCAAGAGTGGTAAAGTCAGGGGGTAGATTTCTTTTCAACATTGGGGGTATGGAGGGAAGTATCGCAAACGTAGAAACTGTGCACGCTTAGTGTGCACGGCGAGCGCGAAGAGCGAAGCCAATAACTGGTGGAGTCTTGGCCCGCCTTAGAGCCCCTGGTGGGGCAAAGCCACTGTGGGGGTCAAGAGGGCGAAGCCCCAGGAAGCTCTTGGGGTTTAATGTCTCAGAGGCCCCAGGGAGACTGTTTTTAAGGGGTAAATTTCAAAGGTGATGTTCTTAGGTATTGGTATATCTAGGAAAGGCTAGTTTGAGCACAAAACTCATTAATGAGCTGCACTGGATTGAAATTGTACAAGAGCAACAATGTACTGTAAAACTTAAAAATGCAGGGATCAACTTATAGGGTCATCCCAGGCAACTAGAATTTGAATTCGCATACCATTACAAGACCTGCAATTTGGCTTGAAATTACCAGATTATTTGCAACTTTATGCCTTGAAAATGATGCAAAATTCTTACATATGAATATAAAAAACTTCAGCTCGATTTTGCACTCAGCCTACAGAATAAGGCGATATAGTTCCCAAATTTTAAGCCAGACTCTTGAAAAAATTCATCAAATATCGGTAAAATCTAGTATCCTACTTACATTGGTCGTCACAGTAAATGAATTACGTTTGTAACAAGGATTCGATTTTAGATACCTGCAACCATGGACACAAGCGTAGAGATTAAGCAGTGATTGAAGACTCTCTTTCAAAAATGACGCCACCGATAGTCACGGACGGAAGTCACTTATTTGGTGCGATTCACTGTACGCACTCGGGTTGGCTACCTACGTGATAATAAGGCCTAATATGAACTGTGCTATTTACTGATATGAGGCTATATACATTGGTCAGAAATTAATCTGCAGCCATGGAGGTTTGATTAAGTTTTCAGGAAACTTACTTGAATACATCACTTGTTCACTGTAAAAAATGATTAACACTTTTTTATAACAGAGAATAAACACGTCTTGGCGTTTATGTAACCGAAAATATAAAATACAAAAACAAATTAAACGTCTAAAACTCCAACTTTAACATATTGACTCCACTTTAACGCCATCTCGTAAACACGTTTATGCGTTTATTCATGATTACTGTAAACATCAAGTTGGTTTTAATAAAGAAATATTAACATATATATAAAACATATAAACGTCATTATCTTTATCATGTGTTAATTTTGGTTGTCATTCACTGTGCTTATCCGTCTTGATGTTCGTTTTCTAATTCTTTAACGCCATACTGTGTTAAAAAACGAAGACGTCTCTTTTTACAGTGTTCATTTATTGAACGGGAGGGGGAGGCGCAAGAAATGAAACAGGGTGATTGGGGAGGGTAATAGCCCCTGGCCATGTGGCTTAAGCAAGTGATGAGGTCGAAAAACTTCAAGACACTTTACCCCAGATTATTAGACTTTTGCTTACGTTGGAAAACAAACCATTTCTTCGAGTCTTTCATGATTTACTAGAGAAACTTCTGAAAAAGGAAACATGTGAATTCTCAAAACGCCTGATTTTGACGTTACCACGTAACATTTATTGGTCAGAGATCACTGTATAGACACAAAGCCAGGCTCATAACCATAATATTTTATACTTCAGTAAAGTTACCAAAAATGATTTTTTTTCTTGTCCGATGCAGCGTAGCATAGGCAGCATTTTATCACACACCTAGGTATTTTTAAATGAACACTTTCTAGACATGTTAAAGTGAAGAATAAAGGCTTTCCAGCATACACGTATCTGTAGACTGTAATATTGGGGATGATTACATGGCCATCCCCCCTAATCAAATGTTGCGGGGATATATCCCCTACCCTCCCCCCCCGATCTACGCCCATGGGTAAATTACAAAGACTAATATAGTTTTAGAGTTGAAGTCCCGATCTAACTATGAAAAATCTACGTAGCCATTAATTTTTTGATAGTCTAGCTCAGTGGTGGACCCAGGTGGGGGCAGGGGGACATGTTCCCCCGTCGGGGAAGGCTGGTCCCCACGTAGGGAACTTTTTACAGTTTCTTCTGGGAGTCTTAGTCGATACGATAATGTATGCAGTCCCCGACGGCGACTAGTCGCCCCGACAGTTTACTTGTGTTTTGCTCTCAAGAGGACAATTTCTCTAATAAAAAACCCAAAATTTTTGGCGCGCTACGCGCGCTGTAGAGTCACTCGAGTTTCTTTAATAGTTCCATTCCACATAGCTAGATAGCGCAAGTCCTGTCCACCTTACCAAGTAACATGTAGGCAGAGTACAGTTTATGTCGTAAATTTCATCTCATATCGCAAAGCCTAGTTGCTGTTCTCTTGTGTGTGTCATGCGGTATGGTCAGTTGGTACGGTGGGCGACTCACGGAACAAAGTTTGACTATTTCACCTGGTAGTCCAGGTGGTTTCGATAAAATGCATGTTATCCCCGATACGGAATACATCCCGACGTACACTTTTGCTTCTTTTCTTTTTGTTCTTCATAGTTACATGTTTTTGTGTAAGCATACAAAAAAAAAAAAAATTCGCGCACTTCGCGCGCTTTGCAATTTCACGATTCAGATTCAAAAGACACTATTAGTGCACAACTCGGCTCTTGATGTATTGAGTGATATTAGGCAAATATGCCCTGCAACGGCATGGGATAGTCAAGCTCCTGCATACCCCCTTCTCACCACCCTCTCGACATAGAGGCTGTCGGAACTTGGGGTCGCTGGCATGGCCGGCTTCCCGAAGGGAAAATTCTGCCGCCAACGATGGTCGGTTTACTTATTTTAGCTTTCAAAAGGGTCATTTATGCGATAGAACCCAAAATTTTCGGTACACTTTGCCCACTCTTCCTCAGTTCCGTTATTTATAGCTAAATATAGTACGAGCCTTTCCCTTTTCCACCTTTTCAAGTAACTAAATAAGTAGAATACATTGATTTATGTAAATGTTGGGAATTTCATCTCATTTCGCTAAACCTAGTTAAATGTTCTCTTGTGTCTGTGGTGCATTACGGCTAGTGATTCAAGGAGGGAAGTATAATGTAGCCTAAGTAATGCCCGACAGGACCCAACTGCCCGGACAATTGACCTATATAAGCTTTAAAGACAGACAGTCATCACCCCAAAGTATATTTTAGTGTATGTATATCAAAATTCTCAGTTGGTGACTGCTCTTTGATTGACATCAAAGTTTGGAAATTTGAAAGATGCAGAGTAGCTCACATTCCACACAAGGCAGAGAGAGTACTTTTATTACATTTTATAGCCTTGTATTGCTCACCAGGACATGGCCTTAAGCAATAAAACAGGTTTATTCTTGCACAAGGAAGAGCCTGATACAGTTATGGGAGGAGCTAGAAGATACATAGTTGGGAGAATTGGAACTGTCTGGGATCATGAAAATTCCCCTTTAAATAAGTACAGATTCTTTTTAGTGTAGGCTTACCCCCCCCCCAAAAAGCGCGCGCTTCGCGCACTTTGCAGTTTCACACTTTAGATTCATTCAAAAACATTAAATCATCGCGGAACTATATTCCTCTAGTACAATGGTTCTCAAAGTGGTCCCTACCGCCCCCTGGAGGGCGTTGGGAAGTCTCAGGTGGGTGCTACAGAGTACACGGAGAATAGGGGGGCCCTGGCACTGATATGGGGGTCCCTGGCCATTACGACACATCACTGCAGCGATTTAGGGCACAATAAGGCATCCAGGGGATGATAGTTCTTCCCCTCTGCTTAATTTCCACTTAAATGGGACCAGACATTCGTAATCTCGCAGCGTTACACCAAGCTCATCCTTCAAACTGACTGAACTACATCTGGGATCTCTATATCAGTTTCACAGTATGCCTGCCTTCTGTGGGTTTAGTTGTTCTTGCAAATAGAAAAAGTTAACTGAGAAAAAAATATTGTTGAGCGACTGAATATGAATGGCAGGATGGGGGAGGGGGTAGGGGTAAGGGGGCTCTGGGACAGTTCAAGATGGTGAAAGGGGGCAGTAGTCTAAAAAAGTTTGAGAACCACTGCTCTAGTATATAACAATTTTATGCAATGTATGTCCCGCAATCAGCGGCGTATTTAGGGGGGGCATTGGGCCATGCTCCCCCTCACTGATGCCGCGATTTTTTTTTTTGTTCCTAAAAATACGTACATTTTTGTAACACAAATTTTACTTCAGAAAGTAGCATATGTGGCACCACATTGCATGTAAGGACACCTATTTTTTCAAAAATTTCCAATAGGGGAGGGGAACACTCCCTCCGCTTAGACCCCTCCCCTAGGCTGGCGATCACACTGCATGAGAGAAATCCTGGCTATGCCACTGCCCCGCAATGGCATGGTATAGTACATAGGTTTTCTCTTAAATCCCCCTCACCAAACCTTCGACGGCATCGGGGCTGTCGGGGCTTCGAATCGGTGGTTGCCATCGGGGAGTCTGCTTCCCCCGCCCCCCTTCGGGCAAATCCTGGCGCTACCCCTCAAGTTCGCGGCCAGCCAGCGAGCGGTGCTGTGCCTTGCTCTGTCAGATGGTACCCGGCAGAACAGATGTACGCACATGCTAGCTGTGGCTCTTGGACTACGTACCGTACTCACTCCGCAACTAACACTGTACTGCATTATGTTTACAAAGCGCGTTGGTAACCAGGTCATGTGACTCACTTAGAGACTGACAATTTCCATTCAGCGGCAGCTCGTCGGATAAGCTGTTCAAATATTGAAACTTTTCAGTATCACGAAAATGTGAGAAATACTACGTTCACGTGTGTGTCGGATCAGTATCGGTCTCCATTGATGGTGGTGACTTCTAAGATGAATTCGGCTTCTTTACCACCAGCAAGACCGGATTCGGAGCAGGTTAGTACATTCATTTTCGTTTTTGGCAACAGGTCTTCTGAACCGAAGTGAAGCGTATGGGATGGGTGCACCTGTAGTACGATGAATGGCATCTTTCATGTAAACATGAGAAGTTAGCCTTCACTGCCTAACTTTCTGCACTTACGCCTTCAGTAATGTAACTTAGGGAAGCCCTAACTGAGAGCTTATTTTCAGCTACGGTACGACTATATTGTTTGAAACGTAAAAAAGGAAAAGACAAAAAAAAAAAAAAAAAGAAAACAAAAACCAATTCAAAAAGGTCACAGGACCTCTTTTCAAGAAGATTGGGGACGGAAGGCCCCTAGGCAAGGCCTAGCTTGAGGAAGCTTAGCCCTTGAACAGTGCTGTGTTTCCGTTTCTCTTCTCCATTAGGCCTAACGTTAGGTCTAGGTGAAACGGAACACACAGCACTGTTCAAGGGCTAGAGGAAGCTACTGTAGGCTATCTGCCCCTTTAACCATCAGGCCTTTCATGATAAATATTTAGTAAATTCCACCAAAAGTGATGCAGAATGTGAACCAGAGACTGACAGTTTCCCAACTCAGTGGCAGTTCATCGGATGAGCTGTTCAAATGTTGAAACTCACAAAAATATAAGAATACTAGCCAGATGTCAAGTTGATTTGTGTGTTAGATCAGTATCAGACTATCAGTCTCCATTGATGGAAGTTACTGTAACTTGCAGACACTGAACATCTTCAGGCATCATCTGGCATTTTGCTAGAAGCTCCCTCTCGCTTAGTCCATTGCTTGTACTTGCACAATGGAATTCTGGTCCTACCTAATGATGATACAGATCCATTCAGCATGTAAGGGCCGATAGACAGTATGATGGCACAACCTAACAAGGCCACTCTAAGAATGTTTTCATTTTTCTTTAACAAGAAAAAAGGATGTGAATCTGTTTGTACCTGCAAATTTTTTGGCGGTCTTGATCTTATTTGCGAGCTATAAATCTTTACCTCAGAATTTTCTTACCGAGAGATACACGTACAACAATTCCAGAGTTTCCAGTTTAAGCCAGAGATAGGAACACACCTAATAAGGCCAGCAGGCACTGTTTGCAGTTTGTGCACAGAGCTGTAAGGCTCTGTGTAGGCTTAATTTGCACATTAAATTCGGGGCTGCATGTCTTTGTGTGTGCATGCTTGAAATATATGATGGTTCACACGCATTTGCCAGGGAGCTTGTGGTAAGCGTGCTGCTTTGGAAATTCATGCGCTGATTGTGACAGCAGTTATTGACACGCATTGTTGGTTTGATAGGTGCATGAAATTTGAACGTGGCCTTAATTACTAGGTTACTTCACTCTTATTTCTTCTGTCACCTCAGTGTGACACAGGTATGGCAATTGTACTCCCAAGATTTTTTGTTTCTGATTGCATACTAGGATCTTTTGATTCACTGTCTGCTGGAGAGCACAGATAACTTACAGATTGATATCCTGGATACTGAGCGAAATTTTACCTTGATTGCAACGTAAAATGTATATCATACATGTGGAAGCTGTTTAGCACAACCATCAGTTGGTGTGAAGCAATGACTTTTGTTATTCATAGTTTCTCATTTTACAATTTATGAACCAGGCTTCAACAAAGTCATTTTGCATTACTTATATCCATCAGGCTAGCTGTTTACTAAATCTTCTTGCCCACATGAATATTTACTTGTGCAGTTTGAGTTTGCCCAATTGCCACTGTCATGGGCGTCCGCAGGCATGGTCAAGTGCCCCCCCTGGAAAATCAAAAATTTGAAAAAACGTATAAAAATAAAGAAAAAAAACGAACAAAACGTGTTTTCCCTGTTTATATGTGGTAAATAGGCTTTAAAATGGCATTTCCAGCGATCTGGGAGGCATTTTGGGCCAAAATTTTCTTGCGCTTCGTGCAAACTCATGGTGTCGCGGACCTTTTGCCCACCCCTAGAAATTTTTGCCCCCCTCCCCTGAATTTTTTTCTGCGGACGCCCATGGCCACTGTGGAGAAGACTGCTTGGGTACTTGCCCAGAGGACTATGATATTGAACAGTGCACCTGCCTGAGTGATTTTGTTCTTATCCTGGACCATTGGGCGGGGGGTTTATCGAGCCCTGTTATGAACATTGTTGGTTTTCTCTGTTGGTTTTCCTGTGTATCCCCTGTGCACCTGGGACAGTGCAACTCTGCACCTTTCAATTTTTTTTTCATGCACACTTGAGATCTTGGCAAAAAGTTTTGTATTTTCCATACTGCACGATCTCTCAAAAATGTTGGTAATGTTGTTACCAAACAGTGGAAAAGTCACAGTTGGTCAAAAAATTTACATTGCATCAACCATGTTAACAAATTTTAGGATGTGAGGACATCAATAAAAATGGAAATACTGACATTGCATTACACAATTTACAATAAATGTATTGAAACTTAAGCAGTATCTCTTAATATTGTGTCACAGTTTTTTAAAACAGGAGTGTTAACTCTTAGGCATAGTATATGAACAATTTTCATTTAAAAAGTGTAGTGGAGATCATGGAATACGTATGAGGAACAGGCAAAATTTTCAAATTTGTCATCCCAAATTTTCCTACTTACTTCAGATGAACCCTTGACTTTTTACTGTGAAGGTTTGAGCATGACCTACATATTTAAGAACCATCTTGTTTTAAATAATTTTTACAGTTAGCTATATTATAGCAGTGACTGAAGAACAGCTAGGCCCAAGGCCTACAGTATACCCTGAATGGCAGACAGTAACATACTGTACATACTGTACCTAGGCATACAGTTTATGGTGTTATGGACGGACTGTCAGTCCCTACACAGTCAAGCTTAAATGCACTAGTGTGCAATACATTCTGCAGATCATGTTTGCTGTTCCTCAGAGCATACAGTATGGTTAACTTTTTTCTGCAAATATGTACAGTATATCTTTTGGAACCATTCCATTTACAAGTTTTCAAGGAAAAAGTATTTGCCCCCCCCCCCCCCCCCTTGCATCAAGGAGAGTTAATCTCTTAGATTCAGTTCACAAAGTAATTACTGTAGGTTGAATGCTCCCATTTTGTCCACTAAAGGAAAATTTATGCACTTCCACTTCACAAAATGAAATGCACTTTTCTTTTGTAAGGGCCCAATCTGGATTATGGACCCCTGTCCATATAGGTCTTTCATCTGTAACACACCAGTCATTCTCCAGACTGTGTGCCCACTAAAATATTTTTCTCACATTTTTCTTGTAGGTTTATAAAACATTGTATTTTTTGTTGTAACAGTCAGCTGTTAACTTCAGCCATGTTTAACCCAATTTTATGATTTTAGTCATATGTTAATACCTAGTTTTGGATGACACTCTGCTGTCCAAAATGGACAAATCCAGATCCATACAAATTGCTTTATCAAATCAGTAGTGCTAACATGCACATTATAGGCCTAACCCCCACAGGGGCAACTACAGAATACCCCGCACATTTGGAGCCCTGTAGGGAAATGTTCAACTTTGGAGTCTAGGTAACTTATCTGTTTAACATGATTTGAGAACAAAACATTTACATCTTTATCATGTCTGAAAAAGGTGGAAAGCTAGGAGGCTCTTTTCTGGGAAACGTGGGCATTTTTGGCAACTGAAGGAAAATTTACCATTTAAACATAAAAAAAGATTGAAGGGATTGTGGAAAATTTGAGATACATCCCAAGGAATAACTTTTTTTTCTAGTCCTGATCTACATCTTTTGAACAGAAATGACATCTAGGTAACCAGGGGTTGTGCCAGGATTTGCCGTACAGGAAGGTCAAGCTCCCTGACTGTGGCAGGGCCAGTAACTCAAAGTCCCCCAAAAGGTGACAGGTGCAACTTTTGGTTTTTTGTTGAAAAATTGAAAATTCTGGATTTCTTATTGGAGAAAATTTGGGGTTTGCATTGAAGAAAATTTTGGGACTTTATGGAAGAAAATTTGCAAGATTCAGTTTTTGTTAAAGAAAATTTTTGTTTTATCGGAGAATGTACCCTCCTTAAGAGGAAAATAAAGGAAAAGTTTGAGATAGGAAGAGGGGGGGGGGAGACTGGTTGGCAAGGTTGCTGTCACCTGGCACCACTCTGTAGGTTCAGTAGCTCATGTTTTAAGAGACTGTGAAGGTACATAGTGGTAGTTTAATTGTTTGCAAGAGGCTACTATCATACATGCTGCCATATCAACCATCTGGATATTCAAGAGACAACAAGGATAATCAAAATTCTGAGGCAATATCTTGAAATATACAGTACGGCTACAGCAATCTGTCTTTAGATTCTATGGGGACACACCGTCAAAAGTTGCAGTGTCTTTGAAGAGGTTTGACTTGTGAGGTTACGATATGCAGTCATGTACATGAAGTTTCCATTTGTTTGGCCTATTCTGCAATTTAAGTGATTGGCAGTACTAAGCTGCCTTCTGAGGATATCAGTTAACAAAGAGCTTTTAATTGACTTACTTTTCAGGAAACATTTCTACTGCAATTTTAATGGTAAATTTCTCATTCTGACTGGGAAATTTAGTTTGCATGAATTTGCTATTGCGTGGTTTGAACTGAGTAAGTTAGATGAATTCAAGAAAATGTTAGACCTGTAACTTAGCAGTTATGTTCTAAGAACACTGGAGCAAAGTTGCAGCAGTGGGTCATATAGGGTAGGCATTGTTAAATTAATGCTACACATATATTTTTAATACAGGGTTGCATGTGGGATGTACTGTATGTCTTTGATTGTTGCTTATTAGATTATAGCTCTGTTTAGTCTTACAAGTTGAAAGTGATTTTGTTTGTGCAAATTTAAGTGTGGTATAAAGGTAATGTTTATTGTGTATGAAGTAAGTTAACTTTCACAAGTTTCCATTTTCATGAACATTAATCTGAGTCTAAATTACAATCATTTTGAAAGGACTCCTCACTAAGTTGTTATATTTTCATAACTTTTTAGTAAGAAAATTATGAGAAATTTGCATATGAAGAAATTTGTGTAAATCTTCTAGTGTGCCCATGTGTGACATTTATTGATTTAAATCAGTGGAAGCTACCTGTATTATAACACTATGGAGTCAATATTACTGACGTCATGGATGTTTCAAATTTGGTCACGGAAAGATCATTGAAAAGTCGCGCAATTTCATTGTTCTGGCCCTATCTACAATGCATTGCTTGCTATCAGACTTGGCAGTACAGGTATGAACACTTGTGCAAATTAAAGTAATCAAGGTGTCAGTAGTTTGTAAAATAGCACTGACACTTCATTTCATCATCTCCATTTCCAGTACAGGGTATATTTTAAGTTTTAATTATTATTTCAAGACTTTTATTCACTTACAGGTAAATATTAATTATATAACTGAGCACTCTGCTTCGGTTACGTATTTCTTTGACAGTGGTTGCAAAAGAATGTCTTATCGTGAAACAAATTTAAAGAATATTAGAATTTAAGCAAACCCAAATTCTCAATTCTGTGAGAAGAAATGTATGCATAAAGTTCATAAAAGTTCCCATGATCCTTATGGGAAGAATGGATATGGGCAAAATTACTGATATGAAGAAACAGGCAGTCATCTTGTGAAGACAAATTGAACACAGAGAGATCAAAAGGATACTGCCATAATAGAAGTGTTACTAAGCAACACAAGACTTGCTTTCAGTTGGAAAACCACAATGTCCTTGAAAGATAAATACTTACAACTTTATGAAGAAGGTATCCATGGTAACTGCAAAGTTGATGCAATGAGAAGAAACTTCTGTTGTAGCATTTTTGCAGTTAAGAGATCTGTATAGCAGCCTTCAAATGAAAAATGGTAGACAATTCAGAACAAACTTTTCAAGCAGATAACAAAGGAAAACTTTCAAAGCCTAGCATGGCAGTTTGTACCCATGCAGGATGTATTGTCATAATGTGGTTTCAAAAGTATTTAAGTCTTCTCCTTAGTTTTACACATTCTGCAGTTCTGGTCAAAAATGATGGCAGAAGGAATGCTGTATATTAAGTTATTCATGAAATACAATTTCATTAGCTGTTTGCCATATTTTTGACTATTTCTAAAGTTGAAAGTTATTACCTAAAGCTATCATTGTTAAGTATAACATAAATGAAAGTACACATTTCTTTTCAAAACCACAAGAAGTAAAACTTATCTCAGGACCAACATGTATGGTGCATCCCATAAAGTTGGAGCCCAATGAAAATTAAAATGATTTGTGTAGCATTAGTATAATAATGTATCTCATACTGCTTGAATAGATTACATCAAAACTAACTCATAAAGTATTTTATGAGCCATTCTTGGTTGGTGGTTTTGTTCATTTTTAGTGAAAAAATATGATATGACAGTATAAATATATTAAGCAATTTTTATACAAGTGTTAACAGATTCATAATATTATAAAAAATTCTGTGTTTACACCCATGTGTATTTATCAGTACATTTGACAGATTTGAAAATGATATACCAAAGTTACAGTATAGTGATGCTTCAGTTGACATCCATGTTAAAAAATCCTGTGGTATTGGCAACTAAAAATCAGATTTACCATAAAGTGATTTTGAACTATCGACCTCATGTCACTCTATGTGCCCTCATCCACCTTCATGGAATGAGCAATTTCACCTACACTTCCATAGTTTTAGAGGAATGACAGCTTACATGTATAACAAAAGACTGGGTTCCCACAGGTTATGGAAAATGTGGAAAGTCATGTAATTTTGTATAATTTGCAATTTCCAGGCCTTGAAAGTCTTGGAAAAGTGTGAACTTGATTTAAAAGTCATGGAAAGTCATGGAATTATAAAAACATTGAAAAAATACCTTTACTTGATTGACCTAATTCTAGCTGTAATTCTGTCCTTAAAAATCAGAAAGTACATTGTCAGTCTGGAAAGGTCTAGGAGAAGTCATGGAATGGTTGCTGTGAAGGTCATGGAAAGTCATTGAATTATAGCTGGCAGAAATTGTTACAAGAACCCTAAAAGAGTAACATTTGCACAGTATGGATAACACCTACAGCACAGCATACTTACCTTTAAGTGAACTATAGATTTCCAGTACTACTGTGTAGTGCACATGAGAATGGAATCAATTGGTGGTCAGTTATGAAGTAGATTATTCAGGATTTTAAATTCTTTTTGGTAAATGTTGCTTCATAATTCATGTAAAATGGAATGGTTGCTAGGGCCAATTAGCTTGGAAGTTTTTGTGACAGAAAATTTTATTTTTGCAGGTTTGTTTTATAACTCATCATTTAGGGAATAATTTAGTGTTCAAAGTTTGTATTGTAGCTTTCATTTTTTGTTTTTATTTAATTAGTGCAGAGTTTGTTGAAACCCCAGTCATGCATACAAGACACTGTTGAAAATTTTTGCATTTCTGTAACAGTCTGAACTGAAGAAGATGTGACAGAAAATAATTTCCTGTACTTCGTCAGATGTTGAATACCTTTCCTTCTACAAGTAACTCTTAATGAAAAGTGAAAAAACCCGCAAAGCTGTTTGGCTACATTTGAAGTTTGCCCTTCTGGACCTTCGGTAGCAGAATTCTTCTTTTAATGAGATTATGAGAGCACTCTACTTTGTCATTAGTTTTTGGATGATTGGTACCATTGTTTTTCTCACCAGTGCATTACATCATGGGGTACAGTATATGTGACTGTACATTTTAAGAGGCAATTATAAGTGCATCTTGAGTTTGACTTAAAATTTACAGAAAGTCTGCTACATTATGCTTCTCTTTCAAACTGTAAATTTATTTTAAATGTTCATTTTTATTTGTGCAGCTGGTGGACTTACATGTGTACCGAGTTCCCCCTGATGTGTGGAATGATAAATATCAGAGCGCTTACAATGAAGTCATCAATGAAACAATATCAATTGGGTTTGTGAGGTAAGTTTCGGCAAACACTCTTTTACTGTGTCACGTTTGCAAGTGACCACCTGACCTACTTCCTTACTTCTTCTTTATCATAGGTACTACAAGAGAGTATTTACACTTGCATTTAAATTCTTTAGCCTGTTTTGAGATAAATTTCTTTTCCAAACTGCTAATTATACTATCGTACTGTAGACCTGTTTACTCGTACTGCCTTACTCTTACAATTATTCATGTAATGCACATAAAATCTTAAATGACACCATATGTCAGTGTTTAATATTGACAAAAAAAATCAACTCATAATGATTTTGAACCAGTAAAGACCAATTCATACTTCAGTATAGCACTAGAAAGCTGTGAAAGCTGAAGTCTTGAACTTCATACTTTCATATTAAATATTCAGGGTGTGGCCAGAACTCTCAATATGGAATCTCAGAGAAGAACTTCGGAACCAGCTTGGTCCTGCATCGCTTCCCGAGGAGTTTGTCTATGTAAGAAGTGTTGGAAGGTGTTTAACTCAGGTATCATTTTTATTAATTTCTGTTTTAAGTGTGTTTGTGGTCTGTGATTTGAGTACAAAGTGTAAAGTGAGTAAATACTGGGCATGCTAGAAAGGGAGCACCTTTCATTCTATGCCTTCGCACCCATAACAAAGCATATAAACTCTGGGGTGGTGCTAGTATTTTGTTAACAGTGGCTATAAGCTACCTGACCAAAAGCCAGTAACCTGATGCCTGAAGAGCAAAAATAAGTAAACCATCATGGCAACTGGTCATTGTAAGAGATTGCATACTTAATTGTACCCACTAGGACTTCCTGACCAATTGCAACAGGGACTAAGGTACCATACAGGGCATGGCCCACACTTTGCCCCTCCCTCCTCTTAGCGCCATCCCTGTTCTATCCCTTAGACTGCAGACAGCTCTATAAAATAAAACACCAACCTTATGATTGACAGACGTACTGTAGTTAAACCTGTAGAACTGTTAGACAACTTGTAAGGAAGCTTGTGCTACTCAATATACCTATACAATCCAGACATAGGCCTACTCATGTAGTAGCAGCTACTAATGAGCATACAGTACAAACTATGGGCAACAGCTCCACAAAAGCTTTTTTCATGTTAATGTTTTTAATTTTCACTGGAACAATTTGTAAGGCCACATAGGCTAATTGTTGTCAGCATTAATTACTTTTGTCATTAATTTTCCAAACTTTTGGTTGAGGCCCATAGTGCAAAGAACACTTCATAAAATTTGTGTGCTTCACGTCATACTTTTGTTCCATGTATTAACACAAAGGCGACTCAATGATATACTGTACTGCCACACAAGACGGTATCCCTTGAAGTCTGTCTAAATTTGATGTTTTTACTGTGTTGTCTAATTGACTTGTTTCTTGTATGACAGTGACTGGTAGTATCCTTTAATGTACATTGCTACCTATTGTTACCAAACACAAGTGATATTACTTAGAAAGATCATTGTAAAGATTGCCTATATAGCTGATAGATTTATAGCCTATAGTGTCATAGAAGACAATTTGTGGTGTATTAATACACAATTTTATCAATTTATACTCTTCTACCACTTTATTGTTGGCATAGCAACTGAAATGATTCACCTAAGTTGGCTTCAAGGATGAATTTGCCTCCGTATATGCATAGCAATCATATGAAATAGGATACAGTAGGGTATTGATTTAAAATACAAAGAAACATGCATAATTGTGAAGGTCAACATGACTGTGCCAATATACTGTACACTTGAACTTATGGTACTGTACAAAGAAAAATACATTGATTGTCATATATTTCTTTGTTTTTTTTTTTAACTTTTACATTTTTTTTTTTGTTGAGTGCATACATTGTATTATTGGGTTCAAGAGACCATCACTTCCCAGCCAACAGTAAGCCATTAATGTGAGAGGAGGCTTCCTCAATTGGTGGTGCCCATGCCACCTACTGGCACATGACAAGGTTTTGAGGGGCATATATAAAACACAATTGCAGTGTTCTCCACTAGCTGTTTTGTCCGGGGGCTCCGCCCGTACAAAATCTGCCACACTACTTTAGCGCCCGGACAAAACTTTGCCGCCCGCACAGAAAACTGACCCGCCCGGTCAAGAAGTTGTCTGTACACTCAATCACAAACACCACAACTTAGTCATTTGACTGCCTTTTATAGTTGACTTCAAATACGCATGACTAGCAATGTATAATAAAACATCGGAGATGCAAACCCAGCTCACTTGCACCTGGTCTCTTATATCATTCAAAATGCACTTAGGCTACTGCATTTCTTTTATATGTTTCCACAGTAGGAGTCCGTTACCATCAAACTCATACACTAAACGAAACCATTCAATTGAAATGTCCCCTAGTTTTCCCGATTTTCACCCGAAATTTCCATTAAAGTGAACTACTTCATTGTTGAATACATCCAAGTGGAAACTGTAGCTTCAGATCTGCAAGTAAAGTCAAAGATATTTAGAAAATGCCATTTGCAAAAAAAAAAATGACAACAAGATGCCCAGATTTGAACACATAGGGAAGGCTAAGAACAAGGTCGTAGATTGCACCATTTGCGATCTAAGCCCTCCCAAATTGTCAAAATTTTCCCAAAGGGGAGGTTTTCCCAAAGGGGAGGGGGACACCCCTCCCCTTAGACTCCTCCCCCAAGACAGCGATCACAAGAGCCCCCGGACAGAAAACAGACCAGTGGAGAACCCTGAATTGAATATAAAATTACTCTTGAATGCTTCAACTCTATATTTTTACAAGAAAATATCACTATGACTATGAGCATATATTTCAAAACTTGCAACCATCCATAAAAATGGACCACACATACAGGTATAGCAATTTATTAGGAAATTGTTCACTAGGAGGGCCATACCATACTCCAAGACACCATTTCAGTTGGCTAGCCCTCTTTGTGAGGTGTATGAATTTCCACTAATTTTCTCCAGAATTTTTTTTCAAAAAAATCAAATTGAAGAAGCCAGATGTAGAGGAAGGACTTTTCTGAATAATTTTATAACAACCACTTCCACAATTATATAATTGGTCAGCTATGGATTTATCCTAAACTTAACTTTTTTTTTTATTGGTCTGCAGTATACTCTATAGAGGTATTTCATGTGATATCACATGATTGGGACTGCCCGGCATTGCTGGACACAGCACATGCGCAGTAAGCTTATTTACAGCATACAGCATGACCATAGATACTACTGTAACACAATGGACGCTTGCCCGGCAAAACGCCTAACAACCAAAGAGGCGCATGGTCATGTGATGTTGGTGAAACACCTCTATATCAAACATCTGAGGGAATAAAATGTTTCACCAGGCACTGTAAAGTAATACCAGCCAAGCATGTGGAGCTACACTGTTGTCAGGATTTAAAATTATTGTAGTGGTCTTAATTTTAATACTTGTGAACAAATTACTTTGCTCATATGCCCATGGTTGGAAAAATCAGGAATCTGAGATGCCCCTTACCGTTGTGGTTACTGGAAGGTTTGAATTTTATCATTTGGTGGGAAATTTGACCTCTGTGCATAAAAACATCTTTAAAATTTGTGACCAGTTTGATTAGCATACTTACCAGGAAATAAAAATTTTTCTCGCCTTACAAGATTTGTAATTCAGTGAGGTTCTTTTTGGTAAAATGTAAGTTCACAGTTTGATCACTAATTTGGGTGGAGGTGCTGAACTTAAGTCACTGAAGGTCTTGATATGAGTAACTGCATCAATTGTGCTCAGCCTGTTGGTATTGGTTTAATCCATGGTACAATATTAAGTAACTGAAACCAAATGGAATTTTCTTGCAATTGAAGCACAGAACTTATAGTATGTAAGAGAGAATGTTTAGTATTTTAGAAATTTCAGTAGGCCTTGCCTAATAGCTGAATTACTTTGATGTCATAAAATCAAAACTTAAAATTTTGCTGCATTTGACAAAACCCATCAGTTGTGCATACATTTTTTGAAACATTTACATGGTCATTAAAAGTAGTTATATGAAAGGACTTCATGCACTGAAGAAGTAATCATGAGCCTATACCTCAAAGCAGACTAACTGTAGATGCACAAAGTTTCATATTTCATAGCCAGTCTACCTCAACTATCAATACTTTAGCAAATTTACCTAGAGCAAACAGTAAAACTATTAAAACCATCAGGTATGATGCAAAATCTCATATTACTTGACAAATGCAAATGTTTTGACCATTCATATAATTATGAGAGCCATGTAGGGGAAGAGGAGACAAGACAAACAGGTGTCTACAGTCTCATGTGAGGTTGGAGTGCTGTGTGAAGACATAGTTGAATTTATTTAAATTCACTTAAAACAGGAAAAGTGGTAGCAGTTTTATGGGCTACTGTAGTCACATGAAAAGTCTTAATATTTGTATGCTCTCTGAGGAATATATGAAGGCTTTAAATAAGAACAGAAAGAGACAAAGCTAATCACTGTAGCAGTGGGCTGGTGGTAAAAGAATCTGTTAGGGTATGGACTGAGGGATCGCAAAATAATGAGCTAGTAAAATTTACATTTGGAAGCAAATAGGCACCAAACAGAAGAAATGGGGACAGGCATTGAAGATTTAATGACTATTTTTTTCAGCCGGGTAACTTCTAAGGGCCATGAAGGCAAATTGACAAGGGTTGATAGTAGCTTTTAGTGCCTTTGGTCATGGTCATTCTGAGGATCAGTATTATGATTGTCAACCTGAATGTGATAAATTGTATAATGTTACATATATATATATATATATATATATATTGCTAACTTGGGATTAAGGGGAAATATTGTATGAAAAACCCCCCTAAAAAGGGAAATCGTCTAAAAGGGGAAAAAATTAGGTCGACTTTGCGAAATCACACGATTTTTATATAGGAATATGTAAACGGATGGTAACGTCCGTTTCACCACATGATCTATGTGCAATTACTTCAGTGTTGACAAAGTTGCGTACCCGTATCTCTTAACACGTACGGATGGTGTGCCATTGAAAAAGCGTTGTTGTATATCTGGTTTCCAAAAGGGGAAATATTTTTTAATGTAGTTTATTGTTTCTTTTTTCACCTTAACGAAACCGCGATATACACCGATTTCCCTGTACAGTAGGAATTAGCGTTACATATATATATATATATATATATATATATATATATATATATATATATATATATATACAGTGCTACAACAGTGAGTGTCATTGCTGGTAACTTTGGAAATTAAAAGGCCTAAAATGCCTGTGGGCATATTCATCACATGTGTATGTCCATAGTAGGCTCCTGCATTCTAGTCAACACCCACTCAGGTATCACATTTAAAGTCACAAAAAAGTGCAGTCCTTGTGGAAAGTCACATGAATAGCAATGTATCATCACTTACATACAATCTGTACAAGTCAATAAATGTTTGCACATTGAAACTTTAAATACTATGCTTGTACTCATACATGTTAAGCCTTAAAGACAGAGAATGAAAGACCCCAAAATCAATGGGTTTAGTAATCCTTTAGAAATCATTGATTACTGGTGTAAAGAATTTTACAATCAATTGTAAGCCACATCATTGTGTCCGACAGTCTATGTTGATCTTGCTGTACATTTTATTGAATGTGTTGTACAGAAGAACACAGTACTTTAGGGATTGCTTGTACTATGTGGCTATTGCAGATTAATTGAGACACAGGCTACGAGTTGATTGCCGGTATCATTTCCAGAGACTAGAAACACTGCCACACTTTTTTCTGTTGTTGTTAGATTGGCAAGTCACTGACACAAAGCCACTTTCAGGATTTATGCATAATTTTTGACCAGCATTTTTACTTACTTCAGTGTGGGTTCAGGAGTAGCAGCATTATGAGCTCATCCTCATTACATTTTCTGTTTTATCCTCCCTGTTCCGTGAAAGCAGAGCACTATTAGTATGGTGCCCCATGACTTGATTAGGATTTGTTTACTTGAGATTGTAATTTATAATTCAAGCCTTGAAGGGCAGTTTTTTTACAGTGCTAAATGACCATGGATGTGGGAGAAGCCTTTTGACTTATGAATTACAACTTCACATCAGGTGGCTAACCAACTCAACAATTAAGATCAAATTTGGTTTCTTTTTAAAGGCCAGTTCAGTTTGAAAAAAGAGCATAGAAGAATAGAGTTTCTGTTGGCCAGTCTCAGAATGGCATTGTCCTCTTGTTGTCAGTTCTTTTCTGTTTGAGGATAGATGCAAGTTTGTTACTAAATATTTTTCTTGCTTGTTTGGGCAGTAAGCATACTGTAGAGCCTGAATGTAGACGAGTGCACAACGTGTTCAATTTTCATGCAAGTTTGCTTAATTTGTTACCCACCTGTGTGAAGTGGCACAATGTGAATGTCATGGGATTCCTCCATATTCGTGGTGACTTATAGTGTCCTAAACTGAAGTTTATCTTCAAGGCTGAAAATATCACAAAATACAGAACTCTGTAAGTTTACATCCCTTGACTTTCTTCTTTACACACATTTATCCAACAAAATTTGGCCATGAGAAGTTGAAGTTCACTTCATTGTATTACATTCACAATCCTATTTGCTAGGGCATAGAAAGGTTTGCAGAATCATTCTGAGGCTCATTTTAAGGTTCTCTCACATCATCTTACACTGATACCATAGAGGTCATATAAAAGCCTTTTGAAAATACATTCCACTTTCTCAGGAACAAAAAGTTCACCAGTATGGGCAATTAGGGATGACCTCATGTGCCTGTGTCCACAAACTTTATTTCAATCCTATTAACAAATTTTAGAACTTAAGGGTTAGGGGTGGGTGGGGACTATCTTTCACATATATGTATAACAGTTTTCATCTTCTTTCAGAATCATGGTTTTATAATGTTTGTTATGTTTCCTTGACATTCCCCAGGTGAAGGGACGACAAGAACTTGAACTGAAAGTGAAAGCATTTTTGCCACCTAGAGTAAGTTGACATTTTTTTTCCTTAGAAGAGTAACCTATGGAGTCACTCCCTATAAATGACCTTAACAAATTCCAGTCAGGAAGAATAATAAAACTTAAAGCATCAACGGGGAATCTGGTAAGTATTATCTCCATGATCGTGTAGAAACTTTACCACACAGTAAATTAAATAACAGAAACACTACCTATAGCAGCAGGTCACTCTTTTAAATTTTCCATCTTGATTGAGTGTGTATTACAGAGAGCCATTGCCATTCACGTACATAAACTATGGGTAGTATCAGCTTGCAGTGAAGGGGCAATATCAGAAAAGTAAAAAGCAATCTAACAGGAACATTAAGCTAGACAAAGTGTTGGAGTGAGGGGTGGCTCAGATACCTTTCAGGAGGAAAGACATGTTGGGGTAATAGAAAGTTCCGTTTTAATACAATTCTTAACGGGTGGCACACCCTTTACCTACCCCCCCCCCCCCCCCACCTTTCAATATGGGTCTGAGCCTCAAAGCTTGAGCCTTTGTTTTTGAGAAACTTTGCATACTACAGTTTGATTTACTGAATGAATTGTTACATGTATGACTCCAGTTGCAAATGAGTTATCCTTTAGGATTGTCACAATATTAAAAGTGGTTTCAGTGATGGAAGTGCAAGTTGACCCAACTTTTTGTAATTTTTGGTCCATCTCCTATTTGCTTGTAGAACTTTGCTCCTGAAATATTCATTTTGGAAGGTGAACAGGATGTCCCAGACACTGCATTCATTGAAGCTACAAAAGAGGTAGCTGTATCAACTATGGAAGTAGATGAAGAAGAAAGTATGGAGGAAAAAGGTATGATGATGAATAAACATGGTTGAAGGTATCATGAATAAACATGTCCCTTATGGTGTGATGATGAATAAACGTGGTATTGAAGGGGTGATGAATAAACATGATCCTGAAGGAATGCTTATGAATAAGCATGACTGAAAGTATGGCAATAAGTAAACATCCTCTGGTTGGTAAATTGCTCATGAGTTTCCCACATGTGAGAATTGGTTGGATTTATAATATGTAGTCATAGTTTTATGACTCTTTTGTCAAGAGTTAACTAAAAGTCATGAAACTGTTCAATAATGCCTAAATTGGTTGTAATCTATACCTCTTTGTTACTGAGTACCAAGATGAAGGAAGTAGACAATCACTATATGAACACACTACACTATGTCAATCTTTCAGACCTACTCTGTATCATTCAGAGTTGAACTGAAGTTTAACAAAATTAAAGAAAATTCAAATAGTTGAGCAGGTTCTACTATCATTGTGCTGACCTGAATGTGTACTGGCTGGCTACAGAGATTGTATAGTACCAGAACAGTTCGAGCTGAGGTTAGCTATTCAGGTCTTAAAAATCTGAGGTGTTGAACTAGACCATTGAAAATGAAGAATAAAAGCTGGGAAAATGTGGTACAAGTTATGTGAGTCATCATGTAGGGCATGCCAGGGAAATAACTTGTTTGTAGCTTGTGCATTACAAGTTGATCACAGTTTATACGCTGTCAACAACAAAAGTCTTCAGAATAAATATGCTCGTAAATAGTTGAACATTTTAAGGATCATAAAATGCCCCAAGATGACAGTTACGTTGAGTCAGATATTGTGTCTGCATGTACTGGAAAATTTTGATAAAGTTATTTTTGATTTGAAATATGAAAACTACATGAAAAGACTTCAATCCTTGACAAAAACGATGGGACAAAACAAGCAAACCAAGCAACGAGGAGATCACCATCCCCGTATCTGCACCCCATTCCCCTTTTCAATGTTGCGGCAGCCCAACGTGTTCTGAGACTTCAACATTGATACAGGGAACGGGGTTTGTCCCATGTACTTTTGTCGAGGATTGTCTGAAGCCTGTACAAAGGTATAGGAATTTACAAATTTTGGATTTAATGCTTTAAAACGAGGAGGTTGCTGGTTTAGATTTCAAGTTATGGTAAGGGAGTAGAGTTGAATTTGTCCGGGCAGAATACTGGCTTGTCAAAATGGCGGTGGGTGCTTGAGTAAAGGAGTGTTCTTCGTCAACAAGTTCATATGAGGGAGGGGGCAGGGGAGATAGCACTCGGACCGGACAGTGTTTCCATTTATATTTAAATATTAATGTACTATAAAGGAAAGAAGCCAAAGAGATTTTGTATCTTATTTTTCTTGATGGGGCGGGGGGGGGGGGGAGGAGGTTGTAACACATTTTACGATACACCGAACGCTTCACCACAAAGTTTTCCATTTTGCGTATAAATAAACATTGAATGATGATTGGAAACTACAATCAGGTTATAGATGAAATTCTGGGGAATCATTTCGAGTAGTAAACATGACAATTTACTACAGTATTACACTAAATTGAAACGGTTAACCATTTTTCCACAATAACAGCTTTCTATACACAGAGAGATTTTCTGTCGATTGGACGGTTGACCATTGACATACGTTGAAACAGTGTGGAGGTCAATGGTTAACCGTGTTGAGGTCAATGGTAAATCGTGGCGCTATTTTTATGCTATGAGCAATAGTAAAGTAATTACAACGAGTTCTACATTGAGATAAGAATAAATTTAGCATGATAAAGTCCTCATGCAGGGCTTCCTCTCGCAGTTCGGTTTCCGAAATTCAAACACCTTTTTGCCTGTAATTATATCCGCATACCCCCTTCCCTGAAAAGTACTTGGAATGCCCCCTCCCCGAAAAAGTATTTCTCTCTTGGAAGCTCTCTCTGTCCCCCTTTTGATACCCTACCTGGCTACGGGCCTTCTGTAATATGTAACGCCGAAAATTAATACGCAAATCTTCCATACCCGATTTATTTTGTTCTCTCTGTCATAATTTTACGAACGGCAATGGACACAAGTAACTTTAATACTGAATGGGTTACCCTTCTTACCGTTGATGTTTTAAAAGCGGCTTTTATTATATTGTCATTCAGCAGTTACTTCTTTACTATGCGTACACCACGGTATTTGTCATAAAAACACTCCCTTCAAAATACGCAGCTTTTTTCACCAATTTTCATGCGTTGCCTAAGTCCGTTAAATTCTCCCTATACCTTTGTACAGGCCTCAGACAATCCTCGACAAAAATGATGGGACAAAACAAGCAAACCAAGCAACGAGGAGATCACCATCCCCGTATCTGCACCCCATTCCCCTTTTCAATGTTGCGGCAGCCCAACGTGTTCTGAGACTTCAACATCGATACGGGGAACGGGGTTTGTCCCATGTACTTTTGTCGAGGATTGTAGCATAGAGAATGACATTTCAATTCAGCTAAACAAGTTATGAACTATTGGCATAGTACTGTCAAGTCCACCGGTTGGCTCAGTGCTCAGATTTAGTCCTTCCACTTCTACAAAGTTGCAAACACATATATTCCTACAAATTTTATCACCTTTAGATTCTGCTATTAAATTTATAACTGTCACTACACTTTTGGCTCATACTGGGTACTGCTGATGTCTTGTCCTATTCACTTTAAAAAGTACCAAATTTTTCAACTTTGTTTTTTGCACTCATACACTTTTTTCTGTATTCATCTGTGTACATGTCATTATGCTACTTTTAGAGCTTATTGATTTCTTTTTAAGATTTAGTTACAATATAAAGTTGTAAAGAGTGGTGTATCACAATACAACTTCCAGTGACAAGTCTCTTTTATTAAGCCAGTAACAATGGTACAATAGCTGCAATCTTTTCCAAATTCATAGCCTTAAAATCCTTTTTTTTTTGTCACAAGTAGACAGATTTCGGCTATCATGACTACAGCACTCATTTTCAAACAATGTGTGGAGCTTTCAAAGTAAAAGAAATTATTGATTTGTGTAGGTCAATTTAAAGCTCTGTCAGGGAGATGAAATCAATTTTAAAAGTGTAACAATAAAAAGCATGAGAGAAACTAGCTTTCATTAGAAGATGGCTCCACTGATGTGGAGGTTATTGACAAATTGGCATTCTTTTTTTTAAAAATCTGACTGTAGCAAATTAATTTAGGTTAAAAACTCTAAGGCCAAGGAAAAAAGGTTTGTCCATTGATAGGTGGCCTTCAAAATGTGGGTTCAGTCATTTTTAGGGAGGTGGGGCTTACACATGGCAACAGCACTACACATCACCAGAAAAACCTCAACAACGCAAGAAACAAGTGTGCTGCCCATGTATTTTATCATGATGCTTTGTTAATCTCTGTTTTTTCCACAAAAGTTGACATACTTGGTGTACATTTCCTGAAGTTTAGAGTACAGATGCGATGAATGCAAAATTCATAGGGAAGGGTGGAGCAATGGTTGGATCCATTATAGACATTGATCGGGCAAGGACGAAACTTTGGGGGTGGGGTAAGGTGTATTACAGAAAGGTTGTATATTTAGTTTAATGGTGTATGGTGTAGATAAATTACATTTGTTTGTTTCAATCTTTCTAGGAACGGCTTCCAGAAAAGCTAAAAAGGTTGCATTCAAGGGAACAGCAGACTCTAGCAAAACTGTAAAAACAAAATTGCCATCTAGAAATTTGAAAGGTCTAAAAGCTGTTATCTCAGATAAAAATAGTGGGAAACCAGCTGTAGCTACAAAGTCGTCACACACTACAAAAGCAGGAGGGTCTGAAAGGTCAAAAGCAGGTCAAACTATGACAATGACAGAGTTGAAAGCCTTGCAAAAAAGGGAAACAGATCTGAAAAAATCTGGGAGCAATAAACTGACTCCCAGGGTTGGAAAAACATCAGTTTTAAAGGGTCCAGCAGTTGACAAGAATGCAAAGGCTAGTACCACTTTAAAAGGGAGTGAAGTTTCAAATGTTAGACAGGTGAGAGGGAGAGAAACTCATACCAAAAGTTTGACATCTAGAGTTAGTCAGAAGACAGGGAAACCTAGTAACCTTAAAGTGAAACAACAGGGAAATAAAAAGGGTGGAACTCCTGGTCATGTTACATTCACAAGTGTTAAAGGTAGGGATAGTAAGAAGTCTTTTGTTTTTAAGAGTTTCCCTGTTTTTTTTTTTTTATGTTTTGGGAATTTTCATTAACATTACAGTCTAATGGATTAACAAATTGTTGATCTTTTGGTGGATGAATTTTTTTTATTAGCCCATTCTAGTAGGATGGATTCATTGTTCGCATTTAACTGTGAAACTGCAGGATTTCCAGAGCAGAAATCCTCGGCGTCAAAAAACTTTAAATTTGATCTGTTCTGTGCAATAAATGCCATCTTTCTACATTGGGCTATGCAGAAACACTCTTTAAGTTGAACATGTGGTCCCAAAAGTAGTGAGACAAGTAGTGTGTTACATCAAAGTTTGCCCATAACATAAAATCTTACAACACTACATAGGCATATCCAGAAATATTGTTACCAAAGGAGAAAAAGAATTATGTTGTGAAAAATTAAACAGTGAAAAATAATGTGCGAATTTAAATGGTCTTTTAGGACATTGTGGTAACTGGTTGTCATCTTTTACTGACTTAAAGTGTACACTATTGTGTAGAAAATTGTTATTTCTTGACTTGCTGCACATGAATTGTGACATTCTGTATTTCCTTTCGTGTGGGAAAGTCATTTGTAGCTATGAAACTTGAAATACAGAATTGGTAACTCATGCACTGTTCTCTGTGGAGATTTGTTTTCTAACAAAAAAGAATCATTTACTCTGTGGTATTTATTTGTTTCTATAATATGTGGCAAGATTGGCCATAACTATTAAAAGTTTTGCTGTACAAGGGTTCTTGTTTTTATTTCTGTTATGAAATAATATGTTTGAAAGCTTTCACTGTATGATTGTGAGGTATTCTTTAATATTTTAGAGCCTGTTTTATTGATTTTATGCCTGTCTTAATTTTATATTATTTTTTTAAATTGTGTAACATGGGTTTTCTGTTTTTTTTTTATTTCCTGTTTGTCACAATAGGAGTGGATTGTGTGAATGGAGTGCTTGCAATGTTAGGTGTGGGGTGAAACAAAGTTTTATCTCAAAAATCCAGGCAGTATGGATGGCGAAAAAGATACTTGAGACTTTTTAATTTCAAATGTGTTGTATTCCCAGCATATGCTCCTTTCAGAGCCATGAAATATATGTTAGGAGAGAACTGCTCAAAGTAACAGTGATATGTCAGCATCAGTATTTTTATAGTAACAAAGAAACCTTAATGTTGCATGTGTCTCTGTGTATATATATATATGCACTAAACTGGTTTGGATGTATCCATTCCTACAGTTTCTCTTGCTTTAATTTTAATTTCAAAGCAAAAATTAGACATTGTTCCATCACCTTTTGAAGTGAGGTAGACATTTGTGTTAGCACAGATTTGTCAGGATTCTCATGAAGACACCATTTTGTGTTTTAAAATCACAGTGACTTCCTAAAGTTTATCACTGTTAAGGCAAGCTTTCAGCATTCAATTTGCCTTGATACTAGTTACAGCCAAGATTACTGCAGAAATGGAAGATTTAAGCCCAAGTTACTATAAACTGCTCAAACCTGTTCACAGATATAGTTATACCTGCAACTTCATCCTGTATACTGTATAATTTGCAACCTGATATGGTGTATTTATGTAAGGCAACTTGAACTCTCCACAGTGTTTTGTCTTAAAAATTTGTGCTTTCATTGATCTTACTTCTCTTTTCAGAGGGTGATGGAACTAAATGTTAACACAAAACTTCTACTCCTCACATTTTATATTATATTGTGCTATTGTTTTAACATTTCCTTATTGTTAAATGTGTCTGTGACAATGTTTGTGTTGTTCATGACCGTATTTCATTCATACACTACCTAGTTTTACCCATTGTCATGCATGATCTGTGAATGTTTGTATCATTTATCATTTTCAGATGGTAAGGAGGTCTATAAGTACAAGCAGGGCCAAAGACACACACTTCCAAAAGAATACAGGCGAGATAATATTTCTGCCAGACAAGCACCTTCTACAGTATCTCACAAAGCACAACTTTCCAATCAAAATCCTTCACTACCATTACTTCAACCTCACAGTAACCAGCCACCTGTGGCTCTCCTCTCACCTAGTCCTCATCCTCCCAGTAATGCCCATTCTTATCCTACCCATCCAGAAGAGTCCACCCCAGTAACATTACCTCAAGCTGTAATGTCACATCCTAAAAACCCTTCCAGGAGCCAAGTATCTCTGAGGAGACAAGCCTCCCAGTCGAGGATGATTAGTTCTTCCAGCTCTCAGGCTATCTCTATGAAGAGGCATGAGATGGATATATCTTCAAATCGTAGGGTTATTTCTCGGAAAGAAAGTGAAAATAGTTCATTTTCCATTGATAAAGGACTGTCCTCACATGGGCAGCAGTCATCTCAACGTACTTATTCCCAGACAACAGAAGAGACCCTGCCAGGCTTTTCCTCCATGTCGGAAAGCCAACAATCAGAGACCAGCCCATCATACACCTCTGTCACACTACCTACCCAAAAATCAAGTCTTAAAGAATCCAGTTCTGTCACTGAAAATGATCAGATGGCTGTTGGTCAGGATAGATCTTCCTCTAGAATAAGGAATATATCTAATCCCCATCTTGCACACCCTTCTAATCCTCATCCTTTCTCACATATTAATGATGAATCTTTACATGCAAAATACTCCAATAATACCCCTAAGCATTCTAACCAACATTCTAAGGATGTTCCACATACTGACAATGAGCCTGTCCACTTGGAATACCCCATTAATACCCCTAACAAATCTATGAAATATTCTAACCATGTCTCACATACTAACAATGAGCTTGCCCACTCAGAATACCCCATTCTTACCCCTAACCATTCCAATCCAGATGAACCCCTAACCCCTGTTGACGACATTATAAACCCACCTGATGTACCATCCCCATTCACAAACTCACCCACCAATCATCTAAGACCTGATGATAATAGTAGAAATATTAACAATGCTTTGCCAATCTTACCAGTTCTTTCCTCTCATGCACCTACGCACCCAGTCTCTGATTCAGAAAGAGAACCTCAGCTAACAACTCCGTCTGCTACCCATGGCCTATCAAAGCTGCAGAGCCCAAGGAAAGAGACGAGGCAGGACACTTTCACTAAAAACACCAACAGTGACTCTGGGTTAGGAGAACAAACACCAGAGGACACCCAAGAGAGAATCCTAAGGGGTAGTGAAGGGTAAGTATGGCATAGGCACATGACATGTTTATATTTAGACCCATTTTACTTGGTTTGAAGTGTTCCTAGTTTTAAGTCATTTGTCCTATAGATCTCTGCAGTTCAATACATGGTTCATCATTGAAAGGGAAGAGTGTCCTATTTATTAGCTCAACGCGCAAAGTGCGGGTCAAGCTTATGTTATACTGTAGAGGGCAAATGTCTGTCTCACTTTTCAAAAGCCTACTCCTTCCTCAGTTGTGGCTTAATCTATCTGCCATTTTCAGTAGAGGTCACATCATGGTGGGGCATTATAGTTTGTTCGTGGGGTAGCGATGGGTGGTGTGGATCATGGTAAATTTGGCCATTTTCTTGTCAATTTCTGTTATTTCATCCCACTTTTTCAGAGCAAGACATTCCTCTCAGAACTCTCACTTTTTCAATAGTGCCTATATTTTACATGCTTGTGGCATTATCTGGAGGGAGTATGCTCATCTGTGGCATTGAAATGCCAAATGCTTGATACAGACCTGCCAACTGTCCCGATTTTGGCGGGACAGTCCCGATTTTCGAACTTAAAAACCTCAGAAAAAGTTGGACGTCCCAATTTTACCAAGTTTGATTAAAATATGACAGAGAAAAACGGAAGAAAATAATGCATGCAAGAATTTCATAATAATAATCATAGCTTGCACAAATCAGCACCTTCCACTTCCAAATGTTACTTCTCTATGCAAATCTCGTTGGCGACGGCTTCAGCATCTTTAAAGGGTTGAGCGACAGCAGCGCAGCAGCTCTAGTCTTCAACTGTGATCATTGAACTGGATCAGTTGAATCAATTTTAAAGTGTTCATTCATGCTGCTGGTGTGTTAACTGTTTTGAAATTTGAATTGCATGTTGATTCTTGTAGATGTTACCTGGGTGTCATTTTATTGTTAGCTTATTAGGGAAGTAACCTCTGTGAGACAGGATGAAAATGTATTCAATATATTTTGCACATATGCATAAAAGTCAATGAAGTATGCAGCTGCATGTTACTGTACATATATGAAAGCCTCTGTCACACTACCTACCCAAAAATCAAGTCTTAAAGAAGCTACTTCTTTAACTGAAAAATGGTCAGGACTGTTCATTTTGGTTAAAGGGGTCATGTGTCACTTTTATGATAGCAGCTAGGTCAGTTCTTGGGCTTAATCCAGTTTGCATTCTGTGCACTTCAATCTGAAGATCTTCAGCATGGAGCTGGCATTTTCCTTATGCTTGCTATTGTTTTTCTTAGCATAACTTCGGCATGGGCCTGACATGGGATGCACTTTGGGGATTAATTGAGCACTTATTTAATGATGCTGCTCATGGACTGCAAAGTCGTGTAGAGTTGCATCTGCTTCAACATATCAATGTAAATTTGGAATTTTTTAGGGCTCCATAGAATACATAAGAAAATAAATTGGTGGCAGTGTGTTGCATTCATGTATAATACCAAGTAGTTTAGGCCATCAGCATTTTTCAAGGCATATCAAGTGTTCATGGCTAGAAATGACCAGAGGCACTCAAGGCCATAGCTGTCAGACCCCTGCACTCTTGTAAGATGTCCCTTGAAAATTATCAATACCTAGTTTATGCCATAATAGCTTTAAAGGTCCTACAATCTATCCCTGAACAGAAAAATGATCCCTCCTGTCTCCTCCTCCAATTTAAACAAAAACACCTGTGCAGTAAACCTCCCAGACAAAGCTACAGTAGCCTGTACTGAGTTCAAATTGCTCTCGGCCATATCCACACACTACTGTGTATTAGCTTAATTGGACACACAATTGACTGCACAACTGCACAAGTCATCATTGACAAACCAGAGTAAAGCTACTGTTTAAATTCATTTCAACCAGAGAAGTGACTTCCAATTATATTTAGAGATACAGAGATATTTCTAAATATGTTTAGGGTGATGCAACAGTCCCTTTAATGCCTTTCTGCAGTGTTCCTCTTTGTAAAATATAGCTTCCACTTTCCCTCTTTCATTAAGCATAGTGTTGAACCAGTCAAATACCCTCAAGGCTAACCTTCATACTTGTTTCATGTAAATTGATACAGAAAGGGCTACAAGATTATATCTAAACCTAGGTTTAAACCTAGTAAGGCTGTATGATACTGTCTTCACAAAGTAGGCATCCATTTTGAAGTTTATGTCTCTTTGCTGTTGCCATTAAGAAAAAAATGCATATATATATTCATAAAGGTTATATTACAGTTCTCAAAATAAAAAAAAAAAACAGGAAGCTCCATTCTCTAACACAATATCTCCATATTCATGAATTATGCAAATTTTGGTTTTCTCACCTTCAGTCCACAGACGTTTGAGAGAAATGGTGATAGTTTTAGACAAGACCATCACGCTAACCAGTATGAAGGAGTTAGCAAAAGTAGGGCATTTGCTGGTGCTGATAAAGGGCAGGGACATCACAACCTGTATCAAGAGGACTCACCCAGGTCCTATCAACAAAACCAGAATTTTCCCTCTAGAACTCAAAGAGAGGACTGGGGTCCACAACCCCATCCTATACACAGGGACCCAAGTGATTATTACAGTGACAGAGGACCCCAAGGGGGCCAAAGTGCAATGCATCAAGTTCATGGAACTTACCAAGACCTGTCACCAAGAGGAGGAAATTATGAGCAAAGGAATAGACCTGCTGACTCTTTGACCAATCAGGAAAAACTTTTTACTCCGAGGACCCAAAGAGATGAAGGGGTAATTCAGGATAGGGGGTACCATCCTCATTTCAGTGGTGGGACCACTTCTAGGTACAGTGATAACATGAGAAATCAACAAGGTCATCCTTACAGCTATGATGACTCTAGGGGACCCATCGATCAAGCAGATGACACACAAGAGGCAATGGCATATTTACAACTCAGTAATGAAGGAACAATCCCACATGACAAACAAGTATGTTTACTATATCTACTCTCTTTTTACTTTGTTTTCCTCGTGTCAAGTCCTTTTTGTGTATTTATTTTTTTGTAGTGTTGGTACTCAAAGATGTTTAAGTAGTGTGTCAGGATATGAGCCTGCATTGAAAAATATAGAAATGCTTCCAATTTTATCCCACCGCTGCCACCATTTGTAAGGTGGCTACGAAGTTGAGTGAGTCGCAAGTTACTACTTAAATTGAGCTACTTGCAAGAAAGAGTTAACAGGCATTTACACTGAGTGATACATCACTTCTTTAAGGTGTTTTGTATTGAGTCTACAGTGGCACTGAATTCAAGAAATATAAAAAAGCATGTTCATAGAAATGGTTTTATGCAAAGGTAACTACACAGCTAGCAGGATTTATTCATTCATGGCTTGTTTCATAGGTGCAATTGTTTTAAAATTGCCACATCATTCATTGTACAGTATTGGTTGTGTTAAATTGCTACTTTCCTGACTATTAAAACATTGTATGCAAAATATTCCTCCCCATTTGTAACCTCTACAGTGTTTTTTTCAAGTTTGCAGAGAGTGGGTCATTGCACACCTGTCTTCAATAGACAGCTCTGAAATTTAGACATACTTAGTGGATACCTTTTAGTAGGAATGCATATTGCCACTCTTCACCGTGCACATAAATTTGAACTTTTGGTGGATGAGTTATGCATCCCCCTGCCTCTAACAGGCAGCTCATCAAATTTAAGACACATTGGTTGAATACATTTTGGTAGGGATTCATAACTCAACTATTAATTATGCGTGTGGATTTAAACTCTTCCTTTGCATTAGTTCAGACTACTGTAAAACTTTGCATCTCATGTATTTCTCTAAATTAGGCATGTCATGCATTCGGTTGTATATTCTATTCTTACGATAATGCAATAAAATAACATTTTAAAAATCTGTGTTCTACTGACAAGTGTCCTCTTGTTACATCTTGCAACTTATTTGTGTTTTCTCATAGTTTAATGCTTTTCTTTGTTTTGCAGCAACAGAGATATGGAAGCCCTTCAGATCTTGACTCTCAAAATCCAATAAGCCCAGAAAGTACGTTCAAGTTTCTTTTCATTTTAACCTTCCAGTATTCTGACTTAATACCACTCCCATTGCCCCATCTCTCCAAAGTGGTGGCAGAACCATTTTAAAAGTGATGGGGCCAACCCATCAGCTGGCTCACCTAATTGCTATAAAAATGTAGCATATAGCCTCCTAATGGTGGAGAACAAATAAATTATAACAATAGAATGTGTATGTGTGTTTAGAGGAGGAGGAGGGAGGGAGGAGGGAGGGGTGTTTACAATTTTGAGCATTACATGAATTCAAGGAGGGGGGCAGTGACTCATCTACACCCCAATTCTACATTTATACTTATCCTGCTTGCTTTCAAGAATTAGAGATTTCACTGGATGAGAGATAGACCATATGACTAGCCATGTAGGCTACTGTAGGTGATTTTAACAGCTGTATCTGGGTGGCTAATTTTTTTTTTTTATTTATTTTTTTTTTTGTCCCATTCATTTTGTCTGGAGATTCATATTCATGCAAATCTGTGACGATGAAAGAGAGACTTACCAGATATGTCTAATGGTATCCTTTGTTTTTCCAACCTTCATTTCAAGGACAGTTGTTACATTAGTATGTCCTGATGGATTTATTTTGGAAGTTATCTTCTTCAAAAATATCAACATCACATACCAAACTCTCAATTATCTGAAGAGTAATTAAGAGATAATTTATAAAGGACTAACAAAAGAAATGCCTACACTGCACAACACCCCACAAGATTGTTTTTGCATAGGTTATGAGTTACTTCTTAAGACCAGAGGAAAGTCAAAACATAAAAATTTGTGTATTTGTATAAATTAATAGAAAAAACTTCATTTTTCTCTCCAAACTTGTTTGCATAAGCTAATATAGCAATTATTCAAAGTGTAATGTACCGTTCTTCTCCAAGCTTCCAGTAAGTCACCATCATCATATTTATATGGTTTGTTTTCTTTAATTTGGTGTACTGTTGACCCTCCAAGACATCCATGTTTCACTGTTGGTATAGATGGTTTGTTGGTCTTTGTTTATGCCATTACTGTGGTATTTCATTTTAATTTATTGTTTCATCAGTCTTTGCAGTCACATAACATATCTTTTCATTAGTGGTACCAGTCACATTCTCTGTTACTGTATACCACTGTTAGTTGATGTCTGCCAGTGTCATTTGTTTTATGCTAATGGTAACTTTAATCAAGTGTCGTCCTGTGTCTAACATCTCTTTGAATCTTTATATATTTGTCCTCATGTCGTGCTCAGTCTCAGGAGATTCCTATCATGAGATTGTGAAAGGTTTAGATAGTCAGTTGGACTTGGACTTATATTCCCAGAAAGATGATTTAATGGTTACCTTTCAGACACAAAACTTTGGTGTAAATAAACATTTCTTAAACTTTTACACTAGATATTATCATGTTACCATTTTAAGGTAGCATTTTCCTGAGGCCTTCCAGAGGCCTTCTGTTGGGTCTAGTGTTGTACGTTGTTGTATAATATAAACTGTGGTTTGTTTGTTTGTTTTTACAGAACAAAGACTTTTAAATCAGATTAGGGAAGAGCAGCAGGAGAGGCTTGAGATGGAGAAGATGAGGGAAGAGTTAATCAAGAAAGCCAAGAACTTACAAGGAAAGACAATAGACAGGAGGAAAAAAGGTAAACATCAAAAAATGAAAAGGGGCAAAGGTATCCTCATTCCCATTAAATTAAGTTGCTTCCTAAAAAAATAGTAAACTGCACCTGAGGTTATTTCTGTTTTGATTAGCTTCATAAAGTATTCAGTAATGTGCTTCAATATTGCTTGCCTTTAGCAATTAAAATTGCAAAGTGCCAATCAAGGTTTGCAGTAACAATAAACTTGTCTCTTGCAAAAATTTTACCCCAAAATTTCAAACTGCTATTAAATTGTTTTGATTAGTAATTATTCAGTAATATCCCTCAATATTTCTTGCTCTCAGCAATAGCAACATCAAGTTGCAAATAGAATTTTACTTACCTGTGAACTCATGCCATGAAAAACAAAAAAGTTTACCCACTGTAGGTATGCACTGCTGGTTTGATGTAAATTAACCTCTTGAGAAAACTTTCAAATTTGTTTTGGAAGTGTCACCACCTCAAGTTTGAGAAAAGAATGGTTAGAACAACTATTTTATGTTGGCACAAAGGGGTGTAGGATCACAAAGATGTTCTGCACCATTGGTGTGTATAGACAACAGTGAGATGGGGATGTGGAGAGACCTCACATCCCCCCACCCCAATGTTTGCCAGGGTGGGAGGGGTCAGTTTGTATTCCAGTTTTTATTGTAGTTTCCATTTCCAATACCCTTTCCTGCACGTGGCTGTTTGGGGATCACACAACAATGGATAAATCATCTTGAAGTTTTTTGACCTTGTCTGCTGAGTGACAAAACAAATCTAAGCTCTTAGTCAGTATTCATTTAGAGAATACAACTGTGGATTACATGGGAATTTTTAACTGCAGCATTTCTATTTAAGTATTTCAGAGAACTCAAAGCAATGCTTAATATTACCATATAAAAGTTCATACTCAGCACATGCTCTGGCATCATTTAAATGCTGCAAACTCATTTTTGCCCATGCAAATTAGCTTAGCATAACCTTTTCACATTAAACATTGTTGGCTCTCGCATTGATATGTATATATATATAAAACATACTGCCTTAGTACTGATTGATTCAGCCATGCAGCTCCATGCAAGCATAATGTTTCTTCAAGCTTTTTTGTATTTCAAGGGTATTCAGCTTCTGTAATTAGTGCTTACATTTGCTTCTTTTTCTTTGAGTGATATCCCCTTAGGAGCTAAATTGGGACCCTCTTTTGGAGGAAAAAATAAAAAAATTGGACTCATTGATTGCAGTTAACTTATATAATGCCACTTAAATAATCCAAGTTGCATGGATATGGATTTTAATAAGCAGACAAAACATAGACGGGTGCTATAATAGTTGTACAGTTTGCCAAACACCATTTTCAGATATATAGCATAATAAGGATGTAAGCATGCATAACGTTTGAGGAATGTGTATTGCTCCTCTTTACCTGCTATACCTATGTACACCCTGAATTGCCTGCAATTGCCATCACGCAAAGCTGTTGGGGGGGGGGGGATGTGACATCTTGCTAGAGGGCACCTGTGGCCTTATCGTTGCTTTTCTGCCCAGTCTTATTGAGACATGCTGTAGTTGTGGTTTGGTGAAGTTTTCATCAATTTGTAAATGCTCTTTATTTCATTTATCAGATGGTATGACTGAAATGCTTCAAGGTAAACATATCAAGCATGCATTCCTGTCATTATATGTAGAATTCATTGCATGTTTGTCTCTGTTGCTCCCTCCTTTTATGTTAGTATTTCCCCATTTCTGAACAATTGCCTCAAAGTCTCCAGTACTAAAACAATTGAAAAAACAAAACAAAAAATCAAATGGTAAAAAGTAAAAGTATTATGGATCCAAACTTATTATGAAGTTGTGTTCTCTGGGTGTTAACTTTTTTGAGTTCATGACTATGGTCTTTGTTTAACACCAGCTGTGGAAAACTGTGTATGAATTTTTGGCCATTGTTTCTATCTTATTATATATTGTAGTTATTAAAAAGCATGCTAAAATTTGTAGGGGATTTTTTATTATTGTAGAGCCAAATCACATTATGTGTTGGATTACCCTCTAAATGTATTAGAAATCTAATTAGAACAAGGCTTCAAAAAATGTCACTTAATTGGCCTTGCTCGTTTAAATGAAGCTGTCTTAGGAACATGAGTTTACTCAAGGCTTCTGCCAATTTAATTTTGAGTAATTTTCACTTTAAATTCTTCACAAAACCTACAAACCAAACCTTATGAACAAAACCGTGCACAAGGTGTGGGCCAAGCCGGAAATAAGAGCTTGACTTTCTTAAGGGGTTCTTTGGGCCAAAAAGTTTCCCAGGAATCCAGCATTTCAGATTACTCAGTGCACATCAAAGGTGCAAGTGATTTTCCATCAAATCATAGCAGTACTTGGTTGTTTCATCCTCGTATTGCCTACCACTATCCTCCATGTACATTGTTCTTATATCTTCCAGTTTCTATCAATACATTCTCTGGCTGGGCTCTACACTTACTTTCAAACTCACTTGCCAAGTCAGACAAGCAACCGCTGAAATTTACTTGTCATGGTGTTTTTCCACTTGCCCTTTTGGTTAGGTGGACAAAATCTTGATTTCCCACATGATTCTTAACAGTCACACAGGTGACAAAAATCCTTGAAATTGCTCATCACAATCATTGAATTGTACCCATCTTCCATCTTTGGAAATGCTTTCTTATAACACATTTACAGTATTGAACTGCGGTTTCATATAAGGGTTCTTGTTACCCAAGAGTCTGAGGACCATCAACCTTATTTTTTTGTCAAGATTGATGTGATTTGTCAAATGGGATTTTTGAATATTTTTCCTTCATATTATGGGAAAGTATTTTTCTTTCCACTTTGGAAACAAGAGACAGCTTGCCCTGGAAAATTTTTACTTGCCCCAGGCAATTGGGCAAGTGTTTTTGAAGAGCCCTGTCTGACCTAAATAGTAGATACAGTAGCTATATGTAAACTTTCTGTGACTCTCTCCATGCATGAGTTAACAACAAAAAAGTGTGTGAGGCATGCTTATTTCATTGTATGGTAATTAAACATTTTATGCATACCTTGGATACCCATTAGTGCACAGTTTATTGGTGACATCGTATATGTTAGTATTATGTATCATTTATTCTTTCGTTTCTGTCCTATAGATGCATGCTACAGATATATTTATGTTTTTACTGTGATTGTCATAGTTTTTACTGTTTTTTCTTGTTTGCTACTATATTAGCTATTACTGATGCTGAGCAGGAAGGTATGATGTAACTCTATAGATATATGTAACATATTCCGCTAAAAGGTCCAGGATCTTTCTAACATAGGATTTAATTGTGAAGAAATCCCAAATGTTTTGTTTTGCAGTCATTGCCAAGACTACATTATGTCAGATGGATTGCATAGCAAAAAATTAGCCTTCCTTTTAGGGAAAAGGCTTTGGAAGATTTTGTTATGATCACATTTTGTAGTGCCTAGTAAATTTTTCTGTTTTACTAGGAGATAACTCGAAGGCATTTTATGAAAGATGTACATAGCTATCACATTGCTGCAAATTTTAATTAAGTTTTGGTTTGAAATGTTACACAACTGATTACACCCACAGAAGAGTTTAGAGTATTGCATTCACATTTGTAGGTAGATAATGATGATCACAAACTAACTTTTATAAGATTGTATAATTTCACTTGAAATTTGAAATTTCTGATTCCAGTAACCAGTGGGGTATCATTATGCCATGTTGTACTCAATTACTTTCTGTAATAGATTTGCAAGGAGACTAGTGTTTTTTAATTAGCTAGATCTTTGCAGTAGGTACAGTATATTTTGAACTAACAGCTTGAAGTGAGTATTTGACTTGTGTAGAAGAGTTTTTAAAGCAGGTTGACATAGCATCTGTTTAACTTATGTTGTACTAAATTTACAGCATGTTTGATGAACTGTGGCATCAACATTTGAACAAGAATACTTGAATATTGATGTCTGGAAAATGTTAAAAGATTAGTGGATCCAGTCTATTGAAAGTGATGCATTAAGTTGAAATTAGACCTTTAATCAGTCAGCCTTTTATAAAAGGAAGGTTTATGTAAGTTTTGGTCAGATCCCAAATCTTGCAATTGTTTGGACATTGTTTCACATATTCAAAGTGCCTTAATATTATAGACCATAATGCACTGGTCACTTGAATCCTAAAAATCCTTACAAAGTTTTATCACTTCCTAAATTTATGTTATTAAGAGAAATCTGTCTGCCAACTTATTTTATGTTATGAACTGAAATTCAACCTCAACATGGAGTTAGACCTGTATTGTGAGCAATGAAATGAACAATGTGCTTAATGTAACACAAAAGTAAAATGAATAAGTGTTGAAGCCTGATTCCATTGTATTAGAAGAGAATGCCCAGAGATTAAATAAGACCAAATTTTTCCACTCTTGTTGACTTCGTTGTCAGCATTGAAATGAACTGTGCAGTATGAAAAGCATAAAACAAAAGGTAAATAGCAAGTGTTGAAACCTTTCAGAATTGATTCTGATGCATCCTGAGAGAATGTTCAGATCTGATATGAAATAAAAGAAAATAAAAAATTATTCCACTCCTTTGAAACCTATAAAGCATGACCAATGTTTTCAGATTTTCCATCTGTGTTGTCCCTCTAGAGATTATTTAAATTCATTTCTTTGATCAGTTGTGACAAATATTGCAAATTTCAAAGCCAAGGCACGACCCTTTCACATCTCTGCCAAAATGAATTAACATTGTGCTATTGTTTCAGGACTGATTTTGTTAATGGAAACTTAAGTACTCCACATTGGTAGAAACTAGAAGCTGGAAGAAAAAATATAAGAAAGAAAAACCTACGTTAACGAATTTCTTTCACATGTGAGTTGATGTGACTTCTTGTAGGAGTAGATGTTTGTTCATTTTAGCACTCTCTTTCTTGTCAGCTAACTTCCTTTTCAAATTGACTTTGTAGTGAAACTGTGCTACTCATAGCATATGAATAGATCATTTCAAAGTAATTAACATTTTTTTTTCTGGAAACAGCTCGTGATTATTGGAAGAAACGTTATTATGATGAAAAGAAGAAAACCCCTTCATTAGAGGAGCAGGTAGCAAAGCTGGCCAGTCAAGTGCAGCAACAGAACCGAAAACTCATGCATCACCTTGAAGGAAAAGGTGCCAAAGCCCCAAAGGGACCTCCTTCTAAAAGAGTGAGTCAATTAGATTGTGGATAGGACTGATCTCTGTATGCTTTACAGGTTGTATGCTCTACAGCACTCTATCTGTATCCTGTATATTCTTGCAATCTTAAAAAATGTCAGGAATAATTTCATTTTGAGAATGCAAATTTCAGGTCTAGAAATTTATGTAAATTTTGCAAAAGGTGCAATAGCCTGGAACTGGACAAACAATTTGTTTTTGTATTCTTGAAACAAAATTAATTGTTGCAAGGTTTTCCTTTTATATCTCAGACAGTTTCTCATCATGTGCATGTGAGATGAGTAAAACCAGCTTGAAACAAATTTGTGTAACTTGGTCATTATTAGGTTTATGGTTAGATTTTGAAGTTTTGAAAGCGTAATGAAGTGTTTGTTGAGGAAACGTGTAGAAATCCTGAGTTATTAGCAAGTTAAATTCTAATTTATCAAAATGTGCAGATTTCAACCTTGATGAATATGTTGCATTTTTTTGAAATGTTTTCTCTCTCTAATGCCCTTCCTTCTTCCCTTTCTCAAACATTCTCAGGTCATTTCTTGGAGACCTGTATTCTTCCAGTATATCCTCTTACTCCACTTCTTCATTCTGCTATCTTGAAAAGCTTTTTGTAAGGTAGAAAAGTAGTCAGCTAACAGCAGTTTTCTACGCTTACAGTTTTGGCAATAAAATGAACAGTGTTAATACAGGCCTCGATTTTAAGAAAATTTTATGGTCATCCATTGACAACCTGTCTGCATTTTTTGGTGTCCAAAAGAAAATCTAATATTCCACAAAGAAATATGCAGTAACCCTAGAAGCAGTCTGTTAACTTGTTGCATGAACTTAACTTGTCTAATGGACAACCAACCCACCATTTTTGGCTATCCGTCACAAATTTTGGTCATCACAGGCAACAGGACAACTGTTAAAATTGAGCCCTGAGTGTTAAGATGAGATTTGTCTTTGTTTGAAATTTCTAACTTTTTTTTCATTAATTTGTCACTCTGAAGTATTTTTCTTGTTTCTTTATATTTAGATGGATCATAAAATTCAGATCTTTAAGCATCAACATGACATGGAAGACATTAAGAGGCAGGTGGACAATGCTCGCATGAAACTAGCCACAGAAATAAAGGTACATGCTGTGTAATGATGCAGTGGTCATGAATTTGTGAATTTTGACAAACTGGAAGTGCTTAACATATTAACAGTGTACCACCCCCATGCATACATCAGTATTTGTGGAATATTTCTTGAATTTAAATGTTAAGAATATTTTTGAGGTCGTCCCATCTGACAGTTTTTGAGGGATGAAGATGAAACTAAATCACTACCTATCAGCAACTTTACCTTGAACATGCATCTACAGTCAGCACAACTCTTCTAAAAATTACAATCATTTACTGTTACAGCATCATGCTTGTATTAATCTTTACATCAGGGGTGGGCAGCAGAGTGGTCTGAAGGGCTACATATTTAAGAGGAAGGGGGGGACTAGGGTTAAGCTAGGGGTCACAAACCTGAGTTACATTGTTGGCCACTAAAATTATTTGTTGTAGTATATTGACATATATTTGACACAAATTTACTGTTTGAAAAGCTTTTGAAAGAGGAAATATTAAGAACCTTCTTCACCATCAGAGCAAAGAATACAGCACAAATATGCATTTTAAAGTATTTTGGCTTTGCTCAGCTTTGATTTATTTGTTTGTGTCTCCATTTAGCATCAAAACTGTCATGTATGTAGTCTAGCAAACTGGTAGAAAACTATCATTTTGTACTAGAAAGTAAATGTTTTTTGCCTTTTATGCAGCTGAGAACCCAGGCTGAGACAGAACTCCGAGTCCTGAAATCAGAGGTTATCCAGAAGAAAATTAATGTTACATTGAAAAGAGGGAAGCAGTTACAAGCCATACAGAAATCAGAAGAGAAAAGTCAGGGAAGAACACCCCTCCCTAAAGGGGCAGGGGGGAGTTCAATATGAGGATTCTGTCAGCTGAGTGGATCTGCTGAAATAACACGGTGAAATAAGTTTCTAACGTTAAGTGTCAAAGATCATTTCAAATGTAGTAATTTAAACAAGCCTTAAACTCTGCATCAGAATCTATTATATGTAAGGGCCACAAAGGGGCTGAAAAGAAGTACCTGCAAAAGAATTAACTAATAGGCTAGCTTTTCAAGAATTTATATTTTGTGTATTTTGAAAGAGGCTTTGTTTTTTTAATCGTGGTGAATAGCCACATGACACTTATTGGGTGTGCATATCACTTGAAATGGAAAGGTTCTTGTTGTGGATAAAACTGAACAGAAATGCTCTTCATTTTTGGTGTGCTTCTAGAAAAATAAACTTAGTTCAAGGAATCAAGGTGGGGGTTAGTGAATGGAGCCTTATTATCTTCTCACAATATGGTTGATGCACATGGATTTACTGACAATCTCATATCATATTTTTTATTCTGATGAAGGATATTTTTTTCAGATAATTGTAACATAAGAATAATTATTTTGTATGAATTGTGATTTTCTCGTCTTTCATTTCAATCAGAAGTATTATTCATGTATTTTTAGTGGAAAGAGTGCTCTTCTTTTAAACTCAGCTGATAATCATTTATACTAAAGGATTTCTATGTAATAGTACATAAGCAGCTATTGTTATTGTAATATTTTTATTTGTCTTCTCAAGTTATTGGCTAGTGGTAATTTTCTATCTTGTCAATAATATTTAACTTGAGCAGTCCACATGCTTGTGTCTGTCAAAGATTCAACTACGTTACACAAGTAACTCTCTGAAAGCTAGCCTAACAGCCAGCTACGTTGTTTTGAGAGGGTCTTAAATGTTTCAGTCATAAGGGTTTACAAATGAAAAGATGCATGTGAAAAAGTGTTTGTGGGCATGCTAGATAACATGCTGCCCATTCTTATACCTTAAACTGCTGTAAAATGCCCCTGTGGCTATGGGTGGAATTGAAGAAGATCAGTGCTGTCAGTCAGTGCCTAAGAATTATATTTAATGCAAGACAAGTTTTATGCACATTTAAGGAGACAATCAGTTTTCATGCTTTTTAGCACTTTGCAATGGTCTTGTCAACTTCACGCAAATCTCATATGAGGTACACGTAATTTTATGGAAAAAAAGGTGAGAAAGGGACTCTTACTTGAACCATGTGAATGTAGACAGTGTTCCTTTGATATTAGATTCATTGTTTTCACGTTTTATTATTTAAACCTCAGGAATCTTCACAAATTTAACTCCAGTGTCTTGTCTTCATACTGTATGTGTTAATGCCATCTTCCCATATTAAGAGCTACCTTTTATGTACTGATTGACACCAAGCACATTAATGAAATTTGGGGAGGCATTCCTAAAACCAGAGTAAGTCATTCTACTTTGTGGTCAAGTCATCAAGTTATTTTAGTGGTTGGAGTAAAATCTTGATTCACTGTCATTTGGGGAGGGGGACTTTCTAGCATTGCTCAAGTGAGGTAATTTTGAAGGGTACTGACTTGAGTCATGACTTGTTACAACACTGCCGACAGTCTGGTTTTCACATAAGCTGTTTATTTTTTATTGTATGAGGACACAATGATATTCAGAAGACATTGTGAAAGCACTTTTTAATGAGGATGGGTGTAAGAATATTATCCTTAACAGAAATATTGTAATCTGTAGATGATTCATAAAATGTTCATTGTATTAGTATCTATTTATGGTTAGCTGTATACTATAGTAATATGGGTAAGAGATCTGGGAAGATCTATGGGGATATCGGGCATAACATAAATGTTGTATGTGTTACTGATGGGTAATATTTAATGTTTTGATCATAAGATAAGTGTAAATATTGAAAATAAGCTATACTCATGCTTAAGTTCTTAGTGTTTAATATGTGAGATTGAGCTAGAGGGTCTAGAGGTGAACCATTGTGGAATTGAGGGATACCATAATTACATAAAGTTATAGAAAATTTTTTATTTGATATCAGCATATTTCTGACTGCCATATTTTTGGTCACAGCCCATGTGCATGAGTTGTGTTAATGGTGTGTGTGTTCAGCAGGACACCCTGTATACAGTGAAAGGAGGGCAGTCAATATGCATACTCTGAATCAGAGAGGCAGTGATGCCAGTGAAGTACCTCGATAGAGGTTCTTCCCTGATATAACCCCATCACCCTCCGTTCTGTTTGGTCAACATGTTGGTAACGAGGCATTCACCATAACAGGGATGCTGCTGGAGGCGTACCTGTGAACCCTTGGTCCTCAAATTGTGGGTCCCAACTCTAAAGTCTTCTGGAAATGGTGTAGGTCACTGTTTGCCAGGATTTCTGTATAAGAAGCAGAAATTTGTAATTTTGTTACTATGGTGGGAATAATGAGCATCAATCCTCAGAGTTAAGCAGTGGACTACGTTTGGGATGGCTTCTGACTTACGCTGTAGACAAAGGGTCAAGGTGGACAGAAGTTTGAGAACCAAGGGTTCACAGCACCAGCTGCAGCTTGGTTAAACATGACTGCCAATATGGCAGAAAGGCAAAAACTGGTGATGTTACAAGGACCTCAATATTAATAGGTAAATTAGTCCTGATTGATAGATAGAACAGTTACCCATTGACCTGTTAAATATTCAAAGTAAATTTTAGGGAGCTTTAAGCTAAAAGTTGTAGTAGTCTCCATGACCATGTCAAGAACGTGTTTGTGTATCAGTAAAATGAGCAATGAAAATGGAGGGTATGGTGGAAACATGGCTTTAATAGGATTTGGGATATAAAGGGAAATGTTGCGTTTAAAATGCACCAATATGGCATACAAAGAAAATAGCTTATCATTGTTAAACCATTCAGTCTTACTAATAAACTTCAGCAATAGCCTTATCTCCTCAAATTAGTATGCATTACGGATTTACGGGAGTTGCATCATTTGAATTTTTGAAAGTTTGGGCCAACAAATTATTCTTGAGCAACAAATAATTGAATTTCTTTCTGTGAGAACCTTATGTCTTGAAAGTAAAGCTACTGTACTGCCTTATTTTGAATTATCTATCATTCTGTATCAATAAATATTGGTTTTAAAAATATACATATTTTCTGTAAAACAAAATTAAAATGCAGTAATTCCCTTTAAGCATGCCATATGTAATCAGAGCACTACTGGAAGGATTCATCTCTGTGAGAGGTTATCATTGACTAGGGGTAATATGTGTTGTGCCTTTGATTAGGATTGTCCAGTTATTGGTGCCTTATAAATGCAAATATTTTAATATTGAAAAAAGAAGGTAAAGTTTGGATGTAATCATACTATTTATATGATAGTTTACTTCTCTGTGTTCAGATGGTCCTGTACTTGCATCAAATGAAACCAACAAAAATGGGAGTGAAGTTAGGAAAAATGAATAAATCATATTTTCTTTCACAGAAAAGGTTTATATGTTTTCTTCCTACAGTGGTATAGTGTTTATTTTGTCATGCTTTATTTGCAGCATATTATGATACTTCTTTTGTGGATAAGATCATGTGTAGCATGTCTTTTTTTCTCTCTCTCTCAGCCTGTCTAGAACCAGCCGATACATGATAGATGTTCTGAGAGTCTGAGAGCTTAGTAGTTTTGCATATACAGTTTGGTATCCATTTGGGGTTGTAACTCCATGTGGGAGTAGTTTCAGGTTTTTTTTTGGGGGGGGGGGAATTAGCTGGCAGGACTGAGAAGTAGTATGTCATAGTATAAAAAAAAGTATGTCATAGTATGAGTTAATGTAATTTCCATTTAAAGTTGTAATTAGAAAAATATGTGCATTATGTACCCACAGTACAAAATAGTTTATGTGGTAATAGGATTGCGGGTGTTGCAGATGGCTTAACATTTTGGGTGTTTTGGGTGTTCTCACAAGGGTAGAATTTTAGTACGCTGGAGCTTTTGGGACTGCAGAAATTGTATGTGTGTGTGAGTGTGTGTGTTTGATAGAATATTTGCAACATGTTTTGTGACTTCTCAGCCTTTTGGCTTAGATCTTTTCATTTCAGTTAGTCTATAGCAGAACCATGCAGGGTGGACTTTCATGTTAACGTTCTAGGGTTGAGCAGGATAGACCAATTTAGTTCTGATGCCCACTTGGGGTTGTAACTCCATTTGGGAGTAGTTTCAGCAAAATCAGCATTTTGCTTGCAGTGGGAATTAGCCCATAGGACTGCAGAATAGGTAATGGGATTATCACTCTAGTCAGTGTGTATTTGTTGTACTGGAGTTTCACTGTCCTACAGAAACATGTACAGTTGATACCAGATTGTACGTAAACCTTTTCCTCAGTTTATAAAACTGATGAATGTAAACTTTTTACCGTAGTCTGATGCATTGACTGTAAAATCATATATAACACCTGTATAAGTATTTAGTACCTTTTTGACCTCTCTACAGTATTTCTGTACTTTAAATACATTAATGTCTCTTTATTGTTTATTGTAAATAAACAGAAATTTATCAGTGATCTTTTACTTTAATGTTTCATTGAGTTCTGTCATGGTAATAAATCATTTGATGTGAAGATCATTCTTCTCCAGACAATTCAGAGAACATGTGTAGCAATAAAAAAGGTTTTTGGTTCATGAGATTGTGACATTGTGTAATTGGTGTAGGTCCTCTTCCTAAAATGTCCAAGTTTTAGTATAGGTCTGCAAAACTGTGGCCGGACAATTACCCCCCCCCCCCCCGACAAATATCCACCCGGATGAATACCCCATGGACAATATCCCCTGGACAAACAATTACCCCCAGTCAATAAGCACCTGGATGGGTGGTATTTGACTGGGTGGTTACTTGGTATAAGACTGGGGTGAATGTCCGGGTGGTATTTGACCGGGGGTAATTGTCCAGCAACCTGCAAAACAAGTATGTCCATATCAAAGTACAGGGCCCTGATTCATAAAGAGGTACCATTGATCTTAAGTTTAATTTGCTATGCAATCCTCCTATTAAAATCAAACTAAAGATCGATTTTAACACTTTATTAAACAGGGCCCTGGACTGTCACACTAGCATGGCAAAACTGTATTATACTGGTGTAACATTAACATTTCCGTATCTCGTACCAGGGCTGTCATGCTAGCATTTCATTCAAGGGCTGTCCCACGAACATCTCTGAATTTTATTCCAGGCCTGTCAGAGCCCAGCAGACAGATTTCCTGGTGAATTGTGATAACAATGTTATAGTGCTCATTACAATTTTTAAGGGTGCCAAGGTTTCCCGGGAAATTTTTATCCCAGGGTCTCAAAAATGCAACAGCACATAGAAAATGATCACCCCTAGTCAATTTGTGTCTCCATACATATCTTTACATGTGTTTGAGTTGTTTATGTAGTTCGTTTGAAAACTAAGATTTCAAAATTGAAGCACTGTAAGAGGTTATTTTTGGAGTCACATATGTATGTATGTATGTATGTATGTATGTATGTATGTATGTATGTATGTATGTATGTATGTATGTATGTATGTATGCATGCATGCATGTATGCATGCATGTATGTATGTGTGTATGTATGTGTGTATGTGTGTGTGTATGTATGTATGTATGTATATATTACAATCAATAAAACACATTCCAAAGATGACATGATAAGAGCATATATATATATATATATATATATATATATATATATATATATATATATATATATATATATATATATATATATATATATATATATATATATATATATATATATATATATATATATATATATATATATATCTCCCATGGGAACCTCTGTTGGACAAAAGCAGTGACCATGTAGGTAGGTGAATGGACCCGACAAATCAAGAAGCTTGCCTTTAGGGAAAGTTTTGCAGTGCTAAAGACAGAATAGTACCATTAACTGCACTAAGGATGTACTTTTTCAAATATTTCCGGTTAAGCTCGCAATTTGTGGTGAGGGACCAAAATTCCCACTAGGGAGGTGCACAGCCACCTAGACCCCTCCCTGCCACAGCGTCAGATTCCTCTCATCACTGCTGGTTTTATTCATAATTTATTCTTTACTTTTGTCGAAATCATAGAACAAAAAATTCCTAGACCGTTAAGTCTCCTTTCTTTTATTGGGATTATTCTTCCTAGAAAAATGAGACAGACTTTCCAAGTCGGTAAAGTATGTTAATTCCTTACACTATCAGCAAATTTCTAAGTTACAAATTTTAACTACAAAATCCCATCGTACAGCGATTGATGCTGCCATTTTACTTTGCAGAGGTGGATGTGCATTCGTACTCAGAACTGAGATTTTGTATGATTATTACAAACTCCACTCTAGGTGCTTCAAAAAAAAAAAAAAAAAGAATAATAATCTGCTGTTTTAAAGACAAATTTTCGTTAACTAAGTTCATGACTGGAAAGTGAGCGTTCATGTGAATTTATCGTTTAGTATTGGAAATATTTACCCTGCCCTCATTATTATCCCACTCCTGGTGACCTTATTCATCACACTCCTCGCGACATTGTGGAATTGTCGTCACAGCTCGAGTCGACTGAAATATGTTGAAACGATTATATTTTGCGACAACAAATGCCATTAAAGTGTGAACTAGGCCTTAACTCCTTCACTAACCGTATAAATGAACACTTATTCGATCAAATAAACAGACTCATCATGGAGTAATGTGAGACTTTATTTTACCAAATATTAGTCTATTTTTCGTGAAAAAACGATTTAATCATAATCGATCTTAATATCGGACGATGACTGTTGAAAACATCATCGTGTAGATTTAGCGTTGTGAGAGTATATCGTGTTACTGCTTCTAGCAAGTAATCTGTAAATCATTGCTACCTGATATCGCTTTATTAACGAATTGTAAGATACACAGATATTATATCTTAAAGGGATCTGTATGCATCAATCTTGAAAGCATTCTAAAACTTTCTATAAATGGTATGTGGGTAGCGCCTGCCTAGTAATTACGAAAAATGAAAAGAAAAGGAAAAATAATAAGAAATCGGCTGTCAAAGACAACAAAAGGTGAGTAGCATTTCTACCAAGTTCATGACGTCACTTATAGCATTACAAATACTGGAACGGAATTACGCATGTGATACTTTGTATACACCACACGACTATCTTTTACTCGAGTTACTTTCGTGGGAGCCTCCCCCATCTTTTGTTTTCAAAACTGGAGACATTTTTAGCAAAGAAGATTTTATCAGAAAATTCAGAATGTCAGTTACAGATAATTTAAACCTATAAAATTATAACGACCGCAACCGTACTCGGCTCAGAGGCCTTCAATCTCACTTTTTACCTGCAAACACCACAGCCCCTGCATATCTCTTTAAGTTTAGTATTGAAACCATGATAATGATTGACCACGTACAAAATTTCTTGTTCGTGTATTTGGTTGAACAGGCGCCGTACTATATTGATTCCGGCAGACGATTTTCGTCAAAGTTTTTGATCGTTGATTTTGTTTGAAACACAACTTTAGCCTGTGCATAAAATGATTTATTTAGACAAAGACGGTGAAAGTCGTGAATCGGAGCCTAGTTTATAACTTTTGTGAGCAGAGAGTTGTACACGGTCAGTCTCCGAATTCGTAGGAAAGAGGAAAGGATTTTTGAAATTAATCAACTGCTAACGATAGGTAGGCTAAGCGAAAACTCGAACAGTTAAAAATGTAACTCATGAGTTATCGATTCGATTTTGTCCAGAAGTTTGAAATGTTCGCTCACGGGTTGACATTTGCGGCAGTCACTCTATAAGCCGACTCCGATAGATGTCCTGTCATGGGCGTCGATATTTGTGTTGGGACGGGGTAACACTTTTCGGAAGCTAGGGATCTAAGGCAATTATGCGCAGTTTTGCTACAACAGCATTTGAGTATTTCAGTTAAATAAAGAAATCAGGTCTTGCACGATTTAATCAGACGATTAATGCAAACAAGGTGCTTCTTACTGCATGCTCGTCGCCTGTCCGGTACACATCAGTTGTCATTTTGTGGTAGTTATATGTAACAGGGTAAGTTCAAGTTCCTTGTACCTCTTCTGTTAATGTACTAGCCTTGCTCATAGGGTCACTGTTTCTCATCATTTTTAGGAGCGTACAAAACGTACTTTCATACCCCTCCCCCAACCAGAGAACACTTTGAACGTGTATAAAATACATCAGTGGCGCCGTACAAAATGCAGATTGTTCCCATGTTCCCCCCTAACAGAAATCAAATTCACATTGTCCCACAGACAACCTATACTGCAGGGTAGTGTTCCCCTGCAGTGTGGAATGTCCACTTGTCCATCATAGGAAAAACTGTCTCCCGGAGGCATTCTTGGCATTACACTTTCCCCAGGTTTAGTCCTCAGTCATCATCCATTTTGAGACTCAGTGCTTCCACATTTTAAAATGAAATGAATCTCAAAATCTCCTTATTTTTTCGGATTTTCTATTTTCGTTAGATTTCACAATTAATTTCCGTTTCAGTGAGCTAGGTATAGCCTACCACTCAGGTATTCACAGAACAAATCCAAAGTTAATTTTTTAAAATTCTTTAATTTTGTTTAAATTCGGTGTTTCCGAGTCCTTTAAAATTCATTAAAACCTCGAAAATTCTTTAAATTTCTCGATAATCAGAAAATGTTCTTGAAAGTGGGAGCCTTGTTATGAGTGCAGAACGCGACGGATAGTCGATACGTGACCTACACTATACTGTGCACACGGGACTGGAGTCTACACACAAGGGGGGCAAACTTTCTCAGACATCATTCCGCGAAATAGGCTTGTCACCAGACATTCTCTCCTGCAACTTAATGTCCCATCGGACGAGGAAATGGGACATTGTATCCGCGGAGACAAAAAGATATAGAATAAAATGGCCGTACGGACATTGTGCACACCACATATTAGTGAAAGACATTCTGTAGTTTCTGTCAGGGAAGCTTTAATGAGTATGATAACCAATTCCCGGTGCCACCAGTCGCCCCGACGGTTCAGGGATTTTGCTCTCAACGATTGCAGCCTGGAATATAAACCCAAATTTTTCAACTTTTCCATCAAAATCCCCCTAAATTTCAGATTTTTGCAATGAAAATCCCAGAATTGTATTAATGAATTCACAAATCGGCCCGCAAAGTGCTCCGAAAATTTTGCTTTCGCCCCTTTCCGATAACTTGCCACTTTTGTCGAGGTTTTGGGTTGCCGCCCTCTCCCCCTTCGGGTTGTTTGGGCCCCTGCAGGGCAAATTCTGGCGCTACCCGTGGGGAAGTAATTTTCGGGAAAACATCGTCCTTTCTTAAGCTTTGAAAAGCTTAAAGGTCAAAAGCAGTCGCCCAAACTTATTTTGAAACAAGAGCTACATGTCACAAATTTCTTCTTATTTCTCTTCCAAGTATCTTTCATAATATTTTAGGACATAAATATTGCATATTCAAGGTAAACCAAGCAGTTGCTCCTTGTAAATTTTACAATTGAGTGAGAAAAATACTGTCACATGCCAGATCAATTCAGGAAATAGGATAGTCTACTATGCAATTCTTTATTCGGGTGACTGCATTCTCCCTTTAAATGACAGGTTTTTACCATTCCCCCACTCCAAGTACGTTTTGTACATTTGTGGAAATATGACAATAAAGAAAGATCCCATAGGGGTCTAGTCATCAGAACTTCGCAATATCTTCATACCGTAAGGTACCTTACCCGTAATTTTAAAGTTGTAGCCAATAGGCCTGTCCTATGACTTCGCTGTTGAATGTTTGTTCTTTGTGCCAGTTCTGTAACTCCCGAAATTCTTGAAAACCTTATTGAAGAACACATTCATTACAGACAGTACCACGTGCCCCATGTACAGTCGTTAGGCCCTATTGGTGAATAACCTACTTTAACATTTTCCCCACAAGAAAATAGCACTACATTCTTTATTACACACACGAAGTTTCTATTCATTTATTTTTTCCGTTGTATTGAATCTAGTCTACCAAGCATTTTTATCACTGGTAATTTGTGCTAAACTTTGATTTCGTAAATTAGCCTATTCGAACTGTTATGCCTGAATCACGTTTACGCGTATACAGACACAGGCTAATACGTTTATTTAAACGAGTTTTATCTTCAAACTTCAAAAAATGTTGAAAAACTTTGCAATTACGTAAACGAAACGGATCCAAGGTCCATATAGCTCCCTTCGAAGCATTTTTCTACATAGCAACACTTTTAAAATTTTGCTTCCAAGTAAGGTGATCCATGATGTGTACCGTATCAGAGAGTTCAGAAATTTTTAGTCTTTTCCTTGGAAATATTCATATACATCTACTTGCACTGACAGAAGGTTAAAGACAGGCTACTCATCATCCCAGACAGTTCCAATTCTCCCAACTATAGGTTGCTTTTAGCACCTTCCACGACCGTCTCTTGGGGGCACACCCCTAGCTGACACACTATTTCTTTTCTGTTACATGCCCCACTTCCCACAGCCTTGTCAAAGTTCACAGCCCACATAAGTTACCCCTCACATGAAAGCCAATGAGTTGACATATCATGGCGCTACAAATTTACCATAGCATAACCTTTTAGATTTTGAACACAAGGGGAAGAAGTTTATGGGGCCTACCCACACCCATATTAATCCTCAATGTGGCAGAATCCACCTCTTTTTCAAACCAATTATTGAAACAGTCTAAACCTCTTCCAATCCATCGATCCAGAATTGACAACACTCGTGCATTAACATCTCTTTTTTCATATCAATAAAGAATCGGCAAAAACTGATCATCCTACCATGAGTAATTTACACATAAAATGGACTTAAAATTGACGGTGTACCGTACTTTGGTACTACTTTCCTCGGGAAGGCCGTTCCTCTAACAGTGGTGTGCCCCCTTTGGCTTCTCCCTATTCAGACACAAACCTAGTTTATTGATACCCTGGTGAGCACATAAGTACCTAATATCTTGTAATTAGAAAACTCTCTGTACATGCTGGGTAATATGAACTATTCTGAATCTTTTGAATTTTGTAACTCTTTAAAGTCAATTAAAGAGCAGTCACCAATTGAGACTTTTGCTTACCCACGAGTAAAAGTCATACTTGCAGTGATGTCTATCTGTATTTCAATATTTTTTTTCAAACATCCTTATACCCTTCCCACTAGCGGATTGCGGATCCAAGAAATATTTAAGAGAATTTTGGGAGCAAACCTGTATCGAGGATACATATAGTGGTGTGGAACACTTTCCAAATTGCCATAGCAAAATTTAGCAGTGTTGACGCAATTTGGAAATACCAACTAAGGCTCACTCTATGGGTAAAGTAACTGCCAAAAAATCCCGGGCATGGAGCTGTCACAGCTCCCTGGGGGACACTCCTGTGCCATCCTGGATTATGCCACTTCTTCCAAACACCTGGATGAGCAGAAACACGTGACATATTGTCATTAACAGCGTCGTGTGTTTCCGGCAATAGGCCGTTTCTTTCTTTCTTTTCATCTTTATACTTAGTACGTTCATTGTAAAGGATTACTGGCATACTTTGCAAACAAATCGAAAGAAGATACACTATCGGTAGTTCTCTCAAGGATTTTATTGTACTCGATTGATTCTCTATGTCATCTCTGGAACTTATTTTCGATCAAAACTGTCCTTTGAAATGTTTTCCATTACACTATAGTGAAAGTCTGTACAGTGCCACTTTGAGAATGGAGCCACGCATGACAAACCCTTGATGTAGAGGTCTGAAGGTCAAGGGGTTGGTCAGTTAAATTTGTTGTCCTTTCGGGACGTAGCTCCTTTAGGGAGCAGAACTCCTTTGGGAGTAACGTTTGGTTTCGCCCTTCGTCTCTTCACCAGAGAGACGAGAGGACTTTGGAGAAAGTAGTGAAATTCTGCACAGTGCTACATACCAATCTGTATACCTACGGGTACGTATAGAAGTCACTGAGCTGTAAAACAATTAGTGCAGTGGACCTTATGTACATATGACGTCGGGGCATGAAAATCGCATGGCGCATACTGAGGGGACACATGTTCACCTATGTAGTGCAGTATGTCCTCCAAGATGGCGGTTATCGAGTATATGATGACGTCAATGCACAAGGTCTATTGCCCAGCCGAGTTCTGAGTTCTTAAAACGTAGTCTGAGAAACGTTTTGCATCAATTACGTTGAGCAGTCTAAAGAGCAGTCTAAAGTCTAAAGATTGAAAAGTTTTACACTTTTTATCCATTCCAGGTCATCATCAATAGTTGGTACTGAGAGTAAAATGACGCATTTGGGGTAAGTTTTTCAAAGCTCGTTAAACATTTTAGCAAGTTTTACACAGGCGGCAACGTCTGGGACCTAGATTAAGGCTAGCAAGATAACATAAGTCATAATAACGTTTGACTAACGTAAGTCATAATAACCGTTAGACCACGAACTGTTCGTACCTCGTAATATCGGCTTATTCAGTTGCCATAGCACGCATGTAATAAACAAAGGTTTTTTTTTACGCCCAGCGAGTAGTTAATTTTTTCTTCTCACACTTTTTACAAAATGAGGGCGCTTGTCAACTAGACTGTGCGTATAAGGGGCGTGACAACTATGCAAATTTTATTCACTTTTCCGAAACGTCTTCTTACGTCAGATTATTAACAACTGATTTCCATCCTGTCGAGTCAACGACGCTCTAGCATAGTACAGTAAAAAAGAAAACACTCCGCTTAATTTTAATTCTTTTAATGCGCCAACCGTAATGGCATTCGGGCACAGTGTACTTTAGACAGGTTAAGAGATCCTTGACAAATTTTGTCAGTTATGTTACAAGATGGTTTGCATATGACCTACTAACAGTGGAAGAAATTCCTTGTACTAGGCAAAAAGGTACACTTCACTGTGTATGTACTACTCGTACTAGGTGGCTGTACTTTGTGTAGTGTAATGATGCTGAACGTAGTTCCGTGACAGTGTAGTTCTCCGGCTCTCAGCCCCAGCATTTGAGAAAATTGCGTGCAGTGATGGCGTAATTATGAAAAGGCAATTTAAAAGACAGCGGCATCTTTCGGAAACCCTCTCCTCGGAGCTAAATTACTCTTGCACCTACACTGGCTGCACTCGTAATACCACCGTCCGTTAACTTTCGCAGGAATTCTTTTCCAAACTGCGTAAAAACTGTGCGCCATTTACTATTCATATATACGATCACAACGAACACAAATCATATTTATCGAAAAATGACTAAAGCAAGTCTGATTACCATGCAGGTTACAAGACCAAAGTCAAGGGGGTTTTAGTGTGTGATCCCTCTCGCTTAAACTTATGGAAAGACTTGGGCGGGGTTCCCAAAAGAGGGTAATCTTGGACTTGCGAAAATGAAGAAAATGAACGACCCCGTATAAAGTGTGCCTTTGGAAAGGAACTGCTTGCTAGCATATGTAAAAAAAAAAGACAACAGTCCACTCTCGTTATACCCCGCATTGCAGACATAATTTGTACACCCATTCATGGTGTTCGTGATACCTTGCTGATGTATGAAGAGGCCCTTCTGCTAGCTATGCGGGCTACTGAAGTTCTTGTGTCCTTGGTGACATAGAATGTATCATAGACTAATATTTGTTATACAGCAGCCCATCGTCTATAGCTACACTGGTAAGTTAACCTAGTCAGTGCAGTCGACATTTAGCATATGAAATGCTATATGATTCACCCTTGCCATTCTGATGTATCGAAGGTCAATGGTCTCCGTGTTTCCTTACCTGTATGCTGCATTTATTATTTCATGCCTTTGGTGATCATGGTAACTTCTTTTCATTTGTTCACACACTCATATTACACGTGACACCTTCACTTCTGAAAGAAAGGCAAGATGAAAAAACTCTGCTTGATGAATTAATACGCGATGACTTTGAACTCGTAATCATAGCAATGTTGTAGTTCATTGCCAACGCTTCCCGTCTTGATGGGGTTCAATATTTTGCCAATAAGGTATGATAGTCAAAGTGGCTTTTAGGTAATCCTACACTGTTGCCATTTTGTATCAATCAACACTCGTCGGATAATCAAAACACGGTCGCATCGGCGGGGAAACCCGAACCGGGCTAGACTGGCGCATTTGCGATGTCATTACGGGCTAGATGACGCGATCGAACGATACTTATAGGGGCCACTGTCATATGTGATCGCATCAGACACAACTCTTGTGATCCCTGATCAACCGAACATGACATCAGATGGCTTACAATCGACCGGAACGACAAAAATGGTTTTACGCGCGATGAAAAGAGCATTGCTGTGTGGAGGAGCCGAATGTTGGAAAATGTTCAAAACGTTCTCGCAGAACTCGACGGAGACCCCGCCCTTCAGCATGTCACCGCCCCCTTCTTTAAGAACGCCTTTCACAGAGACAAATAATGTTATTAAGCCTTTCATAGGGGTTCTTCTTATTTGCCGGCTTACAAAATTCTGGGGCCGAAAACTTGTCGGACATTTTGAAAATTTATGCAACTTTGGTCTACGGCCGTTTAATAATGACCCCCTTTCCTGCAGTCAGTGGATCCAGGAATTAAGGACTCATTACTCTTCCCTTTACCCCGCGTACCTTTGATTCAAGTGAGTTTATTAATGTAGATGTTTTGTTGAAAGTCGCTGCAGCCGAGAAAGCGCTTTTTCTTGATGCGAATCCATATGTATCTCGAATGTTCGTCCCTTTCTCTTGTAAATGGTCGAAATAATATTTCAACCATGTTGAAAGTAATCGTCACTTGCACTACCGTATCCTATTTCAGCGTCGGGACATATACTTGCATTGAGTACATGGGGTGGGGGAATGGACCTTAGCAAGTTGGGGTGCTTCTATGGTCCAGGAGCAGTGCGCAAAGTATGTTATAGAGCAGTTTTACGAAACCTATGGTTCGCTAAACAATAAATACTGTATGGTCCTTCAAATGGCTATGGCTAGAGTCATGTATAGGCAAAACGTGGGCCATGAAATTTTTCGTAGGGTAGAAATGGTCACGTGTTTCGAGAAGGTAAAGTAACGGTGGAATAGGGGACGTGTAGTACCGTGAACTCCCATTACTAACATCAGAACGTTGGACGACAGCAGTGTGCTTTTGCATGCACCTCATTTCGCTAATTTGATTGCTCTATTGCTTGTTTGTATTCGTGTGTTTCGGTTGTTATCTACTTGCGGTCCATCGTGGGCTCAGCCCTCTTCATTCTTGACGTCATCTGCACGTCACCTTACATACCCGGGCTAAGCCATTGCAGCAAAGTGCAGAGATTCCTCCCCGGTACACTGGTTAAGGTTGCAACTGAAATGTAGCACTCAAATCGTAGTAACGGGTCACGTAATACTGACTCAGTAGTAACGGTTTCCACAAATCGTCAGTATCCGACCGGCTCTCAAATCGCAATCCACGATCTTTTTTAGACCAAGAGCCAATACTGTTAAGCAGTAATTTCAAAGATTACCAGGTCTTTGCCATACATATGGGGCTGAAAGATAGGTTCACGGTCACACAGAATTATGAGAAGACTTCTTGGTTCCTGACAACCCCCCCCCCCCCCCCCATCTCCGACAATTCTCACCTCAACGGTCAATTTCCCTGGGGACAATTCCGACCCGGAATATTCATAGCCCGGACAATTTCGTTGTCCGGTCATAAAATTCCTTAACTGCAGAAAGTTTTAGTTTCCTGTAAAGCCAAGTTTAGCCAAAAGATAAATACAATCATAATATTTCAAAGTCCGGCCCATATTAGTAAGCTCTCTCTCCCGCATTATCAATTACCATATAACAGATATGCATGGTCCACTAATACGTTACATACAATACTGGTCAGCTGATCATGTTTGAATAGACAAAGGTTGTTTACTAGAATGAACATTTACATGTTTTATTGACTGCGCTAGAAAGCTGTTTTTCACACCCCACCATTCTTTTGTCTACGTGGGGTATATCACCCGTTCGCCTAAGGCTGTTGCAAATGCAGGAAGCTCCGAAATGTATTTTTGTGGACAATGTTCGTGTCTGCCAATTGTGTATCCAATCTCACTGCTTCATCTGAGCTCTAAACCCATAGGTAAAACAGGGAAAAGTAACCGTTTTTAGGAATCAGATTTGTCATGAAACGGATTAAAGGGTAGTAAGTTATCGCAAAACATAGCCGTGGAAAAGTTAAGACATAATGGAAACTCGGAATAGTATTGTACCAGAATCCCTTCCTCCCGTAACTAAGGTGTAGCTTGTGTACTAATCTGAAAAGTGGTTAAAACTCATTTAACAAAGTAAATTCTAGATAGGATTGTATCATCATACGTACACGCCTGTGAATTTATATTTTGTCCGACAGTAGATAACATAGGTTGCTGTAGTTGTAGGTTTGCTGTAGCTAAAGAATAAACTGAAAAGTGCATGGGGAGGAGGAGGGAGAAATTTTCTTATGAAATTTATACATGAAAATACCGAACAGACACTTAAATGGACCTATCTCTGAGACAGCTTATATATCTGATTAAGAAAATGGTAAAATAAGTAAAGAATGTTCCGTACTATACTATTTCTGTAAATATAACAAGGGATCCTATATGTATGTATTACAAGTGTTTGCCCATAGTGTAATTAATAGCTAATACGATGTAAAAAAACCATTTAGAAACGGGAATACCTTACACGTTTCTGTATATGTTAACAAAAATCAATGACTCTATATAGCTATACTTGTTGTGACTATCTACTGCATGCAACAAACTGAAAGTACTCCCAAATGGAGTTAGGATCCTAATGGATACGAGACTTAGCAAAAACCCCTCAGAGGCTCGAACCACCTTGCGACATAAAAAGAAATACATTTATGCCTCTGTAGAAGTGATTGTTTTATATTAAGATTTTAGATCCAGTCGGTGTAACTATATACGCACCTATCTTACGTAGCAAGAGACCAACAAGCCGTACCCATGGACAATTTTTTTTTGTACCCGAGAAAATTAAAAATTACTTTTGCCTAATTGCATTTTGGTATATCTAGCCCCCTAAAATATTTCTCCCCTCACCAGAAGCTATCTCGCCACCTTCAGTGTCATGTCTGGCTACGGGCTTGGAGACCCAAATTTATGTAGGCTATAGAATGTAAAAATTTGGGTGTAATTCCTACTTTTATAGGCGATACGTTGTATATTACCATGAAACAAATTAATGACGTAAGGTCACATATTTTTAATAACAACATTATTTTTGAAACAATGTTCCCTGCGTAAGAGCAAGTGGCCAATTGTTCGGGTTTGAAAAGGCCTATTTAGAGGGAGACTTGCACGCATCCTCCGTTAGTGTCTGCAACTGGAATTAGAGCTGCAAAAAGATACATGGGTTATAGGCTTAACTTGTCATATGATCACCACGAATCACACATAATTTAGTTTACCCGGGAGCTCAAACAGTCAAACTAAGATAATGACACGTGATTTCGGTTTAAATTTGTTTCTGAAGACCGGTCCAGTTTAGATACCAAACAATTAAAGATCAGCGTTTTCCATCTCTCACCAATCGCTGAACGTCAATCAGCATTAAGCTATATCTGAACAATGAAATCTCGAGTTTTTACATAGAAAATTTTTTCCGTTTAATTCTTCATGTATACAAATACAGTGTTGCACGGAAGTCAACTTAAGAGATATGACTCAATGTATTGACAAGATCAAAAGATTGACGCCCTCTATACGTCTCTATCAAACATGTGCACATTAAAATGCTGTCACATCCGATACTAAATAGTTAATTCACACTTAGAAACAGTCATTAGTGTATTGAAGGGAACACTCGTTCCAGTCTCACTTTGAAACATCAGTAAAATCTGTATGTACTCATCTTTACTTTTCCTAAAGTCACCTCAGGCTACTCTCTTGCGAATCTAGAACCAGGGGGTGAAACAAAACGTTGCTCCCGAAGGAGTTCTGCTCCCCAAAGGAGCTACGTCCCCGAAAGGATAACAAACTTAACTGACCAACTTACCTTTCGATTCTCAGACCTCTGCGTCAAGAGTCTCATCTTTTGCCGCCTCCCAAAAAAAGAATTGCCGTTGGTATCAAGAAAGGGATATACGGGAGATGCTCAATCATGGGTACGCGGCACTCGGTTTTTCAGCACAGATAAGCAAAAATGTGTTTCCAATAAATTACAATTTTTCAGTTCTTCAGAATTATAGGGTTATGGACATGGCTTATGGTAACGTGACTTGGGAAGAACCAAGGGAAGTCTTGCATAATTAGAGGTCAAAACTGGATAAGATAATCAAAGAACCTCGTTTACGAAAAGAACGTCACATGCATGATTCACAACCAAGAATTTTATTGGTCGTAATTGACCACCTGTTTTGCAGTATAAAAAGCACCGCCCGGCTTTGGGAGCTTTGCTCCTTTGACGATCATAGAAAGCCTATAGTGTAAGTACGCTTTTCTTGAAAGTCTACGCTCTTTAATGCAGTATGCCTTATATCTGCTTAAAGTGCGTTATTAAAGTCATGATTACTTAGAAATAACTAAAATGACCCAAAAGTATCAATGTGGCGATGTGGCCTTCCTGCTAGTAAAATGAGATATTGAGAAATAACTCGATTACAGATACAGAGGGCGTTAGTGTCCCGTTCTTTCAGTTTGGTAGATATTTGTGCTGTATATCATATCTGTCCATATTGTCGTGACGTCACCTAGAGGTCAATGGTTCGTCGCAGTAGCGACTGGCCGATTCTGACTACACATATCACTACCGAGCCTATTTACTTTCAACTAACATCTTACGTTCAGTTGATGAAGTAAGCAGTTGGCTGCCTGCGGGGTGTCTTCGCTAGTTTCGTTCATTGCGAAATATACTCAGGCAGCTTTTCCGTAGATACCTGGCGCAGGAGTATCCGTGATCACGACGGCGGAGCTCACTGGCGGAGGCCGTTCTATTCAGCCAGTCTAGAACGAGACTTCGCATGCACGTCAGGTAGTTCTGGTTGAGTTGAGTTGTCTCTTAGAGACGTAAAGCTCCTTCAGGGAGCAGAACTCCTTCGGGAGTATTGTTTGGTTTTCGCCCCTGGCTCTTCGCCAGAGAGTTAAGGGGACTTTTGAAAAAAAGCTTTTCAGAAACTATGCAAGCACTGCAGTCATCTACTTTCCTGACTCATAACCCTCCCCCTCTAATTATCTCGACCGGCCGTTAATCTGATTGAATATTTACAAGTTATAAAAATATAATCTTCGTGTGCATCCAATGCCATGTGAAAACGGTTTAAAACCGTCATTCTTATGCTACCAATTTTGTAAATACTCTAGAGATTCCACGGGCTTTGCCCACTGGCCCCTGGAACTTACTCAAACTTGAGTAAAGTAGTAATTACCAAATTTCAGCCAATTTGACTCAAATTTGCGTCAATTTAACTTACATTGGGTCCAAAATTGACCTCAGATTTTGAGTACTTTGCCTCGTAACCCAACTGTTTGAAGATTGTGGTTATTGGTCCGCACGAGTAGTCTAATGGTGAAATGTGTAAGTTCATATATTGTACGCTTACCTTCACACAGCCGATTTGTAAAAACCCAATGATCAAGGTCTATATACTATCAAATATACAGCTTTCATGCAATTTGACAGATTGAGTAATACTGAATAGTAATTCGTTGTATGACATTCTCGATCCCCCTTTTAAATTGGCAACTACCGGTATCTCCTCTAGTAACTTCTTGTGGAAAGTCAGTCCGAGAACGATAGATCAGCTTGCAGATATTTATTCTGAGTATTCACAATTTCTTGTTTCTTTGTCGGAAGACCTTACACTTTTCATGGAACCCAGCCATGGAAGCTTATTGCCCGCAGGTTGGTTTCTACACTAGAGTGACCGCATCCTGCGCGCTATTGGCACTTTTAACGCTGATAGAATAATTCATTCAATATCTTTGTTTTTCTTGAGTCTTGTGGTGTTTTGGTGAGAAAAGCTATATGACAGCAAGTAGTCTGCAAGGCTGGCCTTACGATATCATTCTGTATCAGTTGGGTATGTGAAGCCCGGAAAAGTGTGCAATGCGCAGACTACGTCTGCCTCGCATGACAGAAGACCGTGGTCGTCGGTAACGTCAATAAAAGATATGCTACAAGTAAGTGCAAATCATTTTCCCTGCGTTATTGAGAATTACAGCTGCCCCGCAGGCAATGAGTTCCCGCGGAGGGGATGGATTGGGGGTGCCAAAAGAAAACGGAATAAGTTTCATCAATTTTGTGGTAGGAGGCACATCCATACACATATACAAGAACATAAAGGGAATAAATAGTCGCTCCAACTATATGTTGAGAGATGAAACCTACTAATTCATAATAATATCTCCTCATATCATCCCCTTACAAAAGTCTTTCATTTTATTGAGCATGTAAGCAGTGCACATTAAAGGTAAACTGAGGAGTTAATCTTCATGACTGTAACAATTGAGTAACAAAAGATCGTGCGTCACATACATAAAAACACCAGTCATGAATTAGAATACCGGGGTATACAAATAGTCTATACGGGGTGACTGCATATGCCCTTTAAGTCTCAATTATGTATACTACGCAATTGTGCATTCTGAATGAGACCTACAGGCATGTCTTTTTTCTTTCCTTTTTTCGTGACCTTTTGATTGCAATATTTTCATTTGAAGTTTCTTTCCTGTATAATCAGTGATAACTCTGCATCAAACAGAGGGATATTAACAGAAAAATGTACGGTAATGTAAATTATCTCATTCCGAGATCGTCTTACCCAGTCGCTCCCTCTTCTACACGTATTCCTCAATACCTTTCTGGTTCACCGTCAAAGGTTGTCACTTCCTCACGGATCCATTACCGCGCGGCCGTTCACTCTCCCAACGCGCTGTTGTCGCGAAACTGTGGCAATTAGCGCGCACCGATCTCCGGGCGTAGTGAAGCAACCTAAGCCGTCTTGTTTTTGGAACTCCTGTGGCGTTGCATGTATGAAACTTAACTTGTGCAGCTTACCACCCCGGGCTCCTGGATGTCAAGTCTAATCCGTCTCCAACACTTTAGCCTAATTTCTCGTGAATAACCATGCGGGATTACTCTTCATGCGCTATTGAGTTGAGAAGGAGAGATAAGGTGTCATATTTGGTGTTGCTATCGCCCGGTAAGGAGCTTTATGGTACCGAAGGATCTCTCGCATCGTGGAATTTACCTGGCCGAGTCAACATGGTAAGTACCTGTATTTGGCACACGTCAAATAAATTTTAAAGTATTTATTATTTTGTTAACTTTATACTCACTATGATGTTGTGGTGTTTTGGGTCTTAACCCATCGGTGGGAAACGATTTGTTGTAGGCCTATACACTACAGTTACAGTAAATTTACGTAAGTGTGTAAATTGTAAGTTCCTTAGTTTCGTTTCGTAAGAGAAAGGGTAAAAGGAGCTCAAGAAGTATCAAATTTCATTTATGTCAATCTTAAAAAGGTAATGCCTAAAAATTGGATGCATTTTTATTAACATTGCATAAAAATGGTTACTTTTATTTTCCGATCATCTGCCAATCAAGTGACAACAAGACTGCCAATCTTGTCTGTAAAGGGCTTTGCTTATAATTTCTCTCCATGTCTGTATTTAAAGGGGGACAGGTGCGGCGACCCCTAAAAAATCCACCGGAATTTTTGAAAGAAAACTTATTATTGCCTTAAAATGTTTTAACATATCTCGCACCCTTAAGAATATCCCCATGCTATCTCACCCCTTCAACACCTGGAATCTCTGCATGCCTAACTTTACTCCTTAATTGTCTTGACTAATCAAATAATATTACTTTGACATTCCGTTGATAGGTGATAATATATATACAGGCTAATAAGACCAACTGATCAAAATACAGTGGAATCACACGTCCAATTTGTAGATCTATCTATTGACAAGTAGAGCTGTCCATTAAACATACGCATCTGCGCGGGCGATGTGTATACATACCCTAATCTCTCCTTTTAATGTTTAATTGGTTTGAACGGGAGGTGTTAGGTGTTAGGCACCTCCCTGGTTTGAATTTCGTAACTTTCAAAGTTTAGGAAAATGGAGAACGAACTTTTGAGCGATTGACGTTCCTCGGGAGTTGGGAGTCCAAGTCCGGACTACCCTGTTACCTAATAGGACCGGTTGTCACTGTCTAGGGCCTACCAAGAAGATGGGAGTCAGCTGAAAAATGGGCCCTTATGGGGGTCACTTATATCTTGTCGAGGAATTTAACTTTTGAGCCTAGTTCCTAAAACCTTCAAAATACTTTATTCTGACCTGTGCTTTTTATGTGGTATGTAATAGTTTCGTTGACAAACCAAAGGCAGTTACCAATATTGCCACATAGATTATTTTCATAATAATTCCAGTATGACAGTGTAAATAATGGTAACAATTAAAGATAATTACGTAACAACATCCATGACTAAAGAAAAATCAAGTCACCCTTTCCTTGAGGGTAAACACTCTGCAAAATCGTTATCTGAACGAATTGCTGAACCATTTCATTAAAATTAAACATAGACTTAGCTGCAATATTAGTCAACTGAAACAAGTAAAATATGCATTAATAGTTTTACAAATTGAATTATCATCTCTTGTATAAAACATAAGAAAAAGAGACATATAACACGATTTTTCTTTTAATTGCTACATTAATTTCCATGAAAACTGACAAACTGAAGGTCGTGCTGTAAAAATATTCCCACCCTCACCACCCCCTTCATATATTATTTTATTTTATAACTGGGAAAATTATGGCGAAGGGGTACCACACCTTTAATTCCCTGTCAGTGACAGAGTCACGACTGACTTAAATGTAACTCTAGTCCCGGACCTTTTCGGCTCATTACAGCCCCCTCCCCACCTTAAGCTTAAGTTTGCAAGACCTTGCAAGGGTTCTTTCCTACAGTCTAGGAGATACTTTAACCCAAAACTTACCTAGATAAGCTCTACCTACTACAAGCGCCATATCATTTTAGCCCGGGCCTTTACAGGCCCCACCCCCAATGTATTATATTTATTTGTGCGAGTTCTGCTCCCACCCCAATTAACCAACGACCAGCTATTGGATAATTGATTAGAAAAGTTGAAAGACAAAAACATTAACAGAAGTTTAAATGCACGTGGTTTGAGGCGTAATTTTGTCTGGTTCGTCATCACCATCTTCACTCTAGCGAATATTTGTTCATACGACATTGCCTTAACCCGACAATGACGATACAAATAATATAGACGACTTACGATTTGTTTGCTTTAGTATTCTCTAAACTTACCTGCTTACAATTTGTCACCTCAGAACAATTAATTATACATAAATAACTGCTGATTATCTTAGAGATAAAAATTTCTAAAAGGCAGAATATTTCTTTCGTTTCTCTAAATTTACTTCCCTGCGATTTGTCATAGGCTTATAAGACCAATAAACCGTACATGCTACGTACAAATTATTAGCAATCATCTTAGACATGGTACCACTCTAAAAGGTAATGGCAGTTTTTCTTTTACGCTTTTTCGTTGTAGTTCGAGTGACTGATACTGTTTGCATCAACCTTGGTGACAATTTAGAACAAATATTTACGTCATAGATGACGTTTTCCCCAGCAGGTTTTGTATTCATTGATGCAGGCCTACCTCATTTTGGGTGCATTTTGTAATAAGCTTAAAAATTCTGTTATGATATGGTAGAATATGGGGAGTTTTAGCTTGGATTTTTAATGTCAAAACATGACATCTTATTAGATGGTTAATGATGATTATAACTATATATTTAATAGCTATCTGTATAGGCAAAGATTATGTAGTTGATGAAGACAAACGGAAGGCCCAAGCAGACCCAGATTATACCCTATAGGCCAAGGAGGCCAGTACCTATGGCCTACGAAGAAAATGAGAGCTATGGAAATTATCTGCGCCCACGAAGCGTTGAGAAATTTCTTCCTTCAAGCCTTAACAGGCCTAGTGCCTATGATGTATGAAAGACTTCGGGCCTGAGATCATGGAAAATTATAGGAATGCTGAAAAGATGCATTGTGTGAGCGAAGGAAACGTAGTTATGTTAGGTTCATCACAAGTGTAAGTACGATACGAGCGTGGTAGCCATGAGCGCCAATGCCTTCTCAAAAGTGTGTGTGTGTGTGTGTGTGTGTGTGTGTGTGTGTGTGAGGGGGGATGACCTTGACCAGAACCACTTCAAGCACAAATCACGATGACCAAGAAGCGAGGGATCCGGGGCTCACATAAGGAAAATATTGGAAGCCAGATGATCTGTGGTTTAATCTGAAGCATTTTCCCGCATTTTTAATCCATTAAATGGCTGTTTCTACCACTTTCGAGTTTGATTTCAATGGACCAGCTTTAATGCAAGCTATGGAATCAAATATGTGGCTACTTCGGTATTATATATTATTATATGTGGCTATTACGTTCCTGAGGGTTCTAGAAAAAAGTGGGGGAGCAATCCTCTCCACTTCCAAAAAATGGGGGGACATGTCCCGTCCCCCTGTTGACGCCCATGGTGATAGTTTGTTGCTAAGTTTAACTTGATTTTTGCACAGCCTGTTCATTGATTGTGTTCATAGGCGTACGGGGGTCAATATTCCTGGGAGGTCTGGAATAATTTTTGCCCGAATTTAGAATTTTGGACCAAGTTGCCCGAATTTTGATACCGCTATGTCGGTTACAAAAGGGCATAATTTATTTTCTTGGCTGTCTCATTTGCCCGAATGGATCCACTTTTTTGCCCTAAATGGGAGGGCATATGCACCCCTGCCCCCCGTCTCGTACGCTTATGATTGTGTTTCTTGATTTGATAAAGACTTTAAATCCTCTATCTCCAGAAGAGATCTATATCTTCCTTAATTAACCGAAGTGCTTGTGTAATCTTGAATGCCATGTAATAACAGCGGTAAAGAAAATAGTGTAAAGCTAAGTGATTAATTTCAAGAACAACCATCAAAAAGGAGAGGGTCTTGTTATGTTTAAAATAAAGCTACATGGATAAACTGTCGCCTTATCTTTACTTTGAACTATCGGCTACATCATTTACACCTTGTCTACCTTCCCTTGCGCTTATTATTCGCTATGTTTTACAACATAAATACTGCATTACAAGGAAACCGAAAATTTGTCTTTAATGAAATAAACACCTTAGTAACAAAGAGAGGTCATGGTAAAAAAGCCACAAATAAATTAGGACTGGGTGGTATTCTTTTTTAAATTAGAGTGTCTGTATTTGACTTTTAAACCTTTATCATTCTATTGATAAAGACTTCCAGACATCAATTGCAAAACTTATGTCTACTTCTCTGAAATTTGTTACATTCAAAGGTTTACCCTCGATTTTTGTGTCCCACTTATATGACATCCTGCTCAACTAAGATGAAAATCTTTTCCAAAATTTGTCTCACGTAGAGAGAGAGTGGGATTGAACATGCTTTTACTTCGACACAGCTGTGATTTTTGGAGGAGTATAGATGACCTTTAAGGGTCAAGTCATGCACCGTTTAAGAGTTTTTCTATCATACAAACTAAACATGACTTTATCGATATACGTGTAGCCACATGGCCTGGGTGGAACAAACTTTGGCCCCTAACGCCCTCCATTTGTAATAAAAAAAATCAATGGCTCCAGCCCATCACCCAAAACTTGAACTCACAGAAAAGTGACCTTGGAGAAACCGGAACGTCGAAATCGTTCAATTAGTTTCCAAAGTCTTACGGAAAATAGTTTTCATTGATTCTCGGACTGCAAATCAGAGAGGCCCAGCCGGGTCATTTCTGAATGGAGTAAACATCCAAGTGCCTCTCGGGACCTGGTAACAGAAGAGGAGGATAAAAAGCCTCTCCTAGAAGCAAGAGTTTTGTTACTTCTTCTTTGGTCAAGTTTCTATTTTTGCAATCGATGGGGTTCCACATGTTTTCATCAATTTCTTATTTTCTCAGTGCCAGTATCAATTTATTAGAAAGAAGATCAACGTAATATCTTGCCTTTTTTGCTCAAATTCCCCATTTACTCTCTTCTTATCTGTATAAAGAGAGTCAAGAATAGGTTTATATTTCGTATCTTTCATCTTAACTTTTTTGGTTTTTATTTTCGTCTTTACATATATTTCCTTTGTGTCTTCTGATATTTTGAAAAAATTTTCTTTATCATCATATTCACAAACTAAAGTTAAAAATTAATTTCACTTGAATACACAGTCACCCCACACAGGGAGTTGGAACTCCCTCCCCACCCTAACCAGGGACTTGTTGCAACTCCCTGCCCTAACTTTAACTTTTGAACCAATCAGATCTGCTCTCATTACCCTTGCGAGGATCTTTCTCTTGTTTCAAAAAAAAAAAACATAAATATTGCAAGTCCCAGAAAAAAAGGGCAAGTATATTGCCTAGCCAAAATTTAACATTTTTTCTCAAATAAAGTGAAAAGACTTGAAATGACCCCATACCTGGCCCCTGGGAATGTAAATTGTCATAAGGGTGGTTTTATTTGTCCTTTAATACTTTGTGACTTTCGCGAAAAACTGAAATCAACTAAAAATCATGTGACACCGAGTGGATCACGTGATGATAAAGTTTACATGAATTTCGGTATAAAAACAATTACGAATGTTTCAAAATGTATCTTGATTTAATTGAATGACATCTAAAATGATGAACGAATAAAGAAGAAAATGTACCAAACCTTTCAAGTTTTAAAAAAATTATTTCCAACAAGCAGAAATGAAACAGGTGAAATAAAAGAAATGAATAGGCCCATATGCCATAATGAAAATAACCCAGCTTTTCAGATGGTGATTACGTAATAATTACCTTTACAGACAGATACGTTGTCATAGTTGTTGGAAATAAATAGAAAAGCTCTTAAGCTATTCAGACTGATTAGAAATGCTCTTTGGTGACTGGTGGAAATTTTTTGAAGGAAGGAGAAAAGGAAAAGTTTTGTTTGATGGCAGGTGCATGGCTTTCTGCTACTTAAGTGCAAGTTGACTTGATTTGCTAAACAACTATTTAATAAATTTATTTCCATGTCTAATGACGATGCTAACTCCTGCCTTATTAAGAGACTTATGGGTTCGTAGTAAGACTGAAAATGAATGTGTAAGTTTTAATTACGGTAATATGAAGTAGCTAAATGATTTATTAAAAGAAAGGATGAAGAGGGGGAGAATTATTTTACTGGTAAAGTTAACCTTATTGTGGTTTAACATTCGTTGAATTTTAAATTTCACATCAAAATTTTATTTTGTATATTTACACATTTTGAACGTTTCCAGAAATTGTGTGAGATTCAGAATGTTGGGTGTAAAAAGAACAAAATTCATTAGATTAAAAAGCACAAACATAAGTGTTACAAGGTGTAATAAAAGAAGTTGACAGGCCTGTACCCCAAATAAGAATCACTTTAAGGTAAAACTAGGATAAATAACTCAAAATATGAACTATCTAAAGTATGGTCTGGTGCTGGCATTCAGATAATTTCTAAGGTCTGTAATTTTTTCTGTCTTTTCACATTCAGTTCTCTGAATAATTCGAAGAAAGTCAAAGCTGATCAAGAGTTAACATCGAAGAGATTTTTATGCATTTGTAATTCTTTTAATAACTAAGAAAGTGGTTATTGTAATTTTTTTAATAACTAAAAGAGTGGTTATTACATTTCTTCTCATCTTCTGTGCACCAGGTAAACACAGATGTAAACAAATTACACTTACGTTTATTAGCATTTGAGACGTTAGGAGGTAGAAAATGGGCTGATCGAGTTGTTTATCACAAAATTTCAAATATGGCGTGACAAAATGATGAAAGTTCTTTCATTGACGTAAAAGGTATCAATGCTAACAAAGTTTTGAGTTTTCTTAAAGGATTACATTAACATGTGAAAGTTAAAATAAGTGGAGAGATTCTTCAAGTCCAATGTTTAGCTTATGTATATTCAAAAGAGCATCATTGCATACTTCTTGGTTTTTCTAGTGATTATTAATAATAATAATAAAAAAAAAACCCTTTCTTTATAATGTTCTTTCAATTAGCCAGTTTAACGAATCATCATTTGACCTCCTTGTCGTAGGCGATGGACCTTTCGAAGAACATCTCTTTGAAAGCGACCCCAGCGGTGACTGGTAAATCTTCTTCGGGAACACGTCGGTATGCACGGACCCCAAAGTGTGCTCGCTGTCGAAACCACGGTGTGGTTTCCTGCCTCAAGGTAAGTGTTTCTACGAATCTAAAACACTTAATGTCTTCTTTGTCGACGAAACTTAATAAAGGATAATTTGAATAAAAAAATACTAACACTCACTTGTGTTGAATATTTCACTATAAATTAACTTCTTAGAATCACACCTGTTTTTGTGTATAATTATCCAATATGTGCTTGATTGCACATATATAAGTCGTCCTAAAATTAACATGACCCCTTGTTGCTACTTACTGTAAATCATTTTGTCATTTAAACTGATCGCAATAGGCCTATTAGCTAACATCAGTCCTCTATTAAACAGGTAGAGGCATCCATAAATAATAACTTAATTGAAAGAAATTAATTTGATGTGAGGAAGTAGTTTGTATTTGGACTAGTCTTTCAAAATGATGAAGGTCTAGCCCAAAGATTTCCAGTCAGTCCTCGTTGATGGATCTAGGGCTTAAACGCCTCAGCCCAAAGATCCACACACCAGTCCTCGTTATGGACCAAGCCCTGGGTCTTACACAATGACAGTAATTAAAAACGTCATTTTTTTAAACAGCTACTCGGGTTGACTTTCTAAGGCGATCCAAAACTTTCGACATCTTTTGTTCTTTATGGAAAGTCTTCTAATGGAGCTTGTCCCACTCCATGGAGAAAAACTGAAGCTCTCCAAAACGTTTGCTGTGTTTAGACATGGTAGCTTTAAAAGTTGACTGATTCATAAAACCATCGATTTCAAAAGTGTTTGACTTAATTTTCATACAATATTTTGCAAATCATTTCCATGCTATAACTCGTCTCAATTGAGAAGTAATAACATATTTTTTTTTAATTTTTTCTTCATTCGGTATTTAGACGGCAGGTTATCGCGATTAGGTCTTTTTCGAATGCATGTTGCAAACCCATTTGTGTGAAATCATCTTGAAATTTGCGTTATTTAATTTTACAAACAGAATGTGAGCAATTATTAATCTTTTCCAGTTACGCCTAGAACTGTAGAAACTAATATACTGATTAAACCTGCTTTAAAGTTTTCTCGGTGAGATGGATTTGAGATAATTCCTTATATGTATTTAACTTAGTATCGAAATGTCACGTATAAAATTGATTTAAAATAACAAAAAGCTGCGCATGCGGACCTCCTTTTAATAATACCCTCGGGGGAGGAACAGGTCGACACAGACAGATAAACCACGGACGTAGGTAAACAAACCTTTGAGGTGATAGCTCCATCACATGTCTGAAGTAATGAATGAGTGTCAGACCTTGGATTACATCTGCAAATCGGTTATCAACCAGAGTTCACGCTTATTACGCAGTTAAACATTTTAATTATGTAAAGTTGTTTTAAAAGTAAGATAAAACTGTTTCATTTTTCATGTTATAAACACCTGTGTCTTAGGAGCTTCTCCAACAGTTACCACAGCAGTCTCCAACAGTCCTGTGGATCAAGAGTTTATTCTTTTTTTTTATTTTATCTTTTAACTCCCCTTACAAAATTACAATCATGTACATCAAAAATGGCTAATACGGTCATTAAATTAACATAAACTGGAATACAAAGTTATTAAATTAATCTTCTGAGTCAGAGGCTAAGCTGATTCTTAATTATCGTTCCATGAAATTTCAGCTATTTTTTGGGAGGCCATGTTTTCAAACTTTTTCTTACCATGACCCAGTTTATGGTGGAGGACCCAAAAGCCTACCCAAACTTTACAAAAAAAAAATGAAGAATGGTTTCAATTTTTCGATAAGTAATCTAACGATTTAAACAATTTTTACTATTCATGCATATACTGTTTTTCGAAGGAGCATTGAACAAATTTAATTTTAGTTGCTTGCGAGAAAACATTGCGCAATACGAAAATAAATTAAAAATTAGGAGCTATAAACGCGATACTAGTTTGCCTGAAATGAACCAAGAAAAGAGGAATTATCCTTTTGGCAGATAAATAAATTGCAAAATACTCAGGAAACATCATCCTTAAACTCATCAATTCACTCCCATATAGGTGGAGGTTGTTTTAAAGGTATTAAGTTTAATGTCGTCCAAACTTACTCTTATTACAGCAAAACATAACAGGTAAAGTTGTTATCTATAAGCTTAGTATTTGTTGCTCGGCATGGTCATGAAGTTGTGTGCATGGGCGGCGATCGGGGGGGAGGGGACAGGGGGACATGTCCCCTCAATATTTTTGGTGGGGGACATAATATCAAATGTGCTCCCAATATTTAGAGGTATACAGAAAAATAAATGCTGTAACACACATTTTCAATGTGAATAATTGTGATATTACTGAGCCTATTCGTGGCAGCTAGGGAGAAATTTAGATAAAAAATATGTGATCTGTGTCCTCTAGAATGCACCCAATCGCTTGTCTCCCAGTCGCTTCGCCCCTGATCACCCCAACAGGGGACCTGTGGTGGTCCCCTGTACCAGTGGCGTATTTAGGGGGCCACTGGGCCTTGGCATAGCCTCATTGATGCCGATTTTTTTAGTTCCTAAAATTACGTGAATTTTTAAACACATGTAAATTTTACCTCAAAAGGTAGCATATGTTGCACCAGATTGCATGTAAGAACTCCTAATTTTTCAAAACTTTTCAAAGGGGAGGAGGACACCCCATTGGGCCATGGGCCCCCATCACTGATGCCGATTTTTTTTTGTTTTAGTTCCTAATAATAGGTAAAGTTTTTAACACAAACTTTTACCTAAAAATGTATTATATGTGGCACCAGATTTCATGTAAGGACACCTCCTTTTTCAATAATTTTCAAAGGGAAGGGGGAGACCTCATTCGGTCAGGACCTCACTGATGCCTATCGTTTTTTGTTTTAGTTCCTAAAAATGCGTAAATCTTTTAGCACAAATTTTACTTCAAAAGGTGGCATATGTAGCACCAGATTGCATGTTAGGACTCGTTATTTTTCAAAAGTTTTAAAAGGGGAGAAGGACACCCCATTGGGCCATGGTCCCCCATCACTGATGCAGATTTTTTTCTGTTTTAGTTCCTAGAAAAACGTTAAGTGTTTAACAAAAATTTTTACTTCAAAAGGTAGCATATGTGACACAAGGTTGAATGTAAGGACACCTAATTTTTCAAAAATTTTCCCCTCACTTAGACCCCTCCCCCAGACTGGCCATCCCACAACATACTGTATGGCCCCGTGAGAGAAATCCTGGTTAAAGCCCCCCCCCCCCCCAGCCCCCGCTTCCTTCGCCTATGTGTTATTCGTAGACTCAACTAGAGATGTAATCAAGGTCTGAATGCCCTCTCTCAATTTAATTCATTTAACAACATTTTTGCATATTTTGTATATTCAGTAGAAAATTAAAAATACTGCAATTGACTTTTTTAAAGAAAAAAAGGCAATATTCTTCAAAGCTTATTGACTTTAACTGATGTTTAGCATTATACAACGACGTGAAATGCCTACAGGTGTATATCATTTTAATGTAGCAATCCGCGTTTGATAAATTTTGTACATTTAAGTTATGTTTCAAGTAACAGAGTAACCTCAAAACATGTTAATAGAAATAACTCTCTCTTGAAGTTGATGCCACAGTCGTATTGGCTTCGGGTATCGGTTTCCCTGATAACGACTTTTCATTCTTTGCTATCCTGTAGAAAAGTGATACTTTATGGTTTGTGAATGTTAAATACATTATAAACAACTTGTATAGTACTTAGATACATCGTGTCAAAGAATAAACGCGTTTTAACACAAAGGTATTAAGAATTTGATACATGCGTGTTTAACATCTAAACATGTTTACAAAGTGGGGAAAATGTGTTTAGGAAAATATTTAATTACTAAACATTGACAGTTTTGAGAATTTAAACAGGAAAAGTACAGGATGGTGATGACGTGATGATTAAGGTCGTGGGGTGTTATTTATTCAATGTAAGCACAAACACCGAAAACTTGCGATAACCCCATTTTATTAAGTGCATCTCTCCTTTTGTGACAAGAGAACATCTTTCAAAGTTCCGGCACACTCCACCAGACCCCCTCCTCCTCCCAATGTACGGCAATATTTACAATATCCGGATTTTGCGATGCCATGAAGCATTCAAATAATGGACCAAATTCTAAGGAGGCGCAAAGAAGCACAGCCTTGATTGGCCGAAATGTAATTAGCAACTGCAATTGCCTGGTCGCCCCCTTCCCTGCCCCTATTTTATCTCTATTGTCTGTAGTCTTTAAACCATATCTTTCCAATATTTTCCTACACTTGAACATTTCCAAAACTTGTAGATCCAAGTTGACAGATAATTTTGTTACGCTAACAAACTGAAGCCAAAATGAATGTGATCCTGAAACTTGTTTTCGTGAAGACTCTTGTCAAAACTCTTCTGTCATCTTTGCTTTAGTAACAAATCTATAACTTATTTTTATATGTAACGTTCGATGTTCCCTGACATATTAATACACAACTGAATTTTGAAAAGCTTCACTGAATAATGAAATGAATTTTGACAGAGATATGCACCGAGGCTAAGGAGCATTATAAGTGTAAATGTTTTGTTTAATAAGAGTATCATACCCTTTGACTGCTAAGGTGAGTTATTCTGGATTTTCATGTCAACTACCTTTCTAGTGGAAGATATTTATCATAAAGACATGGATAATAAGTTCAAAAGACCTGAACACGAAACATCCACCCCGGGAGAATGTTTTTCAGTCAAGCATGGACACTCGGGAAAGCTTGATAATGCTTCCGCTGGTAAATTTTCTGATGTCCCTAAACTTGATGTATATTATTATTACTATCATATTTAACTTGATATCTCCATCAAATTTAATTGCCTTGTCATCTTAATGTTCGGTCGAACATGTCATAGATGTGTCATTTTCCTTTCCACAGGGGTCATGACCTTTAAATTTAATTTGAAGAGAAGATTTTAAAGTTTATTTAGTTTAACAAGCTGGTAGGTCTACTCTTACACTCGAAAACAGTTTTGAACGTAATGACTGTGTGAAAGCAAATTCAACTATAATGAGATGTGGAGTGATAAAATGTTATTCTTAAAAGCAGTAAACATGTTTAGTGAAAAATCTTGAATAATTACCGTACCCAACTTCCCATATAATATATAATGAATTCAAAGCTAAAATGGTTTCGTTAAAACCGTCTCATGCATAAGGTAGACTTTCTTTAGGTCATTCAGAATTTGGTCCACTAGATTGTACACAAGCATCCTGTTCCAGGGAAGGCCATTCCGTGTCCTCATCCGAGAATGCAATTCCAGACTTTAGGGGTGCTGAGCCCTTGCTGTGCACCACTTCACAACAGCTGTGCTGAACAAAGAACTAAAACAGAGGTCATTTGAGTCGGGCAACTAAAACCCTTCGTGGAATCATTTTGTAGTTATTCAGTTTTAATCGACTATTCCACAGACTGTGAGGGTTATCAACCTTTTTTTGTATCGGTGACTAGTAGGTCATAGTAAAACAAAGACCACAGTGGATTTTTTTGGGGGTGGGGGTGGGTGGGTGGGATGAATCAAAAACTGCAACTAGACAACCAAAGGCTCAAACAGCAATCATTCATCGCTGCCGACAGTTTTTCCCAAAACAGATCATTAAATCCTTCAAAGTCTCAAGATATTGCAATACTCTATAGCAGAATTGTGCCGATATTACAAATAACCGATATTAATCCGTCCAAGCAGGTAAGTGGTATTGACGCACCCCCTGGTCCAACATGACATATCCACGGTCAGCAAACTAGCAAAGTAAGCAAGATACATCTATCTCTCCATATGAACTTGGAATTTCTCAGTTGGGAAGAACAAATATTTTTAAGGTTGGACATGCAACGTGACACTCGTTACCATTCATTTCTTTGGTTTCTTGAAATTTACACTGATGGGACGGTCTTCTTAAATCGTAAGTTATGACGGAAAATAGTACATGCACATTAGTATGGTTAATGGACTCTGATAAGAAGCAAGTACCCCAAGGTAAAGCAATGAGACTGGTCCCATTAAATAAGTCCCCTGGACCCCCCTTCTCAAAGAAATTACTAAATAGATTTTGTAAGAATTTGTGTTGATATAGGGGATAATTCAGCCGGTTTCACTCCGCCTTTTGCTATACACAAGCCCAGTGGCGTATTAGGGACACTGGGCCATCCTCCCTCACTGATGCCGATTTTTTTAGTACCTAAAATACAGTAAATGTTTGAACACAAATTTTACTTCAAAGGTAGCATATGTGGCACCAGATTGCATGTAAGGACACCTAATTTTTCAAAAAATTTTCAAAGGGGAGGGGGCACCCCTCCTCCTTAGACCCCTCCCCAGGCCGGCGATCACACAAAATACTACATAGCCCCCCGTAGGAGAAATCCTGGCTGTGCCACTGAACAAACCGGTCAAATTGCTACACAAGTACAAAATGTATAGCAGTATAGCAGTATTTTTATAGTACAGTAATATATAATATAGCCCTTAAGTTTTCATCATTTTGCAAAAGATAACTCAATTAACCCCAGAACTACTCAAATTTGAACGTACCATTATTTCATGTGGACAGATATGATTTTAACTTATCTGGGGTATCAAGATCTTGAGGAGATACCCTATGAAAGTACCATGGTTAAATTTAACCAAGCATGGGGCTCATGGATTATCCAACCATTTTTTAGTCAAACATAAGAAGGAAAACCTCTTCAAAATGAACATTTTCTTGGTTAAATTAATGACCGATGAAAACTCCTGGTCGAAAGTCATCAAGGCACTGCATATTGGCATTTAGAAAAGAGCTTGGTATATCAGTTAACTCTGAATCGTTACTATATTAAGTTCAACTGTCTTTCTACAAGGTTCGTTAAAAAAAATTGGCGGGCCCGTGACCACGGAATTGGGGCATATTCAGACAACTGCCCGCAATTTCTGATTCATTATGTACTAAAATATTTTCACAGTGAAGACGCTGACAATGGATCTGTGCAGACGCCGATCCAAACATTTACTTTGTCCCTCCAAATCCGACAGCTAGGTATAGGCTCAACCGCGTACATTAGTGAATTTTATGGCTCTGTCGCTTAATGCAGTTTTATGTCACGTATAGTAATCTCAGGGCCGTAGCTAGGGTCATATATCTGGGGGGAGGGGGTGTGAAGGTCCCAAATTCCGACTGGATGGATGTTTTTTCCAACTGAATGGTGGCACGTAAATTGTACCATTTTTTATGCGCCCCACCATTTTCTATGCGCCCTGCGTTTAATGTACAGCAGAGGGGATCCTTCCTTTGTCACTACATAAAATTGCCTTCCTGGGGAGGGGTCTAAGGGGAGGGGGTATCGATATCCCACCCCCTCCCCTTTGAGAAATATTTGTTAATTTAAGGATGCTTAGATGCAAAATTGTGCTATTTTTTGAGCTGATCATATATGGCTAAAAATGTCCATAATTAAGTGAATTCTAATTTTTCCGACTGGCTGGACTCTTTTTCCCAAATGAGTGGCGGCCCGTAAATTGCACCTTCGTTTTATTATGCGCCCTGCGTTTGTATACAGCAGTGGGGGATCCTTCCTTTGTCATTACATAAAGATACCGTCTTGGGGGAGGGGTCTAAGGGGAGGGGGTGTCCCCCGAGAAATTTTTGTCAAGGTAAGGTTACTTAGATGCAAAATGGTGCTATCCTTGGGATATTTTTGAAACTGATCATATATGGCTGGAAAATTCCATAATTTAGTAAATTCTAAGATTTTGTTAGATGAAAGCAGAGAGTATGTTGTCTAAGGGATGAATACGTTGTCAACAAACCTCCTGGAGTCCCCCTTGTTGACTACTTTACTGCCTCCTGTTCGGGCATCTAAGGCTGGCATATACCTGTTTAGGGCTTCCTGGAAGCTCTGGATCAATTATATAAAATGAGGGTAATGGCATAATGCTTTTTACCTGACATCTAAATAATAATATAGAGCATGGGGCCAAGCACTTTACATCTATCGTATTTTAACTAATTAAGAACGAAAATCCAGGAGGAGGAGGGTGCAGAAAGGTGATATTAGACCTCCAAGACAGGTATAGCAAAAGGGGTGTAGGACTAACAAGCGGGTCTCAGAATGTACACCTAGTTTATACTATAAAAGTTCACTGGTACATTTGTGCTTATAATGTTCATAAGTAATACAACGTGGACTGTGAGGATTGCGCGCGAACCGCGCCGAAATTTGGGGGTATACTTCAATGCCAAGATGAAAAACCTGCATGCAGGGTCAGCCAGGGGGGTACTTTGATTTGCTAACATGGGGGTGAAGCGTCCTTACTGGGAGCCAGCTACCCGAAGTCCCAACCGATGCAGTGGGTTGCCGAACTCTAAATATAAGGCGCACGAAGAGCGCCGAAAAATTTGGGGTTTTATTGAAAAAAGATTTCACATTTTTGTTTTCATTATTGTGAGTTGAAAAAGTGGGTTTTTATTAAAGAATCTGGGCAAAACCATGAAATTTGTTGGGGCGACTGCATGGTCGTCGTCGGGGATTACATTCTTTATCTACGAAACTGAAAAATCTTTTTCTTTTTTTTTCTTACACAATATGTTTGCCACGATGAAGAAAGAATCTTTCAAAAGTTAGGAAAAAGAAGAAAGAACTTCGCAACGATGCATTTTCGTGTTTCTCTAGAATCACGCCTACACGGAAGAACAATATTTGTGGAAACGTTGAATAAATCGAGTATGTTTGAAACGGGGGGGGGGGACGGTACCACTAGACAGAACTATAGATAAAAGCGCGCCTAGCGCGCGAAATTTTTTTGAATTTATAGAAAGAACCGTGACAGAACTTACTGGCTACGGGCCCGATGAATAGATATTTGGAATATTTTCTGAGTATATCTATGTCTTCACCAATATTAGTCTATATTAAAATTTTGCGCAATTTTGTAGGGCTTGGAAAAATTTGGGAGGCTAAAGCCCCCTAGACCCCGTAAAACTGTGCCTGGTATAATTACCGTAATAATGTTCATGAGACTGACTGCAAATCGTGACGCATGAGCGTAAAGCGCGCCGAATTTTCATTAAATAAGATTGCCATGACAAAACCTGCATTCAGAATATTCATCGAGATATTTTCAATTGCCCAACAAACCAACATGTCACTCAAAAAGTCAGTCACTTGCCTGGTAATTTGTAAACAGCTTTCAGCTTCTGCTGTTGTGTTTCTCCGAAAGTTGCTGTCGGAAGGTATTGATAATAAGAACAACACTGAGGTAAGGTTTGAAGCGCGCCAAAATTTTGAGAGTTTGAGAAGAATTTGAGAATAAAGGACAGTTTTGATTCGATTTCACGTGAGGAAAATAACGTTTGGTATTGTTCTCTCTTGATCTAGTTGGAAAATATATGCAAAGTTGACATAGGCTCAGTCGGAAAAATGTGCTAGACTGAGATATCAGAAATTCCAACTGGTATTTCAGATTTTCCGACTATCGTCGCTCTGACGAACTCTTTTTTTTTGGGGGGGGGGGGAGGGTGAGACACCTCCATGCACACCCCCCGGTCGCGACGGCCCTGAGTAATTTACAGCTACATATATAGCTTAAGCTGACGCATCATACCGTTTTTCCAGCAATGGTCTTTCTTTCAAAATCGCACTGTGTGGCTGAATCGTGTTCTGACATTCTAAATATTAAAATTCCTTTGTTTAGATAGAATATTTATAACTAAGGCACGAACATGAAATAGGACCCTGGGTAAATGACATTGGCCCTGGAAGTATTCGAAGGATTGAAATGGAAACATAAATACCGGAAACCGTCTATTCAGGTGTAAGTCAGTTGGAAAAGTTTATGTTTAGTTTTCGTGTTTGAGATTGTTTACATCATGATGGAACTATTTACAAATTCAGTCCAATTGAAACCGGTGAATGCACAGTTGGGGTGCTAGACTGATCTTCTCCTGCAATATCTTAAAGGTCATGTAAGTATAGGTAAGGGGTAACAAGCTGTTGTGAGTCTCAATATGTAAGAGGTTAAAACACTAAACAAAGTGCAAAAAACAATAACAGTAAATGCAATAGTAATGAAAAGAATGCACGTCACTTTACACATTGGAAAGATCTAAAATAATAATACTAATAATATAATAATAACACTTAGGATTTTATAGAGCGCCCGTATCCATTCTTCGGAAAGCTCAATTTAAGGCGCTATACAAAAAACGTTCACAATCTGTTCGTTCCAATAATTCACCTCAAGCTCCTGGAGGCCATGTGACACCAGTGCTACCCTGTCGGCGCTCATGTTTAAATACTCACTATGTATATTAGACAATTGTATGTTCTTAACGGACCTCCCAGGGTACACTACCCCGCGGAGCGGACTCTATTTGCTCAGCTCCTCAGGGATATGACTAAACAAGGAATATGTCCTACAGCCTGCTACGTAGGCAAAGGGTACACTGGATCAAACGTCTGCAGCTGCAACCTCTACGCTGCATTCGCCTTTTAACTTCGTATGAAATATTTATTCGTAATAAGGCACGAACTTTGTTAACATGGGTATCAACAGGCAGGGGGCTGGGGCAGGGAACATATTCCCCCCCCCGTTTTTGAAAGTGGGCTATCATATCGACCCCCGCTTTCTCTCAGAACCTTAGTTAAATTAATAGACATACGTTTGGTTCTAGAGCGTACAAGAACAATGAAAGAAACCTTGCAAAGGCGTGGTCTAACTTGATCATGAATTAAAATATTGCGAAAGTGCCTCCGACTGCACCCCATAGCATCTGGAATCCAAAACTCTGGGGAACCTTAAGAGGTCCCGGACCTCGCCCCACCAGGACATTATACTTCGCACTCGCCGCTAGTTCGGGTCAATTAAGGTCATGTCATGATACCCCCAACACACACGCACACGCACGCACACGCACGCACACTTCTGAGAAGCGTTTGACTTACATGAACGTCACCATATTAACTTTGATACCACTTTCACATTCTGTAACCAAAAATTTAACTTTTCGGATCTAGAATTTTTACCGTTTTAAAAGAGAGTCCGGGTAATACGTTGAAGGAACTCTCCAACACAAAAAGTGAGTTTTTAATTTTAAAATTTTCATATCATTAAAACAATGACTTACAGGTACAGAGTGATGACCAAATTAGATAAAGGGGTAACTTTATTTTCAAGAAATAAGGCTCTCTGTTTTAGCTCATCAAAAACTTGTTGACCAAACTGTCAAATTTTCAAATAATGCAACAGTTATAATTGATAATTAACTCTTGTAATGTTAACTACTATGGGAAGTGAAGCTGCTGCAAGAGTTTTATTGGTGAGACTGTAAGTTTTTTCCCATATATCATGTATTGATAATTTCTTCACTAAAATTTCAATAGCATGTAACAGATAGACAACTTCCATTCAATGTATAGTTACCTCTTAGTAAAAATACCACCGTCAGAGCAAGACGTGGCAACTCCCTGGTCAGAGCACTTGTTGGTGCAGGTTATGGTGTTTTTGACCTGGGTTAGGACAGCGACGCTTTGCTTCTTACCAATTAGTTTTAATAAATCCGCCTTGTCTTAATTTCAAATGCTTCATACTGATGAGCTGTTATGTCAAGCCCAGCATTCCAGCGGTTTTTCTCCGATAGCCTTGAATTTCTTAGTATAATTAGTAGCATGTTTTTGCATGATAAGTAGCACACTGATCGGCAGATAATTGTTCGACCTTGTCGACCTTATTTCTCCAAAGAATTTCCTTGAAAGAATATCACTGTAAATATGTGAGCGGATAGTTTTCTTTTATTCTTTACTTTGGTTCTATTTCATAGCAGTGGATTAATCCGCTGTTGCAGGGTCGTTGAATCATACACTGAACTTGAAACAAGCGTCTTTAATCGTTAGCAGTATCCATTAAAGATGAGGGCGGTCGCCAGGGCCTGACGATTAGGAATGCTGGGGGGGGGGGGAGGGGGCAAAACCACCGATTAGGTTTTGAATCTAGAAAGCTCAACTGCTGCTCTTTTGTGCCCTTCAACATGCCGTGAATTTTGATCATTATACAGCAAAATCATTCAATTAAAATGACGGTTAGCATAATAGCATGGCAAATAATTGAAACAATATGGCGCATTTTTAATTTTATTGAGGAAAGGGGAGATAGCCAATCACACCCCCTTAGGCGAAGTTCCTGTACATGAGATGTAGCAATGACTAATAACGATTGAAACGACAAAATGTTCCATCCTTTAACCTTCCGTAACATCTCCCTCTAACTTTTTCGCTCAATGTTAACGTTTCCATGGGAAAAGTTTTTGAAATGCTATAATAAAAGTCGCTATTTTGTTTCGTTTACAGGGTCACAAAAGACTTTGTCGTTGGCGGGATTGTCGCTGCACACATTGCCTGCTGGTCGCCGAGAGGCAGAGAGTAATGGCTGCTCAAGTCGCTCTTCGACGACAGCAGACTAATAGCTCTCAAAATGGGAACAAACCCGATACGAAACCTGGTGCCAATAAAGAACAATCAGACAGAGACGAGAAGAAGAACAGAGGGAACGCAGCAGCTCTCGGTGAAAAGGAATTAAAAGAACGACTGCTCTCCAAGTCTAAGCTGGAAAAATCAATTGCCGAGGATGTGCTGAAAAGAACGAGTAAGTAATTAGCACAACAACGGTCTAATGTTCGATACGAATTAACTAGGGTGGGGTTGAGGAGGGGTTTAACATTTTTGCGAAAGGATGAGGCATTTCTCAAATTTTCCCCCTTAAGCCAGGTCAGTCCTAAAGAAAAAAACAAGCTCAATCTAGACCAGACCAACGTTCATCTACGTGCCAGAGACCTTAGACTGTTGCTCGGGCTTGGAGAAACACTTAAAGGTGATCAGTCGTCTTGAAATATTCTTTGTGACGTCAGCCTTTTCTTGACATGTTTCTGCAGTCGTCACTGTTCAAGGATACACCGTACAAGCATGGTATAGCTAATCGGTAAGCAAGAAGAGACGGCTTGTAGCTGTATACCTACTAGCTATACCGATGTCATCATAGCTACTTGTACGGTGTATCCTTGAACAGTGACGACTGCAGAAACATGTCAAGAAAAGGCTGACGTCACAAAGAATATTTCAAGACGACTGATCACCTTTAAGGCCGGTTCATACTTCCAAATTTCTCGCGCGATAAAGCGAACAATAACCATATATGGTCAAAATATCTTTGCCGCCAGTTCGATTCACCGTCATCGCTTGGAGTTGAACATTGTTCAATTTTCTCGCAAGGTCTCGAGATATATCGCAAAGGAAACGGCTTCTGATTGGCTGCTTGGTATGTGAACGACCTTTTGAAACGAGCTCACGATCCTACTCGACAACAATGGCGGACCTTTTCAGATACCGGCTCATTACATGTATTCGGGTTCCGTGCGACTATCGGCGGCCTGATTGTGACAGTGAGAGTTGTCGGAATGAAGGGAAACAGTTATTGCTTCCCACGAATTAAGACATAAAGGTTAGTAAGGCAAGATTTTCTTGTATTCCCTAAAATTAACACGGTAATCAATAGTGTACTTTGTCGTAGAGCCGATCAAATCGCATACACATATGAACTGTACTTGGCCTTTGCATAGGCAGGTATTGGGAGACTGTGCATTGCATGGCAGTACTGCGAAAGTTGAGCTATGCGAGAAAACTGAAGTATGAATCAATTTTACATCGGCATATCGAGACCCAGCTAACATCCTTAAACACAGCTTTATAGCGCTATAATGAAGTATGAACCGGCCTTTAAGCGGATCCATCGTGAAGGTCTGTCATAAAAGGGCACAAGCAGTCACCCCAAGCTTATTTTCAAACAACAGCTAAACGTTACAAATCTCTTATTTCCCTTCAACAGTTCAAGTTTTGTTCATGATATCTGAGAACATAAATATTGCATATGCAAGGAACTAAGGAGTTAGTCTGCATAAACTTCACAATACAGTGAGGAAAATATTGTCACATGATTCTCAAGAGCTACTCACGAAATAGGATTCCCGGGTATACTAATCCAAAGTAGGGTAACTGCATTTTCCCTTTAAATTTTGTGTAACTGGGGAAAGTTTGAGTCATAATCAACATTTGGTGGGTATTGCCCCTCGACTACCCCTCAAGCCCGTAGCCAAGGGGGGGGGGCGAAGCCCCCTGGTCCATTTCATGTTGCCATTGGTTTAAACACATTTTTACACATCTCACTCCCCTGAAAAATTTTCGCCCCGAAGCCATCTCGCCCCCCCCCCCTTCAGTACCTTGTCTGGCTACGGGTCTGCTCCCCGTACAGCATGCCCTTTAAAGGGAGAATGCAGTCACCCCAATTAAAAATTGTATAGTAGACTATCTTATTTCCTGAATGGATCTGGAGAATCATGTGACAGTATTTTTCCCACTCAAATGTAAAATTTACAAGAAGCAACTGCTTGGTTTACCTTGAATATGCAATATTTATGCCCTAAAATATTATGAAAGATACTTGGAAGAGAAATAAGGAGACATTTTTGATATTTAGCTATTGTTTCAAAATAAGTTTGAGGCGACTGCTTTTGACCTTTAACTAAAGTCGGCAAAGTGCATTGCGTGGTACTTGTATTCGAAACTACACTTTGCAAAATGGCGTGATAGGCAGTATAACTGGTGGGGACAGAACCACACCGACACATCCACAGTTTAAGCACCCCTTGATTTTTTCTTCTTTTCTGTGGACAAGGTTATACACAAAGCGTGTTCGTTTTGGATGAACAAGGACATATTCTGCGGTAAATGAAGAATGATTCCATTTTTCATAATTCCGTAATGCTGACTCTTTAAAACGTGTATTGCTCCCTTACCTCTGAAGGCGACAAATAGACCAAAATAGACTGCTTAGCGGCTCTCAATGACTTCCGCTGCACAGGGTCACCGCCTTTTTTCGTTGCAATTAGCTGTCGGGAAAACTTCGTCGGCTCCGTGACGAAAAGGGGGAAATGCATAGAAATATGATCCCAAAATATTTACCGCTTTGTACTGTTTGGTTTATTGGGTAACTGGAGTTTATAATACCTTCTTGTCTCATGGAGACAATTGAATTTTTACGGGTCAAACTAGTGCAGGAAAAACTGAGACTCAGTGCCAGGGGTTGTGTAGTTGAAACATTTGCTTTGGCGCCAACCCGCCCGAGGATATATCACATACACCAATGTCATAAATTTAAAACATAATTACATCATTCAGAAGCTAATGACCTCTCCTCGCCGTGAAAAGCAACTCCAGAATAGATCACTAAAGATGGCATCCCTCGGGCATCAATATTGTTCTTCTTTTTAAAAGGTCCTGTCGGTGTGATTATACTACTCACCTTAACTTTCATCGCCAAGGTGCTGCTTGACTGGCATGTTTTCATGACCTCTATGTGCAGCTTCAGCTATGAAGGAGAAAAAAGAGGACGGGACCAGACTAATATAACTATCTTGATAAATTCACACCTCATATTACCTGCCTAAGGCTGCTACCAGTAAGCGGTCCGAGGAACATATTAACGAGGGGTACAACGGCTTCAAACGGCTGGTCATGGGCTTCACATCCTGGGACACGACTCTCGCATTTCCAACAATTTCTGAGGTGTATGACCGAGGCTTCTCGACGTTAATTTGTTATCGCGGTTGGAATACTGTAGCTTAGCATGAAGAACTAGTCTTTACAAGTGGTAATTTTAGAGGGGTGAAAAATTGATTTCATTTTTCAAGTTATTAATATAATGGCACTCTCACCACCAACGGGGAATCGAATATCCATCGAAGACCGAGATTCAGTTTACAGACTCCTTCGACGGAGGGAAGGGACGCGCAGTTTGTTGGTAACCGATACGAATCTCTATCAAAATAAATATTTTTCCAACTGTTGGTATTATGTCAAAACAACTGCTATTGAATATTCATTAGTTAAAGAACGTCGTAAAGAGTGCAATGACCATTAACAATGTAGGCTGTCAGCTTTTGTCAAGTCTTCGCGTGAGAGGAAAAATGTTACAGTGGCGCAACCGGAGTTATTACGATATTGTAATTATATTGCATTGTACTGCAATACATGGCATTGTATTGTATTACATTATATTGTATTGAACTGGTTGTATTGAATTGTATCGCATTGTATTGTAATGTATTAAAGCTTTCGATCTCATTCAGCAGACTATCCTTTGTAAAAGCAGTTTTAGCATAACATAAGCTAATTTATGCTTATAGAAGAAGTAAGTGTTACTGCCAGGAATGGAAATTTACCTGAGTGCGTAACAGGACAGAAAGTGACTACCTGCATTTGCGCAAAATTGCAAATTGATCCAATAACAAAATGGGGGCTTTTTAGGAAAGCTGACTACAATGAGTGCCACCAGTGTGATATAAATTTTCATATAACCTACTGCTAGACTTTGGGGAACTGCACGCCTTGAGGGAAGTGACCAGTGCCGTGATTTCTACGTCAGTATAGCATTGAATATAACTTACTTAAGAAAAATACGATTACAAAAGACATCTGAATGTGCTTGATTGGAATTTATTTACAACAAAATCCTATGGTAATAATAATTAATGTCTTGCATTTTGACAATCATCAAATGGCAAAAAGCGGCAGCTTAAAAGTGTAAAAAATGCTGCATTTTGTTTTAATAAAGGTTTTGTAGTGACTTGGTTACAACAAATACATCTAACATATATAATTTAAGGACGTACTTTATTAGACTTCATTTTTTTTTGTTTTCTTCAAAGAAACAGCAAAAATATACATACACAATATTAGATTAGATTTACATATACACAATCAACAGGAAGGAACTGCTCTCAAACGACGTTAATCTTAAAAAAGTAGAATACTTTTTATACAATTATTTAACTTAAAGAGCCCAAAAAGAAAACATATAAATAAATAAAAATAAAATAATAGGGGGGGGGGTAAAGACAGCAAGGTGAATATAATGTAAAAGTGCTGCAATAATTTAATAACTACCGTCGTAAGTAGCAATTTACGTTGAAAACGTCAGTTGAATATATCAAATGCTCTTGTTACTCGGGGCCTGAAGTATATTCCCTTATATTCCACAAAATAGAAAGGCTACTACGTTTCACAATGAATCAGTCTTACAGTCATATTAATTTAAAAAAAAATCTGACATGATTACCAAAACGAACATAAGTTGGAATGATTGCTTACGTCGAATTAATCACATTCGTTAACAATTAAACTTATATGCTGCAAAGTGAACAGTTTGTGACAAAAAAAAAAACTTAGACTTGACATAATGACACATTAAATCTGAAATGAACTTCTACCTCGGACAGACAGGAAACTGTTGGTCGCCGACTTAAAATAACCGTCATAACTCGGTGGTCAGTGTACGATCTCCCCAGGGGCTATTGCCAATCTCTCCGGGCAATTGCTGTCAAAATATTTAATGCTGACTCTTCGAGGTTGGGCATGAGGTAAAAACTTGACACCAAACTTCTTGTAAAGTTGAATTCAAAGCGGAGCAGGTTTGCTCCTTTGGGACGTTTAAAGTGGTTTTTGCCGGGCTTTTAAAAGTCTGTAACTTTTTCTTTTATACGACCGGCAAATTTCGGTCAATCAGTTGTTTTGGCTATCGTTTTTCGTCCTGCGGCAGCGAAATAGTGCAATAAAGTTCAGCACTTTACATCAAGCAGTGGCACAGCACTAATATGACTGTTTCGATTCTATTAGAGACAAGCAAGTCCAATGACATTGTCAATTTAGGGTTAAATGTATTCAATATAAAAACATAAAACAGGACTTCCAACCTAACTTTGAACCGTCGGTGGGCCTATTGAATCTTCTCTTATTCGCTCACAAGTATGATCCTCCACGATGTTGTACCAGGGTCCTAGTAACAGTTCCCTGGCTGTACAATAATAATGTGTTATATCACAGATACATCCGGGTATGAATTTGGGAATCTGCTGCTACAATTGCTATAAAATTGATGATAAGAGTCATTGGCGCATCGAGGACACCTTACGTCCGCCCGCTTGTAAACATCGCGCACGTTGCACACGAAATTGTGTTTTTGGAGGGTGACCCCTTCGGCTGAATCTGAAGAATCCCCCCCCCCATTGCTAAACCCGCATGCATACGCCACTAAAAACAATCACTAATGACTGAGTTTTTTTCTTAAGTCCCAACAGTCGAAGCTGAAGGGCGGAAACCAAACATTATTCTCCTTAGGAGTTCTGCTTCCCGAAAGGAGCTATGTCCCTTGAAGAGACAGCAAACATAGCATGTCCCACTTCTTGACCTTTAGGATGGGTTATGGGCAGGGGCGTAGCTAGGATGAAATTTTTAGGGGGCCTAGGTATCAAATGGGGGGTCACGGCATCGATCGCCGTCTTTAATTCTTACACATTTTATTAGGACACGCACAATTTTTGAGGGGGCCTGGCAAACATCTGGGGACTAGGCCCCCATAGCTACGCGCCTGGTTATGGGTCTGTCATGTAAGACCAGTTCCAGAGTGACTGAATAGAGAAGATTAAACTCATGATCTAAGCAAAAGGAGAGAAAAGATTCTTGGGTACACCATCTCATGTAATTTCATATCGAGGCCATGTAAAATAGTTTTGAAAGAAAAGAAAGAAATCAATTTCCCTTTCTCATTTATTTTTTTGTAATGAAACTGCGCACTTGAGACCATTTATATCTCACTAATTGGAATAAACATTACAATTAAACAAATGCATTATTTTATCAGCTTGTATATATCAGCTGACACACTAGCCATCTATGCAAAATATCTCGGTTTTGTTTTTACGAGGAGAAAACTTCGGAGTCACTTGCGAATGATTTCGCAGAACGATGGTAGCTTTGCTTTTATGAGTGTCGTAAGGGACTCTGGTTAGTACTCTTTTCATTGTGCAATGTAATCCGCTACACCTTACATGAAGCCAAGGACATATATACCTATATGTCACTCATTTAGAGTTTTGAAGTACTGGTCTCTTGTGGTAGGTAAGTTGTAACATTTCAGCAAGACTTCATTTGTCATAACGCAAATAACTGAGTATCACTAGCCAGCTTTCAAAGCGATTTCACAATTAGTCTTTATTTTACACATACGTGCAGTTATTAACTTAACTGAAAACTTTTAACTATATACAACATGAGCTAGCCAATCGGAATGCGAAACACTGTGCATGTGAAAGGGCTCCGTCCCCTGGTGAGATACTATGACTAAACGTGGTCATCTCCTATTACCCTTACATGATAGATATGTCATGCATGGCCCGCTCTAGACTGGCGGAAGAGACAACATGCCACGTATGATCAAAAAATATTGTTAGCAAGATCTGTCTGGATCGGCTCTCGCCGCTATAAATATATTGAAATGTTTCCCCACACTGCCAATTAGCTTCATTGAAACGTGGACATCAATTCTGTTGAACGGGGGCGGACTGACAACGAACTGGGCCCCGGGAAAAATGGGTATGGGGCCCTCCTCCTTCCCAACCTGAATCAACTTTCCCTCACCGACACTACTTATAATGGCCAAAACCTATCCCACATAGGTTACCAACTCTATACCAGTCTTCACATTAACAAAGCTCACTTTTCAAAAAAGTCAAATGTTTAATTAAAGTAAACGGATCATGTTATATTTAAGTAAAATTATTATAATAATATGATTTAAATAAAACATAATACACATTTATTATACATGCATGTTACTAACAGTATATAGCCTATACATTAAAGACTAACAAGTAACAACTTTTCAACTTTTAATAGTAGCAAGTATTTATTATTTCCTATTTTTTCTCCGATTTGCTATTTCCCTGGATTTCCGAATTTTCCTATTTTCATTAAAATTTCTGAATGACAGTGTGGGCCCCTTATCTGTGTGGGCCCTCGGGCAGTGCCCGGTTGCCTGACTGCTCAGTCCGCCCTGCTGTTGAACATAATTAAACAAACCAAAATAGCAAAGTATTCAACATAATTTGCTCATCCTTTTAATTGCTCATCCTTACAAATAAAAATATTTTTAATGTAGTAGAAATTTTCTATTGCACTGTAACATACATTTTACCATTCCGTCGACAGGTGGACCCCGAAGGTACCTGAGACGTTTCCCAGCAACAAATCTGTCCCGTCCGCCGATACTCTTTCCCCCTGGTGTCTCAGAACGCATGCGCAAAAGACGCGCATTCGCTGATCAGCAGTTAGAAGCAATTATGTGGCAGAGAGAGTGTCAACAGGCATGCACAATGATTGGAAGCCAAAGAATAACACTACCGCCAAGTGATTCTTCCAGAGTAACGGTATCGGAGCAGACAGACGTTACAAAAAAATCCGACATCTTCAGACTTACTAGTGCTAATCTTACTCAGACAAATTTGAACAAGACAGGCAATTTGGAACCCCATCGTGGTACAAAACCATTGTCATCATCCTCTACAAACTTTGCCGCTGGTGTACACAACATTAAATTGATGAACACTGTTATGCCGAGGCCTTTCGTGTTATACTTGTCAAATTACATTCCAATACCTCCGAGTTTCATAAGTAATGTGGGAACCGTTCCATCCAGTCTAGCGACCTCTTTTGTGGAAAACCGATCTTCGACAACAATACCCGTTCAAGACGAGGCATCTTCTTCCTCAGGTAGTCCTCTGTCCTATGATGACGACACAGTATCGCCCGTCGAATCCCCCATCGGAGAACCAAACCACACCAGAAACACTGATTTTAGTATTAAAAACCTCCTGGAAAATTGAGAAAATGAACATGAGATTTGGCAGCAGTTGGTTTGACCGAAACAAAACATCGTTAACAATGTTCCGTGTTGAGTAGGTCGACACACCGAATGTCAACAACACTCAGCCAATGTAAACACACTGTACGTTAAACCGGTACTATAGAATCGTATTTTCACAACGGCTTCTGAACTTCCATTTAATTTATGTTGAATTTTGAGTTTCAATAATGAAACTTCAGTTCTGAAATTATCAAAGAATATCGTGCCCTGGTTGTTCCTACAGGATCGTGTGGAATCTGAACTATATGTAGAGAAAACAACCGTTTCCCGGCTTCGCGGTTTTGTCTACATTTGAGTTCTTGTCATAAAACTTTTTCAATTAGAGGTCGCACTTCGAAAACTCGTCACACTGACAAGGGATAACACCCAGTAGCTTATCTGCATAAGTAAACCACGGAGCTACAAGAAACCACCAAAGGCGAACATCAGTTTGGACAACTGTGTGCGCATGTGTGCGTGCGTGTGTGAAAGTATCGGTGGATGACCCATTTACGGATGACTGTCTCTCTATCCCCTCGAACGCTCAAATTATTAAGCATTTAGTTCAGACAGTTATACAAGACTTTGTGATACGAAAACGTCAGTTTAAGAATAATGGAACGTAAGAAATGCAAGAGCAACCCGGAATGGGAAAAACAGCTTTTGCATTTCTTTCTCAAATATCAGGTTGCAGATAGCCACCATCTATCCAGGAAAAAACCTTACTACGCCTCATCCCATCCTCACAGAACACTTTTGTGTAATTGTCTTTTATAACAGCCCAAACATTTTAATCGAATATCAAGTAGGCAGGAGCAGACATCGCAATCCTCTCCCTGTTCAGCAACTGGTCTTATTGATCAACAAGTCTCTTAAAAAAGGGGTGGGGTGGCAGGTTGTGTACGCCTTTCCCCTTAACCAAAAGTAAGTGGTATATATCCCCATCCCAGACTGTGCGTCCATGAAAAGTACTGATTCAACACGGTATCGTACTTTCATTCTCTTTACGTATTTCTCACATTTATTCGGAACTGGTTACGTCATAGGAAATACGCTAGTGATGAGCTCTATCATCTGCTATACCGTGACATATATAATTCAAGTTATTCACTTCGATATCGCTGCATGCGATCACATGTATGCAAACCAATGTCGGTGTAACATTTTACGCTGCAGTTGTAGCCCATATCTTTTTAGCAAAGTTAGGTATAAACTGGGGTACGCTTTTGGGAGTAGGAGGAGGTAAGTACGATGGGCTGGAGGCTACATTCCCCTTCTTCGGGCAGAATATTTTCTATTTTCTGCTTGGGGGCAAACATGTGTTATTTTCTCAGAAAAATTTCTTTCAAAATTACTGACCCCATTGAAAGTAGTTCCGTGGGCTTAAGGGTTAGGTGCTTAAGTTAATTATGAGCAGGCGCGGATCCAGACATTTCGAAAAGGGGGGGGGGCTGAAAGCCCCCTCGAATATTCTCCAAGAATAACAGTATGCTAATTTTCGCGTATTTGTTATTGTTGATATGGCGAAAAGGGGGGCTGAGCCCAGGAAATCCCCCCACCCTTGGATCCGCGCCTGATGAGGAAGGACAAGTACATTTCATGTGACCACGACCATGTACCTATTTATGGGCTAATGTCGTCATAGTGCGGCAATTCTTTGACCGACAACATGAGTTTTAGCTTTTGACATTTAATGAGTCTCTGCCAGGGATAGTATGCAATCGTGTTATTTGTGCATAAAGTTTAAGCTTCAAGCAGAAAATGTTCATTTATGTACATGCAAATGACATAAAAGAGTCGAGAAGAAAAAATACGCATACTCGATTTGTTGCTTCTCTTGTTTCAAATAAAGATATCTCATATTTTCCGTCTTTATATGGTTACCTTAAGTCTTACATAATACGGCAACACATTTCGGATGACTCTACGCAATCCAAATAAGTGTTTTCTGCATTATAATTGATCAAAACTGTCACCACGTCAACGTTACATCTAAAAGCATAACTATCTTCATCGCTGCTGTCGCCTCATCATAATCATCCTTACTTCACTTTTGTTTTATGACTATACCCAAACTATGTTCGTTGGTTTTCACAGTATAGATTCGTACTCGAAACCACCTGAACCTAGCTCGAGCCAAGTCAAAGTCCGGGGGATTCTATTCTCAGCCAAGTTTGAGCCCAAAATAAGTGGAATTTGTAGTCATTCAACCCTAAGGGGTACCGTATCGGTATAAAATGAGTGCCCCCGAATTTATTTTCCAGGATCCAAAATTTACGAAATTTGCACCGTTTTTGTGAGAGGTAATTTCGTTAAGGTTTTTAAATTCGTGCAAAAATTTTTCTCCCCACCCCCAAATTGGAAGGATCTCGTGCGCTTTCGATATTTTTGGTATACATGCGGGGTTCTGAAATTAGATGGCTGGATTAGAAATGGCTTCCTCGTGTTCTTGAAATGGTTTAAACGTAAATCAAAATCAGGTATCAATAATGAAATGAAAGACATGTTAGATAACTCTTTTGAAGTACGTAGAAATATGTGACTGATGGGGCGAAATATCTTCCAGGGGGTGTGAAATATTTTCTTGGGGGACCAAAAATACTAAAATGCATTAAGGCAATGGTAGTGTAGATTTTTTAGGGTGGGTGGGGGGAGAAAATTTTCTAGAGGTGAGCTGCCCCCCTTGGTTATGGGCCTGCCTGTAACGATTCGTATTCACTGATGCTATAGCTTAAAACAATTTTACTTAATACTGATTCATACTGATTTGTGTTGCCATCATTACCTATAAAACAATAGTTACTGTTATCATGAAATTTCAAAAACACACTGTCATAATTGAAATGTTACTCTTTAAATAACACTGTAAAAATTAACCAGAACCTTATTATATTAAGCAATCTTTTTGTCCCGCCCTGAAAACACATTTAAACTCGAAATATGTTTATTAATTAAATAATATGTGGTTAGCAATTGAATACGTCTTACTGTAGAACGTTTAGATGTTTTATACATATGTAAAGCGGAAGCAGAAAGTGTTAAGATATGTTGTTAATTCCTAAACACCGTTTTAGAGTGCATTTCAGTGTACAGCCCATTCCCTCCTAATAAATTAGTCAAAGCAACTATAATTAGTCATATGAGACACTGAACCCTTTATAGGCTCTGTGGAGAGGGAACCTTGTCAATCTGTATCCCTCACCGGCCCACTGATGAAGAATATCGCTGCCGGACGTTTCTATTAAAACAATTCTGTAAATACCACCCTCCCCTTCCCACCCTCCCCTTCCCCAAGAAAGGGAAGAATACGATGTAAAGAGGTTTGAAACAACTTTTACATTTTGCCGGATTTATATAAGGCTGTAAGACAGTAGTCATCTGAATGACATATAGAATTAATTCCCAGGAAACATTTACTAAGTACACGATATTATTGAGATATAGAATTAATTCCCAGGAAACATTTACTAAGTACACGATATTATTGAGATATTTTCCTTTCCGTTACACCATTTGATTAAAGGGCAAATGCAGTGAACCATTTCAAATTAGCATACCCGGATATGAAAAACCAGGAGTGGTAATTTTCACATCTTATTAGTTTTTTGATAAATTTAATTTGACATATAAAAACAATTTGGCTCACCGGTTATATCTTTTACGGTATGTTTTGAAAGTTGAACATCATATTTGTGAGGGAAATAGGATTGCATTAGGTCAGTAGGTTCGACCGATATTTCTGAGTATGGATGGAGTGACGTATGGCCTTTAAATTTAATTGTGAATAAAATTGAAATCGTTGCATGAGCTATTTTACAGAAAAGTTCTGTGGAGACTTTTTCGTGGGGACAATAGCTATGTTGTTTTTTTTAAAGTTTCTCTTTCAAAGGAATTGTGACTTGCACCTTTATACAACCGAACATTCTCACTGGTTTAAATTTCCTCACTGAAGCATACACATCCCTGATTAAAGTCATTAAATTGTCAGATGATTTTATCGATAATTTACCAAATTGCCATTTAAAACCTTGAAGACCCACCTTTTTAACCATCATGCAATTTTCAAAGTATCTTGGAAAGACAGTTTATTATTTTACACCATTAATCTGGGAACCTTACAAAAACCCCTACCACCCCACCCTCAAAAAAAAAAAAAAAAAAAAAAACACACACACACACACACACACGAAGAAGTGAAATAAAGTGACCAAAACAGTTTAAAAGGAGATATGGAGTTTAAATTGACTCATCATGGCACAGACAGACAATGGCTGTTGTTATTATTAACTCAGCTCCGTCAAAGAACTACTTTAATAACTTTTCTTCCCAAACATGCATTTCAAGAGTTTTGAATGTTGCATCATTTGAAAATAATAAAGTTTGGGTGAACAAAGTGTTCGTGTTACTGATTGTATTACTGTGA